>JAPQRP010000006.1:22504032-22528147 GCA_037367295.1 Apogon hyalosoma | reverse complement strand
AGGAGAGGAGAGGAGAGGAGAGGAGAGGAGAGGAGAGGAGAGGAGAGGAGAGGGTATTATTTTAGAGTATTTTGATGGGAATGTTATTCACTGTATGTGGGAGAGGTGAAATATAGTGATTAGGGCGGTGGAAGGGGTGGAGAGTAACCACACTGGAATCACCCATTGGCAACAAGAGGGAGACAGTCCAGGAAATGACGCGTCTGTATCGATTTCACTCTCATGTGACCCTCATTCATTCAATAGAAACAGAAAATGCACCAAATGGCAGTGTGCCTGGATTTGTGCGAGTGTGTGTTTGTATCCATGTGGGTGTGTAAAGGTCTGTGTTCAGCAATGGCATCAGCTGCATCACCCAGTGGACTTTGGCTCCAGTTCCATCAGCCCCGCCCATCCCGTTTGCTTCACACAGTCAGTTGCCTGCTTGGTAGCCTCCTGTCGGTGGGTCGTCCACATGTGCCGGCCTCATTAATCACACAAGCCAGTGACAGCCTAATAGAGCGTGGCCAATTCATGAATATTTTCCAGCCATGGCTGAGGAGGCAGGAGTGGAGGTGGAGCTGTGCCCAGAGGCATGGTGCACACCAGGACACACATTAATCTAGCTAACCTCCACTATCAATGGCAGTGTGTGCAGTACCAACCACAGTACTGTATCTCTTCCCATTGTAGGTGAATTTTTAGACCTGTTAGGTGGCCCCATATGTTATGTGACAGTGGTTTCTGGCAAAAGAAAAGGGTACTCATAATAAAATGCATGAAAATAAACATACATCCATGGACCCAGATATAGTAAACAAACCTTTCATTTGTTTACACATCCCACATTCAGAGGTGCCGGACTACGGCAGCCATTAGCCTGGTGATTGGTGAAGCTGTCAGTCAGCTGAAAGATACCATCTAATAAACCCTGAAATTTAACTGGAGCTCCAGTGAAGGTACAGAATTTCTCCACTCAAGAAAAACAGTGGGCCGCAGATGCTTGCAGAGTCCTTTTTTTTTTTCACCTTTGATAGGCACAGCTGGAAAACAGGGTTTGCCATTTAGCTCAACTGTATTTTTTATTGCGGTTTCTGCAGAAAACACACAAAAGTGAACACTGAGCTCTAACCATTCACTTCTATTGTATAAAGCCATATTCTAATTGGTCTTTTTTGGTGATTACTTGGCTGTATAATCTAGTAAATTAAACATCTCTTTTAGTCAAAGTTTCATGTGTTGTTTTAAATATCACACCCTTTGTAGAGCTGCTAACAGTATCCCATAATTAGTGTTAGTCAGGTGGAAGAAATGCTTCAGTGACTTGTGGAAAGGTATGTATACAAAGGTGAGGATAATTGCAGAGACCGGTATTTCAGAGTTTGATTATAGTAATTAGGCTTTGGCCACTGATGATTAGGATGCGGAGGGCAGTAATGTCAGTAGTCAAGGTGAGACGAGTGATAGCATCAGTATGTTTTCTAAGAATTTCAACTTTAAAAAGTGTTTCAATGCAGACGTGTGAATCAGTTAATAGTTCTGAAATAGCTGAGCCCGTTAACTTGCACGGTAAAAATCTGATCATCATCTGATTTCTGCAGTTATCGGGTTATTCAAGGGATCATGTACACAGCATAAGATACGTGTTATCAGATAATGGCAAATATCTGATAATGACAAATCAAATCAACACACCTGGATTTCTACCCTATATTCATATGTGTCTGCGCATGTTAATCCAATTTATTTTATATTTATTTGATATTTATATGTATTATGTGTTTATGTAAATCGTATTATATTTGTTCATAATAATATAAAGCCAGAAACCAAATTATTTAATGATAAGTAACAGGCATATTATAGTATATAGTATAGATATGCTTAGACTAGGAAGAACATTTTTGTTATTAATTATTTAAGGAGAACGGGTGGGAGTTTATAAATGATGCTTCTTCTCACTCCTTTTCGAATATGTATTATATGTCTCATGTCTTATGTTTAAGTGTTTTGTTTATCTATTTTCTTCTGTTTTGACATTCATATTCGAAATAAATACATCACTCAATCAATCAATCAATCAATCAATATCTGTGCATATGTAAAAAACGTGACCGGAAGACAGTAAGTGGAATCTACCATCACTACTTACGTACATACAATGAAAGAAATCCAATAATGCACCAAAACAAGGGTTTTTCCATCCCACTTCTGAAGTGCTTTTAAACCAGACCTGTTGTGTATTTTGCTTTGTAATCATATGAAAAGACAGTTTTAGGACACTGGAGATGGACAATTCCTTCCTTTTTTTCAGGTTGTAAATAGATTTGTTGTATGGATAAGGAAAAAGCGGTCATTTGATGTCTACGTATTTGCCATTATTCTCTTTGTACATGAGGTTGAGGTTTATGCCACCTGTTGGTTTGCAAATAGCTGTGTCATTGTGTTTCCATGGGGATGAAGATTTTTTTTTTCTTTATAACCCAGCTCAATCTTTCCATCTCATGTTTGTCAGGTGAAATGACCCATAAAGATAAAAAAGCAGAGGGCTCAAAACTGAACCAATTTCATTCTCCCTTTAAAGGACTTTTTCCAACAATACAAAGTCCCCTGAACTTTATTGTCTTTGCCTTTGTCATTTTTTTTTAAGCCGTCGACCTTGATTTTTATTTTGCAATTCATCATTTCCATTCCTCATACGGCAATATCGCACTCAAGCTGAGAACCAAATACAAATGAACCTTTCTGCTGGATAAGTCATTTACAATTCCCAGTGTGCTGCATGAGGAATGAATAGCAAAAGCACTTAAATATCGTTGGGGTGATCTGCAGGAGCACATCACCACCACCATATGACAGGTGGATTTTGTAGCCTGTATTGATCGTTCCCCTTTTTAGGATTATTCACCTTAATGTAGAGGGTAATAAGTACCAACATACTTCAGACGTGCTCTTGGGAGTTGTGGTGCACTCATAAAATAGGCCCGTTCTGTTAGCTCAAGGCTAAAATATGAGTCATCATTAGGTACAGGAGTATCATGAAGGTGTCGAAACCATGTTAAAAGGTTTGTCTGTGACCAAAGGTTTTGTTTTATGTTATTCACATCCACCTGTCAAAGAGTTCATTTCCAGCCTCTGTCTTATATTCACAGGTTAATGTCTTTACACTGTCTGCCTCAGTGCGTCTGTGTGATTGCAGACTTTGCTTTAGGGCATTTTATGTGTATGCAAAGTGGTTGTGTGTGCGTGAGTATGTGTGTTTTTTTTAATCTCTCAGGCGCCCTGCGGTGACAGTATGTGAAAGGTAAATGAGTGGTTGCTTTGCCTGAATGTCAGACCTCACCTTTATATGTGTGCATGAGAGAGAGCCAGCGCTTAGTATCCATGCCAATGAGGGAGCAAGTTCTTAGTGACACGCACATCTGTAGTTCTATAGTTGTGAGGACACTCTCTGTTATAATGGATTCCCCAGACTTAAAGTTTGATCATCACTTCTACAATCCCCGCTCAGATAAACTCCTACACAAAGTTTCCATCATTAACTTTGCAGACTTTGCCAATAAGGAAGTAAGTTTCATCAACCCACGTCTTTGTACCTCTATAGTTGTTAGGTCACTCTTTGATATAATGCATTCTCTAAACTTAAGGCCGAAATATCGTCTTTCTTTTTTTTTTTTTTTTTTTTTTAAATAAAATTCAGTCCACAATCTTCATTTTACAACGTTTGTCCACATGACAATGCAAAAATGACAACAAACTGGTACAGATCATTATTTTTGATGGACTTAAAACTCCAAACATCACAGATAATACTGGATGTAGCAGAGGCTTTAATTAATTTTTTTTTCATTTATTTGTTTTGAGCAGAAGAAAAAATTAAGCATTTTTTATGTACAAGGATCTAATGGCAGAGCAAATACATTAATAAATAGATAATCAAGACATTATAGCGGGCAATCTGTCTAAAGGTGAGCAGTGAGGACCATATGTTATAAACTGAAGGTACCTTAAGTGTTGATTTGAGCTGTTAAAGTGTGGATTTTTGCCTTAATATCAACACATCATCTCTGAAATGTATCGATGCTGATCTCAATCTAATGCAGGTCATACACTAGAGTATATTACAGGTTTACATTATATTACATGGACTTGATGTTTCAGGTGCAGCTTCATTACACAAAACAATAACAGACATGAGCAAAATGTAGGGTGATGTCATTATATTATTACATTATATTGAATAATTCATAGAAATTTTCAGTTTGGAAAGTAGTTTAAAAATTGTGTGTTTTTCTACTAAAATACCATTTTGTGTGTGGAGGAGACACCCAAACATAGGGAAAAACATCCACTTCCTAAAATATTCACATCAATGTGAACGGGGCGCAAGTCTGACCCCACAGAGGCCTGAAGAATGAAATGTTCGTCAGAAGTCTTGACCTTACATGTGCAAATGCAGTGATGTAACTAGTTATAGACATAACAAATGAAGCAGGAATTAAAACATGTAGTAGAAATCCACTCGATTCTTGCCAAAATGAATATAAAGACAGCTTTGCAGCACCAGGAGGGTTCAAATTCAAACTTTATGAATTATCAGGGTCTCAAATACACAAATAAATGAACCAAAGACTAATAAAAGTGGGTTTAACAAAATATGACCCCTTTAAATCTTAATAATCACATCCACAGAATGTATTTACACCCACTGTGAAGCTCTTGTTTTGTCAGATCCTGTGGTTTAGGTTGTATCAGCTACATCCATGGGCTGCTGTGTAATAAAAGCCATCCTCTGGTTTATATTAGATCCGTTACACCTTTAGAGGAAGGTAGATTTGATATATTCAGTATTTTACACAATACTCAGGAAAAATTTCAGTCCGGTTTTCAATCATTTCACAGCACAGTCAGCCCTTTTTGTTTGAGTTGTTAATGACCTTTTATTAACTACTGATGCTGGTGATTCTGCCATCTTTGTGCTTTTAGACCTCGCTGCTGCTTTTGACACAGTTGATCACACAATTCTTTTGTCACATCTAGAGTACGGCGTAGGTGTCAAGGGCATCGCTCTACAGTTTTTTAAGTCATACCTGTCTAGCAGATGTTTTTCTGTTAAACTTGGTGATGCCTTTTCATCCACTACCCCCTTGTCATGTGGGGTCCCTCAGGGCTCAATTCTCAGCCCTACTCTCTTTTCACTTTACCTCCTTCCGCTTGGGAAAATTCTTCAAAAGCGTGGAGTTTCTTACCATTTTTATGCCGACGACTCACAGATATGTATGCCCTTAAAATGGAAAAATCAAGGCCCCCTGACACCTTTACTAAACTGCCTTAAAGACATCAAGGACTAGATGGCCTTTAACCTCCTAAATTTAAATAATGATAAAACAGGTCATTGTGTTTGGACCAAGTTGGACCCTTGATGACTCTCCTCTGGATCTGGGTCCCTTGCAACCATTTGCTAAACCAATTGTTACCAGTCCTGGTTTTAAAATAGATACTGACTTTAAACTTGATAAACAGATTGATTCTGTAGTTACGCCCAGTTTTTATCATTTACGGCTCATATCTAAAATTAAACGGGTCTTATCTTTTTAAAATTTTGAGTCTGTGATTCATGCTTTTATTACTAATTGTCTAGACTACTGTAATGTGTTGTATGCTGGTGTCAACCACAGGTCCTTTGCACACCTACAGGTAGTCCAAAATGCTGCTCGACTTCTAACTGGTGCACGTAAACACGATCATGTCACTCCCATTCTGGCTTCTGTTCGTTGGCTTCCTGTTGATTTTAGGATAAATTTAAACATTTTACTGTTTGCTTTTTAAGTCCCTAACTGACCTCTCAGAGTGGTGTACTCCCTCTAGGGCACTGAGGTCTGCAGATCAGCTTCTCCTTGTTGTTCCTAAAACAAGGCAAAAAACTATAGGTGAACAAGCTTTTTCAGTGCTGGCACCTAAACTGTGGAATGAGTTACCCACCCATGTCGAAATGGCTCTTTCTCTGGAAACTTTCAAATCTTGGCTTAAAAGTCACTTTTATTCCTTGGCGTTTAACCCAGCATGAGAATTGTGTGGTCTTGGTTCTGTCTTCTAGTGTCTTGTCCTATGTCTTTTTGTATTGTACAGCACTTTGGCAACCTTGTGTTTTTTAAATGTGCTATATAAATAAAGTGGATTGGATTGGATTTTGATTGTTTGATTTTGACTTTGATTTTGATGACACTATAAACAGTAAAAATGGAATCCTGTGTTGGGAAATAAAATAATATCAAGTACCATCATATATTTCTTCGTCTTTTGGGTTTGTTTTAGTTACAATGTCAGCAAAAGTGTTTCAGTGTGTGATGTTTTAATTCGTTTTACTCTGACTTGCATATTTTTATGTGGAACCACAAATAATTTTTTATTTTTTTTAATTGCTACATGACTGTTATTTATATGGATTCATGTGTACAGAACCTTTCAAGCCATATTTCCTAGACCTACTTTCATGTACAATCATGGCATTCTACCAGTAAGAATGAAAATGGAGCTTGAAGAGACAATTACAGGTTGTTGTAAATACAGGAAATAGGTTACACTGAAGAAACCTATCAAAGCATTCCTCTGTTTTCACATGGTTTCACAGTTTATTCTTGAACATATAGAAGAACGACAAAGAGTGCACAAAGCTTCCATTTCTGTCGTAACAGCATAGTCATACTTTCCAGAACGATATACACTATCCCAGAGACCTTGTTTTCTTAGTACAGGGACAGATACAAGTCTAACTACTGACGAGTACATTTTCTATGCAGCTGCATGTATTTCTTTTGATTGAAACTGGTTCGGCAGAGCAAACACTAAGGGAACAACTTTCCAGCTGTAAAGCACCCTACCAAAACCCCCCCCAAAAAAAACCTCCCTTTTGAATCTGTTGCAGTCAAAACACTAAAGAGAATATGTGCTTTTCTTCTGTGTGTCACTGTTTTTTTGTGTATGTGCTGTTTAGTCAGTCAAATCCAGCACAGCACCGTCTGATGTCACAGACTTGACATGAAATTGTATGTGATGCCTCGCTAGAAGCTGTAGGGACGAGATGCCAGAGCCAGACAAGGAAGGTTATTTAGCCAAAGCTATTTCAAGCTCATCAGTGTTATTCTTTGTTACGTTGTGGAAGAAGTTAATCTGGCAGGTCAGAGACACACACAGGGAAACGAGACACAGCCACAAGTAATGTCTCATGAGTGTACAGACACAGGAGGCCATGTAGAAGAAGACAAAACACACAAGGTGATATGCTACCATCTTGGCAGTCTGAAAGACATAATCACAGTGGCTATTAGATGTGATCCTGGTGACTGGAACTGTACTGTGGCTGCTGCTAATGTGCTGTGGAGAAGCCACAGAAGTATGTCAGCCTGATAACATAAAAGTGCTACACAAAATGGTCTCCATATGACACATATTATCTGTTAAAGCCCCGATGGAGAGTGCATTTTATTATTACTTCATAACAGGAATCAGAGATGGAGGCTCGGCTAAAGGTAACTCTTTTCTAACAGCGTTATGTCCTTCTCGTGTGGCTCTTCTTGCCAATACCAAGAAGTGTTTTATGAGTGTTATTCAATCTGCCAAATTGCCAAGGTGAGGCCATTGTAGCTGACACACCAAAGCACAGCAGTTTACTGTTCTGCACCTACTCTGTACTCACTTTTCACTGCAGGTTGTATTTTTTCTCTCTACCGCTTACCTCACAAATTACTTTAAACTCCTATATGAAAAATTAGCCCAGTAGCCTCTGAGGATCTGCTAATATATGGATGCAAAGTGACTAGTAAAATGCTGCTGGGAGCATTCTGATTAGGCCAGCTACGCTTTAATTAGGGCAAATCCCACTTACCTCGGCAGAGTCAAACGGTCTATTACCATGGGATGGAATACAAGAGAAGTCACTGAAACGTCCCTTTGTTGTCGATGGCATTACAGTAATTGTAATTAAAGGTAATTAGTCCAGTCCTTTTGCATGGACAAGTTTTTACAGATTCATTGCTTTCAAATGTGGCAGAAAACAAACAGGCACATTTGTTTGCATTTGACGGAAGTGAACAATTGGAACTTAATTTGTCCTTATAATATCATCCATCACCTCTTGAGTACACCTCACTTTCTTAACTTCAATTTTAGTAAAGTGGAGGAAGTATAATACATTTTCTTAACTTTTATAAAGGAATGTCAAACTGTAAAGCTCCATCTACTTAGGAGAGTCTTCCTTCATTACAAGTAACCTTCTTTTGTGTCTCTCTTTTTTTTTTCCTGTGTGTGTGCATGCATGTGTTACCGGCAGGTTTATTGAACCTGGAGCAGCTCCTCAGGCAGTTCCTCATCTCCAAGGAGACATTGTCAGTGCGCATGCTTGACGACAGCCAGGACCCGACCCCGCTTCTCAAGGAGATACGAGATGATAAGACAGCCACTATTATAGTCGATGCCAACGCCACCATGTCACATATCATTTTGGAACGGGTCAGTATTGATTACATATCATATTGATTCACTGACTGTCTTTTATGCATGTCTGCAGTTTTACCTTTGTACCAATAAAAACTCCCACGATATATTCACATTGATATAGTTCTCATACGTTTAAAAAGAAAGTAACTGAAAAGTGCCAGGGGCAAGAAGTGTTCAAGGGTAAAACTAATTGTATAGTGTGGAGAATAATTTATACTGGAAGAAGTAGTTGGTGAGTCTTCAGTTTTTCACCTGAAAAGGCAGTGATTACAGCCCTGGTGAATGAATAGTTAAGAAACCAAATAGGGTGTAGATTAGGATTAGCCTTTACTATCTGCCCTGGTACAATTTTTTTTTTTTTTTTGGCTGGGAGGGGGGCATTTAGGAGAACACCGGCAACAGAGCAACACAAACCGCTCCACATACAGTATATCCATACATAGAGCACAAAGTTCCATATCCTCCTGAGACCAAGCAATGCATTTTTGTCCTCTGCAGGGGACAAAAGTTTGACAGTTTTACTGAAAAAAAGGCTGTCCATTACAAAGGACATTCCATTAAAAATAAATAAATAAATAAAAATGATTTTAAAAATGTATCTGAAAAAACTGTTGCATTATGCAGTTCCAAATCAAGACAATTGTTTAATGTAAAAAAGCTAAAAATGTTCACTTTCCTGGGTCTCAGGAGGATATACACCAAAACATAACCACACAGAGCATTACAATAAGCACCAAATCAAAATATTGCATTATGGCCTTATCTGAAAGTATTTAACCAACAACAGGATCAATAAAAAGTATGTTTGCTTTTTTTTTTTTTTTTTTTTTGGGGGGGTGTTGCATAAGTTGATAATAAAATATGTTCTAATCTGTGTCGAAGTCACTGGTATAGACAAAAAAAAAGTTTTTTAACCAATTCCAAACAAACAAGTTTAATATTTAAAGGAACACTGCTGTTAAACACCCGTAGAGCTGCTGGAAAATGTGAACCAAGAGCTAATCACACCTGATGTGATTAGCTCTTGCTTAATGAGGTAAAAAAAACAAAAACATGGACTAACATCTAAACACTTGAGGACTCATTGGAACAGGTTCACATCTCTGTTCATGAGTCTACAATTCATAAAATATTAGGCACGTTATCCATAGCAGTACAACGTGGAAGAACAAAAAAACAGCATTACTGCAAAAAAAAAAACAAAAAAAACATGTGACACTCCACAATACTAATGGGAAAATGTTTGTTGGATTGATGAAACTAAGATTAACTGTTTGAGAAGAAAATACATGGTGTAACAGTGCTCCACATACCAACATTAGAACATCACCTCCAAGAAATATGGTAGAGGGAGCGTCGTGATCTGAGGCGGTTTTGTTCCTTTGGGTCCTGGACCACTCACCGTCATCAAGGAGAAACGAATCCTCAAGATAATCAACGTATCCCACCAGATAATGTCAGGGTGGCCGTCCATCAGCTGGAGCTCAGTAGAAAATGGGTGCTACAGCAGGAAAATGACCCCAAAAATTAAAAAAAAAAAAAAAATCTACTACACAATGGTTTAAGAAAAAACAAATCAACCTTTTGGAGTGGTCCAACCAGAGCTCAGACCTGAATCCAATAGAGGTGAGAATGATCTCAAGAGAGCCGTTCACACCAGACATCCTCCGAATATGGCTGAGCTGAAGCAATTTTGTGAAGAACGGTCCAAAACACCCCTAAATGCTGTGCAGGCCCGATCAGCAGCTACCGGAAATGCTTAGTTGAGGTTATTGCTACCAAAGGAGGTAAAGTTTTCCAGCCGCACTATGAATGGAGAATAGCTGTGTTCAATAAAAACATGAAATATTATAACCAGGGTTCCCGCGGGGTCTTAAAAAATCTTGAATTTACAAATCTGCATTTAATACCTTAAAGTCTTTAAAAGGTATTAAATTTAAAATAGTAGGTCTTAAGTTATGTTGCCACAAATGTGTTGGTTGTATTGTGTTTAAATGTGTCTGTTCAACGTCCAATCTGCAAAGAAACTAACGTTAGTCGACTCAGTTCCAAGATGACAATTTATATTGAAATTAGGAGCCAGTTACCGCTAACTTTGCAGCCCCTGGTGAGAAATGATGTGGAATTGTGGGAATCAAGGTGTTGGAAAAAATAAATATATTTTCCTAAATTCTAGGAGTCACTAGTTTTTGCCAGTATGGCTGTGAAACGGGCATTACATTCTGTTTTAAGTAGTTTTAAAAAGCTCTTAAAAAGTCTTAAATGTAACTTGTAGAAACCTGTAGGAACCCCGAATAATGCACTTGTAATGTACTTGTGATTTAGATGCAGATCAGATCACATTTTATGGCCAATTCCGACAGAAAACGGAATTTTCAAAAAGCAATAATCTTAAATATTGCACATGTGTTGTCTATGAACATATTTCACATTTCCCCAACTGAAAGAGTTAAAAAGATGTCCAGGCAATCTTGTCAAACAAATCTTTCACAACAAATATGGATGACAGCATTAAATCAAGTTGTATTCCATGATTCATCATCTCTAAGCAAGAATCCTGCACGGTTAAGTGGATTACAGTGATTATGAACAGACTCGTAAACTGAAGTAGCCCTTTTGTAAACTCTAAAACACAGCACATTTTATGGATTAAAGCAAGTCAGCGGTGCACATTAAGGGAACTGATTTTCTGATGTCTGGTCATGTTTTTTTTTTTTTTTTTTCCATCTGTTCGTTCCTTTCTGCAAACACCCTTTGAACAGAGACATGGCTTTAAAAGTAGTGCACAAAGCCATAAAGTTCATACTGATTGAAGAAACAGCTTTGCTCTACTTCTGTCAGTAAAATAACAGTATGACATTAATGTCCTCTCTCCGCTAATAGCACACACATTAATTAACATCTCAGAACACTATTAAGACCTTGGGCACTTTGACTTCGACATAATGCAGAGGCTTCTCTTGATTGCAGACTTATGTTTATAAAGAGTCTATTTGTAGGAGCTGAGGAAGTGAGGATGTTGGCAGCAGCATATGGCCAGTTAGTAATTAATACACACCTCATTATTTCTAGAAGACGATGGATGCATAGCTAGAGTGGAGGTGACAATAACTGAGGGGCGAAAGGGGGAGTGTTAGAGAGGGGCGAATATTTCGCTCCTTTTTCATCTACTTTCCTTCTTCCTTCCCTGGGTTGTAGTCTGTCTATCTCACAGTAGTCTTCGGTCTCAATCTCTCACCTCAATCAAATGTTCAGGCTACCATCAATGGTCATCTAGTCACCATAGCAACCCTGGCAACCCCGGTTCACAGAGCAGCGAGAGCCCACAGTGGGATGTTTCTTTTCCTTTTGCGCCGTTCTATTTTTCCCCTTTCGTCTGTCTCTTCAGTTTCTATATTCGCTTTTTTTCCTTCTTCTCACATGTTTCTCTGCCCAAATGCAGACGAGACCATTTCGTGGTATTACTTAACACATCCCACCTTGTGTTCTTGTGTGTCCATGCTTCTATCTTTCGCTCATTTGTCGGTTTTATGTGCGACACTTTCTCTCTCTCTCTCTCTCTCTCTCTGCCTATCAAGAAACATCCTTCAGCTGGGTGGCAGAAAGTTGGCAGTCCTGCCTCTTTTTGCGGAGTGTCTAGTTGCCAAACATATCAAAGCTGTGTGCCAGCATATTTTCCAGTCTCCGATGATGATAAGAGTGTCTAGCTTATCCAAAGGGGCCGGATCATCTTTTGTCATACGAGACATTTCCCCTTATTTGTTTACATCTTACATGGAATCCTTGTCAGACAAAGGTCTCACTCTCTGAGGATTTAGCATGCAGAGGGGTTTAGGTCAGCTGTGTTAGCATGCTGAATGTAATCTCATTCAGTCAGGCCACCACTGATGCACACGGCTGTACAGGATGGATCGTGAGCTCAATATTTAGCAGCAAATCACACCATGTGTACTCTGACCAAAATCTGACACCAGAGAAGGAAGGAGATGAAAAAGTGAAAGAAAAAGGCAGGGAAGTCCATTTCAAATGTGTTGAAAGGAGACCACAGGGATATGTTTCATCAAGCATTTGTTTTGGTGTCATCTCAATGGGATGTCAACAGAAACCAAAGGCTATTTGGGTGAAATGTCACTTTCGGTTTTGGTAAAGCCTTAAAGCCTCAGAGGCACAGTCATGGGAAGGTTGCCATGTTTGCTTGACATATTCTCTGGAAAGAGAAAAAAAAAAAACCTTCAGCTACCCCGTGTGATGACCGTCTTTTACTTTTGTCAGGCATAAACAAACACCTTCTCTTGAGTAAAAATATCTTACATTGTCATCAGGCTCATGGTGTTGTCTGAGTAATGGCTCACTTTGTATTCTGAAAGGAGGACACTTTGTAAAGACATTGGGAGGTCATTCAAAGTTTAATATTGAAAGTTGTATTTGGATGCTTTTGCTATAATAATTGGTGCCTTTCAGCTTCTTTCTGATTTATTATTAATGCTCTGTCTGAACACTTAAGTTGAATATTCAGCGGCTGACAGTGACATGCAGTCCTGCTCGTACAAATACACTGACAGAGATTCACGGCTGATATGACAGCTAAATATCTCTTGATAAATTCACAACTTTTTGATTGTAATATTTAAAGATTTTTGTGCAGTTTCTGTGTTTTGTGCAGATCAAAAGGAGCTGTAATTAATTCATAGGCAAAAATTAGAGTTGTAGAGTAGAATAGAGCAAGAGTTAAGTAGAGTAAGAGGTAGAGTTAGAGTAGAGTAAGAGTTATGTAGAGTAAAGTAGAGTAAAGTAAGAGCAGAGTTAAAAGAGTAGAGTAAGGGGTGGAGTAAGAGTAGAGTAAGAGTTAAATAGAGTAAGAGGTAGAGTAGAGTAAGAGTACAGTAAGAGTAAGATGTAGAGTAAGAGTAGAGTAAGAGCATTGTAAGAGTAGAGTACAGTAAGAGTAGAGTACACTAAGAGTACAGAAAGAGCAGAGTAAGAGTAGGGTACACTAAGAGTAGAGTAAAAGTACTGAAAGAGTAGAGTAAGAGTAGGGTACACTAAGAGTACAGTAAGAGTAGAGTAGAGTAAGAGTAGGGTACACTAAGAGTAGAGTACAGTAAAAGTACAGAAAGAGTAGAGTAGAGTAGAGTAAGAGTAGGGTACAGTAAGAGTAGAGTAAAAGTATAGAAAGAGTAGAATAAGAGTACAGAAAAAGTAGAATAAGAGTAGAGTAAAAGTACAGAAAGAGTAGAGTAAGAGTAGAGTATTATTCTCACCTCAGTCAATCTTTACAGCTGTGAGGGGTTGTACATTCTTCTGCACCTTTTTCAAAGTACCAGTGGACTCCCTTACCCAGGGAGCTGGTGATCTAGAGGAGGTCCTCTGCAACGTGAACATTAAGGAGCGTGGTGCATTTCACAGGTAGCAGTGACACTAAATGGGGAGTGGTCATTGGTGGTTCTGCTGAAGTCAACAGTCTTTCCACCATGAAGAGACAGATAATTATCACTGCAGCAGTCTGCCAGCTGTTGCTCTCTGTATGACTTGTCATCATTGCTGCTGATGAGCTCCACTATGGTGGTGTCATACTGGAGCTGGAGGTTCAGTTGTGGGTCAACAACATGGACAGCTGTGGGCTCAGTGCACAGCCCTGAGGGGTGCCACTCCTCAATGTGGTGATGCAGGGCTAAGTACTGCAGGTGATCCACTTAGCATTAACATTCAGGCATTTATGCGTTGACACAATAATGATACTAAACTCACATTGTCAGTAATGTGGTCTAGATTTAACTGCCATGTATTCCAAATGCCATGAACAGAGTTTGGAGTTAACACCAGTTCTTTCCACATCATTTTGTGTTGATCCACGTAAATACACAAACTGCCTCCACAAATCCAAGCAATTTTGCTGCCATCCCCTGTCCATACTGATTCCATTTACTCCTGTTTGCTAAATGGGTGTGTCATGGATGTTATTTCCATAAAAATGAAAACACAGTGGTCTCCCTTGTCCCGCTGTGCAGATCTTTGTAATCTGATGTGATTGAGGTTGTTGTCCAGGGAGAGAATATTAGCCAGCAGCTGGGTTTGCTTTTGTCTACCCAGCATATTCTCCTGCTTAGCAAACTTCTGTTTTATCACATACCAATTGCAGCCTGTCTTTGTCAGGATAACTGCAGTGGAAAATTCAAAACCAAGCTCATATACCAAGACCACGGAGCTACTTTATTAAAGCTTCCTTTGAGCTGCAGCAGCATGGACATCTTTTCTTGATTTCCAGTTCAGTGGTCATATTTCAAATTGTGTCTGTCTCTTATTCATATTTAGTATCAGCACTGAGAAACTACCGGTAAAACTACAAAAATATACTGTATTCGCGGTGTGGCGAAGCGGCTGCATTTTAACACATCACACGGTGCTCCCATTAATGAAATGAAACTATGAGAAGTTCACCCTGTCCTTCACAACTGCTTCTCACAGTGACTTTGATTTACTCAAATTGTAAGACAGAGAGTGGAACAGCATGCTAATGCACTTCTGAAATTAATTGCTCCATTGAGAGCCACCGTCAGATAAGAATGTGTCTAGTCTTATCAAGATGTGGATTTGATCTGTGCTGCAGAGTGGAGCTTGAGTTTCACTAAATCACTGACCTCTCAACTTCTCTTCTCACCCCTTTTCATTTTACTCCTTCTGCTTTCTGTTTGGTTCTCCCCTTTCCTTTCACTGTTGCCCTGGCCTCCATCTTAACATCTTTTTGTTCAAATTCCTCTTCTTGAACTTTCTGTTTCCTCTCGTTTATGCTTCTTTCTTTACATTTTTCTGTATTTTCAACCCTTGTCCCTGTTCTCGTTTTGTCTGCAGGCATCAGAGCTGGGAATGCTGTCAGTCTACTACACTTACATCTTCACTTCTCTGGTAAGAAAATGGGAAATGGTGGGGGGATTCAGAGGTGATGTCGATTTCACAGCCACAGAAGCACAAAACTACATGGTGTCTTAATATAGTGCATGTTAATTGGTCCTCTTAAACTTATGACTGAATGGATAGAGTTAAAGCAGAGGAACTGTACCATAGCTTCATATTAGTAAAGCTGATTTTCCTCCTCACTGCATGAGACTGGATATTACAGACTCCCTTACTGTAGTGGCTGCAGTCGCTGCTTGTTTTTCCTTGTTGGGTGAAGTGCTCTTCAACACCAAACAAATAAATAGTAATCATTATTATAATTAGTACAAGTGAAATTGTTGTTCTTGGTGCTGCCATTTTTCTTACATCGTGAACGGCTGCCAAGTCTCATGGAAATACTGATCTGCACAGTCTCTTTCTTTAGAGCGCATATTTTCACTGACGCTCTCACCGTCTGTTTCAGTTAGTTAATGTTTCTGTGTGAATAATATGTGATGCCGCATAGTGTTTGCTTTGACAAAGCCGTAAGAGTTAACAGAAGCTGCCAAAGAGAAAGAACTGACAAACAGATCCTTTAAAGCCCTGGTTGGAAACAGTTGAATCATTAGGCCCGAAAGACCCAACAGCTGCTTTATATGTGTTATATTTTTACCTCTAAATCCCTTTTTTTTTTTTTCAAAGTCAGATATATTTTAATAAACTGTAAAGCTCCATATTGGTCTTCTGTGCCCTACATTAGGGAACATTTTATATAGTATTATTAATTTAGAACATATTTTAGGAGCTGAGCATCATCCGGTATGAACAGTGTGATGAAAATTAGTGTGTAGTGTATGCGTACGACATCATCTAATATGCACCGCACTGATATGAGGTGAAGATTTGGGACGTTGAGGCTGGGAAATTGAGATTTTCGCTTTCATGCACATCCCATATGGAAATGAAGGGGAATGACCTCAGATGTTAAACTAGTGGTATTTAGGTGCATCTTAGCTAAATGATCTCTGAGACTTATTGTGAGATCATAAAGATAGTGGTGTGGAGAAAATTTGGTACAATAGTAAACTTCGCTGTTAGCTGCTCCCTAATGGAAATTAATGAGGTTCGAAACACTTTGCTTTAATAGCGCTGTAGAGATGATTCATATCAAGCTGATTTATGACTCATTAAGAGTGGGCTGCTGCCATTTTCATGTTTTGCTTCACAGCCCTTGACACAGACACTTCTTTTATTGTAGCTTTCTCTTCGCTTCTCATTTTCTTTAACCTGCTTGTCTTTGCTTTTCCTCCGTGGCTCCACCTTGATAATCCCTATCATCACTCTCCTCTGGTATTGCAGTGAGAGGCTGCTCGAGGGCACAGAAAAGCACACAAATTCATGATGACCCCGCATCCCTCCTCCTCCTCCTCCTCCTCCTCCTCCTCTTCCCCTCCTGCTACCATCGGCACCATTTCCTTAAAATCCTGCCATTGCTCAGTGACGGCATTGTCAGCTTACATCATTAAACTGGTCAGCAGTATGCCCCCAGCAGTTGGGACATAATGCAGACGCTGTGAGTGGAAAAATAGCAGCCCTGTTGCTTCTGTAGTTGTAATAAGTGATTCATCCTATTTATGGTGTTTTTGAATGGCACCACTGCTTATGTATTATGGTCACAGCATGAATATGGTGCATGCACAAATACAGAGGCACGACAGGGGAAAAGAAATAAAAGGTTTATTGTTTTCTTTCACAATCCAGTTCGTTGATCTTCCATTACAAAACTCAAAATGATATTCTCAGAAAAATGCAGTCATACACTGAAGTCCTGCGTCATTTTTTTTCATCTGCGACTATACTGTGATCACACAATTTTCTTTCATTTGTCCGTCATTTGGTGAAAGACCTACTTGAAACATTTAGGCCATGCCCATATGAAACCGGATCGTTTCCTTGCCGATTTTTTTCTTTGTCGTTTTCAAAAAAGTGCTCCATAAACACAGAGTCATTTCAGGAAATATCTGCATCCACACGAAACCACTGAAAACCAGTGAAAACGATGTAGTAGAAATGTCAGGCCTGTATGTGGCTTTGTAATGCTCTCGGAGCAAATGACGTGGAGCTTGCGCATAAAGCTTGCTTGGTTCTACCGGGTCTGATCCAATATTTCCTTCTGGTTGCCCCTCTCCATGGTAGATCCAAGAACATGTAGTGAATTTTGTAAGCTATGGTTGTTTGTTGCTCATTGTAATGAAAGAGCAACCGAAGATTTGATTTACTGTTTCCAATAAGTTCAATAGCTCTTGTAGCACGAGCTCTACTCTTTAGTCCACCGTTGTTGTTGTTGTTGTTGTTGTTGTTGTTGTTGTTGTTGTTGTGAAGTGGCGTCTTGCAAAATATTAGAGAGGTGGGGCTATGACATCATTGTTTTCAAAAAGTTGCAGTTTGGTCGTACAGATGAAGACGCAAAACTAGCGTTTTCAAATTTATCCACTCTGGGACCCAGTTTCAAAAAGTTGCTGTTTCAGTGACTGAAAAAGCCAGTTTCCAGTGGACAAAAGGCCGATCCGATACGAAATTTTTGCGGATACACCGTCTTCGTATGGACAGGGTCTTAGCGTCAAAGCAGAAAGTATTGGAATGATCTGAACATTTTGTGACAAACAGTTGGATGAAGAGTTGTTATATTGACAGAGCAGATTAGAGACTTCACATCCCAATTGTTTGCTTGAATTATGTCAGCAATGGTTGCATAATTGCAGTAAGACAAAAATAAATGCAGTAAAAAAGCCATTTGTTGATTGAAGAGAGTTTTTGCTGTTGTATTCTGTACATATTTAGTCGCTCTGTTAAAAGCCGAAGTGATTGTTGTTGGGTGGATCAGACAGTGTTTTATTTCTCAGATCCTTGAACCGCTCTTTTCTTTTAGACATTTCCACTGTTAAATCATTTTCATCCCCCTGAAAGTCAGAACTCGCGTTACAGTTTGTTAAATTGAAGTAAAACCACATATCTGTCTGTGTGACAGTTCACGGGGATGTAAATCTATGTGTGTAAATGGTCCACTTATTTCCATTATCACAGTGAGTAAATATTTCCTAAGCCTATTTAAAGGTTTTGCTTATCATTTCCCACTTCATGCTACCTGTGATTTAATAGATTTATTTCTCCATGAATGTCATTGCAGCAAATACATCTAAAATATAGATCAAAATATTTCAATGGATTACAGATATTTCTAAAATGAGCAACTAACTGCATGTGTCTATCTTCTTAAAACATGACAGGCTTCTTTGATTAAAGAAAGGGAGCAGTAATTCAGTGTAATTGCCTAATGTGTTTTCACAGTGTGATGCCTTTGCAGAGGTGTGCTCTACAGATTACTGTTTGTGCTTTGAGATCAGCTTGGCTTTATTAAAGCTCCATAAAGTTTCTGTTTGAACACTCCTTCCCAACATCCTAGAGTCTACGTCAAGTCTTTTTCAGGTCTTGATTAGCTTTACTAATCATCGCTGTTTTTCTCAACTTGCTTTAAAGATTTTCCGAAGTAGTTTTGTGAATTTAAATGTCTTTGCAAGCCCTGCAAATCCTATTCACAGTGTCTCTTTAATTATGTTATATTTAGACTTAGAGAAAAGGCTGTTTCTATAAATTCAAGGCGTTTTCTGTAAGAACATTTACATTTTACATATATTTGCCATAGAGTACATGTAGCTTTCATTACATATAGATCTTACTTCTACTGTACAGAAATAGTTTTGTTCACTGCTTTTCATTCAGTAGAAAAGATAAAAGAATCTAAAGCATACACAGATTTTCTTATGTCTTACAGGAAATCGGCGACTTTAAATACACATTTACAGGCAACATTCACCTTTTGACACCTAATTAAAACCATACAATTCAGACAAATTGCGGTAATGATGAATGAATCATTAACTGTTTCATATATGTGTCTTGGAGGAGAACAGTCACTGTGTGTGCATTTTGATCAAAAGAAGACTAAATCTGTTGAAATTGCTGTCGAAATTCCTTAGGCATTAGTTATAGGATGGAGCAAGTGAATATTTTGATGTAAACTGAAGAAAAATAATATGTTTTTTTGCTAATTTGGGATTCATTTTTACATCCATAATATAACATGGTTAAACACACATTCCTGAATATATCATAGAGGACTCTAGGATAAACTAAAACTTGACTTTGTGTTTTGATATGCAGACATACATGGTTTTTCTGAGTAAAAACAGTCTTTAGTCATGTTACAGACTTTTTTTTATTCATTTCGAATATTGCATTAAAATCAAACAACAAAAAATTGATATAAGAAGAAAGTCAAACATCTGAAAAGGAACGTGATGAAGTCTAATTTATAATCTCCCGTCCCCTTACTCCATTCTTCTCCTACCCTCAATTCCTATGGCAGATTCCCTAAGTAACTCAAAAATCCTCACGTCAGACTAAATTCTGACTATGCACATAACGCACAATTGCTGTACATATCAAGGCTAGACTCTCCATTTTGCAGCAGCATTTCACATTAAAATAAACTCTGTCCTTTCCATAGCAGTAATAGTGCAAATATCAAAACAAAAATAAACTGTCCATTTCATAACAAAAATACACATATTAAGAAACAAAAATAAACTCTGTCCATTTCATAACAAAAATACACATATTAAAAAACAAAAATAAACTCTGTCCGTTTCAAAACAAAATACACATAATCAGAAACAAAAGGACACTATCCATTTCATAACAATAATGCACAAAAGTAAACTGTCATTTCTTAGCAGTAATATACTTAGCAAAAATAAACTATGTCCAATTCATAACCATACCCGTATATAAAAAAACCCAAAAAAATATATTCTGTTCATTTCATGTCAATAATGCCCATATTAAAAAAAAAAAAAAAAACTCCAACTGTCCATTTCATAATGCAAATACTTTAGCTTAGACAGGTCAGGTACATGTATTTAGTAATAGCACCACAGATAAATCACTTTTAACATTGTGTTTTCCAAATCCAGTCATACTGTCATTTACGCTAGTGAGTCACTTTTGTGTAAACTTTTTAAAAGACGTATTGTTGTTACGAGGCAGCGCTTCATTAAAGGTGTGACATGAATAATGGGACTAATTAAGATCCATGTTGCATCCCAGTGTCTCCTCCTATTTCTCTTTTGCATTTCTCATTAATAAAGAACAAGAAAGAAAATACAGTGTTGAAATGATCTGGCCTCTCTTAAGAGATTAGACATGGTTATAAATATCTGTTAATGGGCGACTTTGTTCATTGTATGAAGTGATTATTACACATAAGATCTCAAAAGCTGCTCAGAAGATCAAAGAGCATGTAAATGATTAATTATATATAAGATTAAATATTCACATTAACATTACATGTAATAATGAACTACTAATTCCTCTAGATACAAAAATGAACTTTCTTCAACTTTTTGATGTTTGTGATCTGGATAATTCTAAGCTATAGCACATCATAACCTCACAAGTTATTAAAAAGACATAACATTTAATTATTCTGTCCCTTTGCCTGTGTGTTTGCTTTCTCCTCCATACAGGTCTTTGTGTTCTCTGACTTGTTTCCTTCTATTTTCTCCCACCCTTCCCTCCTTCTGTCTTCCTCCTCTGCTGACACTTCATTTATCTCTGGTCCTGACATCCCTGACTAACGATCTGCCAGACTGCTCCCCTGCCTAATCTGTTTCCCCTGAATCATCTCAAGATGCTCATCAACGTCCTCACACAGCTAGCCCTCTCAAGACTGAGTTTTGTCAAGCCCACTTATGACTGTGACTGCTTTTGTTCTCCATTTTGGTTTTGTTTTGTTTACTCTCATGGATGTTGTTGTTATTAATCTGGTGTGGTGGTCGTGGTGATGGAGCCCGTACAAGCACCCTTCCTGACCATAACCTCAGAGCGCATTAGTGAATGCTGTGTGATGGTTTTATTGACAAGAGCGTGCATCCTTTACAAGCAATTTATTCATTTATGTTTACATTACAGCATTCCACTCAAATTGTAAGGTCTTCAGAGAAAACCTGGATGGCTATGAAAGAGACTTGACTGTCATTAGTGCTAACAGTCTACAGTGGATGCTGCCAAGAAATAGCCTGACCCTTCATTGCAAGGCTAAGGATTCACATAGCTTCCTCCTAACAGCTTGTGAAGTACACACTATGTTCTTTGCTACATTCAGTGGATTCTTAGATTTGTGAAGTCTTAGGTAGCGTACTATAATGTTTCATGTAAAACAGGCATTTACTCCAGTAAATGGCGCTGATCAAAATTAGATACACAGGTAAGAGGTGGGAGGAAAAAAAGCAGACATCACTTAGATTTTATCAAAGAGCGTTTTGTTTTATTTTATGCGATAAAGTTCTTAGCTCCTGTTTATTTTCCTCTTCCCTTATTAAATCTACTTAATACCAGCCGTTAATATCCTGTGCCTTAATTGTAAGATCTAATAGAAATCTCACCCCTTTGGGTCATAGTGAACAGAAAGATTAAAACAAAAACATGTTTCATAGAATAACTGGGAAACTAAACAACTCCTCCGGGCTTTTATAGTTTCTCTTTGTAAAGATAACTTTGTTTCTTTTGGTGCGAGAAGTTGAAATCACAAAGCTTCCTCGGCTGCAGCTTCCTAAAAAAAAATACACACACGAGAGCCATGCACAAACACACATATTTAAAACAATAGCAATAAACAGGGCACACACACATGCACTCTGTCTCCGCTCCATGGCTTCCATCTAAGTGATTTGTATCCCGCGATCCAAGCTACTCGACAGGATTGAATAAATCACATCAGGTTGGCAGTGACTCATCATATGTTGACGGGATGCCTAATGTCATTTGAAGGTTAGGTGAGCATGGGATTGGGCCTCGCATTGCCTCACATGGCACACTTTGGCTCCGTGATGTCATTTTGAGTCTTGACGAAAGGGTGCTGCCTCTGTTTCACGCTTTCACACACACACACACACACACATACATACATGCTCGCATCCACACAAAACAATCAAAAACACATTTTGACACACAGTGCCGCCTGACATATTATCCCTTTCTGCAAAGCGGGGGCCATCAGTTCAACCCCCCCACACACACACCCCTCTGCCTGTTTGTTTTGTTCTTCATGTTCCATTTCCCCTCCACACACCCGTGATCCCTCTTGTCATTGCAGTCATTGTCATGCATCTGTGTCTGAAGAGCTGCCAGCACTTCCTGACTGTCACACACACATAAACACACACACACACATGAATGATAAAACTCAAATAAATAAACTCAAGCACATGCTCACCCACACAATATCCCATCCCACCCTTTTCCACGCACACACATACATACAGTTGTAACATCTTGGCCTTCTTATCTACCTGCCTGCCTGTCTGCTTTCCGGAAATAAGCTGTGTTTTTTTTTTTTGTCCTCTGCTTTTGCTTTCATAAATAAACACCGGTGCTACAAAAACAGGCTGTATATCAGCATTTGAACACAATGCAAGTCTCCATACAAGCACCGTCTTCAAAAACCCTCAAATATACAAAATACAGTCATTACACTCATGCTGCCATCCTTCTGTTTCAGCCTCTTTGTCCTCATATTTGTTAGCGGTGATTGGCAGGTTTGTATAAAATGGTAGGTTTTACTTCTGAACCACGGCCGATGCAGTTATTCACCAGTTAATCCCTATTCTTTCGCGGATGTTGCCGTGCTCCCCGGCATTTGTTCTTGGCCAGTTGGGCCTCTGTGCTTGACATGCTCCGTGCTTCTAATTATTCCTCCTAACACTGTCAAATCATAAAATACTTTATGATTCAATGCGCCAGAGAAGAACAGATGAAATATACGCCTGTCTCCCTAACCTGCAAAAACATAATATTCTCATTTTCTCTCTCTTATTCCAATTTTTTTTCTTTCATAAATTTTTAGGGGGATTTGACTCATGTCCTGTCACTGTGCCCTCAGCTGTGCTCAGAATGAAACACTATCTACTACTCACACATTAATTCTAACCAAAACTAGTATGTAGTACATGGCAAACCTGCAAATGTACCAAAGGTAACTGGATGTACACTTTACACCCTGAGTTTTCTGTGTGATATATTGCATCCCGCACCCCATTTCAATAGTTATCTTTTTTGTTTAATGACATGTGACATCTAGTGATCCCCAACAATGGATTGTAGGATGGAATTCTCTATTTACATACATTAGATATGAACATACAGCTTGTGAAATGTTGGAACAAAGAGCCATGCAATGCGGGGGAGATGAGCAACAAGTGCATAAAATACATAAAGTACATTTTGCTGTGATATATGTTCATACAAATGATGATTGGTGGCAAAAAAAATAGTGCAGTCTTGCAGCTACATGGACAGTTACTGACAGAGCAGCCTCAAGTGACTGAAACTGTAATTTGTGTCATGAAATTTCACAGAGATTCTATGTAAAAACATACATTTCTGTAAACATCTACCAGCTGCTGCCAGGTAATTGTTTCCATGGAGATAATCCTGGTGATTATGCAGCTATTTATTGCATGCTGCCCTGTATTCATATGTAGTGTACAGTATATATGGGTGCTTCTATGAAACCGGTCCCTAAAAACAAGACACTGGGGTAAAAGTTCAAACCTGATGTAGACTAATTTTATGAAGCAAGTTTGGAAGCACTTTGGGTCTATTTTAAAAATAAATATTTACTGAGATTAAAGAGAAACTATTTTTCAGA
>JAPQRP010000006.1:22479819-22490027 GCA_037367295.1 Apogon hyalosoma | reverse complement strand
AACGTCTCTATCAATACTGCTGCATGCAACGTATGGTGTTCAGTGAGACTTCCTGAAATATTTTCAACAGTGAAGTAAGCAAAACTGGGGCTAGAACGACACATGTCTGCCATCTAGTGGTAAGGAGTATCATAGCTATTTTGAGTCATATGACGTATAACAGCGAAATCTAAAAGACAATATACTCCGTCGCTGAAATGCGATGAGGGCGGCGAAAGGGTTAAAGTGTATTCTGTGTGGTCATTGTTTAGAAAGCCAAAGTCCTGCCCACTTTGGTTGGGCTGTTCTTTGGAATAAGGTGGTATAGTCACCGGAGATAGACATTGAATTCCATCATGTACTCCAGTGGGTCTCTACTGGGGGGGTGCGGATACTCTCCTGGGGGGGGCAAGCACACATTGTGCATGCGTGCAGGTGCATTAGCAACTACTGTTGTACATCACAACAGTATAAATCACTGGGCACATACTCTATTTATCATCTGGCACATTGCCACCCCCACCCCCACCCGGTCACAAATGTGTTTTCGGGGGGGCAGCAGAGGGGAGCTCACTTTCTCACAGCTTTATCTACAGAGCTATTTAACCCACCACGTCCTCCTCATATAGGTCTGTTGTATTACTTTTAGACGTACGTACATACTACCACCACACACTCCCCATTTTTTTCAAGCATTGGTGGGGGAGAAGTAGTGTCATTATACCGTTTGTGGGGTGTGGTTCAAAAAAGATTGAGAAACCCAGATGTACACAATTATTTATTTTTTTAATTTGTCAATTTAAAAGGTAATCTTAGTCAATGAAGTCAGTGTTTGTTGTAAAAATGTTGAAGTATCAGACTGTGAAAATACCTAAATACAGGCTGCACAACCCAAAAGTTGCCCAGGTGACATCAGCATAACTATATCTGTTCACAATATGTTCAGAGTTGCTGAAGATGTCTGTGCAGCTTCAGCATCATAACTCTTTTAGTTAGTTTCAGCTCTTTTAATGCTTTTTCATCCCACCGTTGAAGACCAAGGTGAAATGTGAAAAGGCAGTGGTTGCATCCATGTAGGACTTATATATCACGCAATGACAGATGCAGTTTATTAAGCTGCATATTTCTTTTCTGCCTTTTCCACAACTATGACTTTCTTGGGTTACAGAAAAATTCTTATTATATCTTATTATACGTGTAAATGGTAACACCTATTATTGTCATCATAGCAGTTGTGTGAACTCCATTAAGTTGAGTTAGAATATTAAAAATGTTGTAGTTATAACTGGTTATTTTTGTGGGTGTAGAAGGTCCTGAACCAGATACCAAAGTCCAACTGAACCAAGTTTAGCCCATGTCTTCAGGTGATTTTTGACATGGTATGAAGTGAATAAAAAAAGATAAACAAACTAAACTCTCAGGGAATCAAAAATGCTTAAGCATTGTACAGATTGCCTGGTGACACCATTCCCTCCATGTATCTGAAAGCATCATCTATTAACAGGAAACTTCTGAATACTGTGAACAGACAGTTACTTACTTTGAGATTCAGAGATTGTATAATACACTGAGCAGAGATGCAGCCTGATTCAGTGGTTCCTCTTAGACCCTCGAGAATCACTATAATCTCAGCATTTTCATCCTGTTTAGGGAGATGGAGCAGTGGACAAAGAGAAGAACTGAAAGACCATGGTTGATCTCAAGGTTTTTGCTTCCTTTTGTATATCCTGTTTTGGATGGAGGATTTGTAAATGCTTAGAGTACAACAAAGACAGACTGTGTGAGTCTGTGTGCACTGGTGTGGATAGGTAGGGAGTGTTTAGGAGTGTTTGGGTAGGGTTCATGACAAGGTATCCCACTATCAGCTGCATCCGTCCTCACGGGATCTCATTATTCACTGCTCACACTGGCAATATGGTAGCAAACACAAAGTGGTCACACATCCAGGCGTTTGTTGTGTTGACACGTGTGAATGGTCCGTTATATGGAAGGGTCTGTAAGAGAAAGCACTGAAGCTAAAGGATATAGAAGTCCACATAAAATTATAAAAAGGGCTCTGAGAGAATAAAAAAGGAGACAGAAATAAAGAATAGATAAGACTTTCAGATTGCCAGGGTTCCAGAGGGAAAAGGGCATGAATTGGTGAAGCAACAGTTTTTGGTTGGTTGGCTCGGGCCCCGGCTGCTGATTGATCTCCAGGTGACAGCCGGTGTCGGGGGCCCTCGGCCAGACTGTCACTAACTCGCACTCTCCCACCCCCGCTCATTTCGCTCTGCCGCTCTCTCTTTCTCCCCCACTGCTTTTTAAGCCCCAGTTGTGCCAACTAATATCTCACCTTCTCTCTCCGCTCATTCAGCTACTTACTCTCTCACCCTCGTTCACTCTTCGGCTCTCTGTCTTCCTCATCATCGTTCTACTCCTCTGCGCTTTTCAACGCCTCTGAGATGACAGTTGGTTTCTCCGTTGCTCTTTTCGACCCGTCGACTCTGCCTTTTTCTTGTCTCCCCACTGCTGGGAACCAACTGTCCTCTATGTGCTGTCCATTTCACACCACCTATTTAGCATGTAAGACAACAAAAATACCATTTAGTGTGTGTTTGTGTCTGACCTGGTGTGTGTTTGCATGGCTATCTGACTGCAAAAGTCAGTGTTTGTGCCCTGAAACACCACAAATGCAGCACATTAGTTTTCTTCAGACATAGCCTAAGGATATTTTGGTGACCTTGGTCTTCAGTGTGTATGCACATCTGTTGCTCAATTATAGGGATTTTATTTCCCTGTGTGTGGGTGTGCACATGCACTTTTGAGTTTCTGTTTCGTGCAAGTGCTCATATGTGTATTCACATGCATACATGCAAGCACCCTTGAGGGGCATGCTTAATGATAGGCTCGTTTGCACAGCTCTGCCTCTAATGATCTATTAAAGTACACTTAGCCAGTAATTATATGGCCAGTCCCAAAAGACTTTTGAAGCTCCACAAGGGACAGCTAAAGATACGCAAAGACTGTGGAAATGTAGTTTTTTTTTTTACGTGAGACATGGTAATCAATAATAATTTGGATTTAACATTTGTTCTTAGATTGTAATTGCCAAAAAAAAAAAAAGACTTTGTTGATTGGTTAGTTTGGCCTTGTCATGATCACATCGGTGGTTATAATTTAGTCAGGCATTGAGTGTTCTTCAGACTGTGCTGAAGAACACTCAATCCCTGTTAAAGCTCTCCTCATCATCTGACTCTGTTTTACCACATGTTTAGATCCAGGGCAGGAAGTAATTCCACTGTTCTGCCCACTTTTTAAATTGCATTCATTCATAAAATAGCAGATTAAGAGAACCAAGTAATCAATTTCATTAAAATAACGCTTTTGTACTTCAGCAGAAGAATCACAAAGAGCAGACCTTTTTTTAACCAGACCATTAAATCATTAGAATCATTATCTTAGTCATTAGCAGCGTTGTCTCTTTTGAAGCAGCTAGAAGCCACTTAGATTTCGACCTCTAATTAGACAATGTATGAGTGTGAATGTGTTGTTTTTTTCTAGTCATTTTTCTTAAATTCACATTCACACTGACTTTTAGTCCAAAAACCTAGATTTTCACTTATCTGTTGTGAGCTGTTTTTAATTTATTTTTCTTTCATGGCTTTATTCAGCTTTTTGGATCCAGACATAGGGAATCTATCAGGATGAAAACAGTGCGTTATTAGTAGGATGGCAACGCAGCAGATGTGCCCTGCTGACTTCTGGCGCAGCTGAACATTTGGGATTTCCAGGTTTCTGTGAGGTTGGCATTGGGGATAATGGGCCTCCTACTCACAGTCAATATCTGCTGTTTCCCTCTGCCATACTCTGCTCTGAGTCTGTATCAATGCCGTCTTCACAGTGAAGTGACTCATGCTTGGCCCTATTGGTCTGAGAGCTTTTTCCACCTACCTGCTTATCAGTTATTTAATTCACTGACCTATTCACTCTTCGTCTGTATATCCATTATCTGATTTGTCTAATCCCCTCTCATCCATTTTCCTCTTTCAGATGAAAATGGACATTTTTATGTTTTTCATTTTAAGGTTGTGGCAAAGCATAGCTCTAGAGTCTGTGATAAATCTGAGAGCCAGTCAAGATTTGCTCTACTTGACAAAACTGTATTTTATTTGTTTGCTTGTATGCTTCTGATTTTTGTTTGTTTTTGTGTGATTTGGCAGTTGTGTTTTTACTAAAGCTGTAAATCAAAGATTAACGTCGCCTTGCACATGATAATGATACTCTGACAAAATTGTGATTCTATGATACTTATTTATACGGTATTTTTATTTATTTATTTATTATTTATTTATGCATTACATGCCACATTGCAAAGCAATCATCTATATCAGGGATGTCAAACTTATTTTAGTTCAGAGGTCACATACAGCCCAATATGATCTCAGTTTGGCCGGACCGGTAAAATAATAATGTCAATAAATAATGTCAACTCCAAACTTTTCAGTATGTTTTAGATTGAAAAATAAACTTACATTATGAAAATGTTTACATCTACCCAAACTGTCTGTTAACAAAATGTGAACAACCACGAACAGCATTTGCATTATAACTTACAGATCACAGCGCATCTACAAAGGCCCAAAACATTAGTAACAGGCATAATATTGTTAAAATTGTACTTACTTCGGTTGAGTCATTTCATGTTGTTCATATTTGTTGAGTTTATTCACATTTTTTTGTATAACAATAGTTTGTAAATGAAAATATTTTAATGCAATTTTATTTATTTACAGTAAAACAAAGAGGAAAAAATTGGAATTATCATTATTTATAGGTTATTATGATAGTATTTTACTGGTCTGACTCACTTAAGAATGAACTGAACAAAAATTATTTTTGACATCTTTGACTATTTATATTTCTGTATGACTTCACAAATTCAGCTCACAGGCTGGACTGGACCCTTTGGCCCGCCAGCCGCATGTTTGACACCCCTGATCTGTATTATCCAATCCAAATTTCTTTATAAAGCACTTTAAAACAACCACAGTGGACCAAAGTGCTGTACAGCAGACTAAAAGCACAATGAAAAATTAATAAAAGCATTAAGAAACAATAAAATCAAATAAATAAAACAAGTGAAAAATAAAATCAGCAGAAATGAAGAATTATTTATTTATTTATTCACCATGAATATGTAAAATCAGATCACACAATGTACAAAAATGTGCATAGGGTCGTAAACACAATGACACTGACTACATTTTTCATGTTCAGGTGTGTCATTTCGTCAATTAGTTGTGACTTTTATGAGGAATCTGTTGACAGGACTTCCATGTTTCAGTCAAAATATTGATATTTGTTGCCTTTGTATCAATGAGACACCTCAAGAGGAAATAATATGATGTATGCCCTGCCAACATTTTCTCACACTTCCACTGTTTATGATCAGATGGTGTACTTGTGCCCATTCATTTTGGTTTGTCACATTTGCATACTTAATGGACTCCCTTCACTCCAGTGTCACACACTGCATCTTCCCTCCCATACACCACCTTTTTTTCCCACCTTAGTCTCCCCGCTCCCACTTACCATCCCCTCCAAACCTGCTTATCTTCAGAGTCCATGGCCTTGGTGACAGACAGATTGGTAGACTGGGCCTGGTCTGGCTGTCATATGCCGGATGGCACAGCGGCTGCCAGGCGAAGGCTGCCACCTGAGGGGAGGCTGGGCTCTGACACTTCTATTAACCTTCAGGAGATGTCCATTCCTCGTCACACCCCCGCCTCTGCCTTTTACACTCTTCCTCATCTCTATCTCATCCTGTCCTCTGTCTGATGTCCCCCAGGCCAAGGAAAGCCATCTTGTTCCCAAAGCGAAATAGCCAAATAACAAATACCTGTATTTTCCTCTCTTCCCGTCCACAGGCATTTCAATATGCCACAGATTTCTGTCTCACTTTCTCAATTATCCGTTTATCTCGGTGTCCTTGTTTTTGTGTTTTCTTTCTCCGTTCTCTCTCAGCCTCTTTCCGTTTCTCTTGTCAATGTTAGGTCACGAGCTTCGCAGTTTCGTATTCATATAATGTGTTTTTGTTAGGAAACGTATATGGCCAAAACAAAATGCATGATATTGTGCAGCGATGCATAGCTAAATGGTGGAAACAAGCGAATTGCTGCAGCTTTCTCATGTCAATCAACCAGAATAATGGAAGATAATGAAAACTAAATGAGACAGATTAAATCAGATGTAAACATGTTTGATTAATACAAGACATTTTTGCCCTGGCAGTGATTCAGTGTATCATTTAGTTGTATTTAAGAAGATTTGGACAGACTGTGGCAGAGTATGACTGTACCAATATAAGTAAAATGCAATCACATTTCAGGGTCTGTATCAATGTTTGTTTGTGTATAACCCTTGTCCTGTTCGCCCATCAGGTAATATCTGTACAGTAATAAAATAATTAAATCTAACCAATGGGGAGAAATGATCTAAGGTTCAAAATCCTCTTAAATTAAAACTGTCAGGCAACTTCTGGCCCCTGTACACTTATGTTGGAGGCCAAATTGCTGAACAGGACAGGTTGAAAAAAAAAAAAATGCAATCACATTGAAACTCATTTCTTATTTTCTGTCCTTCCCTGTTTCTGTCATTGCAGGAATTCTCTTTACTCCGACTTGACGATGTGGCCGACCAGCGAGTCAACATAGTCGGATTCTCAGTTTTCAACAAAACTCATCCCTTCTTCCAGGATTTTGTGCTAAGTCTTAATCGTTCCTGGCAGGAGAATTGTGACCATGCTCCCTTCGCTGGCACCCCAGTGAGTTCACAGAAAACCCACAAATAGTCACACACTGTGAAGACCTAAGCTAACCATGTAAAAATAATGGATGAATTGTTCTTATTTATTTCCTTAACAAGTTTAAAAAAAATAGACCCCTGTTCACTATAGGTCTTCTGGAATAATTTTGTATCTCAAAATGGTTAACACGAACTATAAAGTCATTTAGAAAAAAACTCATGTTAAATATACAGTCTTGACATTTATCCAGTTAACTGCTGTAGTTTGCAGGTGTTGCTGTAGGCAGTTGTTGTTTCCCAGACAGCTCATTAGCAGCGTTTGGCACCCTCCTTATTACATTTATAATGGCATCCTCCTTGTTAAATTTTGCTTCAGAGGAAATGCAAAGCAAACAAGTGTCTTACCTTCACTGCATCCCCTCTTAAATCATCCATTGTTCATCTAAACAGAGGCGGTGGCGTCGAAGTTAACCCACTGCACTCCACGTAGTTCAATGTGTGACTTCAAAGCAGCCTCAAATCACAACCTTCTGTTTACCTTTTCTTATGGATGCTGCAGGTGTGTACTTTAAAGAAATATATATATATTAGGAGATAATTTGTCTGAGCTTCTGGCTTATTTCTTACATCTGAGGCTCCATTTACTTAATGCTCCCTGATTATACAGAAAGGAAAACCTGAGCCTTAGGTGGCATCCGTATCATAACATTCTCATATCCGTTTTATTACATGAACTCATCTGAGTCTTCAATGCAAAATTCAGCAAATAAAATGTTATTAAACACCTGCATTAACATCATGAGTGTTACATATCCATAAATTATTCCTTTTTATGGGACCTAAATTTATGGGTTTGAACTGACACCCCAGTAAACCCTCTAAAAGATAAGCACCCTGACACATTTGTCCAGAAGTGTCACTCAAATTTCAAGGGGTTATTTGTAATATTGTTATTCTACACTCTCATGAGGATGGGGAGGTCACGACAGTACCAGAACACAATTAGGACAATAAAATCACAAATCACCTCCATTTTCTACATGGTTTGTGTTGTTTATAGCTGCAGTAAACGTCTGTTTGAAATTGTTCGGCCATTGTCAGAACTGTCGCAGTCAAAAACTGGCAAAATTAGCAAACACTGTAACATATAACATAGAAACAAAGACATTTTATGTCTTAATAAGCCTCATAAACAAACTCATGTAGAAGAAATGCTGTGATTTCACCATCAAAGTCCATTCTTTTCATTTAATAATAATAATGGATTAGATTTATCAATTTATCATGCTTTTCTATGAACACATACTCAAAGTGTGTACATTCATTGTCACTCTGGTGGTGGTAAACTACATATGCATCCACAGCTTCCCTGGGGCACGCTGACGGAAGTATGGCTGCCAATTCATGCCTACAGCCCCTCTGACCACCACACACATGCAGACACCAGTGTGAGTAGCAGCACTAGAGGCAAGGAGGGTGAAGTGCCTTGCATGACTAGGACAGAGTGGGATTCGAACTGCCAACCCTTCAGTTATTGGATGACCTGCTCTGAGTTGTTCTCCTGAGCCATGGCCGCCCGTGTCTTTGATCTGTGTCCAGTGGTGAAAACAACAACAGTGCTTTTAGATTTTACCACTAGTTTACGGTTCTCATCCCATCTGCTCACTTTCTGACACTTTGGTCAAAGGCCCCATGGTGTTAGTTTTCCATACCATGGAAGACCAGCAGACTGACTCACTACTCCCTCTAGTGGTCACACAAATCCGATGGCCTGTCAGTATGGATGGATTCAGTTCATAGCTCTATGAGCCTGTTTACATGCACTCCAGTACTCTCCCATCATTATCCAATTTCTGGAGTTATCAGATTATTCAAGTGATCATGTTAACAGGATCATCTGATAGGCTCTAGCCAATGACGGCCTGTTTTCTTTCTTGGCGTGTGCTGCTTACCTCTTGGCCAGGTCACTCTTATAAAAGAGATCTCGATCTCAATGGGATTTTATCTGGTTAAGTAAAAGTCTAATAAAACAGCAGTATTCCAATTCTGAGAAATCAGATTAACATACCTAGATTTCTCCCCAATACTCCAATGTCTACACGCATGTATACAGGTTAATCTGATTTCTTTTGTTTTGTTTTGTTTTTTTTTACATATGCACATGTGTAAAAAAAAAAAAAAAAAAATCTATATAAACGGAATTTACGCAGTGACAACTTGAGCCTAAGGAAACAGGTAAACAAACAATGAAATAAAATGAAGGATAGCAGCAACATGTAACCTGTTTTGCAGTCTTATTAGGCCCCACATTAGGATAACTAACGCTGACACCGTAGGTGTTACGATGGTCAACAAGACAAGACCAGATGTTCAGCAAATGACAGGAATGGTACGTGTTATGTCGTAACGTACATCTATACTCTGAAAGAAATCAAATAATGGACTGAAACATGTAAACCCAGGTTTTTTGATTATCACATTTCTGAAGTGCATGTAAACATATCTGATTATGGTAATTATCAGATTTCTCCCAGTTGTCTGATTTTTATGGTCATGTAAATAGGTTCATCAATCCAGTAATTCATCGGCATCTTTGGTATAACTTAAGAGCTTTGTATTCTAAACACTCTAATAACTTTTGGTCATTTTGTTATACTTGAAAGTAGAAAGACTACTTATACTCCATTAAAAAAAAAAAAAAAACAGGGAGCTTCTCCTGAGGCAGGTTTCCTTCTTTAAGAAATGTTTTAAAAATACCACAAAAAATTAACTTAACACATATTATAAATTATTGTTTTGCATCATTTAGTAGTGTGATTAATTATGAAGTTCAAAGCATGTTTTGAAAATATTTATAAGCTGATAAAGTAATAGTGATGAAAAATGATTAAGAAATAATAACATTCATAGCTTAGCATGACAATTTCAGAGGAATATTATAATATTTCATTTACTATACACTGATATGAACTAATCAAAGTAATGAGGCAAGTCACATATCCTTTGTAAAAGACCTTCAGGAGTAAGACTTTCAGTAAACTTCATAAATGAAATAATCAGTCCCCTGTTTGAAGTTCAGTTAAAGCAAAAAGTCAAACAAGTGGTGCCAGGCACAACAAACCCCGCCCCTCGCAAACGTTTTAGCTCTTAATGGACATCTGCCCCTCAAAACGTGAGACTATGGGTTTGACCTTTCAAGGTCACGCAAGGTCAAACATCATGATGCCATTTTGGAGCCTACATGTAGTTTCCTATCTGTCAACAATAGTAACTTAGTACTTATCACCACTCTTTTTGGAGTTATGACCATTTAAAATCCTGTGACCTTGATTTTGACCTTTCACGTTCATTCAAAGTCAAATGTCTTGACGCCATTTTGAAGCCCATGCCAGGTTTCCTATCTGTCAATAATAGTAACTAAGTCTCTATCTCCACTCGTTTTT
>JAPQRP010000006.1:22419143-22469430 GCA_037367295.1 Apogon hyalosoma | reverse complement strand
CTATCTATCTATCTATCTATCTATCTATCTATCTATCTATCTATCTATCTATCTATCTATCTATCTATCTATTTGTCAATCTGTCTATCTGTCTATCTGTCTATCATACTGAGAGCAGAAACTGTTAACTGTGCCTCCCTGTGTGGTTGTTCACATTGTTGTTTCTTTGCATTCATAAGTTTAAACTAGGGAGCTATAATGTGTTTTTTTTTCCTTTATTCCTTTTAGTTTTGGTTATTATTAAAAAATCAATTTTGACCAAATGTTGAGGCTGATGCAAAATTCATCATGTATTATAAAATGACCCCTCTAGAGCCCCATTACTTTATAAGCACAACATTAAAGCAAAACTCCAGCGTGAAATCATTTCCACAGTACCACGACTATTTCAAATGGCAGTTTGGTTTGTCCGCTGTATTTCCAGAATATGATGTGGATGCATTATGCAATAATCTTTATTTGTTCAGCTTTGGCAAGCTAAATAAATTTCCCAGCTGCTCTTGTGCTGGCGGCCAGGTAGGCCAATGATGATGGTGTTACAAACTGGCATTGCCTGTGCTCTGGCCGAGGTACACTGTCACCTGTAACCAACAACAATCCACAGTGGGAGCGAGAAGCAGGTGGAGGGAGAAGGAGAAAGGAAAGAGAGATGAGGGAGGAGGACAAGAGGATGACAGGTGGAAAGTAAATGAGACAGAAAGGGCATTCAGAAGAAAAGTAGGACAGACATAAAAAGTCAAAGCTATAAAACTACAAACTGTAAAAGAATAATTCAGAATATCAAATACCAGCTGGGGTCTATTTTTCTTCTGCGCACTATTTTATCTGTTGCCATACCTTAAACTAAAAGAAACCACGTTGACCTTCATTCTTATTTCCTGTTGAATTATTTTAAGAAAATTGACTCTAATCCTCCTTTGCTATGTCCTTTCACGAGTCAGTGTAATGAGATAGATAAATGGGTCTAATATGAGTTCTCTCTACTTGTGTGTGCATATGTGAACATGTTTCTGTGGAGAGAGTATTCTCCAGATGGTGTGAACACCAGGGGTATGCTCTAAAACAGAATCATTCTAGATTTATATAAATGGCTGATATAACTCAACCTGTTCCCTGAAAATACAGCCTGCTTTCTCCTCTCCAGCAACATCAAAAGACAGTTGCCTAACTCATACCCTTGTTGCTAAAATGGATTACCACTAGTTTCTTTTCAAAGGATCATAGTATAAAAGTCACTTTATTGTGAGACTGGGCTGTGGCATCTGCGGGATGATCTATCTGACAAGAGTTCACAGTGTTTAGTACCATATGTGCGTGTCTGTATGCAGGGTTTGATACTTCTTTTGTATGTGTGTCAGCTCTTGTGTGTAAGCACTGATGGGGTTTGTGCCAGCCTCCTCTGCCTGCCTGCATCTTGGCTTTGCACACAATCACACACAGCCATTCCACTGCCATCCATGCATGTTTCACACAGGCACAAGTCTTTTCCAGAACAAACACACTGCAGCCTGCCAGCCCAGCCCGATACACCACAGCACACACACCATACTGACAGAGCAGCCCAGCCTCTCTGCAGCCTCTGGCCTCCATGGACTGGGCCTCATTTTGTGCATGGAGCTCATTGACAGCAGCACGCCTGTTAATTGGAAGAAGCTGTAAAATGAGTAATTATTGCAGTTTGGGGTAGGCAAGCTGTTGTTTGTTACAGCATGGGTCTTTGGTATGTGAGCGAACAGGAGAGTGTGCGACGTAAGCTGTGTTGTACATACTCACATGTGCATCTCTGTGCGTTGCAGGGGGTTGGGGGTTGTAAATAGTCTTGGCCAATTCCTGGAGAGAAGAGAATCACTAATTAAGTTTTATAATGGAGGTACTTAATCATGGATATGAAATGGAAACTACTTGAGAAAGAAGCAAGAGAACAGAGAAGGAGAAAGAAAGATCTAGAAGTTACAGAGGGGAGACGGGTGAGGCTGGAAGAGGCTAAAGAGCAACGAAAGGTTATGTTGATGTTGTGACCAGACTCAGTGACTAGAAGTGGGAAAGGCTAAAGGCCAACTGCTGCATGATTCAAAGCAAATTGTTCCCATTATCAAGTTCACAGGTGGGTTGGTTAATTCAATAGAACAGGTTTGACTCCGACCCCTCATAATATGTTTTTATGAAGTTTGCAAAGTCGATGTCTATCACGTCAAAGGGCAAACTGAAACCCTGTAAAAGTGTAAGACAAAAAAAAGTGCGACAGAATTGGAGTTATCTTATAGTGACTGCGACTTTACCTTTTGTCTCCAAAGCTATAAAGTTGTGCTCCTTTCACTGTGAGAAAGTGTTTTTGTTCTGTTCCCGAAGTAATAGAAATCCCTCCCTAGGCAAATTCACAAGCTACCCAAACAGCTCCAGGCAGATTTACTGAAATAGAAAGCGAGTGTCCCAACTCATTCCTTTTTATTGAGGTAGATTACATTTGCTCTAGCATTAAAAGTGAAATGCATGAATACAAAGAACTGATTAGGTGCCCTACGCAGGTAAAGCCTGAAAAGCCTAGCCATGTTTGACACTGCAATCAAATCTGCTCTGATTATTTAGTTTAATTTCCTCTACTACTTTCAACTCAGTGACCACAACTCAAAGCATTTGTTCACTGATGTAGAAAACAAGATCCTGGGCAGTACAACACTTTCTTTAACCTTGGATATTGATTTTTTAATGGTGTCTCCCTCCCACATATTTTGGTCCCGTGTTCCTTTTTCTGTTTATTTGCATGTCCCCATCATCAATACTTGTCTAAAGATCATCAATGAACTGGTAAATCATCCAGAACTCAGCTAGTACAAGCTGTCCAATTTCCTAAATTATCTTTAAAACACCACAGCCAAATTGCTGTTTTTATTAAACCTTAGTCCAGCGAACGTCCTTGTGTCAAGGTCCTCTGAGGTGGAGCCAAGGAGTGATGGTGTCGGAGGAAAAGGGAGACCCTTTTATCCTCATCTCCTTCGCTGTATCTGAGGGAACACTGAGTGCCAGCAGGATGAAGACACTTACACACACCGAAACCCTTTTGGACACACGTGTACCGCATAAAGGCACCACTCCAATTTGCATGAAATGATTTGAGCCGCGTTATTTACACGCAACTTCCTCCAGTTAAAGAGTGAATGTGCTCGTTCAATTTCTCTCTCTTTTCTATTGGATTTATTTATTTCTGTCAGCACTGCTCCTGTGTTTATTACGGCAATCTGCTTTTTTTTCCCCCTTCCCCTCCCCTTTTCTTTGCTCCCACCCTGTCTCCGAGAGAACACTATTACTCTATAGCTGCCCTCGCCGCTGCAGATGCAGATGCACCCAATTCAATTTCTCGACACTGCTGCAATGTGAGGGAGGGTGGGAACGGAAGGGACAGGTAGAGCCAGTTAGAGGGATAAGAGAGGAAATGTGAGAGAATGAGAGGAGCAAGGCGGTGCACAGCAGGTTGACAGATCCAACAATGCCTCCACCCTTGAAGGACATTATCATAGATACCATGTGTAGCCCAGCACACCTTGACACAGCTTGAATGTCTTTACCTGCTACAGGTTCCAGCAGAGATGAGTGGATCGGAACCAGATCTGTAGAAGCAGGAGCTTGAACTACCTCCACTAAGGTTAGAGTAACTAGAGACTAGAAGCAGCACTCTGATGTCCTCCAGCTGTGCAGTTGAAGCAGTTTGCAGTCCACATGGGTGTGCGTTTAGTAAGACTGAGAGCATGTGGAAAAAAAAAAAAGGAAGAGAGAGAGAGTCTGTGTCTGTTTCACTGCAAACAATAATTAAAGCAAGTTTTACACCCCACTAGTTGACAGTTTTAATCTGAAGTAAAGGCGCTCCAGATGGCCTCCTAAAAAAAGGTGATCCGGTGTTATACATAAAGTCCTGGGCTCCAGATTGACTTTTACCATAAATTATTTTATATCTCTCTTATTCAAGGCCTGATCTTAGTAAGATAATGGGGACTCAAGTTCACATTGTTGAAAAAATCCTTTCAAGTCAATTGGGATAGCGTTGTTAAAGTAAAGAGACGTTTATAATATTGACTATTTGGAGACAAAGAGTAGAGCCAAAAACAGTTATTTCCCAACAGGGAAAAAGAAATAGCAGTGAAATAAATTCAGAGTTTATTTGCCTGTATGCAGTGCAGTTATACACTCCTGATTAAAATTTTAAGACCAGTTGAAAAATTGCAAGAATTTACATTTTGCACTGTTGGATCTTAAGAAGGTTCTCAGTAGAGTTTCAAACTGCAAAAAGAACAAATGGGAGTGAGACAGAAAAAAAAATTGAGCAAGCAATTTATTGAAAACAATTAAACTGAAATAGGATTTCATTAGCTGATCAAAAGTTTAAGACCACAGCCTTTAAAAGCCAAAATCTGTGCAAAAATATGGATTCACTGACATTTTCTGTCTGGTATTCACACTGTCATGACGTCCTGCTGTAAAAAAGCTTTCTCTTCTTGAACGCGGTCGGATTGTTGAGTTGCATACGCAAGGCCTCTGGTAACGTGCCATCGCTGCTGAGGTTGGACGCACTTACACAGGCATTTAGAATCCACTGTCTGGAACTGATGTCTATTTTTGTTAACTTCACTTGCCATCCATCCCCAAATGTTCTCAGTTGGATTTAGATCAGGGGAACACACAGGATGGTCCAACAGAGTGAGGTTCTTCCTCTGTTCTCCGTCCTTTGTCAGGCATTGGGCATTGTGAACTGTAGCATTCTCGGTCATGAGAGATGCCCCCTGTAACATCTCCACATAACCAGCTGCCTTTTGACACCCCTGCACAACCTGAAGCTCCATTGTTCCACTGAAGGAAAAAACACTCCCGACCATGATGGCCACGCCCCCTCCACTGTGCCCCCTAGAAAACATCTCCAGTGGGATCTCCATGTCATGTCTGTAACAGTGGAAGACATTAGGACCGTCAAGGTTACATTTTTTCTCATTTTTCTCATCAGAGAATAAAACTTTCTTCCACCTTTCAGTGTCCCATGTTTGGTGCTCTATTGCCAAGTCCAAATGGGTAATTTTGTGGTTTCGTTGAAGGAGACGAGGCCTTTGAAGAAGTTTTTTTGTTCTTAAAGCCCTTCTCTGGCAGATGCCGTCTGATGGTTATTGGGCTGCAGTCGCACCAGTGACCACCTTAATTTGGGTTGAGGATCATCCTGTGTCTTGACAAACAGCCAATCGGATCCTCCGGCTCAGTGCTGGTGAGCTTTTGGGTCTACCACTTGGCTTTTTTGTTCCATAACCCTCAGGATCTTTAAAGAAATTTTAAATGACTGTCTTACTGCGTCAAACCTCAGCAGAGATGATGCGTTGCCAGAGGCCTTGCTTATGCAGCTCAACAATCCGACCACATTGAAAGAGAGAAAGCTTTTTTCCATCAGGAGGTCATGACAGTGTGAATACCTGACAGAAAATGACATTGAATCCACATTTTTGCACATATTTTGGCTTTTAAAGGCTGTGATCTTAAACTTTTGATCGGCTGATCAACAGCCTATATCGGTTTAATTGTTTTCAATAAATTGCTTGCTCAAAAATTTTTTTGTCTCATTCCTATATCTTCTTTTTGCATTTTGAAACTCTACTTAGAACCTTCTTAAGATCCAACAGTACAAAATGTAAATTCATGCCATTTTTTTCAACTGGTCTTAAAATTTTGATCAGGAGTCTATTATTTCAATGTTAAATAAAATTGTCCCTGAAAACTGGCCTAGTGTCTCTGAGGATCAGATCAAGGGGCCGAAAAGCCTTCTGGAAAACAATTTGCTACTTTATCAGTTGCAGCCGTACTCTAATAACAACATTCAGAAGAACATTAGGGCAGACTATTACAGTGTAATTTTGCTGTGCATATTACACCACTGTGGATGTTATATGCTTTTAGATCCATTTGTGTGTGCAGCGTGCTGATGTAACATATGAGACTAAAGTAGCTTCTGGAACTCATCCATTACACAGTTTTTCTCGTCTACCTTGTTCATGTGCCTTGTTTTTTTTTTTGTCTTTTCTGTTTATTCCATTGTGCCGACGGAGGATGCTGACTGCTTCACCAGCAGGGGATTTAGACTTTGGAATAATCAGCCTGGAAGCTCAAATTAGTGGTGTGAATCCAGTATCAGCATTTCTATCAAACAACCTTTTGCATGCCTGCTTCATTTATTTCCTTCACTCTTCCCTGGATTAGTTTCCTCTTTTATGTGTGTCTGAAGAGATACAGCAGAATTACACATTTTTGGGCTGTAAACGAGATGATATGACTGCACTGTGATGAAACACATCAGTTAGCACTTCTGCTTGCATTGGTGCTAAATTTATAAAAATGTGTGGAAAACAGCACAACACACCATCTCCTTAAAGACCTGGAACTATTTTTTTAGCCACTTCCAAATTAAATTTTCTCCACATCTAACCTTTGCTAAGTGATTTATGATTATTTAATATTATCCTCTGTAGTTTTTACAGTGTAAAGCAGGTATTTTCCTGTATTTGACCGAGAGACCATGTTGAAGTACATAAATTCATGATTCATGAGTATATCAAAACAGAAAAGTAGGGAAATAGTGACTTTGCCTGCAAAATACATAACTTATACATAACTAACATTTACTATGGAGCGTCTGAACATCCAACTGGATCATATCTAATGGCTCTTAAAAGCTGATAAACAGAATTTTAGCTGATTTATTTAAATGTATTGATAGAATTAAAGCTTTACAAGTTATTAAACATTTTAGATCAGTAGATACTTTTGGTCACCAGTGGCTGTTTAGGTCTATCAGGGTTAAATCTAGTGCTTCGAATCAATGTGTAAACTTCTCTATTTGGGGTGCTTCTATGAAACTGGGTTCATTTTGGTACCTGCCACTTTACCAGCTTTTTAGACCCAATAATAAAAGAGATATTTAGACATATTTCCCTCCAGGATGTACCTAATGATGACCTCAGATAAATGCAAAAAATATATATACTCTTGCTCTGAGCCATCCCAAAATTAATGAATTTTTAATAAAATATTGGGCCCAAAAATAGGACCAAAACTGGGACATGAAAAGCTACCTAGGTGTCAGTGCATTTGATCTGGAATACATAGCTTGAAATGGTCTTGTGTGTTAAATTTGACGATCCTAGTGGTTTTTCTAATCCAGACATGCAGGTTTTTCATGAATCGGCAGTCACAATCAAGGTTTTGTGTGTAACCCACTCGCATTACATGTGGAACCTGCCCATTTAAACACATAAAAACACGAGTGATTTTGCAACAGCAGCCATTTTTGTGAGACATTCTGCCTTGCATAATTAGTTTGACTCCCAAAATGTACCTGTGAGAGAATAAAAGATATTAACAAAAAAAAAAAAAAAACAGTACTGTGTAATTTTTGTGTCTTTTTTACTGTGTTATATGCAGATTTTTGTATAAAAAAATATGAAAAAAAATTAAAATGTTTTATCTGAAAAACAGTTTATCTTTTATCTCAGTAAATATTTATTTTTAAAACAGACCCAAAGTGCTTCCAAACTTGCTTCATAACATTCATCTACATCTGGTTTGAATTTTTAGCCCCTCTGTCCTGTTTTTAGGACCAGTTTCATAGAAGCACCCTTTTCTAAATCCCCTATAGTCTGCTCTCCAGTATAAGTCGGTGAATTTGCACTCCTTTTTAAATATATGCTGATTGAGACAGTATATTTTGCTAACTCTCAGTATTTTCCAGTCGTGGTGAAGCGATTCAAACAGCTGTAAAAGCACCAAACGCCTTACAGATGACTTCTAACCAACATTATGTTACCACACAGCTGCTTTATCCTCTCTTGCATTTGTATCACCGCTAGAGATTTGGCTTCAGGAATTACAGGGGCTAGAGCCAACAGCTCAAACTGATACAGCTCAGGGCCACAGCGGGCCTCTATCGTACTAATGTCAGGGGATTCTGGAGGGGAAGTCATCCACCTCAAAAGAGCCCACAGGTGCTTTGGGATTCATGGTCCCACACCTACAACCCTTCTCAGCTCTTAACATGTTTTTTTGGTATTTTCCAGAAATGTGCAGTGTTGTTAGACACAGAGCTGAGGATGATGTTATACTTGGTGTTGGCAATAGTCCCTGTTCAGTGATTTTACTGTCGAACAATGTTTGAGTCTTATTTATTAAGTGTGCCCTCACGTAGAAGACTTAAAGTGTAGTTACAACATAAAAGCACCATGTCCCATCAGTAAAGTCAGAAGTGTCCAGTCCCAAAGCTGTGGATCGGTTTATGCATCTGTGTCCTCCCCGTGTATTGCACACAAAGCTGTTCCTGTTATGAGCTGAATATCCAGAGTGCTGCAGACAGTTCTAGAGGTCAGACAAGCTATGAATTTTGATTAATAAAAGAGTTATCTTCCAGCAAAAGGCTTAAATCATTATTTATTACATTTCTACTCATTTCATTTTAATTTAATTTCTTCAAATGCACATGAATGCAGCAAAGAAGCTGTAAATGTCATTTTGTATCACCTAACTTGAGCTTGAATTTGCTTTGTAAAACATCAGCATACACCATAATATAATATGTCTTTATTATTGTTTTCACTGACTTAAACAAACACAGCCATAAAAATTATTTTTCAGCATGAATTTAACATTTGTGGAGACTGTGTCAGATGCAAGAAATGGCTTCATTTAATTCTAGTGGACTGGAGGAAAGCTGGGCTGCATTGTTTACAAATCATATTAGTCCTGTTTTGACATATTCTCCTTTAAGAAGTCTCTGCAATTCACTTCTTGGGTAAGATGTATTTGAATCCTCGTAGGAATGAAGAAAAAAAAAAAGATTGAATACAGTAGTTCACTCCTGAGTGTATTTAAAACATATGTTCGAAGTGATATGGGGCCACACACATACTGTGTTGCATATGTCAGTGCATTGCATGAGTTCAAATAAGAAATTAATGCAATTGTACAGAATTATCAAAAACATGCCTGTGCCAAATCTGCAACTACACCATGAAACTCATATTGAATTTGTCAAAGCAGAGCCTCACATCACCAGTCTACACACACCGGCATCCTTTGTGTGTCTTTGGATCTCTCTTTTGTTTGGTCTCTCAGAGACGTGCAGCAGTCCCCTTTCCTCTTTTGTTTTTCTCAGTTTGCACTTTGCAGGCTGGAGATGGGGAATAGATCAAAAGCAGAATGGATGAGCTGTTTTGCAAGATCCCCCAGTCTTAACGGATTTCAAGGCTGGGTGAGACTGTGTATGTGTTGGTTGGCTGAATGTGTTTGTGTGTCTGTGGTAGTGTTAGAGTGTGTGTAATATGCATGTACATGCAAATTTATGTGTATGTGCCTGAGTGCCTCTGTGCCTGTGAGCCTGCAAGTTTGCCTCTGCGTTTCTGTTTTTATCAGTCTGCACAGTGTACCCTCAAATTCCTGCGAAGACTCCTAATATAACATAGTTTGGAACAACCGTAGACAATGTGAACCTTACATGCATTGTTTTTTCTACTCTCTTTTAGTTACAGATGGGTTCATTCTCACACTTTGTTCTCCCTGAGTGTCAGTCTGATTCATATTTCATGCTACAGCTGTGATCAGTTATTATTTTATATGTCAGCAACACAGCTTTTTACTTCATACATCCCAGTGTATGTTATACCTTAGAGGGATATATGAAATAAATCTGCAATAGGACAAGAAAATGTGGGAATTGAAAACATATATCCTTCTCCTGCAGCCCTCTCCCCTCTGTATGGACTGTATATAAAGATGGATGACACAATGTTTCATGCCAGTATAGAAAAGTGAGTCCAGAATATCACCATTAGGAGAGTTTTTTTGGGAGTCTGTGTGGTACAAATGCATCTGGGTTGTGATTGGACGGTATGTCCTGTCATGGGTTTTCATTTTCTATAGCTTGAAACCACAGCCAAGAGAGGGTACAGCAGACTATTTTCTCAGAATAGCAATATGCTGAAAGACTTTTGCCCATAGGCACCGAAAATATAGAGACATGATAATAATAATAATAATAATATAAAAACAATATTGCCTGCTGAAGCATTAAATACTGCAAATGTAATGGTGTTGACACAGTAGTAAAGTTACATTTAAAGATGTATTGCAAAGAAAAACCTCAGTTAAGCTAAAATAAAAGGCAAAAAAGGAGTTTGTCAGGTTTCTATTCACCTCAGGGTGCTTTATTTTATTATTCTATAATTATTATTCCTATTGTGCTGTATTGTGTGGTGATTCTTTAAAAAATCTTATGTTGTAATATAATGTGGAAATTCCTCAGTCCATCGTTTCACCATTACAGCTGGTGTCGAGTATGACTAGATGGAGGTATACAGCCCTCAAAGCCTTTTTTCTGTAGTCAGATTTTAGTTTATGTTTCCAGTACGTTTACCAGAAAAGATGAAAACATTTTGACAGACTATAAAGTTTGGATGCATGTGCTGAGCAGGGACTGTGGCTGTGAGGGCATCCATTATTGCAATGTGCTCTGCGGGGGATGCAGCACTTTTGCGCCTCTTTTACTGTTAGACGAAAGACCTCCTCTTCAACCCAGAGCTTGTGTCTCATTACACCAACAGAACAAACAACGCCATTATTCACCATAATGCCAAATAATAAGCCAACAGATGAGCCCTGGAATGAATTATCACATCTGAAACAACATGCTGCATTTGTTCGGAAAAAGTGAGAACACATAAGCATCACAGTTTAGCAGACTTTTAAAATTATAACCTGGTGAACTTATTTCACACTTGCCTTCCTCCACTGCAGTGCTAAGGACTTCTTGACCAGCAGGAAATAATGGCAAGAATACCACAAGTCTGTACCTCATGCTATTCAATCAGCACTAGAGTCACGACAATTTGCTTTTCCCTAACCCTCTCTTTACTGTTTGGCAGCTCCGACTGCCTCCTCCACCACCACCTGTGTCTGTCTATCCCTAGAAGTTTGCCTACGGCGCCACCCTGATTAGTCTCATTTCAGTTGATGATGAGTCATACCAGAGTGACGCTCTGTAAAAAGATAGCCTGCGTTTCCCACTCAGTATTCCTCAGAGAAAAAATGCATGCACATAACTAACAGTTAGCTACAGACAAAAACGCGCTATAACAATGCCTTTCTACTGCAGCCGCATGGTTGTCATTTGAACAATGTGAGGCAGAGTGGGTGCTCTCTAAATATAACTGCCCTGTGTTTAGTTTTAAACAGGCAGTAGCTGCTTACAAGCGGTGGTAATGTCCACTGATGGGGAAAAACTGCCTCCACTTCACCATGTTTTTGTCAAGTCGAGATGGCATAATGTTTCTGTAAGAGCTATAAAAGTCCATCTTTAAGACGCCCATGAGAATATTTTGCTACAGCGACAAACCAGCAGTCACACATGCAAGCGTACAGATACAATTACACACACACACACACACACACACACACACACACACACACGTACAGTTTTCAGTCTCGACTCAGACTCATTTACACATCCGTGACACCTGAGTGCTTTAGCCTCAGTGTAAGTGGGCTGTATGACATTATGCTTGATAATAGTAGCTATTGCTTCTCTCATATATGATGGATGTATCTGTCACTGCAGAGTCTCGCCACACGCTATTGGACACAGCGTTTTTCTGACAGGAAAATCAGCCAATCCCGACGCTTCAGTGAGCAGCCACCCTAATCGCTTCCTCGTGCTGTAATTCCAGGTTGCAGAATGAACCCTGGGTAATCCCTCACAGGGTGCGGTGTTCCACTTGTTCCTCTCTCCATCTTTTTCCCTCTTCTTCCTCACTTTCCCACCTTCCTCCTTTATTTTGCACTCTCTCTCTCTCTCTCTGTCTGTCTTCTGTGTCTCGTAGTTGCTGAGTCTTTCTCTTGTTCCACCCGCCTTACGTTCTGACTCCCTAGCTGGCTGCTCCTCATACTTTGTCATTGATTTTCTTTCCATTCGCCAGCCTCACCGCACCTAGTCAGTAAGTGATTGACATTCCCCTGCATCTCTCTTTTCTCTCTCAGTCTTTTTCTTTTTCTTCTCTCCTATTCCCCTCTCTCTTATTATACTCTATTCTTCCTCCTGCCTCCCTGATTCTCTAGAAAATAAATAGTGCATAATACTTGTCTGAACTTTGCTGGGGTTTTTTTCCTAGACTCACTGGTTGTACTGCATGATAGCTATTAATTGTAATTGTAGCGTAAATACTAAATTAATGACACTGCAAATGAGAAACATCAAATCCCAGCTATTTATATTGTTGAACACAAACACAGTCTGGTAAATAGCAATATTCACCTTCCTCTGTCTATGGTAAATGCTTGTGGCTCTAATAGATTCTTGGGTTGTGTTGCTTGCATAATGAGGTTTTATGCAATGCTTCAACAACACGGTTGCTTCACCTGGATTAATGGGATGGTTAAGGTTGCCTTCTTTAAGTTTGTTTTTTTTTTTTTTTAATCTGCACAATTACTACAGACTGTGCTGCAAAGAAAATGACAAAATAACTGATGTTCTTCCCTGGCACTGAGATTAACTTTTGTAGTCTCTGATTAATAATTTATCAATTTAATTACTTGTGTATTGGTGTTTCTCCAAATATGAGGTTTTCTGTTGCCATCTTTTCATCCTCTTTGTATTATTAAACCAAGTATCCTCCCATTCTTGTTGCGCAAATCAATGATAAAATGTTACGGGGAATAATTACAACATTAAAGGTTTTCAGTCAGCTTGATAAATGTCAGTGTGTTTGCTCCCCAAGCGTACACTCCTGCTTACATTAGCTGATATATGCATCTCTCTTCCTGTTAGTGGGAGTGACTCAGAGACAGTATAGCTCAATTTCCCTCTCCCGGCTCAAAGAGAGTTGACAACAGGGCCACCAAAGGGGCCGGTTCCTCCCCCGTCGGCATTTATTTTCTCTTCCTTCCGACTCTCAGGTCTTCCTTTCTCCTTTGTCTTACTTCTCTTGCTGTTCTTTTGCTAAAGTCATGGTGTCACCCTCTCCTATTACCCTCTCAGTCACCCCCATGCTCAGCCTTATGGTGTTACCTGCTGAGCTCAACTCCCACCACCTTCTGACAACTGATTGTGTACGCTGATTGCCGAACACCCTATTCCAGAGGTCCCTCTTTGGTCGTGCTACAATATGTGCACATGTTCTACCTCTGTGTTTCTTGAGGCCATCATCAGCAGAGTGCCGAGTGTGCAGTGTGTTGTGCCGGGGTTTCGGTTGCTGCTGCTGCTGCTGTAGTCTATTTGTAGGAGCTAGGTGCTGTTTACACCAGAGGAAATGCAAGGCAAGATGTGTTTGATCATATGCTCTCAAAGGAAATCTTTGATTCCGGGAGCTCTTTCTTCCTTTTTTTTTTATGTCTCACATCAGAATTCATCATCAGTGTTAGGAAAGTGGTTAAACAGCTTCCAAATGTAGGCAGTGATCAGCATGAATAGAATGAAATCTCCTGAGGATGATGGCAATTTAGCCTTGAAATAATCTATGACCATGTTCTGACTGCCTTGTTTTTCTTATGAGACTTCAATCACTGATCATCTAGCAGCTCATTCTTTCCGGTCCAAGAACATTTGCAACAATTTTCCACCGTGTAGTCGTTGAACCTGTACCAACGACATGGAACGAATCACACAGATCAAATGAATCAAAGCAAAATTAGATAGTTAGTTTTTTTTGGTTTTTTTTTCATTTATTCTCTGTCGGTTATGCTCATGTTACAGGTAATTTGATTATAATGACAGATAAATATTATTTCTTACAGCATGGAGCAAAAAGTGATTGTTTTAGTTTAGCATTAATAATTTATCATATTTAATAAATTGTTGCTTTTTAAAATTAGTTTTCATAGCAGTTTTAAAACAGCCCGCGTATATTAAATCTGAAAAGGAGATAAGTTGCATCAGAGGAAGATACACAAACTAATAAAACCACAAAATTGCCCAATATCTTGATCTTTACTTATCTTGATGCTATCTTCAATACCAATAACCCAAAGCGGCTCTATTCATTGTTGACATTCAAATTGCATGTTTAGGGTTTCTGCGCCCCATAAATGAAATGATAGCTCATGAAACAGCCGTGATAAGGAATGGAAAATAGTTTAGCTGATAGTTCTGCTTGTGTTGTGTCACCTTAGGTTGACCATGTAATCCGCAGCTAAAATGTATTTCAGAAAAAAAAAATGTGTATAATAAATCTCTAACAGCAAACCAAAGCTCACCAAAGAGGAGAGTGCAGATGGAAAAGCCTAAGCCTGTTGTCATGTCACGACTGAGAAAAATCAGCCTTCTTTTGTGTCAGATTTTCCAGTATTTGGAGACATTTTAATAAGCTCCAAGGTTGCAGAAAGTTTTCAACCATTCGAGGAAGAAAAGGTAAATATTTCAAGGTCAGAGCGTATAAATCACCAAGGTTTTCCTGTCTCTGTCACATTATACTAGAAAGGAGGTGATATGGAAGGATATACGCATAAAGGTAGCAAGAGGTAACGAAGTTTACAAAGTGCTCGTGTTTACAGACTGTCATCCAGGAGTTAGGAATTTAAAACTTTGCCTGACTCGTAAATGAATGAGTCAAACAGGAGATGGCAGAGACAGATTTAAAGGGGATGTGAGGAAAGACGCTGTGTGAGGTAGAGGTGTGAATCCCCACTTGAGCTGTAATGAGAAAGAGAATGTGGCTCAGCTCCACAGGATTTGCCGGTAATTGGTTTAATGAATGCATTCTGTTGCCTCTGATTGAACACATGCCCTGCGTTCACTCCTTAAGGAGCCGCACACACATGTTGGCTTTGAATCTATCCATCGTGCGGCGTCTCCAACTTTCGTCGTCACCCTTGTCGCGCACAGAAGTGATCCGTCCACTGCTTTCTTTCTGTCTTTTCTGAAGGTCATACTGATGTTGCTTTAGAGAGGAAGGAGGCAATTAAGCAGAGATTGTTTTTATTGGCCTTTTCTAACTGATGGTCCTAGTGACTGATCTGTCTATGTGGGTGTGTGTGTGTGTGTGTGTGTGTGTGTGTGTGTGTGTGTGTGTGTGCGTGTGTGTGCGTGTGTGTGTGTGTGTGTGTTCTCTTTGCAGATTGGCCTATGGCACTCTGAAGACGGACTGTCCATGGAGAAAAAGCTTCCATCAATCAATGTGACGGACACCCTCTTCAATACTACTCTTACTATCACAACAATATTGGTAAGAAGCACTGTACAACCTGTAATACACACACACACACACACACACACACACACACACACACATCAACAGGAGTCCACCTTGTTTTAGGAGCTCAACTTCCCGGCTGATCTACACGTGGCTGATACTCTGCTCTTGACAGACAATTACCATATCAAAAACATATTTTGTATTTTCAGTTCCAAACTCAGTCCTCTTGGGATCAGAGGAAGTGATGCTGCGCAATTGTTTTGCCCTGAGTACTTCAGATGAGGCTACATCACAGTGCATCAGCAGGAGCTAATAATTCACCGTGTCAGCCTTTCTCAGCCTCTGTTGCAAATATAGATCCTGTGAGTGCTGCTTCTCACCACTGTCACTGCGCTACCTGTTACCAGGTTCGCAGTTTTCAAGCAATTTCTTTAATCACCCGCCGTGTATAAGACCAGTAATCACCTGAAAGCCTCTAAAGTGAAAAGTGCTTAGCGATTTTTTAAAATTATGGTCTTATGCTTAGCAAAACATGGTAAGTACGGAATGTAAACCACAGATAAACACAATTAAACACTTTGAATAAGGAGCAGTATCATTTAAAACTGCTGCTTTCCCTTTTTATTATTTAAGAAATAATTGATTAAACATAATTATATAACCATTATTCAAGGCAAATGAGATGACACTAACATTGTAGCTAAGCATATTAATCCAGACAGTTATAGCCTGCAAGCACAAACACACAGAATTGTTAAGTTATACAAGGATTTATTTGGTTTGAAAAGGGGTTGCATTGCGTCTACATGATGCACACTCATTTCTGTTGAAAATTAACCCATAAAGACCCAAACATCCACTGGTGAGCGAAATCATTTACTGATATAAAAAGTTAAATAACTGTTAATCCATTAATCCTATCAATACATGTAAATAATTGGTGTAAAATGCAGTTTGACTTCTCATGGTCATCAGATATGACCCATTTGGACGTTTAGAGGCTCCATAGTTACCATGGGAACACCGTCATCTTTTACAACATTGATTCACCAGGAAAACCCATGGAGTTGCATAAATAACAGGACAGAATTGGTTTATGCTCAGTTAAAAGATAGATTTTTACTGAAAATGTATCTTTTTGTGCAGTTTTCTTTCTGTTTTTGATAGAACATGTTATAAAATGAACATCTACATGCTCACTAAATGAATACAGGAAAATACCAGATTTTTACTTAAAAATGCCAAACACAGAGCATAATATTAGAGTAAATGGTGGTAAACCACATAAGAAAAGTTAAATATTGAAAAAAATATATTTTTTGGAATTGTCACAAAAGTAGCACTGGGTCTTTATGGGTTCATCTTATAAAACAAACCTATTACAAAATATTAGAAAAAAAATGTAAAAAAAAATTAAAAAGGTGTTTTTGTTTTTTTTTAAATTCCCTTCTGTAACTTTGGAATCAATTCATTAACCAGCAGTTTGATCAGAAGTGGAAATGTGAGCATAATACCATAAAAATAAGCATAAAAATGTGAGATAAGTTTCTCTTTCGCCGTGGCTGTGATCGTCTTTGTGTATGCTGATGTGCTGCTGTACAACATCAAGGTGATAAATGGTTTCATGTTGGAACAGTACAGAAACATTCAGATTTTCCATCAGCTGCACATTTTATGCCTTTCTTCATTTCTTGATAAACACACAAACCTGTCACTGGACCAGCTCCTCCTTCTGGCTGATGAATCAGACGCAAAGTACCTTGTAAGCAGAGGCAATTGGCCTAATGTGTTATTCTGAGAGGCTGGCTTATCAGCTCTGGAGCCGTGGGAATGAGGGAAGGACATATTGCCATATTTCCCCACTGAACAACTCGCTGGTCTCATTGAGACTGAGACTGATTGGGATTCAGATGGAACGGTTCATTTCACACAGGAGGGGAAGGGCATGGGGGGGTTTGTGTGTGTGTGTGTGTGTGTGTGTAAGTGGGGGGGGAGGTGCTGGTGTACAAATGAGACAATGTTTTCACAACAGAAAGTGGGTGTGAAAGAAGGAATTGGCTGAGCAGAGAGCTTTGATTTCACTTTGGAGATATAGAGTCCCCGGACCAAACTTCGGAAGCCACCAAGGAGCAATTTTCGGTGCCTATCACAGCTCATTCATCATGGTGTGATTGCTGTGTCGCTGTTATCTCGCTTGTGGGCGGCAGACGAGCCACAGCTGAAAACCTCCATAAGAATTCCTTACCTGTAGCACTGGCCTGGGAGCCTGTTAGTGTGCATTCAAACTTCCACTTATAGTATTTATGGATGCTTTCCTCCAAGCATGTGTGTGTCCATTTTTTGACTCGCTCACCCAACCCGTACAGAGCAGTTTCATTACACCAACACACGGCTGTCACCTTCCCACTTCAATTTCACAAACAGCTCCAGAAAAAAAAAAAAAAAAAAAAGTTGTTGCAGAATTGATTATCACTTTACTGCAGGGCTGCAAGCCATGTGTTTGTAATCATTGATTGAGTTTGTTAGAGGTGCTGCTTAGGTCTTGGTGAAATAATATATTTATACCCTCAGTAGCTGCACTGATATAATAGAAAAACTCTGTTCTTTGCTTCCTCTAAATCTCTCCTGGTTGGGTTGTTCTATTTTGAATGTTATGTATTGTGTGGCAGTAAAAAAGTAATCTATTTTGATTTCTGTTTTGGTTTTTTTTTTTTCTGATCCCAGGAGATTTGCATCAGAAACTGCAGTTTTTTTTTTCCAGAACCTACAATTAAACTTCTTTTCATGTGGTGTTTCCACATTTTCTAAATAAAAAATGAGAGATGATTACTAACCAAATTTCAAACTTCAAGGTTAAACTTATTATAATGACTAATTATAGTGGTAGAGAAGTCTCTTTTACTGTCTCAGAAATATATGTAGTTATTGTACTCCAGGCAGGTTCTTAAACAGCCTTTGGCCTTAATGCGTCATTCATTTAATTAGGCCTTAAATGCTTCACATGCTCACAGCGTACAGAAAGCAAGACACTTTAGTATTCTTCATTTTTAAAGAAAGCAAATGGACCAGAGTTTTACCTGAAGGGAACATCTCTTTAGAGCCAACTAGCTGCCATTGTTAGAAAATCACATGGACAGAGTGTTTAAATCTCAACTCTAGACCAATCTTTCTTGTTACTGTAATGCCTGAATTAAACCCCTGCCGTATGAATTGTCTTCTGTCTTTGTCAGATACAACACTTTTGGCCATTCTTTTGTCTCTCGTATCCTCTCACATACATCTGCTAAGAATTTGACAGTGCACATAGTGCAAACTGATAAAAGCAGACACAGATTTGCTGGCATGCAGGCTCAGAGGCACTGAAGCATGTGCACATGAATTTGCACACAGACACACAAACACACACAGATTCACTAGATCTGTCCCATTTCTTGAAGTTCTTTTCTGTCTCCCGTATCCGTTTCCTCTTGCTAGCTAGAACTGTCCTTCGTATTTTTGTTTTCCACAGCTGTATTACTGTCAACAAGCACAAAACTGCTTGTTGGAGTCTCCACATAAAAAATTAACATGACCCGGCCTTGTTTCTAATGACCGAGTAGTTTTTGCATAGTGTCAGAGCTCGTCTTCAAACAGGACTGTGAACCGTTGTGGAGAAACGCTATCGCTGCTGCTCGTTTGCTGAGCTCTGGAGAGCAGGTTTTTAAGGATAAGAAAACAGTTGAGGGAAGCGAGTACGGTTATATGAAGACATCTCAAACACCCTTAGGTTTTAAAAGGGGAAACTCCGTTGTGCAGAAACCCACCCACTGGTGCACGAGGAAGTCTATGTTTCTCTGTATGTGTACTTACTTGTGCATTTGTAAGACGGTGCTTCTTCAACCAAAGTTATCAGTCTGCAACCAGACTCCTCATGGCCTGGGAATAAGAGGATGTTTTAAAAGTCTGCATTTCTTTATTGCTTCAAACTCATAGCTTTATTGCTGTTTTGCTGTGGTGTGCAAAAGAAGGTAGATGGAATTTCCTTCTGATTTTGCCTTTATGGAAGACAGCACTTTTCATACCCCAGTATAGACTTTTCATACTTTTATGTAGTTATTTTTATATGGTTTTGTTCTCAGCTTCACAGACACCTGAAGTGGTTCTTTCAGGTTTTTATTTATTTATCTATTTATTTTTGTCAGTGTTCGGTGCAGGGTTTTTTTGGTTTTGTTTTTGCTTTTTGTCGGATGAGCTGCGGCAGTTGTATCAACTCCATATAGCAATTGTGTTTTCATTTCTGCAGCCCAGCACAGATCTGGTTAATAGTTGTTTTGGCCCGCCATTTTTATAGAACAACTGGAGCTCAGAGAGAAAAGAAGAAATAATGAAACTAAGGGAAAATGACAAAGAAAAAAAGCGGAGGGGTAAGAGGAAAAACCATTTTGGCCTGATAGCAGGCAGACAGTCCCTATGTTATTGATTGTTGTTGGGTTTTTACTGGTGTGATTGATGGATGTTTGCCAGGTCTGATTTTATTAGCCTGTACTTAACCAGGTCAACACAGAGGAATGGAAGGAAGACAAGATACTAAGACAATATTTTCTATCCTTGCTCCAAGACATTGAGCTTCCTAATGACAGCACTCATTTGTTATAAGCAGAAAATGCTTTTACCCCATATAAATCAACAAGAGCCTGGAGAACAGATTACAATTTTTGCTTAATTAAGTGTTGTAGTTGGATATAAACATGCATTCATCCATGTACATTACAGTTTTTATTCTCTGCGGGCGTGAAGAGCTGTTGTGTAACTGCAGCAGATTTGTATGTTTCTTCATTTATTCCCTGTCCCTATACTGGATCGCATAATGTACAAAATCTCTATGTGAGCAAACCTCTGTAATAATGTTGCGGAAATTGGAAGGAGAGTGTAAACGTCTGGCTCGGTCTGGCTTGACTGGAAGTCAGTGCTTGAAGAGCTTCAGCAGTCTGTGGGCTGTGAAATTAGCATTTATATTGTGCCTCATGCACACTGAAACATGAGCACTGAAGAGATGTCACGTTAAGGCGCTGAGGTGATGCTGTTTTAACAAGTTAATGAGCAGGCAGACTTAGACCTTTATAGAGTTGTCTGTGAAGTCTTTTTACCAGCTGACCTGATAAATTTGTTTTCTAATGTAACTCTGAAATGAAAAGGATGTGTCTTTTTATTTTATTTATTTATTTATTTTATTCTCAGCAGAAGATGAAAATGATGTTAAAGTCAGACAAACATCAAACACAAGACAGCTACAATATTTCTTCTGGAAGCTGAACATTGCTAGTTTCGCTAAAAATCAAATCTTTTCATATAACGATTTTTTTGCCCAGCATGACTCACAGACCAATAGCGACAGAGCTGCCAAACGGAGGCCGATAGCCAGCCCACTGGGACCAAGTCAGGGCTCAGTGTCTTGCCCAAGGACATTTGGACATATTGACAGGAGGAGCTGGGGATCGCACCGCCGACCCAGCACTTTGTGGGTGACCGATTCTGCTTCCTGAGCCATAGCTGAGGTAGCAAGTGTTACGCAAACAGGAGTGTAGTGATGGACTGGGCTCCCTGTTGAGCATTTATAGCAGTACAGCGGAGTATGCAGGCTTAACTGAGGATAAAACACAGTGCCCAGGTTCATTGTAGTGAAAGGACTTTTCACTCAGTAGCAACACTGAGGCTCACTGATGTGTTTTAAATAGTTTCCAGAGCTTTGTGGCACTGAAGAACATGCTGTGCTCTCAGACTTGGGCTACCCAGACAAAAGCTTTGTCATTGAATTTGCTAAAGTGAAGAAGATTAATATTATAAAACACATACAGCTCACTGACTTTCCCTGACAGTTATTGTACTTTACATTCTTTGTCATCTGCTTCTCTTTGTCCAATTCATCCAATGTATTGCCAACATACAAGACTGTTATTTAGTCACACTTCTGGTTAGATCAGCTGAATCATATGGACAGCAGGTGCGCAGAGAGAGCCGATCAGCAGTCATTTTATTGCCGTTATCACAGCAGAGCAGGAGGTCGTGGGTGCTACTGCCCAGCGATGCAGCAAGAAAGAAGAAAAGCCATCCAATCGGATGTCAGAGGGGTCTCTTACATGCAACACACAACTACAGGTGGAACGGAAACAGTTGCTATGACAACAGAAGAATTCACAATAACAGTCGTGCCACCTGATGTGTACCAACTTCTCAAATGCTCCCAATTTCAATGTAACTACTGTTTTTGCTGCTTTTCCCCATGAGGCACATCAATCGGCAGTAAACCAGCAACCACACAAAGAAGTATTTCCAGCTGTTGCAATGACAAAACAATTTTACTACAACTCCACCTTTAAGAAAACAGCACTGACATTACCGCTTTTGCCGTCACGGTGCTTTTAAATGGATTGCACACATCAGTCTGGGGTAAATTACACCAGACTCAGTCAATTTTAATAAATACCAGTAGTAAACAAGCATTTAAAAAGTAGATGATATATACAAATATGTAAGCTGGAGCATTGCATTTCTTGCACACACATACCTGATAACCGAAACCTTCTTTTCCTCTTGTTTATTTTTACAGATGAAGAACGTCAGATTTGTACACTTGTTAATCGCTGTTATCTGATGTCACACTGCCAAAATATGGTGGCTTTGCTTGGATTCATGAGCTGAGTGGAGGGAAAGTGCAACAGCAAAGTGGTACATAACGGTGTCTTTTTTATGATGTACCTGATGCCTGAACAGCCTAGTTTGACAGTTGCATTATTTGAAAAAAAGCACAATAAGGGAGGCTCCAAAATACATCACAGCGGGGCTCTTTAAATCTTCCTCCAACATCAACTAAATGACAAAACAAGACATAAATCAAAAGACAGGCAAACGGTAAGCTGGCTGACTAAAAGACAGGCTGTAAATAGGTGTGTATGTGTGTGTGCGTGTGATGGGAAGGAGAAAAGTGCTTTTGTTTCTTATTCACATTTGCTGGATGTAGCAGCATTAGGACATGCTTGCCAGTTCCAGATTTTAGTGCCTGGCTCAGCCTCAAATCTACAAATCTCTCATAGAGGTAATAAACCATTTTAAACTATGACTTTCAAAGACACATCAGATGCTTTCACCATTTGCCCAGATTTGTTAAACTGTGTTAGCAAGTGTATCCTGAACTGTAACAATCTGCCACTAAATAATAACCAGTGGTTTTAGTGTGTGTTCCCTGATGACCGGGTCAGCTCCTGCTCGTCATGGGTACAAAATGAAGTATATATTAACAGCATCTCCAAGATGAGAGTGTGCTTTGTACCTGTGTATAATGAAAAACACTGATATTGTGGCATTTTAGGACTAATTGTATAATAGATTTGCAGGTGACGTCACATTACGGCACCCACTGCAGACAGAGGCAGGAAGTGATTTTCCCAATAGAAAACATTGTCAAAATGCCACTGGTCTGACTCTTTTAGCGTCACTGTAGTCAGTTTATGAATCTACAGGGATCAAGTAACAACCGTTGATGCTGCTGAGGAGGAAAATGCAAGAAATAGAGCTTAGGAACCTTTGTTTTAACTGTATTTTGTACACTTCAACTGTGTTAAGCTAAAAACAATGACCGAGAGAGTACAACAGACATAAATACAGGGGAAGCATCTTTTAGAGGTCAGTCTGTCCAAACTGATCACTGTCAGTCAGTGGTTGTTATAAGTAAACTATTACATTTGTCATTGGTCTGTAAGTCTGGTACTCAATTTTACAAGTGTATTTAGTATTCCTTTTGTATAATAGTATACATTTATTTTTTGTTTTGGTTGTCTTATGCTGATAATTTGCTTTGGGCATTTTCTTTTGGTGGTGTTTGTATTGTGCTTTTATATATATATATATATATAAATTAAATAAAACATTCATTCATTCATTTATGTCCAAATGCTGCCCTAGTGGTGGTTTCTTAGAGATACTTCAGTACATTGTTATGTTATCCCATACATGCTGTTGTAAGAAGAAATTCACAATATTTCCAATTAGGGAAAAAAAAAAAAAAAAAAAAAAGAGGAGTGATCTTTGCTGCTCATATTTACTGATTGTTCGACTTGTCAGATTCACAGTGTCTCTTTGTTTTTAAATCATTAAAATCAAGCCTGTGAATAGTGTAAAACTGTCATTTCCCCTCTGACTTTTCACACCACAGTGGCATTACTTTACAGATCATTAGTTTTCTTCATCCCAGACTTTTTGATCCATATACAGTAATCAGTTCTATAACTTACCCCCTCTGATCCACATCTTTAATGATATTTCACCGGTCCTCTGACGTTCCTTAATCCAGTTATGCTTAACAACCATTTTAACATTGAGGCAGTGCAGCGTTGAATGTTTGCTGTTGTCATCTGGAGTAGTTATAGTAGAAGTGGCACCTACTTCCTCATTAGCAGGAAAAACTTTCAGTTCCGTTGAAAAACAGCTCCTTTTCATAACACATGTCATGGCTAATATTTATGCTGTGATTTCATGTTAGCACTTTTCCCTGTAATATGGTCTAAACTAGCACTGTCCACACTTTCCTTCTACTGCTGGTTTGTTATTCTCTGTCTGAGTTTCACATATCAACAGAATCACATGGTTGCAAAAAACAATTAAGACTTTTTTGTTTGGTTGGTTTTTTTTTTTGTTTTTTTTTCAGCTTTAGGCTGTTCAGCAGTGACCACCTTAATATCCTGAAGGTTGAATACTTGTGTTTCACAGTTCACTCACTACTCCCATGTGGCCATGGAAAGAACATGTTACATACTAGAATGTTAAGCTGCCAGAAATAACAGGCAGAGCAACAACTAAAAGAGTCTTTCTACCCAACAACTGACAAATGTTTTCTGAGGTTGTATTTAATGCCAGAACTGAACAGTACATGTAATGTATTGCCTCCAGGATGAATGATGTTTCCTTGAGTGCACATTATGTAAGCTATCACTATTATTACTCTTTAACCCATAAAGACCAAGTGTTACTTTAGTGGCAGTTTATTTTCTTTCTTCTTTCTTAAGTGATTTATCACCATTTACTATAATATTTTCCTCTATATTATTGCATTTTTCAGTGAAAATTATGTACTTCTCTGTATTTAATTTACTGATCATGTAGATGTTCATAAAAGCTCAGATTAAAGTTGAGGGTTATTATATCAAAAACAGAGAAAAGTGATGAAAAAGTGACTTTTTCAGTCAAATCTATCATTAACTGAATAGAAACCAAGTGTCTCCATCCACTGTCATTGATCCAACTCAATGGGTTTTACTGATGAAACAGTGTTGGAGAAGATGAAGGCATTTCCACATTCACTATGGAGGCTCTGAACATCCAAATGGATCATAGCCGATGACCATGAAAAGATGACAAACTACATTTTACACCAATTATTTACATGTATTGATAGGATTAGTGCAGTGGTTCTCAAACATTCTACAGTGGAGTACCCCCTGAAATATACTTTTTTAGCCGAGTACCCCTAACTCTCGCATCATCATTTTTGATTGAAAAAAAAGGCAAAATTTGTTCCTGTGCCAAAGGTGTCTGTTTATATTTTCAAAACTTTGTAAACAAAGAGCATATATTTAACTGTAATATATAAAAAAATAACAAATTTTTAAAGTAAATTTTGTGTGTAAACTGAAAAGTGCCCTTTTTCATTGATATAGAAAATAAATTGGTCATTAATTAAATGAACCTTTCATCAACAAAAAATAATTACTTAGCTACTCAAATAAACTTATTTTGAATAATATAAAATAGAAATGTTCTTAAAATGTTACCAAAGCTTAAACAAGATGATTGACAATAAAACTAATGTATGAATGTATTTATTGTGTTTTATATTTCAACATTAATTCTCATTAGAGACAAACAATCTCTAATGAGAATTAATACTGAAATATAAAACACAATAGATACATTCATTGTTTGTATCTCTATGTCAGCCCTGTGATGAGCTGGTGACGTGTCCAGGGTGTACCCTGCCTTTGCCCATAAGTAGCTGGGATAGGCTCCAGAGACCCTGTGACCCTAGTGAGGATAAAGCAGGTTCAGAAAATGAATTAATGAATGAATAATTCTCATCATGTATTTTGTACTCAGTACATGATGACTTATTTAATGTATTTTTCCAAAAAAATGTCTTTCAAGTATCCCTGGGGGTACACGTACCCCACTTTGGGAACCCCTGGATTAGCGGATCAAAAAGTTACATCAGTAGATGGTTTTGGTCACCAGTGGGTGTTTGGGTCTTTATGGGTTAAAATCTGGCAGGTGAGGACTGTTTATAAATGAACACTGTGTATGTTTTTCAGGAGAATCCATATGTGATGCTGAGGCAAAACCATCAGGAACTAGAGGGAAATGACCGCTACGAAGGCTTCTGTGTTGACATGCTGAAGGAGCTGGCAGATATTCTCAAGTTTAAGTATCGTATTCGGCTGGTGGCAGACGGACTCTATGGGGTTCCTGGGGCCAATGGAACATGGACAGGCATGGTCGGAGAGCTCATCTCAAGGGTATGTAAAACCCACACACATATGCTGATGAATTATCCCATTTATCCTGTCATGATAAATGAAACTCAGTAGAAATGTGTAAGGATTTCACTCACTTCTCATGTATTTAACAGCTTGCAGCCAGCCCTACTTCATGTCAAACACTTTCTTTTTGTCCAACAGATGGCATTTTCAGCTTAACCATTGTGTTTTCCAAAACGTCATGGCTTGTTGATAGCGTGTTCCCTGTCAGCTCCTTCTCTTAAGCCTTCTGAACTGACCTCAACAGACTTTCCCACTGAGTCAGTCTGTGCTGCTGCTGTTAAATCCCTAAATGAGGTCTTATACCCCACCATTTATGCTGTATGTTGTTGTTAACTGGCAGAAAAGATGAAAAAGGTAAGCAGAGGGTAGGAGAGGGAAAACAAAACAGCGGTAGAGAAATGATGAGGAGCGCTTGGGTGAGGAAGAAAAATAAAGAAATAAATCTGCAAGGGATTGAGTTGTTTCTTAGAGGTGATCTGTCTTAATTCTTCTGGGCTAATGGAGGGCAAAACCATTAAGTATGCAAAGCAGAAGTGTCTGCTCTCGTTATTGTCACAGCCTGCCACCTCCTTCGACCCCTCTGTAAGTTTCTTTTGGAATCTGACCTTCAGAGCAGTCATGGTCGCAGTCGACATGTATCTCTGACAACAACTTGAGCCCTGGAGTGGTAAGGTGGTGGTGGTAGTGGTGGGGGCAGACAAAAAGTCAAGGCATAGCTTGACAGAGATTTGTCATGGGATGTGGGGCATCTGGATGGATGTGCCACAGTAGACAGAAAAACTTGGGTTTGTTTGGAGAAAGGATTAGAATGGAGAAATGAAGAATATGAGAGACTGCAGAAACAAATGACCAAGGAAAAGAATTGTTTGGATTAGGGGAAAGATTTGCCATTATATTCCTGTCATGTCCTGAGCACAGCTACACAAGCAAATTATATTATTACATGTGCGGCTGAGAGGTATGCAGGCAGCTATGAGCGAGAGTCATCGGAGGAAAGACAAAGAATTACATTGTGTACAGTTAAGCCCAAAATGATCCATTCCCCTGTCAATTTTAGGGAGTTGTTGATTTTTCTAATATATAGCCTACAGTGGCTCTTCACCCCAAATACAACATTGACAGAAAATATCGGAAAGCTTTAAGGCATACACAATTTATACTGGAATGACAACTTAAACATTGTTAACGATGCAAAAAGTGAAAAAAAATTCATTGTTTTCCAAATTATTCATACTCTGTTTCAGTAATCAATTGCAAACCCTCTATTTGTAACAACAGCCTCCATATGATTCCTGTATTCACTCACAAGTTTATTAAAAAAGTCCTCAGGAAGTCTTCTTTGACAAAAGCTTCAACATCCTTGAAGGTGGAAGGCTTCCTTGCTGCGATCCTTTTCTTGAGTACCACCTGGAAGTTTTTAATGGGGTTGAGAATTGGACTTTGACTCGGCCATTCACATCATTGCCTTGAAACCATTTCTTCACTACTTGTGCTGAATGTTTTGGGTCTTGTTAATAAGTCCAACACTCCCCCAGGTCCAGATTCTCAGCTGCTTGATATTTTCTTCTGCAATTTTTTTTTTTATTTTTTTTTTATGATGCTTCCCGTTTTAACTAAGGTGCCAGTTCCACTTTGCTTTACGGCAGGGATGGTGATCTTTGGTTTGCAGGCCTCATTTTTATCACACCACATGAAAGCCACATCCCTGTGCCCATATGGCTCAATCTTACTTTCATCTGACCAAAGAACAGATGACCAGGAGCTTTCATCTTTATCTATGTGAGCCTTTGAATAGGCTAGGCAGGCTTCCACATGGATTAGTTAAAGAAGAGGAGTCTTTCTTAGTCCATGTCCATGGAGACCACCTTGATGTAATGTCTGCCTGGTTATATTCACACCACTTGAACTTAGTACCGTTGTAGTAATTCTTGGATTGATCTTGACTTGTTGAATTTTTGTGGGGAGCCAAGTTGACACTGTTGCCGTCCAACCACATCCTTGGAGAGTTTTCTAAGTGTTAAACTTTTTGTATTTTACAAATCTTTTATATCCTTTTACTTCCTTTTGGGCATGAATAATCCTTGCTCATAAGTCCTCACTGTGCCCTTTGGCTACCTAGAACCCATTTGGAATCAAAGGGTTCTTCAGAAAAAGGTTCTACTTAAAACTGTTTGGTTCTTGGACCTTTATTGCACTATACTCAACTTATAGGTTATGTGTTTTGTGTGACTTAAGGGTTGTTGAGGATGAATGGCATTTTCTGTTTTATTGTCCTTTATATCATGATGTCAGAACTGTTATGTTTGAGAAAATTCAATGTAAAAAGCCCTGTTTGTTTTGGATGCCTGATGGGGATGTGTTGAGTTGGTTATTTGAAAATGAAATATATAGTTTGGCAAGATTTGGGGGGGGAAGGCATGGAAACTTAGACAAATAACTCTGTATCTCAAACTAAAAGAACCTTGTTTTATGTAATTGTTATTGGGATGAGTATATGCTTTATATGTTGGTCATCCTCCTGTTTTGAATGTCAATAGTGTCGTATAAACCTATATGGGCTGGGCACGCAAGTATATGACTCTTGAATAATATATTCATTCATTCATTCATTCATTCATTCATATAGGGCAGGAGACTGCTCTCGGTCATTGAAGGAATATTTACAATGATATTTAACACATTTCTGCCTCAGAAAACATAGTTCGTTGCAACATGGTTTGTTGTCATGACTACAGTGTATATGAATAAACTTGGACGTTGTGATTTTTTTAATCACACTGTGTAGAAATTCAAAATCAAATGGTGTGTGGCTGTAGACCTCCTTGTATTGAAAATTCAACGCATTGACATTGACAAGGATATTGATCATTTCAGGCTTATCTATGTGCAATGCTCAAGTTGAAGGGCGGGCAACCCCTCATAGGTTTACTCTGCTCTCCAAGTTGAGTTCTGCTGATGTGAATTTTTAACACGTTTGAGGAAGATTTGTCTTGGGATGTGGGGCAGGTGGAAGGATGTACCACAGTGGACAGAAAGGATTGAGTCTGTTTGGTCAAAGGAGTAGAGGGGAGGAATGAGAAGGTGAAAGACTGCAGAAAGAAGAAGCCGTGGATGTAAATGTAATATTTGGATATAGTGCACAGTGATGCAGTGCTTCTGAGATAATGTTTGGATTGCAATGAAAAATGCTCAGATGCTTTAGTAAAAATGTAACAATTCAACAACCAAGAGTTTCCAAACTACTGTATGAATGTTAACAATTCTGATTCAGACTAATGAAGTGAAGCGTTCTTTCAGACAGGCCACAAAGTCAAACTCAGCCCATGCATCAGGTCATTATTGACAGTAGCTGATCTTAATGCCAGCCCACAGTAGCTGATTATGTTCTGTACATCCAGCTGCTTAATCTCATCTAAATAAATATGACACATATTTAAACTGAGCCTACTGCTCCTCTACACAACCCACCTCCACCTTTTCATCCTGTGTTGGACTTAACCAGTGTCATTTGTTCTCATCGATGCCTGCTCTGTCCTGGTCATTATTGCAGCTTTCCTTGCCCTGTCTTCCAGCTATGGTCACGCTCAACATTTCACCAAATATAACCTGTTTGATGAAGTACCTTATTTTTTTTAGGGAAAAAAAGAACAGTCCTGACTGACATACAGTATTCACTTACCCAGATGCCTCTATTTCTTTTTTCGTCTCTCGGTGGTATCCCAACTCTCAGCTTCCTATAACGATAACTGTCAATCAAGGTTTAAGAAGGTTGTGGGGGTGTGATCAATCATAACAGAGTGAAAGCCTCCTTTGGTATACAGCTCCAAATTGTTAAAAACTAGGCTGATTTATACAATCACAACTCAACTTCGAGAGCAGAGTAAATCTGTGAGAGCTCAGATGTCCTTCAACTCGTACATCGTACATGGCTGCTTTGTGCTTCGCTCTATTCGCAGCACCATTCTTTGTGTCTCTCTATTGTTTCTCACTCACGACTGCCTGCACACTTCACATTTGTTGCATCTGCGTATGAGAAATAACATTGTGTGAGTGGAAGTTAATATTCCCGCAAGCGAAATATTATAATTTTCAGTTGAGCGTGTTGTGTTATGCTCCTGATATAAATATAATGCCATAAAAAAGTATAAAATATCAACACAATCGCAGTAAAGGAGCAGAGCCTGAGGTTATTCCAGACAGCAGATACCTGTGTCCCTACCAGCTCAGTGTGAACAATATTTCACAGTGCAAGGGGGATTAATTTGACAGGTGTCAGACAGTTTGAGTTAACAATAAGACAGACCAAAGCTGAAATCTCTGTCTTGGTTTCTTAATAAACTATCCTGCAGTTAGAGAGCAGACAAGCTGGTATTCTTGAAGCCTAACGGTACATACTATAGCAGGGATGTCAAACTCATTTTAGTTCAGAGGCCACATACAGCCCAATATGATCTAAAGTGGGCCAGACCAGTAATATAATAACAGCAAAGTATATGACATAAATCTGAGAGCCAGTCAAGATTTGCTCTGCTTGACGAAACTGTATTTTATTTGTTCACTTGAATGCTTCTGATTTCGACCGTTTTCATTAGTAAAGCTGGGAATCACAGGCTAACAATGCCTTGCGCATGATAATATTGTCACTAAACTGTGATTCTATGATGCTTTTTTTTTTTTTTTGCGTTTTTATTTATGTATTATTCATTCATGTATTACCTGCCACGTTGCAAGACTTACAGACCAATACAGTCGCGGAAAAAATTATTAGACCATCAAAAGTCGACAAAAACAACAGTTATGCAATCAAGTACTAACTCCTGTGTGTATCATGTGACCAAAACAGATGGAAAAGAAAACATGGAATGAATAAAAGCACTGTTTTTGTCAGTAAAATGCCATAGATATCGATGTAAGAACTGAAGTGATTTTTTTTATTATCAAGAAAACATGGAAAATGGATAGATATCAGCTCTGAAATTAAACTACTATGAGATATTTTTGTTGTTATCATTATATTTTTTCCAAACAAATGTACTTTTAGTTGTACCAGGCATTAAAATGAACAAGAAATTGAAGAAAACAAGGGTGGTCTAATAATTTTTTCCGCATCTGTATAATTTTAAATGGGTTGGACCAGTAAAATAACGTGATAACCTATAAATAATGTCATCTCCAAACTTTTCTCTACATTTTAGAGTGAAAAAAATACACTTACATAATGAAAATGTTTACAACCTGAAACATACTAAAAATATATATATTTTAAAATTAAAAAAAATAAATAAATAACAATATGCCTCAGTTTATCATTGATACATGTGAATTACAACTCACACATCACAGTGGATCTAAAATGGCACACAACATTTACTAACAGGTGTAATATTATTAAAACTGCACTTTAGACATTTCATGTTGTTCATATGTGTTGAGGTCATTCAAATTTTTTGTGAAAGGATAGTTTGTAAACATGAATGTTTCCACGTAATTTAACCAGATGCACTTTCTTTTTTACATCAGTATTTTAGTATTTATTTAATCTGTTTTTAATTGTTTTTTATTCATGAGCATGTGCATCGATATTTCGTTTCTGCAGTGCATCCATGATGTTTGTGTGAAATGACAATAAACCATATACCACTTTTTTTACACTGAAACAAAGATTTGGAATTATCTTTTGTAAGTTATTTTGATTATTTTACCAGTCTGACCTACATGAGATCAAATTTAGCTGTATGTGGCCCCTGAACGAAAGTGATTTTGACACCCTTGACTGTTAATATCTTCAATGTAATTTTTTTCATTTCACAAATTCATCCCATGGGTCAGATTAGAGCCTTTGGTGGGCCTGTTTTGGCCCTCGGGCTGTATGTTTGACCTCCCTGTGCTTAGAGGGTAATGCTTTATTCATCTCTCATGTGCAAGTTTTGTTTTGTACTTTTAACAGGTCAGTCTGATATGATTGAATGCAAGGAGAAACAGGTATGATGTGATATTGAACAGCCAACATTATATTGTATATCTTTCTTCAGTTTTACTAGAAGGCATAACAGCAGGCAGGCAGAGGAATCCAGTAATCAATATTAATATTCTATTGTCACATAAATTTTTCAGTGGCCATTAAGACTGCGTGTTCATTTTTCAAAGGATCAGTGACTTTTTTGTTGAATTGCCTGGATGGTCGTTCCCTACGCGCGGCTTCCTTCCGGCATTGGGAGCAGGCGATCAGACTTTCAAACGACGGAGAAAGGAAAAAAAGATGAGACAGAGGCTGGGGACGGCGGATGATGGAGTGTCAAAGCCCGAGGCCTGAGGACAGGGCAGCAGGAGACATTAGACGTCAATCTGGAGTGTGGGCTGGAGCAAGGTTAAAGAGGGAGAAATTATAAGTGTTACGCACTAATTGGAGCACGGACCGGACAGTAATGAGGCTCTAGGTGAACGTGTAAATGTTATTTTTAACATCTTCTAAAGGTTAGAATAATTGTAGAGATCAATATTAAGTCAAGCTGGTACAGATCTCTGCGGATCGGCTTTCATGAATGTCATATGTCCTTCTCTCTGCCTCTTTTTGCTTTACATAAAAAAACACTTGGGGGGGTTCGTGTATTCTGAATGGCAGCAGCTCTGCAGCAGTGCCCCTCTCCTCACTTTTCCTCCTCCCATTCCTCTCAGTCTCCCCAATCCTCTTAGTTCTCCTGCAGCGGACAAAGAGCAATGCGTTACTGCTTTTACTCTTTGCTCCTCAGGGAGATGAAAAATCCCTTGCAGTTGCACTTTGCTGGCCTGTATTATTACCAGGGAGCCATCCAGTATTCAGCGTACACTGACCATTTCTACTTGTGTGTGTTTCTGAGTGTGTGTTTTACCAGCCGCTGCTTTGTCATGTCATTTGTCTTGACAGTGTTCCTTTGGCTGGCGACAATGGCTACTCCAAGCTCTCTCGTGCCCTACACACATACACACACACACACACACACACACGCACACACACACACACACACACACACAGTGCCAGTGCTGGATTATCCTCACCACAGATAGCCCTTTTGGCGGACAAAGAGGCTATGGGATACAAATGGGTATTATTAGAGAATTAGGAAATCATAGCCTACTTCTTATGTCATATTTTCAAGCACTCAAATTATTGGTTATGTCATAAATCTTGGTAATTGCCCCCGTTCACCTGAAAACTGTATCTAACTAGCAGAAATTTCATATTTCCTTCATTATTTTTTCCATAGTTTGAGATTCAACTAGTGCTTTTTTAGTGACTTACTTCTGAGTTGCTTCTCTTACTTCTAATAATAGGCTTTGTATGCTGAAGTTATTATCATGCAGTACCTTGTGCAGTGTTTTTTTTTTTCCCAAAGCCTACAAGGCAAACAACGCATGCATTGTTTGTGCATGTGTTCCGATGTTTAAGGCTAATAAGTGTCTTCTTTATGAGATGTACTGTATGTGCATAAACAAATTATTAACTCAGACCATAATAGCAGTGTAAAATGAAAAGAAAATGACAGTTATATCATACATCATTCTTATTTGTTTTGTAATATATTTTCAATTATACTTCTGTCAGTTCCAGTCCTTATTTTGTTTGTTTGTTTGTTTGTTTCTTTGTTTACAACAGTGAGTACAGTACAGGGTTCATTGATGTACCACCAATGCCATCGCAAAATAGAAGTAAAAATAATATAAAATACACCCCCCTCCAAAAAAAAAAACAAAAACATTACAATGACATGTGTACTGGTTCTGTGTTTATCTAATATAATACCATTTTCTCTGTATGTTTCAGAAAGCTGATCTGGCAGTTGCAGGCCTGACCATCACAGCAGAGCGTGAAAAGGTCATTGACTTTTCCAAGCCCTTCATGACACTCGGTATCAGCATCATGTACCGCGTCCACCTGGTGAGTTACCCCTTTACCACCACACCCCCACCCACAATAGCGATCAAACTGCCTCTCATACAGCTCGCAGACGTAGCACAGCAGGCTGTTAACCATGTCTAATGGCTGGAAAAGAACCACTCTCACTTTTGGCTCGTGGAGTCTATCTCTCGTAGTCTGTCTAAATCCTTCCACAAACTCCCCTCCTTTGCACTTTATCTCCTCCTTTACCTCTCAGCCGCTCCATTTTCTCTGTATATTCAAGGCTACATCCTCCTCTTCCCCTTCTTTTCCAATCCTTATTCTCACTTCTACTTTTTCTCTCAAACATCTTTCCCCTTCTGTCCCTGCAGTGTTAACTTTTTAATAGTGTCCAGTTCTTTTTTCTTCTCCTGCATTAGCCCATTTCCTCCTTCTGCTGCTATGGCCCCCCATCTTGCCAGCACCAGATGGCGTGTTTTACACTATGAACTTCCTGATGAATGTAGCAGTTTCATAGTTTTTTTTCTGCTTGCCCTCTGATTAGGTCTTTTTCACACCAGTAAGACTTCCCCTTAACCTACACAAAGCAAACCAAAGCAAGAAACAGTGAGAAACACAGCAGTGCAAGGGGAAATGAGCAAGTATTTGGAGAGCTCTGGCCCCATTAATCATCAGTTCTCTCCCAAAACGCAAGGTGACACAGCAAGGCTTACTATGGCACTGGCTACAGTCCAGGTGTTTTGGCACGTGCCCGAGCTAACATTAGTGTGGTATCCCATAGGAGCATTTACTCACATTCCCTATTGCTCCTGTCTTCCTTTCTTGTAAACTTCCCTCTATATCTCACACCTCCATAGTCGTTGCACAGTGCTAATAGGTGTAGCAGTGAGGGACTCAATTGAGCACCAACAGTTGGGAAGAATAAATCGATACTCTCAGCAGGTGCAGTGTTAAATGGGCTGCTGGGTAGCGGATCACAACAGAAGTGGGAGGCAGGCAGGCGGGTGGCAGCATGAGGAGGTGATATGGAGCTGACCTCCCTGAGGGCTAGTACGCAACGCTGACAGACATGACCCAGTTGACTCTTTATCCTCAGCTGGGAGGTCAACAAAAACTGCATTTATTATTAAGGCGCTGGGGCATGAAGTGTTTGAAAGGAGAAAGAGAATGTAAAAGGAAAGGAGAGATGAGGGAAAAGTAAAGACAGGCGCGTTCATCCTCTTTGTCTCCCTCTCCCTCACACTATTTTCCTCATCTTCCTTTTACTCTCATTTTGCCCCTTGGCATTTTCTTACATCTGACTCGGAGCGGTCCCCCGCCATGGCTCTGAAATTCGATATTTGAATTTCTGTGACTGCACTTGTTTAGTTCTAATCCACTGATTATTGATCTGAGACACTGTGATTTCTACAAGGAGCTTTGCTGCTTATTTCAAACTTTAAATGAAAATTTCAGTCTAATCAATAACAATGGTGAATGCAATGGAATAAAGGTGCCTGTTGGGTATTAATTACCCTCAGAGTATTTGCTATTTAATCTTCATTTCTCTTCTCTGTCAGTGTGTATGTATTGTCTCACTCTCACCAACGCTTGCAAACTATTTTCACCTTGTGTACCTAAAATGTTTTCTCATTAAATTTATTTATTAGGGTCATGATTCACACTCAGCCGATCAATATGGACAGTATTATCCTCAGTAACAACAAGGTAGTAAAAAACAATCTGTTCTGGTAATATGTATGACAAAGCAGCTTCAAACTATTTCCTGAATATCACTTTCTTGAAATTCAATACAGTCCAACAGCAACAAATGATTAAATAAATGTGTTTCCTGTAACAGCAGAAATAAGTAACAAACAGCTGAAGCAGCAACAAACCTGGATGAAACCAGTGCTGAATCTCCCTGAAAATAGTCAAGTATTGTCAATTTTTAAATGAAGGATGCAGCAGAACTTCAATTTATAACATTTAATTACATGTAACATGATTTTGTGTCGTGTTTCGTATATAACTGCTCTTTCTGTTGGACTCTCAGGGCATCTTAGTGCAATAAAAAATATGGGAACAAATTTCAGACAGCTTGCAGCTTGTGTGCAAAGGATCGGCTCTACATCTTTGTTTTCCAACTTGCCTTTCACACTATTTTGTAGCTGGTTGGGGATATAACTGTTAAGTACTCGATACAGTGATGCAATTTATTAGGTACACGATGTCCATAGAGGTCGGCACATAATTAGATAAATACATTTGTTTTTCTTTTACGCACAAAAAAAAAACACACACTCATATTGCAGGCCTCACTGCAGTCTGCGCCACTGTTGTTTGCATCCCCAGATATAACATATTCCCTCCAGTTATATTAATCAACTGTACAACAAAAAAACCATAAGCAATAACCCAAACTCCCAATACTCTGAGGTACTTTACATTTGTGCCAGTTCCATCATTCAAACATTTTCTTCATTTTGGAGACTGTAAGGCAAAGGCGGTGTATGTTTATGCATAATAGAAAGCGAGAGTAGTGCTTAATTAGACATAGGAGTTAATTAGGGTTGGAAGCTGTGTCAGATTCAGCATCTGCCCTGAGGGTACAGCACAGCATACGGAGCTTTATTGACTCTTTGGCCACACACGACCTCAGACAAAATTACACAGTTCCGAACACATGCAGTCTCGTGCTTATGGACACACGCACCCACGTAGACGTGTGTGTGTAAAATGCACAGACATAAAGCCAGACAACCTGGAGAGCCCAAGAGGCAGCAGGATGTTGCTGTGAACGTGACCTTGCGACCTCCGCCAAATCAAATGCTCACTGCAGATTGCCCCCGCGGCCATCACAACAACCATAACATCTGACAGCATCTGCTCCGACACAATTAGAAATGCTCACACTATCAAAGAAGCTGGAAAAAGCCAGAAGGTGGGAGGAAGACACAGGGAGGGAGTGGAAAAAAAGACAACATGAAAGAGAATGGGCAAGGAACAGGTAAAAAGAGGAAGCAGGAGGTGTGGGGGGAAGAATTCTGAGAAATGGGATCAGAGGTGTGAGCAGCAGAGAGCGAGAGTTGAAATGACAATGGGAAGTCTCCTTCAGTGAGTCGGTATACAGGCAGGCAGCCTCAGGGGGCAACGGTGTGGTATGAATACCAAGAGGCAGGATGACTAGGTGAAATCCTTGACTGGATAACCTCACCAGCTCCTTCAGCCACACTGCTGGCATGCAGGCAATCCCCTAAGAGACACACAGGCAGGGAGAGATGAAATGTAGGAGGGACAGGAGGGAGTAGAGGAGATCAAGGACAGCGCAAGGTAGAATGAAAGAGCTCTTCATCTGTGTGTTAAAAAGATGAAGAGACACATACATACACTGTAATTACCAACAACATCTCACTGCTCCGTTATTTGTTAAGATTTACTATAAAGGAGGTCATAAAGGATGTTTCACCCCGTCTACCCTGTCTGCATTCCTCTTCTGTCCTTGCGCCCTCTTATCATCATAAGGTGGTGATAAACCTCTATAAAAATTCCCCTGCCTCTAATAAAAATAATTTAAACACTGCAGCAAATGTTTATGTGTGAAGGGCTAGGGAAACCTGTGGCTCTACTGCATACTCATATACTCTAATCGGGCATCTAAGCAACTATTACTATCTCATAAGACGAGTTAGATCACTATACCGTAAATGCAGTTTAGGGTCTCTGAGGTTGCATCTCCTATTAAACTCTTACTACCACATTAGCCAGGCCCACCGCCATTCCCCCACCTACCTACCTGCTGCTGCTGTTCAGGATGCACCAGGTTTCGCCATGGTGCCCGCGCACGTACTGTATCTGCCCTGCTGCAGATGACTGACAGCACAGACAGCCGCTGACAAGCTTTAAAACCGATGTACACACTGCTACTGACAGTTTAGTCTAACACACACTCTCCAAAAATGAGAAGAGAGCTATTATGCAAATGTACTGTTTAAACACCATTTGACCTCAAAGCCGTGCATTTTTCGTAATTGCTCTCTAAAGTCTTTTTGCTGTTAATTAATGCAGCTTTGTTAATATTTCTTAGATTTTATTAATAACGGCAGTGACATTGAGCCTTTAATTGCAGTGATGAACAAGAGGTGACTTATGCTGAACTACTGGTATAGTCATAACTAACCTTCCACACACCTAAGAATCAAAGGTGTATTTTTTCATGGCTAACATGATTAATCGTCATTTTGGAACTGGTATGCATGATCAAATATTATCTTGATGTCACTTTGTAAAGTAACATCAACACAACTTTTTGAAATGCAGACTCTCAGATCAAATAAAGTGCAGTTAAATTTATTTCAACAATATTTATGGACATATTGGATACACTGAACTGGAGAGGTTATAGATAATAAGTATTAACAAATCAGCATCAATAGGGTATTACTGGTGATGTGTAGCCACTCAACACTGTGGGCGGGGCATTCGTCATGTAACACAGAGAAGGGACTGCATCAGAGCTCAAAGATCCCATTTTTGTATTCATTTACTGATAATTATCAGAATGTGGGTATCAGATCTGAAAATCAAAACTGGAGTCTTTTCCTTGAACTTAGTCCTCTTTTGCTCAAACAAAGCTGTAAGAGTGCCCTTTTCTTGTATTGTGAATTTATAAAAATCTGGGTCAAATGGAATTAAAACCCTCTAATGATAAGACGATGTGCTTTGCTTAATGGAAAATCATTAAAATCATTAAGTGAGCTCCATTTTGCCTTTTCTATTCAAGATCTAAAATGTTTGTGAAATGACAAAGGCTCACACATACACACTCAGACACTGCTTCATTCTGTATATATATATTCACAATATTTTAATACATTTTACACTGTTTCCACTCATCCAGTCTGAATCTCAATGTGCTCATTAGTTCGTCGGCTGCAGCCTCACCGTAGATAATTTCCCCTCCAACTCTTGAAAACACAACTTGGTCTTTTGAGTGTTAAAGCTCACATAGAACAACGCACCCGACTATTTTCCTGCCGTATTTGTAATCTTTGTTTCTATCTCTCTATCTGTTTGTTAATCTGCTCTTCTGCATCTTCACCCCTCCACCATGTGCTAGCATGGGAGTCCCACATCTCTGCAGCTCTCTTAATCTTAATAACGACACCTTGGTGGGAGCTTAAGATGTGGACAAGTGGGGCAAGCAGTTTACAAATCGCTGTTTCAGCATGCGCCAAACTGGACCTGCAAACAGAAGGAGGACTCATGTCAGCACATACTGCTGTTACCCCAGTAACACCAGTGCCAACAAGAATCAGCAACACTGATGCTCACTTTACCACAACACTCTACCTCGGAGATGGCCATTCAGTGTTTTTACCACTCAAATGTTCTATGAATGACTGTCATCATTATAAGCACTACACTCTAGATACTGACAGACACGAAGAGCCGGATTTACTAAGATCCCAAATAACAGGCTAAATTTGCTTGCTCGCGTTAAAAAAATGTGCATGCTTCTTGATTTGCGTGTCATAGGTGATCAGCTAAGATTGCCTGCGCAAATGACAACAGGTGCAAAGTCTTGGAGACCGCCCTATTGAAATAAGGATTTTTGCATGTGCTACTGGTTGTCGTCATGGAGACAGTACGCTGGAAAAAGTGCTCTGGGATACACCAGCACTAATGGCAACAGTGCGCTGGAATGATCCAGATGTACGGAAATGTTTCCTTGCGAGGAGTTTTATCATAGAAGGTATTACATGACTCCTCCTTGTGACCGGCCCCAAATCATCCCTAGTTCATCTTAAAGCTCTAAAATGACATTACTGGGTAGGCGATATGTTTCAATTATTTTTTTCTTCTGCCATTCCAAAAATGTTGATGTGAGCAGAAAAGATTCATTTTCTGTGTTGCCTTGGGTTGTGCCTTTGCCACCTCCTTGTCACAACTGCTGCCAGTTTTGTGCAAAACTGTGCCAGCCTTTCAAATGTGCTAAATATAGACGCAAAATCAACCACCGCAATCCGTTTCAGGTTTGGTAAATCACATTCCGCATGCTAAATAAATATTTGCATCTTCTCCTCCCAATAATTTTGCGTGTTCTGGCAGAAACGCCCATATTGCATTTTCATCAAGGCAAATGCTATATGGGGTGCACAAGCTATTTTGCCCATTTGAGAAACACAACCCTCAGTGTGTCCTGTTAGTAGATAAGCTTCAATGTGTGTTTGCCTTCAAACCTTCAGTAAATCAGTCTCTAGACTGACTGGATGATTCAAGTCATGCTAAAAATTATACCGAATCTCACTCTTCTCTCTTGCTCTGCATCCATTTCCTCTATGAAACACTTTTATTTTACTCACTCAGGCTAATATGCAAGTGATTACCGGCGCATTAATGAATTTTCATCTCTCTGCAAGTCTAAATGATGGTTCGTTTATCATAACAAATGCCCAGCAAAATAATTTCACCCTCTTGCTGCAAATTTAATTTTGAGAGCCTCAGATATGTATTGCTGCAGTGTTTTGGCATGCGTGATGTCCCCTAAGAGTGTCTAATAGAGTATTTTTGCATAAAAGTGATTTGGGCTTGTTCAGGTGGGCCCCACAGTGCTGCCTGTTGACACAGGAAGGGGAGATAAGGCATTCTACAGTATTGAATGTGTCGCTCTCATTACACTACGTGGACAGTTGGCTGTTTGATCACCTCCACTATTTAACTGCCCTGCCGCCCCTGACAACCACCTCCATTTCATAGTCATTAACAGATTGTGGACGTGCAACTGTGTAGAAATTGCTCATATTCCCTTGCTGATGTTCAGCAGCCACTGTACCCTGTACCCTGTTCATGCACATAAGAAATATGAGCATGCACAAACACACATAAATAAGCACACACTATCTCTGTGCTACTTGGCATTGGTTCGCTAGTAATTGGTTTCATTTAGAGGACAATAGCTGTTGCTGCTGGGTAATGAAACACTATGAATTAGCCCCTATATTCCCGTTGGTCTTCGAGCTGCCAGCTCTATTTCAGCCACTTTATCTCCTCTACCACTGGTTACAGATCCAAACATACCAACAGCCCATAGCTGCTTCAGCTCAGCTAGCCTTTCTGTCGGAGCCCGAGCTATTAATCACAAGCATTTTTTTTTCTGGACTGGGGCATTATGCACACCCAGTCAAACAGGAAGTCAACTATAGGTCACAGAAATAAAATTCTGTTTAATGTAGCTGTAATGGCTTAGATGATTATTTGACCTTTCCGTTTTTATTGCATGCAACATAGGGAAGAGCACAAATACTGACTGCTGTCTGTATCAACTGTACATTATGGACCATGATTGGATTCAATATCTCCGATGTAACTTCATGTAAAAACCACATCTTCCAATTAGCAGGAAATGGTTCATTCATTTTTGCTATTTTTTTCACTGATACAATCTTGGAAATAAAACCCCTTATCGGCAGTGTTGTATCAATATACAACCACACTGTTGACAATTCATGGGCGACTGACTTTCATACAGTACAATGTTGATCTGAATGTTTACACATAAATGAGATTCACATAATTATTGTTGTTATCAGTTTAGGACAGCTTTGATGCTTATCTCATCTAAATCCCTTTATTTACTGTCCCAGTCACCTTTTTCATCTTTTCCAAATTACACAGGCAGCAGTAAATGTTGGTTAACACACAGACCAAGCTGGGCCTGGGGCAAAGGCATCAACAATGAAATACAGCAATATTTCTCTGTAATTAGTCTGCATACACATTGTATAGACCTGATGTCAGAAATTACATGTGTTCTTTTTCTTTTTTTTTTTTCTTTTTTTTAACAAGCTAATTAACCCTTCCTCACCTTTATAAGTCAGTGCTTAACCTCTGATCTCTCCCTCAACAAAAGCCCTTGTTGGATTGTCTTGTTTGATTTGCACATGCAATCAAAGGGCTTCTTGGTCTAAGTAGGTTTTAATGATTTTAACTCTGTACTGTGTCTTTCAGGGACGGAGGCCAGGATACTTCTCCTTCTTGGATCCCTTCTCCCCTGGAGTCTGGCTCTTCATGCTTTTGGCCTACTTGGCTGTCAGCTGCGTCCTCTTTCTTGTGGCCAGGTAGAGAGCTAAATACACACAGATGAGAGAAAATGGAGACAAACACAGGGGTGGAGAACAGAGTAAAAACACAAAGGGTTTTTTACACGGAGGCGGAAACAGGTGTTGTTTCTCTGTTGTTCTTGGTCTCTAGAGTTGATCTGCCCATTCACATGATATTCGACTCCCAGTGGTGGGTCTCCAGCGTCACACTGACACCTTCTGGCCAGGCAGGAAACTGGCAAAGCTGTGCCAGAAAATATACAGCAACAGTGCATTCCATTTTAATGAAAAACATGTATTCATCACAGGATGCTACAGCCTACCTAGTACCTGCTGCAATCAAAGTAACAAATGTATGGAGATGACACTAGTGGAGCTGTCACACGAGTTCTGCGTCATTCAGCTGCATCTAAACATATTAATTACTCTGCCTTCAGTTTTAGTGTGGTGGGCAGCACATGGGGAATAGAAAGCAGCCTGATACTCTCTCCAGAGAGCCAAGGTGACTTTGTGCTCTGAGTGTTGGAGTTGTTTAGCTGCTTATCTTTCACTCCCCTTCTTTCGCTGTTTTGCTCACCCCCCACCCCCCCACCCCCAGTCTCCTGAGTTTTGTTCTCATCAGAATACTTACTCCAACTTTCTCCTCCACTTTTGCCAGCTGCATTCCTCCTCCCATCCATTCCTGTTGTCTAAGCGTAATGTTTTGTTCTCCCCAGACTGACACCTTACGAGTGGTACAACCCCCACCCTTGCCTAAAGGGACGGTGTAACCTTCTGATAAACCAGTACTCACTTGGCAACAGCTTCTGGTTCCCTGTTGGAGGATTTATGCAGCAAGGATCCACCATTGCCCCCAGAGCTCTGTCCACACGTTGTGTCAGTGGAGTGTGGTAAGTACTGAGAACAGACCCACAAACACATCCATGTTTTATTCTCTTTTATAAAGTTGCAGGTCATTCCATCATACAAGCAATATTTGGCATCATCATGAAGCTTTAGTCCAGATGTCTTGGTTCTTTTTGACCTCATGTCTCCTCATCCTTTCATTTATCTGTCTGGCTAAACATGGTATTGTTTGGGCATGTGCAAATGTAAAACACTCTGTATATCTACCTCCATTTTTCACAGCATTAACTCTTCCTTTCATCCAAACTAAGCATTGTCATCTTTATTCATGCACATCCACCCATTCATCCATCCACCATGTCATCTACTGAAAATCCTGCAGGCTCTTTTCCACTCAGGTACACAGTTATTTTAATCCTCCCACACTTCCACCCAGATGATCTATCTTCGCCAGCCTTCCCATTTACATGTACTTCTATAGGTGAATACATATGTTCTTATCCCTTGTGTTTCCGCTTCAGGTGGGCTTTCACATTAATCATCATCTCATCCTACACCGCCAACCTGGCTGCCTTCCTCACAGTCCAGAGGATGGAGGTGCCGATAGAGTCAGTGGACGACCTGGCAGATCAGACAGCTATAGAGTATGGCACCATGCACGGAGGATCCACCATGACCTTCTTCCAGGTCAGAGGTTACACGCATTACATATGATAGATTGTGTTGTTCATACTCTTAAATCACTGGCGCACACACACATAGACAAACCTCAGAGCTCTTTGTGATCAATGGGCCATCAGTGATGTTATCCTCCTCATCACCTCCCTGTCCTTCCCGTCTTCTTCCTTTAACCACAGGTTTTATCTGTTTCCTGTCTGTTCTTTGCCACAACTATTCAATATCTCTCTCCTCGGGGAGATGGGTCCTGTCGCGGTCCCTTAGAAAGGCACACACTATCCCCCTTCATCCTCTCATGGTTTTGACCTCAGAGAGAAGAAAAAAACAGAGCGAGAAACATAAAGAGTGTGCGTTAGACAGTGGATAGGGACATGATGGGAGGAAAAGAGAAGTAAGCTTTGTCTTCCACTGTCCTTTTACTTGCATTGGACCTTGAATAACTCGAAGAAAACAGGCTAATTGAGTGAAGAGGACAGGTAGGAATGTTAAGTGAAGATTATGTACTCGACATTGAAGCTACACAAATAGAACAAAGTAAGATGAGAGAAGTGGTTAGATCTGAGAGTCTACTGTTCGATTTAGTAAAACATCCACTACTTGTTTTTCTACTTTACTTCCCAATAAAGAGCATTGAAGCAGAAAAAATGGAGTTGCAGCCATTCAGTTATTTACATTCACAAACTAAATCCAGTTTTTTCACAGCTTGATTTGATGTAGACACCAAAACTACGACTAGGTGTAACTAAGATGGTTGGCTATAGACCTCTAGGTGCAAAAAGACATTTACTGCAGCAGATCATTCACAGAATATGAATCAACTCATATAATTCATTAAATGAAAAGACAAGAAATTAAAGCAATTTGTATAAAGATGAAACACAACATTTTTTACTGTCTTCTTGAATGTATCTTGGTGTTCTGCTCTCCAGAACTCTCGCTACCAGACGTACCAGCGTATGTGGAACTTCATGCACTCGAAGCAGCCCAGTGTGTTTGTGAAGAGCACAGAGGAAGGGATCGCTCGTGTCCTCAACTCCAACTATGCCTACTTGTTGGAGAGCACCATGAATGAGTACTACCGTCAGAGGAACTGCAACCTGACACAGATCGGAGGACTGCTGGATACCAAGGGCTACGGCATCGGCATGCCACTGGGTGAGTGGACAATGACAGATGGGAGACCAGGGAAGTAGGAAAAGAGAACTTAACAGTCAACTCATGTGGGTTGAAGACCTGCTGGATAACACAGAAGACAGCTTAATAGAGAACGATGGGGGAAAGAAAGTTCAGTAGAAAAGTTTCAAATAAAGACAAAAGCTGATGGTTTTGCTTCAGTTTTATGATTCATATTGAAGGTAAGACAGGGGAATAAGAAGCAGGGGTATTAGGTGAGAGATACACCACAAACGTCACATCGGAAAGTTAAATTGAAAAGTAAAGCCTGAGCAAAACCAAACCATTAGCTGCTATCGTGGGGGAAAATGATGCAAAAAGTGAGAAGAGAAAAGAGACTTACTGATCGACTTTAATATAGCGGCTGTTGCTGTACTGTGATGTGGGAAGTGTGGAAGAGAAAAGGGGAATATGAAATAGTGTTTCTGTTGAATGTGAAACTGTAGCTGAACGACTGGATGCTGCTCTGAGAGAATAAACACAGGGTTTACTTACACTTTGATCTCAGGTTGAGTCAAAATACAGGCAGGTGAAAAATACCTGAGAGTAAACAAGATTCATTTCATGTCCTTTGATGTTTAAAGGGGAGATAAACCTTCTCTTTAGTGGATGATGTTCAGTGTTGCATACTGAGGTTTGACCTGTAGAACGCTGTATAACCTTTAGTTGAGCTCTTTAATCTTCTTCTGTAATCTTAATTTTGTTGTAGCACAGTGACCGTAATTTGTCTAGCAAAGAAAAAGTGAAGCATATGTTCTATATTTAAAACTTTTAAAATGATGAATGTAACCATGAATAGAGTAGAATAAACTTTACCGTCATGGGAAATGTATCTGTTCGCTTTGCTAGAACATTTGCTACATGTCACGTTCTTAATTTAGTTCCCCAGAAAGAGCATGAAAGTAGAAAAAAAGGAGTCAAAGCTATTTGATTATTTACATTCATTCAAGTTTTTTGTTTTTTTCTTTTTTTTTTTTTTTTTTTTTTTTTTTTTTTTATGTGTTTCTGAGAACAATTAGAGGCATCATATAGTTTTCAAAGAAATGTAACAACCATTTAACAAATAAATCACACTTAAGCAAATAATCCATTCATGCCATTCCCAAAACTTTTGCCCATGAATGAATCTTTTTCAAGTTGGCTATAGATTGTCTGCTCATGATAATGTCTAGGCATTTTCCAGGTTCTACTGGAAGATTTATAAAGCTATTGAATAAATATACATAAACCAATATGTATATGTAATAACACTTCATTATATACAGTGGAGGACAAAAGTTTTTGGACGCCCCATGCATTTGTAATATATTACATTAAGAATCCCTCTTCAGTCATTGATCTCTATCAAGTGTTGTTCCATTTTCCAAACCCACATGCCCCCTTCTGCATGTGCACTGTTCTATCAAGGTCAAAACTGGATGTTTCAGTAGATAATGAAACACATCCAGGACATGACATGTTGAAACTTTCAAGAATTTAGTTTTGTTATTTTTTTCTTATTAATAATTGACAAAAAAAATTGTTTGTGTCTGCTTGATGCATCCACACCTTCTGAAATACAAAAAAGATTTTTTTTTGTAAATATTTCATGATAATGTTTGAGATTATGTAAAATTTTAAGGGTGTTCAAAAACTTTTTTCCACTACTGTACATTGAAAGCATCAGCTAACCTGCACTTTTGTCATTTGTTTTCCAATTCATGTAAGCACATTTAATATCTGAGGCAGATTATTTATTTACAAAAAAACAAAAACAAAACTGTAGACCAGTGATAACGTTCATTCACAGTATGGTTAGGTGTAGACACCAAAACTACATCTAGGTGTAACTATCATGGTTGGAGACAAACCTCTGGGTATAAAAAGCATCTGGGGAAAAAAAGATATTTACTGCAGCAAATATTTAACAAAATCTGAGAGTTAATTAAACTCCATCAGTCAATCGTCTCTCATGGGAAATTCGTCTTTGACAGCAGTGCAACATATTGCTGTATTCGCATACAGTCACAAATCAATAATGACAAATACAAAAAAACACTCAGTCACACAATCAGTCTGTTGTGGCAGTGCAAAAAAAAGACCATAAATTGCTATGAATTCAATAATCAGTCCCTGATTAAAACCAATGACAATACAAATAAGGATAAGAATACTATAATCAATAAATACATTAACAATAAAAACAGTAAATAAAACCAGCAAGTATAACAAAGACAAAGAAAAATGATGACTACATAAAAAAAAGCCATAAAAATGGAACTCTTGAACTGTTAAAGCTGGTATCTAATTTCACAGTCCTATGGAAGTTTGGAGGAGAAGTACATGTAGTGGTTAGTTTTGTATTTGCTTGCTCTTAAATATTTCCTGGGGGTAATAACTCGTATTGTGTTTTAAAATTCTATGAGCCTGATGGACAACTGTTCTCTCCTATCTTGTTTGGAGTCTGTGGTCGTCCTTGTTTGCTGTTACTTCTATCCATTAGATGTTAGTGAAGTGCACATTTATAAACTGGGCTCCTCTCGTCTGTCCAGGGTCAGTATACCGTGATGAGTTTGACCTGGCCATCCTTAAACTGCAGGAGGACAATCGTCTGGAGATCCTCAAGAGAAAGTGGTGGGATGGTGGGAAGTGTCCAAAGGAGGAGGACCACCGTGCTAAAGGTTTGTCTCTAGTTGTTGGTCAGCGGGTTGTCTGTCCATATCTTGCATTTATCTGCAAATCCCTCTTACTTTTTCTCTGACTCCCTCAGGTCTGGGCATGGAGAACATCGGTGGGATCTTCGTGGTGCTGGTGTGTGGCCTGCTGGTGGCTATCTTCATGGCAGTGCTGGAGTTTGTGTGGATGTTGAGACAGTCGCCAGGAACTGAGGTGAGAGAGGGCTATCTAACCTGCATCTGCTTTATCTCCCTCTCCCCACCCTGGCACCCTCCCCCCCGTGGAGCTACTAGGCTCTCCCACAATGTGCAGCTTTGACAGTAAAGTTTATGGGTCTCATCTTCCTCTGGGTCCCATTTGACACCCAGCCCTCCTCCGTTCTGCCTATGAGATTATTATCAGCACACAACCAAAGATATACCTCACATATTCCTGACTCAGAGTACATTCTTCTATGTTATTTTCTATTTATAACTGCAGCAACATAAAGCATAAATATATATATTCAGAGTATCCTACATATTGTTGAATATTGAATGTAGCTAGATCTAATAAATATTTCCAGGTTACTGGTAATGAAAGCTTACTTATAGGATTATTTGTTTGCTAGATGCAATTTAGCCTTATTCAAAGCATCTGTATTGTTAAAAGATGCTCGCATTGTTTGCACATCTTCACTCAAAGTCTACTTGATGGAGAACAGAAAGCATTTGGTTAATGGACAGAAATGGATTAGCTTTCGCCATCTGTTCCATTTTTTCTCAAACTTTACATTTGTGGTGTAGAGTGAGTACAACTAGAAGGAGGTGTCTTTCATCGGGAGACGTTTAAGGGGGTTTACAGTGTACTGATAGCGTGTGATTATTGTAATCCTCAAAATTATATAAATGTTGAGTCAAATAATGCAGTTTAATCTTAGATTTAAGACTGTGGAGTAGCATAAAGGGTTTTGGCCAGTCTTGTCAAATAATGTCTTCTGTTTGTAGAGACATGTTTGCCAGGATATGGGCCAGTTCCCAACATGGGTCTCAATCAGCAAATCTAGTCTAGTAATACGCTGGACAGAGATATATGCATGCAGTGTTATTTCTGATGTGCTTCGTTTAAAAGATACTTGGAAATTGTCAATTTTATTAAATGAACTCCACACTGTGATTTTAATTCAATAAACATTCAGTTTCTGAAAGTCAAATCCAACTCATGTGATTTCTTGTTCTTGAGCAGCTCAGACTGATATTTCACTTTCACTTGTCAACTCTGTGTGTTTGTGTGTGTGTGTGTGCGTGCGTGCGTGCGTGCGTGCGTGCGTGCGTGCGTGTGTGTGTGTGTGTGTGTGTGTGTGCATGTGCGTGTGGGCATGTGTTGTTTTATACCTGTGTGAATAGTACGTGTAGTGGTCACTGTGCTCATGTGCATGAGTGGATTGATAATTATTCTCTCTGTCATTAATTTTATTTACTGTGAATAAACAGTGAAGAACTTTTTCATGATTTCAGTAGTGAGAATGTGTATGTTACATGTGTGTTTATGTGAATCTACATGTACATTTTTATGTGTAGTTTAATGTTTGTCAAGGAAACCATTGTTCTGTTGTTTCCACTGTTGAATGTGATTACATGTGGAATATGTCCATGTGTCTGAGGTCCATCAGTCTGTTGTGACAAAGTCAGTCAGTCAGTGAGTTGTCTGGCCTCTCTCCCTTTCTCTCCCTCTCTTATCCCCCTCTCCCCTATCTTTGTCTTTCTGTGTGTGTGCTTGCAGCAATCAGTGTGTGAGGAGATGCTGCGGGAGCTCCAGGGGATCGTCCTGTGTCGCGACAGTCTGCAGGTGAGGCGCCGGCGGGCAGCTTCGATGCTCCGGCCGCGGCCCCTTCCCCTGGAGGAGCGGCGGGCCCGGGCTGCCGCTGTCAGCCTCAGCAACGGGAAGCTGTGCGGGGGCACCGGACTCCCTGAACCCCTTTCCCACAGACTGGCACAGGAGGCCGCGCTGGTTGCAAGGGGTTGCAGCCACATCCGCATTTGCCCCGAGTGTCGACGTTTCCAGGGACTGAGGATGCGTCCCAGCGGGGCCACTGGGGCCCTTCCATCTCCTACACACAGTGAAGAGAGCATAGAGTGGGACAAGACCACAAATAGCAGTGAACCTGAATAACGCCCAGCTATCCCAACAGGACTGACTCACCCCAGGAGCCAACATGCTACTCTCCAGGAATCTAAGATCACGTGGGATTTTGATTGTGCCGTTCAGAGTTTGATCTTAAAGGGCGGGACGGTGCTGTTGTGGACTCTCTAATGCCCTTGAGGCAACAGCCAGCAGTCCGTTTCAGAATCTCCTTGGGTGAATTATTTCCTTGGTCATAGGAAAAACTGATGAGTCTGTCTCATTGTGGTCTGTCCCTGTTGGCCCTCTGTACCGTGAAAAAGAGGACGGACAAAAACACCTACAAGGCATTTGTACTATGCAGTATTTTCAGTCATTTATCATTGTGCTGTTCCTTTCTTTTTCTTTTTTAAATTATTTCAGTCTTCTGTTTGATTATCAGTACTGAATATTGTTATTCTATTGTTCTTATTCTTTTTTTATCTGACGATTTACTGTATGAACGTATATTGCCTCCGAGGACCCGGAAAGATGAACAGACTAATGTCACCCTTTTCTTTTGAAAGTGCCAAAAACCAACCAAGTATCATCTTGTGGCTGAACAAAGCACCACAGCCTTGAGAGGACAAGTTGAACTGATCCTAGAAAACAGGCATACAAACACAAACTTCTTTTATAGTAGTGATATTCTATTAAAAATGTTTTAAATGTTGGTATCTCTGAAAGGCAGCGATGCATGTCCAGAGGTGTTGGGTGCTCATTGAATGGTTAATCGCAGAGGTGGATGATGAGTAGGAGAAAGGATGATTTTCTGTTTTGAATACCTGCTTGGAAATGTGAAGGCCACAAACTCAAACACACAGAGACATCTATTCATTTCCTGACTTTCATTCTCATCTGTCCTTCATCTGTGATACTAGGAATTATTTATTGTCTATTTACTTACTTGCTTTCTGGTCTCTCCTTCCAACACATACACACATCCTGAGATCTTTCTCACATTGCAACATTTTTCAAATCTTATGTTTTTTGGTTTATTTTTTTCCAAGTTTCACTAGAAGCCTGAGCATTAATGAAAAATAGATTTTATCATAGCCAACCAAAAATATAAAGTTTTTT
>JAPQRP010000006.1:22381957-22407308 GCA_037367295.1 Apogon hyalosoma | reverse complement strand
AAACTATTAGTAAAATGATTACATGTGTATACATATAATCATGACTCAAAAAATAAGTTGTGTATGTAAAATTGACATCTGAAATACAGTGGAGAGACAGAAAATGTATAAAATGTAAATTACACCTAGAAAAAGACTTAACTGATTTGCCTAGTGTTACACTTGTGGCATGTTTTGTTAAATCTAGAGCTGCAAAAACAAGATTTAATCTGTTAATCTGACAAAGTAAAAGGGCTGATCTGCAATTGTTTTGATAATTAATCACTAACAACTTATTAAAAGCAAAAACCGTCTGACTTGTTGGTTCCTGTTTTAGGATATGCCATTTTTCATACCTTTTTCTGAGAGTAACACAAAATATGTTGCTGCATACCTATACAGTCCTGAAGAACTCCAGCATGCTTCGTCGGTACTTTTCTTCCAACTCATTCTCAGCTGCAAAGAAAAACAGAATTTAAACAGATATATTATATATGCTGAATCAACATCACAAATGCATGGAATCTTATTTGCAAAGTTACTCTTTGTTGTCTTCTTCATTGTAGTATTTTTTTTTTATTTTTCTTTTGGGAGGCATGTTTTTGTTGCCTTTTCAGCCTTTTGAGTGTGCACCTACTCCTATAAACGCACATAGGGATGGGTCCTTGTTGCTGGGCACTAGTTGCTGAGTGAGTTGCCATGGCACAAACTGTCCCGTTTAATTGATAGGTGATTGACTATAATAACAGCCAATCACATGGTGACTAGGTCGCTGTTGCCTTTTTAGCTCAGACACGCGGGGCATGTAATTGGATCCGTACTTTTAGTGAGACATGTCAAAGCGTCCTTTGTTGTCAGGGGCGACCACGGCCCGCGCGGAGAGAATCCAGGCAGCACTCAGCATCCCCTCAACGTTTTATGAATGCTGTGTAGGCCGAGGCGCGCACCCGACTACATTCATGACTCGTGAACGCGCAGAGAGAAGGCGTGGAGTTTGTTTTTTTTGGGGAGGGGGTGAACGGAAGGGGACGTACAGGAAAGGCTAGGGCCGCACATACACGTCACAAGGGGAAACAGAAAAATGCTCGGCAATGTTTAATTCCCAGTATTATTTATTCACCTGTATTTCTGTGTATTTTCGTGAACCTTTCGCAGTTTTGTGTGCAACTTCCTCTCCCCAGCCGTCGGACTGTGTTGTGTGTCGTCAGCCCCACAGCCTGCAGAGGACTGACACTGTCACACACATACTGAACTTCCCGTCAAGACACAGCACAGGCGAAAAGAGCTGCTGACAAAAAGAGGAACGACATCGAGGCTTGTCAAGAGGAGAGGACACACTCCAGTCTACAGGGCTCCAAGGCAAAGACACGGTGCCATTGTCCTCCAGCTGAGGACGAGCACACACGGGTCTGGTGCTCTGCTAATTAGCCTGCGTGGGTCCGTGTGGAGCCAGAGGAGCAGCTAGCCGCAGCGGACAGCGGCTTACACGGCTGGGAGAGACTGAGGGGCTTGTTTTAGCCTCAGCCCGGACATTTATCCACCAAATGCTAGGTTTACTCATGGGAGGCTTTATCCGATAGTCATCCCTCCCTCCCTTTACCCCCCGCCGGACCCTGGCTCGGATACGCCGCTCGGGCGCTGTCCTCACCGGGGGGTGCCGATCACCATCGGCCGGTCCAGCTAACCACAGGAGGCGGTTCGGTCCTCTGACCCCTACCCTGCCTCGCCTCTCTGTCGCTCTGGCCAGCCCTAGCCGAGCCCGAACATGGCAGGGAACCTGAAGAAAGGCGGGGGGCTCATCGGAATGATGAAGGATGCCTTCCAGCCACACCATCACCACCTCCACTCCCATCACCAGCCTGGGGCCGTGGACAAAAAGACAGTGGAAAAATGCTGGAAACTGATGGACAAGGTTCGTAATGAACAGTGTTGACTGTCTGTTAACGTTAGCTAGCCCGTTGGAAACATTAGGCGACTGTTAGCTAGCTGCAGCTAACTAACGGTAAGCTAGCTAATCTGCGCCTGCTGCAGACCTGGCGTTGCTAACGCTAGCTAGTCAGCTGGTTGAAGACAAGGATAGTTAACTGTAGTTAATTAGCTAACCCAATGTATTCCACCTTGAATCTAACAGACTATGCTGCTATAAACTATATTTAAAGGCTGGGTCTTATAAACCAGCCGCACATGAAGTTAGCGAAGGGACATAGGAATGTTTTGTGTATTGCATCTGTTAGCTAATGCTGCTCCACTTTTTGCGAACTAGTTGGCATACAGTGATGAATTTAGCTTTTTGACGTTGTTTAAAAACTAAACTGGATCTTAACATTAATTGTCACAAAGCTAGTAACGTGATCGTACAAAACGTGCCACTGATGGGATAAATTTAACAAACTTATGGCAGTGATGTGATGTTACAGATGCTGCTAGCAAAGAAACGGTCTCTCCTGTGTGTTGTCGCTGAAGCGACTCCAGTGAGCTGTCAGAGGGTTGCCCCGTTGAAACTCAAACAAAGCACCGAGGAAAAAGGGGGGAAATGAATAAATGTATCCATTTAACTAGGCCAATTATTCTTTTTTTCACAGGGGAGACTCATTTCACAGCTTCACTTCGCGGAAAAAGTCTGTAGCCGTTTGACCCCCAGTTTCCTGTGAGATTCACACTGCAATATTCGAGTGAATAGAAAGACAAGACACTCTTTTGTGTCTCCTCTTCCTCTTTGAGGACTTCGTTTACAGCGCTGATGTTAAGAGACCAAGTTCTTTTACAAAGCTATTATTAAGATCCACATTCCATTAGATTTGGTTCATTTGCATCTGTGGTAGACTGTCTGTCTAGGCTGTTCTCCACGTTTGATGAGGTACTGTGAGATAAGCGAGAAAACAGAAGTCACACTGCATTCTCCTGAATGTGCTGTACTTTTACTGAAAGTTTGTCTAATTGAACATTCCTTACTAAGGAGTGCATACAAAATTAATGAACTACAAACTTTAAACCAGTGGGACACCTGGACAGTCTGGTTAGCTTTTACAGCTTACAGTATGGGAATAATTGACAGTATTCATCTGAGCCAGTGAAACAGTGATGGGGCAGCACCAACAAGTAGAAAATGTTTGTATCTTACCTTTTTAAGAGTAATGGTATTTTTGCTTCACCACATTGTTCAAAATAGCTACGGAAATCATCTTCAGTTTTGCCGTAAGGAAAACCACAGACCAACATGTGCAATAGCACCATTGCACTGTGATAATTATTTTTCTCTGAAAAACGTTTCCTGCATAGAACAAAGTTAAATATTAAACATAAGACAATCTTTCTTCTTAACCCAGTCTCACATTATTAACATCTTCCATATCACTTTGTAGTACACAGTCACGTTCATATTTATCCACCTAATAAACAGAGTCTTGCCACTGAATTGAAGTTGAAATAAAACTTTCTATTTAATTTTGTCAGTAGAAAATAAACATGACCTAAATGCTACTTTCAGAGTGATCCCATGCCGCTATGAAATTTTTCAGGTTCATTAAGAAATACACCAATTGCACAACATGTATAATCAGACTTACTGTATAAGTGTTATCTATATTGTGCAATTTTGGATCATATGAAATGTTTTAGCAAAGTTCAGGAAGTGAGCTCTAATGTTTTTTTCTTGCAGAAACACAGAAGCAATCAAAATTGACTGTTTCTGCCATGGTCATCCTTGGCAGAAACTGCTGAACCTTTAAATGAATGAAGTTGATGTTTTGTTTAAAAAAAAAAAAAAAAAGCTTTAGGAATGCTGTCAAAACAGCCAAAAGACCCTTAAGTTGAAAACAATGAGTGGAATGAGGTTTAGCTTGGAGGCGGTCGGCATTTTATGTAAAAACTGTAACCTTGATGGATGTGTGTAAATGTCAGTACTCAATTGTTGGAGCTTTTAAAGTGCATGTCTATGTGTCTTTAAGTGGTTACTAGATGATAGTCGTCATGTAAACTTGGCAATGATCTTATCTTGTCCCAGACATACTCATGTAGACTATCTGGAGGTCTTGAAAAGAGTTAATGGGGACAATTAATGGCAGTCCTATGGAAAGAATACCAACATTTGGATTGAAAATATGAAATACATTGAACATACAGTATATCAAAATATGGGAACTGTTCTTGTGGTATCATTTGTTAAATGTAATTAGAAATAATACAGATATTAATTATGCCCTTTGTCTTTGGCGTCTCAGTTGGTCTTTGTTTGATGAAATGGCTTTTGTAGTTTTATCTGGTCAGGCTATTTAATCTAAGAGTAAATATTAAATACGTTATTATAATGGTTTTATTTGTTAAATCGAATTGCATTGCTTTATCCACCGTTGTGTTCCTTGAATATGCATAGGGTGTCACTTTAATCAGTAATCAAAGACTTTGTCTTAAGGCTAATTGATGTGGATAACGTCCACATAATTTAACCTGTTATACAGCAGAACTGGAGCAGTAGAGCGTCACTGCTGAAACGCCATTGAATGCACATTTCTCATGTAATGAAATCATTACTGCTTAAAATATCCTACAGGTTAAATGTGACCCCATTCTTTTTGAAATACATTTGATACAGTGATAACGGATTTACTAGTCTGGGATCAGTGGCGCGATAATGTTATACTGCAGATGTATGAGCCATGGTTCATCTGGGCTCTGTTTTGATGAGATGTCATTTTATGACTGGTCGCTAAAACTTGAAAGGGAAGGGAGTACTGTTAGTGATAATAGGAAAAAGTTAAACACGTGTAGATGGGTAATGATGAACTGGTAAGTGGTTCTCATGCTATTGCAGTCATAACTGACACTGAAAACCTGCTCATTTGTTTCCCATACTTACAAACCATTTCCTGCAAAAATGAAAGCTCAAGGAAACTAAACCAACATTCTTTTAATGTAATTTCTGCCATATTTCTTTCTCACAGTCACATGATTAATAGGCAATAATTTGGCCTCCTCTAAAAACTGAGCCATGTCCTGTTGTTGACATGCAATTGTTTTGTTCACCAGTTGATAGGGCACCTCCTGTATCCATGTGGGTTCATACCAGGACATGAGAGCTAAGTCATTTTGATTCCAAAGTCTCTGTAAGTTACTGAGACTGTAATCCAGTGGTTAAATATGACAACCATGTCCAAACAGAGGGCAATGATGGTGAGTTTTAGGCCATGTGCCAGTGTCTGTAATGGTTAACGAGGGGACTTAGGTTCAGTACAGTAAGATGAGTGAGAAAAAGTTGAACATTAAGAATGAAGAAACATACACGGATACAGCCTGGTGAGCGTGGCGGTAATTTATGACTGTTATCCTTTGGTCTCATTGTTATTTCATTCTTATTTTAATTTCTAACAAAAGGCTTTGCACTGTTAGTCATAGGATGTTAGTCAGGCATCTTTTTGATGTGCTGCATTTATATAGAGATGGTCTTTGGAGGTTTTGTGTTTCTGCTTGATTTGTCATCTGGTGTGTCTGCAGTGCAGTGGTGGCTTATTTCAGTCTTCAGCTGTTCAAATTTGCAAAGCTAGCATGTTCAAATGTTGGGTGAAGAGAATTTGTGTTTTTAAGGCAGAAGTGGTATGCAGATTGAAATGAGGAAGTGTAAACACTAACAGCTTCTCTAAACATGAAGGAAATGGAGAATCGGGCTGTTGTGACCTATGGTTATTGACAAGGTAGTCTCATAATAAGGAGCAAACAAACAAACATCCTGCTGCCAGCATTCATACACAAAGTGTATAAACAGGCGTCTGCTTCGTAAATAAACGAAAAACTGACTCTCAAACTGAACAGACACTTAATGAGAGTGATTGCAGGTTTGCCTGGTCTTTTGTGCCGCTACAAGAGGAAATGGTGTAGCAGTTGTGAAATAATCTGTGATAACATTAAGGAGATATTAAACGATGTACTGTCCTTTTACATGAAGGCAGAGCTTGCTCTACTATGAAAGCTGAGTTCTAAACTTGACTCGTTGACAAGGTTTTGAAGTGTTTATTTTCTTCTCAACTCTTTTGACACTATCCATTCGTTATTGTTCCCGTCTTGACGCCAGTGGCAATATTATTCCTTAATGATGAGTGCTTTAATGCATGAAGAAGCTATGTTATGTAAGCTATAAAATAAAAGGTCACACTGCAACACTGTGCCTACTTGTTTAAAAAAAATGCGTTTTTCTGACTCTGTGAAGATCTTTCCAAAACCTCTTTTGTTTTGCTTAGGGTTGGGTATCCGTCAGAAGCATTCAATACAATTGTTATCAGTTATGGGTTCATGAATGAAAATCGAACACAAGATTTTCCTTTGTAAAATGTAAAAAAGAAAATTACATTACACACCATTGTACAAATGTGCGTTTATCATCTCTTCTCCATTTTTATGCCTCCAAATGCAGTTTTATAGCATAAAGATAAACCTGTTTACCACAGCTTTAAGTTATCTGTTAACCTAATAACTTTCAGAATGTACACTGCCTGGCCAAAAAAAAAAGTCCCCACCTTGATTTAACTGAGCAAAAATGTAAGCGCTTACTATTGGATAAATACTACATTGATTCATATTTTTCAGCTGTTTTTTAACTCTGTCTGATGTAATTAGTATCGTCTCATTTCTTAAACAGCCTTGAGTTTGCTAGAGAGCATAAAGACTGGACAGTGTAAGGCTTCATCTGGCTTGTGGTTCAGGGAGAATGAGACGTCATTTTCACACATGCATCGGCCAACATACACTCCAGACCATAACCACATAGGGAATCTTTGGGATATGCCGGAGCATACTTTACACAGTGGTCAAACTCGCCCATCATCAATACAAGATCTAAACAAAAAATGATTCCAAGTCTTGGTGGAAATGAATGTTGAGGCATTTATGCAGTGGTAGTGCATAAATGATGCCACAGTGAATGCATCCTATGATCAAAGCTAAAGGCAGTCCAGTCAAATATTGTGTGTGGGGGCTTATGTTTTGGTCAGGCAGTGCATAATTGCAGTGTGTGCATATACGTATGCAGACAAAATAAAGCCTGATGGCTTCACAAATCACTGGTCTAATTGTTTCCAAAGTAAATTTGTCAAATCAATCAAATTTTATTTATCTAGCATCACATCATGATAAAAGTTACCTTACATTTAAACCTAAGCCTAAACCAGACTCTTTATTGGGGATCTTTATAGACATTTATGGAGTTTTGTTATTATATGACAACACTTTTTGATACTCAGTGGTACCAGAGCACTTTGGTCAGTGTCATGTATTGAAGTTTGATATCACACCCTTGTTTTGCTGTTTTCTTATGTACTTGTATGGATGTACCCACTGTTTGTCTTGAACCATCTCTCATCTTCCCCCTCACATCCTTTTTGTGCAGGTGGTGCGTCTGTGCCAAAACCCCAAATTGGCCCTGAAGAACAGCCCTCCTTACATCCTAGATCTGCTGCCAGACACCTACCAGCACCTGCGCACCATTTTGTCACGGTATGAGGGCAAAATGGAGACTCTGGGTGACAACGAGTACTTCCGGGTTTTCATGGAGAACCTAACAAAAAAGACCAAGCAGACGATCAGTTTGTTCAAGGAGGGCAAGGAGAGGATGTACGAGGAGAACTCGCAGCCCAGGTGAGAAAAGATTATAAAACATGCCATGCATCGAAGGTGGAGTAGGTGATGCTTATCCATAACACTTTGTGTCAAATGCACCAAACGCCCCCTCCCATATTCCACAAGCTAGTGTTGTGGAGGTCTTCACTAAAGAATAGTATGGTGTATGTTGGCAGCCCTGGCTCTGTTAATGGGTAAAAACAAATAGATTAGATTTATCCATATCTATTATCCAAAAAAAAAGATTTATCCATACAGTAGTGTTTGACCCACTCACCAACATGGCTGCAGTCCTTGCATTTCACTTTTTAAGCTGTGGCTTCATTTATTGTTTCTGGGTCCTTTTCTGTTCATTATTCTGTATTCAGTATGCTGCAGTACTGTGTCTTTGAGTGCTTAAAACACTTCCAGTTGTCATTCTGCCACTCCAGGTGATGATAAAGAGCTGTGGAAGTGGATGAAGTTGATAAATAAAGCTACAATACGTAAACGCCAAAGAAAAGAATGCTGATGTCGGCACGCTAGCAAGCTTACCTTAGTTCCCACTGCATTTGCCAAACCGGATCTTTATGGATTCCCATTGTAAAATATGGCTTTTATTAGGTCTTTGACATATTCACATTTAGCGTTTCATTTGTCAACCCCTTTATCTGTGCTGTCGAGTTCAGATGAAGGTACGTAAACTAATTATTTATGTTAGTGCGCAAAGTGATGAACCAATGCACTGTTGTAAATGCACCAGAACTCTTACTGCAGGTGAAACACTGTCTATGGAAAAATCACACTAATCACTGTATTGGAGTTAAATACATGAACGTATCCCCTTCTGGATCCTAACTGCTGCCTTACTGAATTAAGAACTTACAGCTAATGAGCAAACAAGCTCTACTGTTATTCACCGCTGGACCTGGAAAAGACTTTTTAACAGCACCATGATATCAGACTTAACACACAGATGTCCGTCCATCAGTTTTAATTTGGGGAGCACTGAAATGAGGCCTAGTTTCAAAGGTGTGTTGACAAAAAGATGAAAGATTTCAATGCCAGCTCTTTCCCTGTTGATGAGAATGTAACACAATGTTCACTTGTGGTTAATTGGCTTAATCCTTGGTCACATGTATTGTATCACTGTGGGCCAGTGGCGTCAGGTCTCTGCCATTGCTAGATGTTCATTTAATGTTTTTAACAGTTAGTCTTGTATTTCAGCAGAGTGGATTTATTCACCGTGATGGTAAAGATTAGTGACATTTTTCAAAAAGTTAGGTTATTTTAAATTTTGGTTTCACATTATGACTAATGAAAGGAAGATAAGAATGCTTTTGTGTTTGGCCTGTGGTTCAACTTCAAGACAGTGTAGAGCTGCTGTAAATGGGTCCTAACTGTCACAACACCTTAATTTTAGATTTTATCAGCTGGTGTCAGAGTGTTGGTAGGCTACGAATTAGATGTTAAAGATCATCACCGAAGCCAACTGACTGCCATCTGTAGTTTTGGTGGTTTGTTTGACTGTTCAGTTCAAATTCTATCTGTCTTTCTCTGCAATTGCTGACTCTATCTTTAAGTTCAGTGTTACTGTAGAGGTAAAGGGTATGAAAATAGCTCTATTCATAATTGTGTTTTCAGATACTATATATGAACTGGAAGTTTTGTTTTGTGTTTTTTTTTCCTTCTCTTTTTTTTTTTTTTTTTAAGTTAATGAACCCATGTGAAACAGGAGAAATTGATGTGTGTAGTCTTTGTGACACAGCAATTCATCCTTAATACTTATGATTGCATAAGCACAAAGAGAACAATCAAACCTATCCCGTGGCCTCAGGGCAGATGTAGCTCAAGGTGTATCAAAACAAGAGGAGAGAGATGTTGTGGTTTGAGCATGTCAGCATCTGTGGTCAAAATGGCGCTTAATCTACAGCTGCCTGTCTGCTTGTCACTTTGTTTCTGTGCCTCTATCTTTACCACCTACTTGAACATCTTCCCTTCATGTAACAGTCACATTGGAAAGGTGTTCTTTTGTGAAATCACATGTCACTTCTGTGGCAGTTTCAGAAATACAGTACTTTTAGTGAAAAATAGTATAAGTTATTGTGTTCATTCATGGAAGCACAAATAAAGAGACAATTCTCTTTCTTAAAAAAAATAAATAAAATACTTCTCAAGATCTGGAGCTTTTTCGTCAGCTAAGATACATCATTGCTTGCATCAGTACAGAGGCCTTTTGGCTACCTGCATGTTCTGGTCAGAAGCCATAAGTCATAGTTGTCTCAGGTCTTATTTACAGCATGGAAACGTTAATAGTGAGATGGTGTAGTTTTCCCCAGTGGTTTATACAAAATGTGAGTCAGTATTAAGGATTACTTCAACACAGACTTTCTCTTGGGTACTTTACAGATGACGAACTGAGTAAGAATTACGCCTGAGAGTTTTACCCTTTCCCAAAAGATTGTACAGTCTTTTGAAGTAGATTCACGATTCACAACCTGAATCACAAATTTCTCACATCTTACAAAATGGAGGCTAGTTACTACCAACTATTTCTCAGAGTTTTCTTTGGTTTCTGGACAGCTTAGGCTGTGTGTGGTGTCTTTTTTTATTGTAATATGGCTAGAATATGATCTAAATAAACTCACTTTTAATGTTAATGTTACAATCCCATAAAGTAGAGCTCCATGTAAAATACTATAATTACACTGGTGGGAATGTTTTAACAGCACTGTAATGTATTGATTTGATGGCACATACTATCTGTACGATCCTTTTGAAAAGAAGATTATTTGACAAATTAAGGCTGATCTCAATCTCTCACTGTGAGCTTGGCCTGCCAGATCAAAACGGGGTTGTTTTTTTTTTTTTGTTTTTGTTTTTTCATTAACTTGGAGATACCCTAGTTTTGTCATACCTGGTGTTGCTGTCTTCAGGAAGTAGTAAATTAGGTTGCTGAAAACATTGTGTACAGAAATCTTCACTTAAGGAGAACCATTGTTCATAGATCAAGGACTCAATATCGAGTTAACCCATGTGCATAATAAACTGTTGCATGCTGTTTTCTGCCACTGAACTAAAAGCAACTCGCCTTCATATATAACAGATTGGTAGATCAACACTGTTAGCTTTGTATTTGAGATGAAAGAATGTAGCTGTTGTTGTATTTAGACTGGAGAGATAATTCACATCCTGTCTATAGATGAGTAGTGAAACAGTGTAGTAGCAAACCTATAGCAGGGCAGGGCTTGTGTCCTCTGTTTCCACATTACACATCAGGTTATTTCTACTTGTGCATCATATGTGCCATTTGCACATTAATAAATATCGATGCTCTTAGTAATTTCAACATGTAGCACTTTACAGAAACTAAAACTGTACATACAATTGAAACATAATGACGCAACTTCCACCATTGCCTGGAAAAGATGCTAGTGTAACTTTGGAATCTCTTAGAAAACATGAAACATCACAGCTTGGAGATTGCTCATAGACGTTTTTGATAAACCATCTAACTTCTAAGTGCTTTCAGACTTGAGCAAAAATATAATGCATGCCATCAAAGTTTTTTTCTAAAAGACTGTCTTGTGTGAGAATTTTCCTCATTTTACTTGATGACTCAACTGTGGGTGAAATGTGGTCAGAGGCAGATGTAAGGGACATTATTTCACAGTACAATGATTGCTAAGAGGAGAGGATCATATTAGTAAATGTTTTGGTTTTACTGATATTTTTCATATATTATTACAGTAAATTTGAGTAAATGTGGCAGTAAAAGTGCTCTAAATGCAGTAGTGTGTGCTTCCTTATTTTCCTTAAAATGCTGACTGTTTAAACCGGAAAGCAATGGTTCTAACTTTGGTTGTCAACATGTAAAACCAACTTGTTGGATGCCATTTTAGGAAGTCAGACGTTCATATATGTCTTCATCTTGCTTCTTAGTCTTTCAGTGCAATTGTTTTTTTTTTTTTCAGCTGCCATGACCGTAATCTTGCAAAAAGAAAAACCCCATAAAGGTGGCCAGAGAGAAGAGGAAGCTACCATCTAATCTGCCCCTGTGTGTGCCATGCCCTATTAAAGCTATTTTTAGCATATTAACCATTTCTGTTACAAAGTAAATTTCATCATCACTTCATTGCACCAAGATGCTGCACAGAAAGAAATTCCTAGTGAGGGCAGAGGAAACGCACACACATAGAGTAGCTAAGCGTTACACACAAAGGCTGCTATTGTCTGTGTGGAGAAGGCAGTGGCAGTGACACTAACCAATGGGTATCAGCCCACTTAAGAATGCTAAACAGTCAACCAATGACGTTGCTCCAATAGAGAGACTAGTATGTGGTTAAGCTGCAGCTGAGCTCAGCACATTGCTCAGACCAGAATGTAACTGTAAGGATAAAGATAACTCCTAATCACACTGCCACAACATAAGCAACAGTTTGATAACATGCTGTTTTTATTGTGTTCCTGGGCTGCAGCTTTAATTGAAATGTGAACACAGTCTGTTATTATTCCTCCACCGCTGTGACTTCAATCAGTACCAGTACCTGACTGAATTAAACCATGAATTAATAACTTTCTTCAAAACAGAATGAGGGATCGTACTGTGACTTGAGGGCAGTGAGTACAGCGTGGGTGGATCTGCTATGTTGTGATGGCGTACAGACTTCTCTGCAATGTCTTCCTGAGAGATTTGAACCCTCTACTTATCCAGCCCCCCAACTCTTTTTAGAGCCACACAGAGCGTTTCGCATCTAAGTCCAACGCTGTACAATATAAGGTTGTTTTTCTACTAATTTTGCCCCTGATCTCAGTGCCAGCTGAGACGTGTTAGTAGGAGATGCTGTAAATGTGTAGGGTGTGGAAAGAGTGCAGTTTTAATGCTGTTCATAGATGAGGATCAGTATGAAAGGAAGTCCTACTACTGTGAGAGAGACTTAATTATTAACACTGACAGCCCATATTCAGCTGGAATCAACACAACACAGTAAGCACTTCCTCCTTGTTTGCTTCACTCACTTCCTCTTCTTGTTTTTTTGCACATAGCTCAGACATTTTCTTCCTTCAGTCTTTATGCATGAACTCACCCCAGAAAGTACTCAGTAGTAAGCAAAGTTTGTTTTACATTCTCAAAGTGTGGCAGACTTTTCTTTCTATACTAAACCTTCTAGAATATAAGCCTTAATTAAGGTTTTTAAGCTACAAATGAATTGCTGGCAGTTTTACAGTAGAAAAATGAGTGCAACAAAGAATCTAACTTCTGCACTAAATTATGGTTTGATAATGAAGAAATGTGTCTATGTTGCTGATTGGTGCTATGTTGAGAAATTAGAGCTGTGTTTTGACCTTCTCAACTGAAACATAACAGAAATTTTACCAGAAACATATGTTAACTATAATACACTGCTGTCTGTGAGCAGAGAAATAAAGAAGTTGGGTTGGTCAGTGTCTCTACAGATATGACCATTAACCTTTAACCCCTCCTCTCTATGGGTCTGTCCGGATACTACTTTGACCTCTTGTCTGTTAGATAGTCTTCCTGGACTTCACCACCACAGTGTATGTTAACAAAAAAAAAATTTTAAAAATCGTCCAGCTGGTCACATTGAGTGTTGGGCTTAAGAGTTGAAGGCTGATGAAACTGCAACACGTAGCATGCTGTACTGCATAAAGTGTTGACCTAGAGCCTAAAAATATGACTTGGCTGTTATCTGTAGTCTACATTTATGCCTCTTGTGGTTTAATTTTGTCAGTCAAAGGGCTGTTGGCTCAGTTTGAAAGTGCTCCACACTGGAATCAGCCGATGTCAACATTTTCACATCCTTATTTTGCCCCTGGTTGTTTTAAATTTGTACAAGAGCATGTTTCTTATGATTCTGATAGATCCAGTTATGAAGCACATGATGATTAATCTACTTTTTGAAGGTGTCAATCTTCAACAGAAAATTTCCAAATGACTGCACTATAGGTTTATTTCTTCTCCTTCTTCCCGATCACTCTATAGGTTTCTTTGAGAGGAAAAGGATCAACCAGTCGATGACAAGAATATAAGTTGCAGAGGGTTTGTACTCGTAGCCAAGTTAAATGACAATCTCGGGCCATGTTGTACACTGTAAACATCGTGGATTAAAAACTCGCATCTTTTCACGCTACCCTGCCCTGACACCCTCTATCACTTTTCCTTATCCCCCACTTCCTTCACTGATGGCTTATTGCTCTGATCCTTTACACAATAGAAAAATGCATTCCAGACATGTTTCAGTGAAGTTATTACAATAGTTTGCAGGAATAACTTCCTCAAGCTTTTAGTCATTCACCCTTCACCGCAGCTTCTGCACATTGAGTGGTCAGTACAGTTGATCTGAAGGCTGGTTGTGATGGATCAGTTTGTTGGCAGGAATCTGATTACCTTTTTTTTTTTTTTTTACTTTAAACTACTTTGTGGAGAAACTATATGGTTGTTAATTGCTGCAAAAAGAAACCAAACAAATACATTAAATGCTACAAATGCTATCAAGATCTTATGGTTTGTTGGTATTTTATTTTTATTTTAATGCATTATTTTTAGGGCTGTCAAAATTAATGTGCTAATGCAAATTAATCCATCATCATGACTAATCTGATTAAAAAAATTTAACGCAATTAACCCTTCTGCAGTGCAGTATGACTCTGAACATCTCTGGCAATGCATTTCGGCAGTTTGTCCAAGTAGAGTTAGCGTCACACATGCGTAAATGGGCAGTTGATCCAGTAGTGACAGGCAGCAGAACCAACTCATAAAAATGGAAGACGTGAAACAGCACATTGGCCCTCTGGATGGAAATATGAGGACAGGAAAAACCAAGACGGAACAGTTGTTTCATGTTGTTTTGTTGAAACTGTTGAAAGTGTTTAATAAACACATTAAGTGCATATATTATTCCTTCTTTCTTGAGTCTGTCTGCTCATGCAAAATGAAGTGTGATTAATATATATTAATAATTAATATGTAATCGTGGTTAATGTAAATGAATCCACAGTAACCCTGTGACTAATCTGATTAAAAAATTTTAATTGTTTGACAGCACTTAGTATTTTTTATTGTAGTTTAGAAATAACCAAAACACGAACCACAAAAGACATTTATCTAAAGTATGGTGATGATACTATGTCGATGGTTAATATGCTCTTCACTCACTGGGGCTCTGACAGGTGCTTGACGCTGTTGTGTCTATTGTCATTTAACAGTTAGTGACTGCTGTTGGTACTTGTAACAGCACCTGCCTGTCTGGACATTTCTGTTTTGAGTATGATTTCAGTTTTAATGTTTATTTTGTTTGTTGTCTGGGGTCACTTCTTGCTGCTGCTATCCATCCAAAATAAAAAGATCACATAGCTTCAAATTTGTCTGCAGCTGTTTACTGTGAAGGGCTTTAGTGTCATCAGTGAGTAATGTAGCCGAACCTTTGTGGATGGAGGAAAATATTTCATTGTACGGTACAGTAGCTTTGGTATTTGCAAATGTCATTTGCACCCACTCCTATTTTGGTTCATCAAGAGAGGCCTGTCCTAAAATATGACTTCCTATTTTCTGTAAATGTGCATGACATCCTTTTGAAACAAAGGTCCGTGTCTGACAACTTGCCTCTTCACTTTGACTATCTGCACTCTCATCTTATCAATGCAGCCATTATTGCAGGAAAGGTTTGTGTTTGGAGTATTGGATGGATTTATGAGGAAACGGAGCAGTGCACTGATGTCAGATTAATCTGATTACATGAGAAAGTTTGCATGAATATCATTCATTCCACTGTTATCAGTAGCTGTTGGCCAAGTTTAGTTTATGATTTAGTGACTCGTGCTCATGTTTGAAAACCAGAAAAAACAGTCATTGGTGGTAAAGACTGAAATTGTTTCTAAAATAGACATGTTTCCACTATGACTAGGTGTGAAAACCAGAACTACAGTAAGTGAGAATACTCAACTGATAAGAACCTGTCGATTGTCTGGTAGGAAAAGGTGAAGTTAAGTGGTTTGGGCTCTGAATATTACAATAGAAAATGTTAACAGTGACAAAAGAAAACATAATAAGCCTGTTGATTTTCGCGAAAGTCAATTTGTGTGCAAGGAAATAAATTGATAAGAGAATCTAACCTACTAGTCAACTTTACAAAAAGTGTAGAATGGGTGTTTAGATGTAATGTATGCTCAAGTAGGGCTAGAAATGTTTATCTAGTGTCTTTTCCTTTATGTTATTTAACAGCACTATCATATCTAAGACATCGTCACTGTTGTTTCACAATACAACCGTTGTCTTCTGCATTGACTCTGAAATATGAATCATTGTGCTTTTTGGCTGATTCTTCTGTAAAAACACAGATGAATTAAGAAAATGAAGTGTTGCCTCTCTGTGTATTGCCACAGCAGGGAGTCTTAGTAGTCAGCTAGTTGGTTGTGATGGAACTGAGTTTACAGTAAGGGAAGTGTTTAGTGAGGATTCCAGCAGCCAAATGTCTATCGGTGCTGGAAATGTTCACACTTCAGAGACTGCTGGTGTTTCAGCTTCAATTACTTTTGCTTACATTTCTAGCTTGGTGCTGTACAGGCAGCTATATGCTTACACACACATCTACATGCACACAAATAGCAAAGCATCATGGTTATTTATGTCACTGCGGTATCAGTGAGCAGCCACCTCATGTAGTCACACTATTAGATTATGGTGATTAGCATGATGCAACACAGTAGCTTTTCTGCCCCGTAGGATATAGCAAGCACTTGCTGTTTATCCTCACACAGATAAATGAGCTCAGATATGCACAAAGATATGGCTATTCAACCGCATTGAGAGGATTAAGCCCAATCAGTCTTGTTTCATGTTGTTTTTGTTAACACTTATTTTCTTTTTCACAATGATGTGTGTTTATGCTTCTAATTGACTAAAGTGATAGTCTAATAATTTGAACCGTCCATTTGGAAAAGCTGGTTTGGATTTTGCTCCAGTGCACACACTTTTCTTTATACAGAAGTTTTGGTAAGGAAGCGGTAAAGTGTATTTGGGTTGTTAAGTACAGTGTACTGAGTGTGTTGTGTGCTGTCATGGCTGTTTCCTGATGTAGATCTGGAATGAAGCCAGTTCCGGAGAGTTAAATTTATAAAGTGATGACTGCCGCAAAATGGGAACCCATAACACATAATTCACTGTTTCCCAAGTATAACAACCATATTTACCTTTAAATGTTTATTTTAACACATTATTGAACTAAATAACCAGAAAAATATTAACACTGCCCCTAAAAAGTATACTCAGCCCTTTTTTTTATCACTTTGCATCATAAATAAACAGATCCTTGCATTAGTATTTCCAACTTACCTCCTTGCATGTAAATAAATTCTCAAGACAATGTTTAGTACAATTAGTGCAATTACATGGCACCGCATCCTAGTCAATTTTACTTTTATTTTTCAGAACCTCTCTTAGTTTCTTATAAATAATTTTTATAACTTGTAGTTATATTGTTTAAAGACTTGGTTCATGTTTAATCAGCATTTCCCCTTTTTTTTTTTTTTTTTTTTTTTTACCTCAAGCAGCAAAGATAATACAGCTGCATGATGATATTACAGCTACTTGTTACTCTGCCAATCCAGACAGACTCTCACTCTGTAAGGTTGACCCTTGCTGGCTGTGCTGCAGTGCATTAGTGCTGTGCAGTGCTGCACTGGCTGGCTAGCTGTGCTACTTTATCACAGGCAGCAGGAAACAGGAAGGGAGCAGCCAGCTGCAGGGTCAGAGGTCACTCTATAGCATGAGGGGGATGGTGGACAAAAACCTAGTGTTCAGTAAAAAGGTTAGGCTTTGTAACTTCTAGTGATTAAGAATGACAGTAAGAAACAGAAAAAGCAGAACACTCTAGACATATCAGAATCCTGGGTGGGCCATCAAACCTTTGACTCTATGGTTTTTAGCTCATTGACTTTGCATTGTCCATAAATTAAAAAAAAAAAAGGAAGAAAACGGTTGCATGAAGAGGCTATTGAAAGCTTTGCCCTAGGACACACTCCACAGAGATGGTATTGTAGGAAAAATGTTGCATACAAACTGGTTTGTCCCACTGGTATGAAATTAAGTTTGTACATTTTCATTTCTTTGTATTTCTTAAACTCCATCCTTCTCATTTAGGCAGACCAGCACAAGGAAGTTTCATTCACAGTCATGGAAAGGACAAATATTCTGCAATGACACAGGCAGAGTCTATCTGTATTGTGCATTGTGTCTGTTCACATGTATGAGAATGATCATAGCTGTATTTCATTCACCCAAATCCTCATATCATAGATGTGAAAGTCCTTTTTTGCTTGAACTTGCAGCACCTGGTACACAGGAGGGCACTTAAAGAAACTACCATAGTTTCAATGCCTTTGAAAGCTCACAAAAACAAAAGAAAATGTAAATTGTGTGCATTTAACTGATTTGGAGTGAACAAACTAGGCTACATAATGTTAGAAGGTTGCAATATTGGCTACAATTAACATTTCTCAAAAGAAAAAAAAAAAAACACAGTTGAAGAGGGAGGTTATTCCTTTGCTGTTTCCCAGTAAAATGCACATGGATTTTAAATGCTCTAAACTCATGGGGTTTGGTTGGTGGAGGCCCCCACTCAGCTAACTTCAACCTACTAATGATGCCCATAGTAATTTATCTGACAGACCTGATGTTGCCCTTTCATCTGTTTAATATAAACACAAGACTATTGTAATTCAGAGCATGCTGTTGCCAATGAATGTGGTCCAGAGTGTGAATCTTCAACTTACCAGAATTTGAAAACCGTAACTGTAAGCCTGAAGTCTTTAGTCGCCTCCATGAATGTTTAAAGTTGAGAGATGAGGGGAGTGGATAAGTGGATTCATGAGACAGTAGATGTGGAAATGAAAGCTTTGGAGTGAAGAGAGATTAATTCTACACATAAACTTGTGAGAGGATAACTGTCTTCACATGATTATGTGGTACATGAAAGTAGATCAGGGGATGCTCTTGCAACTTGGATAAAAGCTTTGTATAGATGGTTTTGACAGGAGTATGGATGAGACTGCAGCTTCAAGGCTCAGTGGGCCAGAGGGGCCAGGAAGCAGCAGAAATAGAGGAGGACGTCCTGCTGAGAAGATACCTGCAGGACAAAAATACTCAGAAATGCAGTGTCACAAATCCACAACTATGGCTGAATGAGCTCTTCTGAGAAATGCCCCAGAGTAGTTGGTCTCATTTTTCATATTGCATTGCCGACGAGGGTTGCCCTGACTTCAAAGATGTGCAGCCCATGCATTTGGCATCAGCTTCTTGCTATAGATTTTAAGTGGGCAGAGCAGTTCAAAAGATTAGAAATACAGCTACAAGACTGTTCACCATTCGAGGATCATTTACTACTGAGAGTGGGTATAAATATAGCACTTTATCGTAGGTTGTAAGCATTGCATTCACTCTTTCACACTCACGTCTGTTCCCTTTGAGGTAAACTATCATCCCAACAAGCACTAGTCTCTTTTGGCAGGGTCTCAACACACACTAATCTTATTCATCCATCTTCAGTCACTGTCCTCCCTCCTCATTCACTCTTTCCACTCACCCCCCTCCACTTGCCTCTCATAGGCTTGGTAGTGTAGTGTGGGGCAGCTGCAGAGTAGCCACGCTTTCACTGCTGTCTCTCTCGTGCATGTCAATTCACCCTGCCCAACAGCAAGGCACAATCTCCCTCTGTGCTGCCTCATAAATCATGGCTTTCTCAGCATTTCACTTCTGATGCAGTGATGGGGTGTGGGGTTATGGTGACATTGTGCGACTTCCTCCTCTCATCTCCTAGTCTCTCCACTCTCCCCTGTCACTTTGTATCCCTTTCTTTCTCCTTATCTTCCTTTATCTGCCCTCCCCTGTCTTTTTTTTTGTCTTTTTTCCCTCATCTGTAATCTTCCCACTCTTTTTACCATTCTGCAACCAACTTTATGCAATTAGATTCAGAGCTGTACACTCAGATGCCCAACCTTCTACATCACAGCCCCTTTGTCATTACACATGTGTGTCCATGACCACTGCTGCATCTCCCTGGACTTGTGACTATTTCTGTGTTTGTGAGAGCAGCAGAGGATATTTCTCAGTAGGAGCTAACAAGCATGCCGCTCCTAACACCCTTGAATCTTCTATTTTCTGCTTTTACTACATATTTTAGTGACTATTCCTCGTGTTATTATGGTACATGTACAGAGTAATGTTTTTTGCAAGAGGTGAGGCTAAGCACTCACATTGTGTCCTCACATGTCCATCATTGCTAAATTGAAGAGGCATTGAGTTTTGCATCATACACAGACAAGTAAAAGCAAATTTAGTGCTACTGTCAAGCTTACTACAGCTCTTTTTTGGGAAGAAAGTAGGAAAAAAGAAGCCGCAATGTTAAATTAATACCATTCACACACTAAGAAATATTAGATGAATATAGAAAATATGGATGTAAATTGATAGATTCTAAATTGCTTAAGTGATGTTTTATTTACACAGTGCCATATAATGAGGGAATAATTTAAAACCATTATGTTTTATCTCTTGAGGTTTGTGTATAACATTTGATCTGTGGTTAAGCTTACAAGCTGATAGCAGGACACTTTCCTCAGACATGACACTGACACCCTTCACATTTTACTGAAGGTGTTAAAGAACAAAGCTAACAAATAAATATGGGGCAAAGGGAAACTTCTACAGTCAAAGATAAATGTGTAATCAGGGGTAGCAATGTACATATGCTGATGTGTTTCTTCTGCACATTTATCTTTTTACTTTCTGTTCATACTCACTGATACTGTCACTAATGTAAAGGGCTCAGTCAAAGAATGAAGTCATGACTACTGGTCAATAAAAATGACACATTTTCCTGCCTGAAACATCTCAAATGTACTTTTTGTACCAAGTTTCTTTTGACATTTACAGTCAGTTACATCGCATCACTGCTTTTTTTTTGCATTGCCACAGATGGCACAGCAAGATGGAATATTAATGAAGTTACTATCTATAGTTGACTGAGGAAATGTCATATTTCAAGCAGCTCAAACATGGTGTAAATCAATCTGCATTCCTTGTTAAAAGTATACCTGTGTAAAAACTTCAGTGTCACTTCAAGTAGATTCTATATTTTTAAAGTGGATGCTTTTTTATGTTTTATGTATTTGTGTTTTTTCAGTGCTGTTAAGCAGAGATATAATTTTACAGACACACAGACATTCTATGTTCATGCTTGACACCTTCATCAATAATACATACACTGTATTCAGTGCAATTAGATTAAGACTATTTATGGAATCCTCACAAGTATCTGATTTCTTTATAAAATTCTGAAAATGTGTTAATTTTTTTTCATAATTCTGTTTCCCTCTGAGCATTTTCACAGCTCAACAATACAGTAATGATGAAGTCTTTAAACTCTGAATTGTGCTGACTTCCACAGGCGGAATCTGACCAAGCTGTCGTTGATCTTCAGCCACATGCTGGCTGAGCTGAAGGCCATCTTCCCCAACGGCCTGTTTCAGGGTGACAACTTCCGCATCACCAAGGCAGATGCTGCAGAGTTTTGGAGGCGTGCCTTCGGGGACAAGTAAGTCCAATTAAATGTTACCACACACAGTATATTATATTACTCCAGTGGATCCAAACTGGTGCCCTGGAAGCCCGTGGGGTCCCTTACAGGGTGTCCCCAGGACAATCAGTTGAATTCACTGTATTCAATTATTCTAGTTATTACAGTGCAAGCATATAGAACAGACAGCGAAGATTTCCCTCAATACCAGTAGCAGATATCTTTTCTGGAGAATTGGTAGCTGCGTGGTTGCAATGCATGCTACATAGGTGCAATGTCCACTGTTGAATCACTGAAATGTATACATTAGCTAAAATATTTGCAGCGCCTGTGTGGGTTACGTGGTCAGAAAGAAGTGACTATCAATTTGGCCTGTCAGCACTGCATGTCTGCTGGCCATTTCTGAATGAAGATGAAAGTTTACCATTCTTGATCAGTGACCATCAAAGCCCTATCTGCACATCAGTGGTATATTCACAGTGTCAGGTGCCATTTTCTTTTCATCAGAATCGTCAAACTTTTACTCTTTTGGAAGCTTTTGTAATTTCAAGTGAACGGTGAAGTGAAATGATCATTCATATTCTGGTGAGCTAAACTAAAGTAATTCTCAAGTCTGTCATTACACCTTCCTCTACCTGGTGTATGGCATGAAGTAGCATGTCTGACACTCATTATTTATGACACTGTGATGTTTGATGCCCGTTTCCATTTTTGCAGGGAGATGTCATCATCCGTTTTATTTTTGTTTCTGTGTCACAGGACCATCGTGCCTTGGAAGGTGTTCCGACAGTCACTCCACGAGTTTCATCCCATCAGTTCTGGTTTAGAGGCTATGGCCCTCAAGTCCACTATAGACCTCACCTGTAATGACTACATCTCTGTGTTTGAGTTTGACATCTTCACCAGGCTGTTCCAGGTAATGAACTCATACCACACCTTTGTCACTCACGAGTAGTAAGTTAATAAGACAAGAAATGTGTAAAGGAAAGGAATGATTACACAGAGACAGAGAAACAGCAGTTGATTTCAGCCTATTCGCTTGTTGTAGGAAACAAATTTCATTTAAGCAGCACATAATGAACTTAAACAATCTGCCACATCTTTTTTTGGCTAACTCTATCAACTTGTTAAAAGGATCCTTGCAGACTTATTCTCACTGTTAAACTGCTCAAGTTGAATCTTCCCCCACTACACCCTCTGATTATGTTCTGCAGTGTTTTGTCATTTTTATCAGGTGTTGCTTTGTGTGGCCCAGACATAAGTCACACAGGGATTCTTCTCAGGGACGCTCATCATAACATCTGCTACCCATACCGTGTCTTACTGCCTGATTAGTAATAAAAATGGATAGAAATTTGTGGAATAATTCGTTCTAGACTGTGCATGCCCACTGACTTGTAGTGATGGTTCATTGACTGTTTGAGTAGTTTTACTTTGCCAGATGCTATCATAACATACTGCTACTGTGCTGGATGGTATACTGAGGTAAAGGGATAAATGCAGCCAAACATTTATATTTTGCAGTCATACATCCAAGGCAGCAGGAAATAGTCCATTTGTTTTTAGTGTGTATTTGCTGTGGTGCAGGTGCTCCCTTTCCTCAGCAGCATGGAATGAACCAGCAGGAGAAAGGAAGGCAGAAAAAAAATAGAAAGGAATAGTCAGGGGTGGTTTTACCAGGTTTTATCTTCAGAGCTTACTTTTACTTTGTAATGGAAACATTTTGTTTCGGCATTTTAATTAGCACTCCACCGATTAAAAATAAGTGAACTTTAAATCATTGTCGGGCCATTCCATCCTTGGCTCTTTCTTACCTTTGTTGGTTTGTGGTTGTCATTGTTTACCATGTTGGTATGTGTCACTTCCATTACCATTGTTGGTATATGATTATTGTTGAAATATACTGTAGTATTAGTTACACAGACTGTCATTTAGATAGTTAGTATGTGTAATATACATCAGTTTTCCTAATCTGTTTACTATCTGTTATTTACATTAATAAGACTCTAAACAGATGTTACTTTATCATTAAGGAAGCAAAAGTAATGTTATGTAGTATAAATGTGAGATGGGGGTGGGATTTAATAAGTTTTCTTCTTCCCACTCCTTTTTGAGCAGTACATATTGAATGTATTTTGTTATTACTAGTGTACATGGCAATTACTACATTGTTTTGATTACCTTTATTTATTAATGTATTTGCTCTGCCATTAGTTCCTTGTACACAAAAAATGCTTGCTCAAAACGAATTAATGAATTAATGAATTGTTGTATCATCCAGCCTCTAATGCTTTGGTTTACGTAATGTGGTCTTTGATAGATGTCATCAGTCTATGTGTGTAGGGCACTGACAGGCATATAAAGATTATAGACATTTCCTATGATAGTCGCTTATACAGAAAAAAACCCTCATCTCAACATCCTCAAACTCAGAAGAGGAAGTGAGCCAGTAGCCATTTTGACCTCTGTCCTTGATATGCAGTAGATTGTTAGCAATGTGCTGTTTGATTTCTATCAAGAGCCCTTGAAATACCGCGTTTTATGCAGTATGTTTCAGCCGACTAATGCGGTGATGTGTATAAACCACAATTTTATTGAAAGTATAGTTATTTAATGTAAAACAGCAATTTTATGGGGAGTGTATGCTGAAGTAGCAGTAAGAGGAACTGGATGGAGAGATATGTTTAAATTCACTGATCAGTACCCTTTAACAATATAACATGAAGTCAGCACTTTTATTTAGTAATTTGGACAATATGTGACATTGCACAAAAGGCTACAAAGAGAGATATAGTATATCTTACCAGATTATCTCATTTTTTGGTGGTGTTATCAACCAAGAAAATTAGAAGCTGATTATTTAATAATGGAAATAATCATTGCACACATGTCTAAATGACCATCATTAGATTTTTAGGGTAATGCTACAACACAGCAGGACAAGTCCCTCTTTGCAATTTAATGTCCATATTTTTTTTTTACACTACACTTGTAATACAGCTTCAATCTTATCAGGTTTTGGAGCTTGTGTTCAATGTCATATGTGTTCTTTTGTACTTCCTTTCACACACCAGACAGACGTGTGACAGCAAATGCGGAACCACCTACTCACTACCACATTCGGTTATCTTCAGAGTGCTGTGAATTAATTTGTTTACTAATGTCCTTACATCACCACCATCTGATGTTGGCTCAGTTTGCGGCAGGTAACCTTTGAAGAAAAAAGTACACTAAGCGCTCAAAGTTTTCTCTTCCTACATTTAGTGTTTTTAACCTTCCTCATTTTGTGGCTGTGAATGGTGCTAAATGAATTGCACTCTGTATTAAAGGTGACCCAAGTTGAAACGGTCGCTGTAATGTCCAGTAAATGGCTGTTAAACTATCATCCATGAAACATTTCTCCATTACTCTGCTCAGAGTCTTACAGCAGTATCCATTCACTCACACATCAAATGAGTCACTCTCTCTTTTTCTGGTGTGTTTGTGTATATGTATGTAGCCTTGGTCATCCCTGCTGCGGAACTGGAACAGCTTGGCAGTTACTCACCCGGGGTACATGGCCTTCCTCACCTACGATGAGGTCAAAGCACGGCTGCAGAAGTTCATTCACAAGCCTGGCAGGTGAGCGTTGAAGACAGACACCAAGTAATACAATCTAAAAATCAGTCTCCTGTCTAAAAATTAAATTGTTTTTTTTTTTTTGGTGACATTTGCCTCTTGGTGTAAGCGCGGCATGCTCCAACAAACTGCCTGTCTGATTTGACTCTGCCCTTACAGTAACCTGTCATCAACTTACAATATTTCTAGTCTGTCACTGGTTAGTAATTTCTGGTTTTGTGACTCTGACTAGTGCACTTTTAATTCCACTACAGAAGCATAAGAAGGTGCGTCATCTTGACATATTGATGTGTTTCCATGGGCAACCACTTCATTGCAAGTGTACTGGACCTATTTTTGTCTCTGCTCAAGAGATGATACTTATACACCATGTTTGTGCAAAGTACACAGTCAAATTAAACAATCATTTATTTGACTAGTGCTTTGACAGCTCAAAAATTCCCTCATACAAATGTAAATTTTTATGGTTTTGGGTTTGCATTAATACAGTGGCTCACAGTACAGGATCAGTCCTAATGCCTGTTTAACATACCAGTTAAACTATGGTGTGTGTGTGTGTGCGTGTGTGTGTGTGTGTG
>JAPQRP010000006.1:22355462-22380462 GCA_037367295.1 Apogon hyalosoma | reverse complement strand
TTAACCAGAATACCACTGTTGGTTGCTAATGTGCAGCTCATTCAGGGTTTTTACTGTCATTAAAGTTGCATGAACGCCACTGTTGATTCCTGTGTTTAATAAAAGCTATGCTTTAGCCACCCCAACTTGTATTTAAATACTGATTAAAACTGGGGAAGCATATTTACAGTAGCTCTCCAGTATCCACTGATCATTTATCAAATGGTAATTACAGCATTAAACCCATTTATAAACGAGTCACATGCTCATGCATCATCTCTGTGATGATGTTTGAACGTGTTGCCAGATTGCATGAATGGACTGAACAGATGTTTTCATCACCACAGCCTGTTAGGTATACATGGAGTTTAACAATACCAACTAGCAATGATCATAACTTTAAATGCGAATGGTTGCTGAAGGATAGTACACCCGTCTGTCTGCTTGCTCATTCTGTGTGCCTCTGCATCCTCCAGCTATTTATTCCCTGATGGCCGAACCCAAAATCCTGACCTGACAGGGCTGTGTGAGCCTTCGCCTCAAGACCACATCAAAGTCACACAGGTCAGAGAAGGGAAGTTCTCACTGTATCAACACAGCTCAGTAATGATTGCATGTTTGAAAAAAAGAAATTATGTTATTACCAAATTAAAAGAGATTAAAGTGAATAGTAAATTGATTTGCCCCACTTTAGTATTTTTTGGAGTTTCTCAGTTTTATACCCCTGCCTACCCATAAGCCCCGGGTATATAGTAATACCAAGGAGTCATTCCTTCCATCCATCTGAGATTTTTGTCCAACTGATTTCTGGAAGACTATGCCCCTGATTCTTTTTAAATTTGACACATTTTATTTACCCCTGGAAGAGGTGCAGTGCCATGTTTAATGGCTGGATTGCAATTTTTGGATTTTTTTTACCAATGTTTGAAAATTTGACCTTAGAAAATCTTTCCATCCAATTTCTTGAAGACTCCTCACCCAGTTCAGCAGATAAATTGCAATCAGATTGAAAGTTTTAGACTTGGGCAGAATGTTTGCCTTGGTTTGACTGAACTACCCAAAAAAACGACAGTAATTTAGTTAAATCTAGTTTCTCTAGATTAAGTAGTGAGGGTGTCAGTGAACAGGAGGGGCAAAGTGTTGCACAGCAGGGTGGGGGTACTAGAAAGCACTGCTTACTTTGTCACTTGTTCAGATTGTAATGGTTTTATAGTAGTTGTACAAAAAAATCCTGCCTTGTAACTCACTATGACATTAATAGATGTAACATGTTACATGACTAACACAATTTATAGTACATTGTGCAACTTGTCGAAGCATTCTGAGGCCAGTCTTTATATTCTGAATATTGTCTATGTTCCCAGGACTGAAACTAAAAATACGCCCACACACTAACTCAAGCCCTCGTTTCACAGAGAAACATGCTCTTTCAAAATGATCTCAGGTGGTGCTGGTACGTATGGTGTTACTCTGCTTTTTTGGCACTGAAAGCTCACAGTTGTCTCATTTTTCCCCTCAGGAGCAATATGAGCTGTACTGTGAGATGGGCTCCACTTTTCAGCTGTGTAAGATCTGCGCTGAGAATGACAAGGATGTGAAGATTGAGCCCTGTGGTCATCTCATGTGTACATCGTGTCTAACTGCCTGGCAGGTACAAGAGTGGGTGTAAAGGGTTTGTGAGTGGGTTGGTCGCTCAAAGTAAATGTCATAACTCTTACGTGTCAAGAGAAGAAGTAACTGTTGAATTGCTCTTCTTTACAGGTGTAACAGACATTTAAAAGAAAATAAGCTCCTTTCATCTTCGAGTGCTATTACATCTGTATTTTTATCTTTCTTGCAGGAGTCAGAGGGTCAAGGAACAGGATGTCCCTTCTGTCGCTGTGAGATTAAAGGTACAGAGCCCATTGTTGTGGATCCCTTTGACCCAAAGGACAACAGTGGGGGCTCTTGTAGAGGTACCTTCGGGGCTGAGGGGGCACCATCACCCAGCTACGACGATGATGATGATGACAGACTTGAAGATCCCCACCTCATGATGAGCAAACTGGCCTGTTCAAAGGTAAGCTGGTTAGAGATAATAAGTTAATTCAGACCAAAGTTTGGTGAAAGTTTTCAGATCTGACACTGTTCAAGCATCCATTAAGAAAATTCAGAGGGACTTTGCTTTTACAGTTGGACGCCTGGGTGCTCCTCATGGGTTTCCTCTGTCCTCTTCTCTTCCCTTCTGTTTTTTGTGAGACATCTTTTTACAGATGAAACACTCCCTGCCTTAGCCCTTTTCACTTCTAGTCAGCCTCAAACTCACAGCTTGTATCTGAAAGGCTTTCATCTCCATCCTTCATGGTGTCAAGGTAGCAGCTTTTTTGTGCCTCTCAGTATTTGATTTTTGGGGCATCCTGCTATTCTGAATCTTTCATGTGCCTCTAAGAAACGGTGAGCATTAGTGTGTCTATAGTGTGGGTGAACACCGGCAATCATAGCCCACTTTGATGTGAACCAGGTGCTGACTTGGCCTGTTTGTCATTTTCAACTGTTTTCTTATATTTTCTTGTACATGTTGAAGTACCTAGATGTGCTTCATAAATATTTTGTGTTTCGTTGAGATTGTTTGGTGTTAAAACAAAACTTGGTATTTTCGATTTTGTGATTCACTGAAGATAAGGATGTGGTAACATTTAAAGGAAAAATATGGTATTAAAGGGGTCATGTTTTGCTAAATCCACTTTTATTGGTCTTTAGTACATTTATTTGTGTATTTGGACCCTGATAGTTCAAAAAGTTTGAATTTGAACCCTCCAGGTGCTGCAAAGCTATCTTTATATTCATTTTGGCAAAAATCGAGTGGATTTCTAAAACCAGTTTTAATTCCTGCTTAATTTGTTACGTCTATAACTAGTTATGTCATGACATTTGCACATATAAGGTCAAGACTTCCGATGAACATTTCTCCGAGTACACCATAATTGTTTGTCAGCAGCTGTGGTTGTTGTCCATACTAAAAATATGTCCAGACTTCAAGCTGATTACCTCAAATGTTCAGTTGTTGGTTGAATGGGACAGAACAGCACAGTCAACAACCTGGAGGGGGTGGGGTGTGAAGTGGCTCATGTACATTTAAAGGGCTAGCGCTCAAAATGACCTTTCTGGTGTCATTACTCAGAAATACGGTTGAAGACAGACCTGTGGAGTTGACTTAATGAAGAATTCAGACCAAAGCAGAGCATTTACAGTTTATGTAGATCACAGGGAAATGTTTTAAAATGCATAATTCCATTTTTTTTTTTTTAAAGCAAAATGTCACTCCTTTTAAGGTATTTTGTCATGATGACACAATTTTGCTTAATGTTTTAGCTAAAAATTGTGACAGTCACTGAAGAGACGATGAGAACTGCAGTAGTACCATATTAAACTGTTCTCTTGACAGTACCACGAGGCCTACATTGTCATGCACAGTCTAGGTTGATGATGAATGCAGTTTTAATGTATTTTTTCAAATACATGCCTGTGAATAAATTTGTGCATTCCTGGATTTGATCAGATGTGACTGCTTTTGTGTTTTTTGTGTGTCTGTCCAGGTGGAACGTCCTCCATCACCTATGTCCATGGCTCCTCAGTCCTCTCTTCCCCCTGTGCCACCCAGACTAGACCTGTTACCACATAGACCCTCTAACCCTTCCTCTGGTGCCTCCAGTCCTGGGGTCACCACAAAGGTAACATCAGGATAAGAGCACATACAACCATGGTTACATGATTATTAGGCAAGGGATGATTTATTTTCACTTATTTGCATGAAACCGTTTATTTCAGTCACACATTATCCCCAGTAAATGGTTTGATTGTCCGGTTTATGTCTGGAAGACTGGGTCATAGCTTACAGGCAAACAGGAAGTATGTGCATCACGCAAACATGAAAGGAATTTAATTAGATTTACAGTGGCTTTGAAGAAATATACAGATAATTTGAACGCCACTTTTTTATTTACAGCATTCTCTAGCTGCACCATTTAAAACACTACTTGAATCTGGATCATGTTTTGAGCCAGCGCACAAGAAAAACAGGATATCATTTAGGAACATTTTTAATATTGACCTTTAACCTGGCTCTGGGAATCAAATTCTGCTGACTCATTTAACCGCCTTCATGCACATAATAAGATTAAAGTGACAGAACCAATAATGAGTTGGTTTTACCCTTTAAATATAACTTCATTTATGTGGATAAAACTATTTGTTTCTCCCCTTAGAGAAATGGGAGCTGTAAAGAGGAAGCTTTAATTTTCTACAGATGAGGAAGGTCATTCTTCCTGTTTTTTTTTTTTTTTTCTCCCCTCATCCAAGTAAAATAGTGCTGATTTTGATGACACATGCAGACAATGGTCTTGTTGCACAATTGATTATTTTCAACATAGATATTAATAATATAATTTTCTCTGATTGCTCAACAGTGATATTCACCATAGATGAAATGAACTCCCTCTGTCTCTGTGTCTCCCTCACAGGCAGCATCTCACCACAAAGACAAACCACTCCCCCTCCCCCCAGCACTGCGGGACCTCCCTCCCCCTCCTCCTCCAGACCGCCCACACTCAACGGGGACAGGCCCTGATGCACGGCTGCAGAGACGGCCCTTACCTTGCACTCCTGGGGAGCCTCCACGTGATAAGCTCCCTCCAGCTCCTCCAAACCGGCCGCTGGCAGAGTGGAACTCCCGGCCCGTCCCCAAGGCCCCCACTTCCTCCTCCTCACCTTCCTCATCATCTTCCTCATCCACCCAAGTGTCCAGTCTTGGAGGAGACATGAGAGCAGGTGTCCGGGAGCTCTCCAACCGACACTCCCTGCCATTAGCGTTGCCCTCTGCCCTGGACACACGCTCGGATTCACAGAAGAACAACAGCTCCCTCAGTCTGGACCACCAGCTGGTGAGAGGAACTAGCAAATACAAACTGCCCTTTGGCTTGATTTCTATTCACTGGCTACTGTTACAGAAAATGCTGCTCTGAAGTTAGATTTTTACTAAGGTACCCCCCTCTACACAGCTGTCAAATAATAGTCAGAAAATGCCATTAATGTGTGCAAAACTCATGTTTGAAGTGCTGATGATAGAAGTATGTATTGTTCTCTTTAAAGATTCTAACGTTTAGATTTTTACTTCCTTTACAGAATTTTGCTGCAGTAGTTGGTCCAGACTATGACAACCCCAAAGTCAAACCCTCAGTGTCAGCCAACGCCATCTACTCACTGGCAAGCAGGTACTTTGTACTAGAACGACAAGGACATTAGAGGACTATGCCTCATCTTAGAAAACCAACTTGATTTTTGCTGATTTGCACATTGCAGCAGAGGGGTAGACTCAAGTCATGAATTTGAAAGACTTACAGCTTTTTGGACTTCACCTCATGCAGTGTGAGACTTCACATAGACTTCTGACTCTTAACTTTGAATGACTGAGCCAGAGACAAAAAAAAAGCTGAACATTTTTTAATTTAATTTCCTGACAGCAGATGTATTGTGCTATGCAGCAGCCAGTCATCCTCTGTCAGCACAAGAGGAAAGGTGTGTTTGTAAATGTGTGTCATGCACCACAGACAAATGGCATGATACGCCATACATTATTACATCTGGCTTTTAATTTTAAAAAATGGCCATGACAACCAGAACATGAGGCTCAAAGATCTCAGACAGTGAAAAAACTTCCAACCTCTTATTTGTAGAGGAGTTTAAACTATGTGTTAACATTCATTATCAAGTAGTTATCATTTATTCACCATATGATGCATCTAAGTCAAAAAATGCAAGTGTTATATTGTGTTTATTTTAGACTTTTGCTTCAATCTTGACCTCTAGAGCCTATATTTCAGACTTACCTGAGACTTGACAGCAACAACTGTATCCCACCTGTGCATTGAAGTGTGTTAAACATCAATGTATCCACTGTGTGAGGATGTTTCCAACTTTAGTATTTGCGCTCCATAATTTGCATTTACAGGCCCAGTGTAAATATTCATGACTTATTTGTCTCCAGGCCGTCTCCAGCACTGAGGACTGTGACGGGAGATGAGGCACGTGACAGTGAGGAGGAGTCCGAGTACATGATCCCCTCTTCCCGCCCTGTTCTGCCCCCCATCACAGCCCCACCTGTAGGGGAGAACCCACCTATCTCAAGGCCGCCTCAGCCTTTGTCTGCCCTCCAGACACAGACCCAAGCCTCCACTCTGAACTCACGGTAATAATAATTTAGTGACTCCATTTTGATATTCTGCTGTTGTGACGTGATTTGTTCAGTAATGAGTACCCCCCCAAAAAAAAAAAAAAAAAAACTATAAGAGCCATAGAAGGTACAAATATTGCAACAGTTGTCATTCCTACAGAAATGTACACCTTTAGTATAAAGACATTTTACATTTATATGTTTTTTTAGAGGGATCATCTGTTGCCACTGGCAAATAGAGCTGAACAGAATTTTGAGCAGTTACAGTGCAGTGAAAAGTCCTAAAGGCTGACTGGAAAAATTGCAGCAGATTGGGTCAAAAGTTGCTGGAATACGACTCTTTCAAGTATTTCTGAGAAGGGAAGATTAGAGGCTGATGGACGATCAATTATTTAAAGACCTTGGATCAAGGTGTGGTTTCTTCAGCAAAGTTTTAATCACTGTGTTCTTGAACCTACAGTAACCATCTCAGGTGTAGGAGATTTTGTAATGTGTTTTTCAGGCATATTTGCCTTTATTAGTGACAGTAAGAGATGGACAGGGGGATAATACACAGCAGGGAACCCAGGCCTTGAAACAAACCCAGGTCACTCTTTATGAGCCAAGTCACCAAGGCGCCCCAGAAATGATTTTGTAATATTTATCTTTTTAGGTAATATAAGCTCCAAAAGACCTGTACAAACTTTACCTGGTGAAGAATCTATAAGGCAAATGAAAGGTTTAGAAGTTTACATGATCTTAGACAAGATAAGAGATACAGTCTAACACAGAGACAGTAAAAACTGAATCAGCCTAGTTTGTCAGAAATGGTACAGTGAAGCATTGAGGCTGCAGTAATGAACAAAGATGCAGAATTCAATTTCATGAAACAGAATAAAGAAGTCTAGAATATCATGTGCATTGAGGTTAAGGAATGGCTGCATTTGCTCCTGTGTCAAAAATAGATTAGGATTATGTTCATTGTTATTCGGGTTATGTTCATTGTTACTGATTAACCAAGAGAAGTAGGTTTCTTTAGCAGCAATGGGATCCTTTAATTCAGGGCACACTCATGCAATGTCAAGTAGTTAGAATCAGTTGAAGATCTGTTCCATTTCCGCTTCAGTCTCCTACAGGGTTGCTTAAAAGCATGGGTTTCTTCAATGAACCAGAAAGTTGGCCTTGTTATTGCTCACATTGTGGTAGTAAAAGGCCCAATTGAGTTAAGGAAATCAGAGACTTTGATTCCCTGGCACAGGTATAACAATATAATATAATAAACCATTTAAAGGCAAGAATAGATTTGGCTTGAGCCATGTTTTCCATAAACTCGTCAGATGATGTCTGAAAAAACAGGTTTTAGAGTCCTTAAGGAGGATGTAGTAGAAGCCAGAGCAGTCTTCAGTAGAGATGGGTATCGTTAAGGTTTTATGAATCCTACTATTCTGATTGATACAGCAAAATAAAATAGTCTCCCATTCATCATTTTTAAGAATAAAAATGAATGCAGGATTTTTTCTTCAGTATTATTTTGACAGTGGCATTTTACCCACAGCCTCCTGATCCTTAAATCCACCTGCTCTCATCTCTGGAATGACGAATGTTAGATCACATGATGCTCTGACCATTTCACATAAAATTTATGAATGGATCCACAGCAAAAACAATCAGTTGCCCGTCGGTCACTGTCCTGGATGTCTGTGTGAGTGAGTGAACTGCTTTAGTGTGTGACCCGGAGCTGACCTGAACCCGAGTCTGTCATCTGGATCAGAAATCACAAAAATACATCATGGGTATGTCATTGAGAATAGTTAGTGAGGTATCTATTTTTCGGCTTTTCTTTCCACAGTACTGTTAGGAAAACTGACATCGTCTGAGCTTGTTGACACTGTGGTCTTTAATTATTCAGCCCCAAGACCCGTTTAGTACCAGATTTCGATGCCTGTCTTCAGATCAGCAGACCTACCACTGAATTGTTGTTTATTAGTTTTGTTTGTTTGTTTGTTGTAGGATGGCTCTGGCAGAACTGGAGGATGGACCTCAGATGTATGAAGCCATGTACAACATCCAGGCCAGATCTCAGGCCACAGACTCCGGTATTTAGATTTTTTTTACACTCAATAACTGTGACCCCTTTGTGCACATAGTTCAGTTAATCACCCTGTTTATGTTATATATCCCCTTTTAAATTAATAAATGAAGATTTCTACTCTAATTTTGATTTAATTTTGTGTTCCTATAAATGCATTTTATACATAACTGCTGACATTCATGCATCTGTCCATTTCTAATGATTGGTCTGTGTGATGAAATCGGGCATACACTGAATCAAATGCATGTTTGCGTGGGCTGAACTGTTTATTGGATCATAATCACAATATCGGCCTGTGCTATTATGCAATTGTAAAAGGCTGCAGTTTAAAGGTCTGGATTTAAGAGGATTTAGTAGGATTTAATGGCAGAAATGAGGGGGAAAAATAAACACATGCTCTTTTGTGTGGGGATATTTTGAATTTAGTCATCCTGAACAGAGAGAAGCACAGTGTCAAAAAATAAATGAAAGTTGCTGTATATACTTTTCCGTGATAACCAAGCAAGTACGCTCAGATTGATGTTGCAGTCGCACATTGGGATATTTTCCACAGTAATGATAGTATGACTTTTCTCAAAATTGTGCAGCCTCAATTTCTTTGTATCTGGAAGTGCCGTGAGTGATGACGGTCGTTTTCCATCCTCCTCCAGACTATTCAGAGCTGCCCCCGTTGGCGTTGACCAACGGGCCCAGAGATCAGCCCGCAGAGGAAAGGGAGGAGGAGGAAAATGGCTACGACTACCCTAAACCTCGGCTGCCGATGCCGTCGACCCGACGGACCCTGTCAGAACTGGGAGGGTCTTCGTCATCGTCTTCGTCGTCCTCATCCTGCTCTTCCTCCTTAGCTGCTTTCAGCCGCCTTTCTCTCGATTCGGACGCTGGAGCAACAGCATGTAAGTTTATTTAACCCTGTAGAGCTTCTGTTTAGTGTCACATGATTTCAATTCAGTTATGGACCCGTTGTTTAACTCGTCCCATAGGTGACAATGTATTGCTTTAAAGGTGCTATATGTAGTATTTCTACTTTCAGAAGTAAAAAAAAATTAGTTAAAAATAGCATTAGAGTGTTGAGACTAAAGAGCTCGTAAGTTTTGCCAAAGATTTCAGTGTGTTGGATTATGGAGATATGAACTGAAGTCAGTCTGCTGGTCTCCCATGGTGAGGAGAACAAACACCACAGGGCCTTTGACTTGTTCAGAAAGTAACGTGATGAGAGGATGACCACTGAGAAACAACCTGTAGTCTAAGAAAGTGATAAAAGGTAGAAGCACTGTTGTTGTTTTCCCCACTGGACACTGCTCCAAATGCGTGTGTGTGATTATGAGGCTTATAAAATTATTATATGATGTCATTATATTCACTAAGTTTGCCATTTGTTGATCCACAGCTCTGACAAAATTGTGACTGGGATGGTTCTGACCTTGTTTGGGCGATTCCAATTGGATCTTTACTGCAGCTATTGACAGCACAAATCATATAGAAAATGTGGTGATTTGTGGTTTTACTGTGGCTGTTTCCCAAAACAGAGCTAAAATAACAGAGCTATAATGTAAACTATCAGCTGACGAAGCACATGAAGATTATATTATTTTGACCAACTGTTAAAATGAAACTGCAGTAGGCAGTGCGTTTGCTGGAGGCCTTTGAAAGAGAACTTTGGCCCATGTCTTCACTTTTTATAATGATACTAGTCGTTTTTCTCTATCTGCAAAATCGAGGGAGTTATGGTCAAAATTTCAGTATTTTGAAAATTATGACCTTAAGTTTGACTTTTCAATATCAACAAAATTGGTACCAAATAAAAGACCATATACGACTTCCTATAAGTCAATAATACCAAGTTAGTCAATATCCGTCTTGGTTTTCAAGATGGAAGCTGTTCTGTGAATATACAAATTAGGCACTTGAGCTTTGGTCACTTTAGATGCCAATAACTCAAAATCTGTATATACATATGTGACAAATGAGGTAGGTAATAGATAGAGAATTGAATTTGTAATTTGTCATTTGTTTGAAATCGCTATGATGAACAGAAGAGAAGTTATTAATGATAAATAAATTTTATATACATTACCATAGCAACTTAGAGTTGTGAAATTTGGCAAATGGGAAGGGACTTGCACAGAAATGTTGCATGTTAAATTTTGGTATGGTACGATAAATATTGATGACAAGGGTTTGACCCTTATGACATCATGACACGTACCATCGGAAGCAGAATGGAAAAATGCACAATATGGGTTTGGTTTCAAGTTGATACGATGATTTTGATGAAAGTTATGGCGAAATATCCATTTTTGAACGTTGGCCTATATCTCAGCTGTACTTTGGCCTACTCTTGGCAAACACTAACCAGGTTGACTAGAGAATATAGCAAATCATTTGGTCATGGTTTGATATCAGTAATGCTTGAAATGTGTCTGCTAGAGCACAAACAAATGAACTGAATTGGTTCACACCTGTTCATCCCCTCCCTCCCCCAGTCCAAGGATTGGTTCACACCCATTCACCCCCCAATCAGTCATTTAGATTAGTCGACTAATTGAAAAATGTATCAAAAGCTTAATTGTTAGAAAATGAGTTGTTAGTAGCAGCACTACTGTAGAGTAAGTGTGAAAATGCTGCTTTTGTGATTGAGATGTGGACCTTTAAAATACAGGCCTTAATTAAGGGACTTGATATTTTAAAGTTCAGATTTTACATATAATGTGGGATGTACAGGATTTAGTTAGAAAGAATGAAAAATGGTGTGTTTGTTTCAAAAAAATGATCAGGGTGTAATAAAACTCTTAGTTCAGGTCCTTCGCGGCCAAAAAGCAGTTAAATTTGCTGATGGGTCAATATCTCGAAGTAATACAGAAGTTGTGTGACTAGAAAAGCAGTTTGAAAAGTTGAGCTCAAGCCTTTCGCTGCTACTTGGTGTGGAGCCAGACATAATACAACTTTTCCAGAAGCTCTTTAAAGTTAATGTTACGCTCAGATTATGACATTGATAGGATGCCATGAATCGATTGCCGTATCATTTGCTCCGGTTACGAACATTCTCAGTGTGCACAGAGGGGTAAAGACCAATAACTGCAGAGAGATGTTCAATCTTAGCGGTGACCCCAACACATTAAGGATCCTGGACACACCTGAAATGACCCAAAGCACCACATTGATTTCTGGGAAAGTTCTGAAAGTAGTTAGACTGGTGCCTCGGTGCCATTTATCGAAATGTTCAAAAAGCATAAATACAGATTCTGATTTCCCATAGATTTTGATGTTTAGTCTGACAAGCTTTAAAGTAACAAAACTGTTCACTTTTCTTCCTGAGTTCATTTTAGGCTTAAGGTTTGTTGCTTTTTTGCTTGATGGGTCGGCCTTTTTATGATTGAGACGAATTTCAGTCTCCCTGTAGTGAGCTGACATTTACCACCTATGATGATTACCGTCCGTCTGAGTGCTCCATTAAAGACCTAAATCTTTTTATCTATGGAACAGTTAAGTAGCTCTCAGACATGCTGACAAGCTCTCAGATCATAATTGGACTTTTTATGAGTGCTTTATTAAAGGTTGCTTTAGTGGAAAGGTCAACCACTTATACTGTATATTCAGTACAAAAGAAACAACTGCACAAACACAATGTGCTGTCTACTGCAGGAGAAAGATGATAAATATAATCAACACAGACTTTTATATGTCATTATAGTACCATTAAAGTCTTAAACACGGAACATTATATGTTGTATGTGGAGCAGGAGATAAACTGTGAAAACAGAGAATGTGAGTTTGACTAAAAAGTGAATGAAGGAAGTTGTCACGGAGATAAAAAAAAAGACATTGAGATATGATTTTAAAGCTTCAGAAGTGTCTTGTACCTTTAGTTGAGACTTTTCACAGCTAACATACACTTGCTTTCATCATTTTATGAAATATAAAGGTACACTGATTTTATTTTTATTAAAGGAGTGATATTTTTGCTTTCTTTAAATGGAATTATGTATTTTAAAACATCTTCCTGTGGTCTACATAAACTGTAAATGCTCTGCTTGGGTCTGAATTTTTCATTAATTCAGCTCCACAGGTCGATCTTCAACTTTATTTCTGAGTAATGACACCAGAAAGGTGGTTTTGAGCGCTGGCCCTTTAAATGCACATGACCCCATCTCCTCCAGGTTGTTGACTGTGCTGCTCTGTTCCATTCAGCCATTTGTGTTCATTAATACAACCGACGACTGAACATTTTAGGTAATTGGCTCGAAGTTTGGACATATTTTCAGTTTTTACTACAACCGAGTACAATTATGTCGTACTCGGAGAAATGTTCGTCAGAAGTTTTGACCTTAAATGTATAAATCTTGTGATGTAACTCATTATAGACATAACAAATTAAGAAGGAATTAAAAACAGGTTGTAGCAATCTACTTGATTTTTGCCAAAATGAATATAAAGATAGCTTTGCAGCACCTGGAGGGTTCAAATTCAAACTGTATGAACTATTAGGGTCCAAATACACAAATAAATGAACCAAAGGCTAATAAAAGTGGGTTTAGCAAAATATGACCCCTTTAACTGGTACAAGCCGTCGGATAAATATGAACTTCTTTTTATTAGAATGTGATCTAATGCATACAATGAAAACAGCTCTGTTTTTCAACCTCAGTACATATATATTACAAAAAACAAAGCATAAGTCCTTCCTCACTGGATGGTAAACAGATGTTAATATTTACTCTCTCTGTTTATGGCCTTATTATGATGTTGTGATGCATCTTTGATTTGAGAAATAGTAAATATTAGTATAGTAAATACATGCCTCAGTGGTTATAGTTATCAGTGTTTCACTGAGCTCATATTCAGATGTATTTCAGTAAACTGGGGGTCACTCAGACATGCATTACATCAGCTGTTTTGCGTTTAAAGGTGTGTGTATATTTAGTCTCCTGTGTGTCTTCAGCTTTCTCAGAGCAGGTGGAAGCACCAGAGAGACCCCCAAAGCCCCTGCCCCGGCGAATCAACTCGGAGCGTCGGCCCAGCCCCGTCCCGCCTGTCCCAGCCCCTCCCACTGGCGGAGCAACAGGAGGAGAAGCCAACCCCCAAATCAGCAGTGAGATCGAGCACCTCATGAGTCAGGGCTACTCGTACCAGGACATCCAGAAAGCACTGATGATCGCACAGAACAATATAGAAATGGCCAAGAATATCCTCCGCGAGTTTGTCTCCATTCCCTCCACTGCGCATATTCTTACATAGCGCACTTCCTGTGCCTCTCTCTCATGTTCGCTCTCTCGCCCTCGCTTGGCCCAGCCTGGTTGGGTTTAGGTTGGCACAGCCCGGCCCAGCTCAAAGCCCGTTGCCTGCAGCACTACCTCCGGTGCTGGCTGACGCCCTTCGCCCCTGTGGATTTTTAACTGGCTGTTACTCCAGTGAGCTCACAGCATCTCTGGGAATCCGTGCCCTGCACTCCATGCGCTTTCAAAGTGTCTGGCCTTCTTCGAACTGCTACAGCAGGGCCTCTTTGTTTTCAAGAGCATCTCCACAGGACAAACTGAGCGCATGTGGAACAATGACGGGACGCCACACGACGCAAGACCTTTGCAAGAATCCTCAGAAGACTGATTCTTCTCTTTCATTTTGAAGCCTCTTGCTGAAAATGTAACCAACACCTCACAAATAAAACTAAAATGTATGTCTATATGAAAATTTAATATATAAGTAAATATATATTAAATGTGTGTAATATATACAGTACGTGCATATACAGTATGTGAAAATGATTTCAGCTTTGAGGGTCGTTGTTGGTACAAGCGATATGGGCAGACAGGCACTAGATTAAGGTGGCGTTTGGCGCTTCTATCTGATTGGAAAACCTGCCTGTGGGTGTTTCCACGTGAGCGTGTGGAGAAGTACATGTGAGGAAGAGGAGGAGTCAAGGGGGCTTCCTCACCAGGATCTGTTTCAGGAGCTTAGAAGACATGCAGCAGAGCTTTTTTATGAATTCAGTCTGTTATGGCCTTTGATTAACAACGCTTTTGGTACTTTTTTTTTTTCTGTTTTGTTTTAGATACATGCTTGTTTGTCGTGTTGTATTTTTCGAAGTAGCATGACGATGGTTTCAGGTCTTGACTGTTGTCTGGCAGTGTGTGTGTCTACGTATGTGTGTGCGTGCGTGTGCCAGACTTAATCCTCATGACCTTCTCTTAAACGAACCCCTGTTCCTGTACAACATGAATGTGGAATTAGTCATTATACTCGGACTCCTGCTCTGTAAACAAACTACTGCTCGAAGTCGTGTGGCAGGGCGTTGTGTAGCTGTAGAGCCTGGCAGTGAGATTATTAGAGATGTAATAATGTCGACGACCCTGCAGTACCAGACAGGCTAGTGTTCTGTGATCCGTGGCGGCTGAGACGTTTTCGTTCTTCGTCTAATTTCATTGGCTGGCTGGTCTTGGGTTTCTGTCACCAGCTCAGTCCAGTGTTAATAAACAAAAAAAAAAAAAAAAAAAGTCATTGATTTACTTTGGTAATATATTATTGTAATATGATCATAAATATTGTTATTACAATTAATTCAGAAGTGCTTCACTGCTGCTACTATTGTTAGTGCTAAACAATTAAGCCTTAAATGTACATTTGTGAATATTGTGTTTAACCGTTATTCTGTTCTTTAAAGTGACAGTATCATCCATGTTTCTCCAGTCCATAATGTAGCATACTTGAAAGTACAAGCGGCTTGTGAGCCCGCAGCTCAACTCTTCAGTGTTTTACCTTTTTTTTTTCCTTGTTTTTCTTTTACGATTCTCTGCAGGTAGACTCTGTACAGCAAAACGGTGATGAATCAAACATGATGCATTAGCTGTGGAGACCAGCCATTCTGTAATCATTTCAGGCTTCTCTTTGACATCCATTTCCTCTCTCCCATTGAGTTCGCACTCACTGAAAGGGAGAGATTGCTGAGGCTTTTCAGAAAGTAGACTCATGGGTTTGCTGGCCCACTCCCAGGTCTACATTAAAATCAGTATTTGGGCCAACTGTAAGAACTTACTCAGGAATAATGTGTATCTATAGACAAAGCGGCGTTCACCCTGAAACAGAGGAGCTTCTTTATCGGAGAATAGTTCATGTTCATCCAGGTAACATGTAGCCAAAATTTTCCGTTTAATGAAGTCACACACGTAGCCTATTACTTTTTGTTTTTTTTGTCGGATTAAAGCTTGCACGTTACATATTTTTATTGTTAGCAGGACTAGAGACAGCAGCCTCATTTCCAGGTACTATGAATGAAAACATTTTTAGGTACATTGACTTGAACCTCTCCCAGCATATGAAGAATGTTGTTTTTTTAGGGGAGGGAGTACATCACACCAGTAGTTAATCAGCCCAAATGGATTCTGGGTAACGCTGTCTGTTGACTGGAAGCTATCTCTGTGCCGTCAGGCCATCCTCTATATTTTATTTTTCCTTTTTTTTTTTTTTTTTTTTCTGTTCCAAGTTGCCTTGAGAAACTTCTTGAATGATGGGTAACGGACAGGGAGGTTTGACTTCGAAGCACCCCAGTCCTCAATACTGTACCAATGTTTTGTATTATTTACCTTTTTTATTTGTTTTGTTTTTCGCACAGAATACCAATTTGTGCTTTGATACTGTCACTCTAAAGAAAACCTAATTGTATAAAGTTAGTGATATAAAAAAAGTGGCTATTTTATTTCATTTTGCATTCCTGTACATGTATTTTGTTCCAAAGGTTTTGTTGACTTATGTGAATAATTCTGTGAGCAGTGCCATATGTTTAGAAATCCTCACCATGTTTAGAGTAAGGCCTTGTTTTGGAAGAGAGTTTGTGGGTATTGATCTGTACCTGTTGATCTGAGGGCAAGATTGTGCAGTATTGCTTGTATTAATCCTCTCTGCCTTGTCAGATGCATCACTCGTCTGGGAGCACGAGCCCTGATCTGTGAAAAGTCTCCACATCCTTCTAACCTGAAGGATAAACCAGATCCTTCATCAGCGCTTGTCCTCAGAGATGCTCGATGCACCAACCACCCCAACCTGTTACCTTCAAACCCTGCAATGGGTGAATTCAGCTTTCTGCCAGAAGAGGGAGCTGTTACTCCATGTACTCATGTCGCTTCTCATCAGTAAAAGGCATTCATTAACTTTTTGATGGTTTTTAAAGCTCATATCACTTTGGAAGTATGCACAGTGCTGTTAATAAAATGTTAAGCAAATGCAAACACTCGTCTGTCTTTTCTAAAAATAGGCTTATTAAAAAATGTTCTTGTGCTTTTCCATATTTTTGCAAACTCATTCATGCCTCAACGGCAAGATCAAGCCAGCATCATTACATATATAGTCTTAAAATAATTGCCCAAGTCATTTTTAACCCATAAAGACCCAAACGGCCACTGGCGACCGAAAGCATCTACTGATCTAAACTGTCAAATACCTGTTGATCCACTAATCCTATCAATACATGTAAATAATTGAGGTAAAATGCAGTTTTTCAGCTTTAAATCATAATCGCATATGACCCATTTGGACATTCAGAGGCTCCGTTGTTACCATGGAAACACTCATCTTCTACAACATTGATTCACCAGTAAAACCAATGGAGTTAGATCAATGACAGTGGATGGACACGTGTTTACATTCAGTTACTGATATATTTGCTGAAAAAGTCACTTTTTTTCTGTTTCTGATCTTATAACCTTTGAATTTAAGTTTTCATGAATATTACATGATCAGTGAATTAAATATTAGAAAATACATGATTTACATTGAAAAATGCAAAATACAGAGGATAATATAAATGGTGATAAATCCCTTAAAAATGATTAAATATAGAGGAAAAATTCATTTGGGAGCTGCCACAAAAGTAGCACTGGGTCTTTATGGGTTAACTACTCCATATCTGATTAAGTTTTTTGTGTTTCCTGAAAATCTGAAAAAATTACGTGGGTAATTATTTATGGAAGGTGACAAAATATTTAAAGTCATTGCACCCACATGTAAACACGAGTGGTTTTGCAGAATAATACATTTAACTACCATGGAGAACAATTTATGTATTTGCTCTAATAAACAAACTGGTTTACATTTTTAATTTTGTCTGTAATAATCGGCCTCAGATTAACCCATAAAGACCCAGTGCTAGTTTGTGGCAGTTCCCAAAAGATTTTTCCCTCTGTATTTTTAACCTTTCTTAAGTGATTTATTACTATTTACTCTAATATTATGCTCTGTATTATGCATTTTTGAGTGAACATCAGGTATTTTCTAATATTGAATTCACTGATCATGTAGCTGTTCATTAAAGCTTAGAGTAAATCCAGAGGTTATCGTATCAAAACAGAGAAAAACTGAAGAAAAAGCATCTTTTTCTGTAAAATCTGTCATTAACTAAATATAAAATAAGTGTCTTCATCCACTGTAATTTATCAAACTCCATGGGTTTTACTGGAGAATCAGCATTGTAGATGGCAGTGTTTCCATGGTAACTACGGCGCCTCTGCATGTCCAAATGGGTCATATCTGATGACCATGAAAAGACGACAAACTGCATTTTAAACCAATTATTTACATGTATTGATAGGATTAGTGGATCAACAGTTATTTAACATTTTATATCAGTAAATAATTTTGGTCGTTGGTGGATGTTTGGGACTTTATGGGTTAAATATGATAAATCTTGCATATTTTAATAAGATGCTTTGGAAGACAAATGACAAAAGTGCTGGTTATCTGATGTTTTTGATGTAATATTATACATTGGTTTATGTACATTTATACAGCAGGCTTATAAATCTTCTAGAAAGAACCTGAAAAGGGACAGTTTTGTAGATTTGAAACAAACATTCCTGTTGAGTAAAACCCATTCACTCATTAATTCTCAGAATTGCACATTTTCACCCAAAGACTGTATCATCTAAACAACTAACCTGCATTTTTGACTGAATTTCTTCTCCATGAGTGACTCACCTGGTAAAGTTTCTCCACTTTTATTCTGAAGGGGTTTTTCTTGCAGACTAGTGTCCAAGAAACAATATTGGATGCATTTCTTTTCATTTAACAGTCAGTCTTTATTTGGTGTACTTCTCAAAAACTACAAATAAAACTTTTTGGTAATTTGGTTTCACTGTCATAATGACATTCCTGCAACATGTTACAACTCCAAGGCATTAGATGGCATTTTACAGATCAACGTACAAATCATATAACAGTGGTAGTTCTCAAAAAGAAAAAAAAAAAAAACAGAAAAGAGGATAGATGAGTACGACACCTGCGCAGATCGGAGCGATTACTGATTGTCTTGTGTCATTATTTGCATATGTGGGGTCACAGTCATCCCCCCTCCTCAGTAGTCATTTACTGTACGTCGCCGTGTCAGTATTAATGCGTCTCAGATGAGCGAGGGGTGGGCGTCACTGTAAGGCATCGTGTCTGAGGGGGAGTCTGTGTCCAACAGGTTATTTCAAGTTTCAGTCAATAGCATCTATAAGCACTTATTAAACAGAAACATGAGTCTTTTTTTCCTTGTACGGAGGGAGACTTCATGCCATGAACCATATTTTTCATGGACCAATAATCTGTTCTACCCTCATCCTCCTAAAAAAAAAATAAAATAAAAATAGCTACAGAAATATTTCAATCACATATAGTAACATTAAACACAGGTTTCACATTAATGAAACAAAACTCCATGAAGAAATCAGTGCACTGAACACTACATACAACTATATTTCAGAGCTAACAGTACAAAATGTGGCTTTGCTACTATTTCTACAGAGCTTTGAATGCAGTTTCACCCTTAACTTGACTGTTGGCAATGGAACAACTCAAATACACACGAAAAGTATCAAAACTAGATTGTGAGGCGAAGAAAAAAAAATAAAAACTAATATATGGTCGTCTCTAACTTCCACATGAACGATGACATGTATGTAGACACAAATAAGCGCTGTAGAGGAAATAAAACAACAAAAGTGAAATGATATGTGGATGGATGATCTGTGTGTTTGTTTTAGAGCTAAAAGGCAATGGTTTTGTTGAAATGGGATAGGGCTGGAAGTGGCTGTCGAGGCGAGGCGTCAACGAAGACCCGGGGTTTCAGTGTACAGACTTAAGCAAAACAGAAAACAGGCAAAAAAAAAAAAAGTTAATCAAATACAATCAAAACAGGATGGCTATCGCTACCTGAGCTCTCCGTGAAGAGCACCGGAACAAAATAAAACACTATCTGGTTGTTTTTGGTTGATTTTCCTTTTTTTTTTTTTAATATCATGTTATTTAAATAAAGAAATATATACATAGATTATCATATGTACACTTGACACAGAGCTGTTTCAGACTCTCTTTAGTGATTGCTTTGCCTGAGGTGATACTTATTTGCGTATAAAAACAGTCAACATTGTGCTCTAATGATGGATCTATGGACAATCAGCAGTATACAAGGCTCACGGTCATGAGAACTACAGTCTAAGGGCGGCCCTTGAGTTATGTCGTCTCAAATCACTTCACTTACACTCATTCAGTCGCATTCCAAAAAAAAAAAACAAAAAAACAAAACAAACAAAAAAAAAAAACGTGCTGGGTCATAATTGGACAGGAGGCAAAGGCTGCAGCTTGGAATCATTTCAGTCTCAGTTGCCCGTCGTGACAGATTACCTGACAGGCATCTAAGCCTTTCCATGACGTAACTCGGACATAAAGGGGCTCTGGTGGAAGCGAGAAGGCATCGGCGAGTCTGAGCCTGAGAGAGAGGAAGAGGAGCGGCCGTCGCCTCCTCACTTCTGCACGTTAGGCGCTCGTTGCAATTCACTGCAAACACACATTTCATTATAAGACAAAAGGCGGAGGAGGGGGAGGAGGAGAGAGGAGGCGTGTAAATCATCATAATCAGGTCGGTGCGTCTCAGGTCACAGACAGTCGGGTCGAACCGTGGATACGCACCTGGTCGCTGGGCGGTAGCTTTTCTCCGTTGACGCCGAGGAGCACAGCTTCCTCTGTGTTGTCGCTCTTCATCTCCACCACGATGTTATCTTTATTAGACTTCTCTTTGGTGCTGCAGGGGCAAACAGTATTTATAATTAAAAAAAAAAAAAAAAAGATCCCAGTGCTCTGATCATCTAAATCAGGGGTGTCAAACTCATTTCTTCCAGCCCAACTGGATCTCAAGTGGGCCGGACCAGTTAAGTAATAACATCATAACCTATAAATAATGACAACTTTTTCTCTTCGTTTTAGTGCAATAAAAAAAAACATTCAATTATGAAAATATTTACATTTGCAAACTATCCTTTTACATAAAACATGTGAATAACCTCAAAAAATTGAAATTTGTAAAAAATAAAAATAAAAATAAATAAATAAATAAGTGCAGTTTTAACAATATTATGCCTCTGCTTATCATTTATACATGTGCATTACACACAATGTTACACAAATATGTGGTAACAGGCAGAATATTGGTAAAAATTTGGAGTTTGGAACTAAAATAAGAACAATTTCTCGTTCGATTTCTCATTTGCTCAGGTTGTTGTTCTTGTTGGTAGTTCTTTAAGGTTCAGCTGGACTAGTTTTGCTTCAAAAGAGCAAAACTAGTCCAGCTGAACCTAGAACCTAGAAAAATGGAGTTGTCACTGCTTATAGGTTATTATGCTATTATTTTACTTTAGCTCATGTTGGTCTGTATGTGGAACTGGGACTAAAATGAGTCGGACATCCTTGATTGTTAATATCTTCAGTGTAGTTTTTGCACTTCCCGCGGACCAGATCGGACCTTTTGGCGGGCTGGTTTTGGCCCCTGGGCCGCATGTTTGAGACCCCTGATCTAAATACTGATGCAGTTTGTCATAATGTAACAAAAGTTTACGTATTAGAAGAAGAATCTTTCTTTGGTCAGTAGGTTCACACGTCAACATGCACCTCACTGAAATTTGTCTTCTGCCTTTAACCCATCACTAGACCATGCATCACACACTGCATATGAGGAGCAGCGGGCTCGCCATGTCAGGGACCCGGGGAGCTAAGTGCCATGCTCAAGGGCACATCAGCCAACAACTATTCGCCGGCCTAGGGAATTGAACCGGTGACCCATCGGTCACAAGCCGACTCTCCGGCCATCTAGGCCCCGGCTGGCCCCCTTGATGACTAAACTGAACTATGTGCTGAAAAAAATGTATAATTTGGTCAGATTTCACGTGTTTCTAAGCTGTTTTAGATCATTGTTTTGGAGTTTTGATTTTATAAAGAACAAATAAACAGATCATTGTAGTGGGTATGTGTTTACATATACACTGCTGCCCTTAAAAATGGAATAATTTTGTTTTCGGATACATTCTAGATTATTTCGACTAGACTTCTTTAAGTTAAGTGGAAGAGATAAGTGTTAGAAATCTATAACTTTGACTCTATTTGCAAGAGGTTTTTTAAAGCCTGTATTCTGACCTGAAGCTCTGGAAACATTTTTTTTATTCCTATTTATACACATCAGTGATCACCTCCGACCTGGTGCGATCGGTTGGGTTTCTGTAAATTGGCTTAAGAGTCTGGTTTCGACCAGCTCTATATGTAAAGTGTCATGAGATAACTTTTGTTGTGATGTGACGCTGTAAAAAAAAAAAAAAAGTGATGTGATTTGCAAGGCATCCCCAATGAAATTCTTCACTTATTAATAGATCTAAAAGAACAGGACAATGCTGTGACTGTATTTCAGATCCATGGTTTTTTTCTTATTTGGTGCCTTTTGCCACTGGAACATCGCATTTCATAGATGTCGTCATTCAAAACTTCAATGCGAAAGAGTTACTTAAGGACAAAAACATTTTGACTCGGTAGCTATATTTGAGGTACACTGTTGGACATAAAAGTTGGACAGATCAAGCGAAAAAGAACATCAACATGAAAAAGTAAATTTGCACACATCCTTTATCAAGTGGGCTCATTTTTTAGCTAAAGATTTTTAGCTAAAATCTCTATTTGAACTGTTATCCTTTTTAAAATACCACTTGTAAATAAAAGTTTCAACCAATTTGAATCGATTGCACTTTTTACACCATAGCTTTAGCTCAAATGAGACACTAAAAATTATATCTAAAATATTAGAACATTTATTCAATTTCTTAATTACATAGTTTTCATCAAGTATCAGATTTTTATTATTTTGTGAATGTTATTGACATTTATGAGTGTGAACATTTGTGAGTTGCTTAAAAGGCCCTGTCCACGTGTTACCACAAAAATACCAACTTTTAATTTTCAAGTTACTTTTAATTCAGATATTTGAGTGAAACTTTTAGAAAGTATTGATCTGCTGATACATTTTAGGTGATTCACACAATGGTAAAGAGTCTTCCACGTGTTACTATATCAACCTGTCCACGTCTTACCACATTCTCATGTCAATTTAACAGAGTCTTTTCAATATTTTACTCCAAAATTTATTTTCAGCATAGTTGAACATAATATCTAAACCGTTTTGTCCTACTTGATATCAATTTCTGTCGAGAAATGCATGTTTTGAATGTTTGCGTAAGGCTTAAAAAAAATGTATGTCTCTTTCAAGTCCATGTGTTAACAAGCAGTAATTTGACATTTTTCACCAGAATTTTTATCTCCCCAAATTTTGTTAAAGTGCTTATAAATACCTACTCAAATATGTATAATACATGCATATAAGTTACTCTGATTACATGACAGACTGTTGAAAACAAAATGTATCCATGTGTTACCGCTTGATCGGACCCTTATACACATCAGTAATCACCTTTATCCAGATGTAATAATTACAGACCGAGTCCCAGTTACACTTTATCAAGAATAAATCATATTGTCACTATCATTTCATAAGAAGAGGTCAAAATATTAACTTTATGGGCACTAGTGTATATGATATAGTGTATGTACCTTTAGGGCTGCAGATGTAGTTGGAACCTTTAAAGATGATATTTATTTATTTATTTATTACAACACATTCAACTCTCATTGCACTTACAGATCCTGTTTTCCAGATCGGCCGCAAATTTTGCCCTTTTTGTACAGGAAGTAGAGGACACTCCCCAAGACAGCCAGCAGCAGAATGCAGATGATGATGACGGCGATGATGACGCCCTTGCCCTCTGGTGGAGAAGAAGCACAACAACAACAACAACGTGATTAGTTGAGCGTAAGTGGACTGAAGATGAGAGGACAGTAGGAGGCAGGATCGCATCAGGCAGCATTCAACAGCAAAGTGAAGGTACAGAGCATTAAAGAGTGCAGCACTAGAATCATTCATGTGACCTACAGCCTGGAAAACCTGAAGAGAGGAAGGTGCAGAGTCCATTCAGGAGCGAAGGGGGACAAATGTGCTCTTCTCTAAACAGCATGACAACATGCACAGGAAGATGATAAACAAGTCACTGATGGTCTGATTTCAGTTTGTTCATCAGGACAGAGTGCTGGGAGGTGAGAGAGGGAGGTGCCGTGGAGGAGATGTGGAAAGGAGCTTTTTGCCGCTGAAATGGCGAGATGAGGGAGAGACTACGGCAGCAGAACATACAAACCTTTGGGGACCGTCTTTGCTGGGATAGCTGTTTCTGCTTTAACTGAGAAAAACCACATGAGCACAATTATCAGTGGGTGGCTGGATGTATTCAATAACTCATATCAGCAGGCAGTGGAGAGGCAAACTGAACACAACAGATGTTTAATGTGAAAAAAATCTTATCAGCAGTTTTAAGCTAAACATCAGTCAGTCGCTGATGGGCCAACTGTGGTCAGTAGCACAACAGTCATTTCCCAGAGCAGCAGCCCTGGATAATCTCATTTAAGCGCCTCTTTGCGAGAAACAACAACCTGGAACAGTTTTCCTCTGAGGGGTTGGAAATTTCCTGGCATGACGTAGAAGAAAGAGGGGAGACAGAGACAGAGACAGAGTGAGAGAGAAAACAAGGCAGGAGGCGTAATGGGAGTCAGGAGACTGACTCTGAACACATTTAAAGCATCAGCTGCTTTCTACAGCCGCATGGGTTAGGGTTAGCATGGAAGTGGCACCACATAAGGATAAATACACTCACAGGGTAAACTTTAACATAGAAACTGTATCTGGACCTCAACTAAGTGGTGTAATTATTTTTTTTTTTTAAATGGTGGATATAAACCTCACCTCAGGCAGCAGCGTCTGCACTTTCACATTTATTACACTCATGTAAACAGGTCAACCCTTAAAGACCTGCAGCTATTTTTATGGCAACTTCCAAATGGATTTTTCTCATCATTTAACCATTTATCATCATATTATCCTCTGCATTTTCATATATTTAATTTACTGATCATGTAGATGTTTCAAAAAGCTCAGGGTAAATTTGAGACAAATGAGATACATGTGATGCTAATAAAAAGCTGGGAAACTGCATTTTACCTGAATTATTTACATGTATTGATAGGATTAGGGGTTCAAAACTTCATATGTTAGATCAGTAGATGCTTTTGGTTGCTGGTGGCTCTTTAGGACTTTTAGGGTTAATAACTGAACAAAAGCTACGTCAACAAATGACGAGTTGACCTACTCACTGTACAGTAAAGTGTTGTGGTAAACCTCAGTGGTGGAAGAGGTTTTCACATCCTTTAGTTAAACACAACTACAATACACACTAGGAGTACAAGCTCTGCATTCATAAACTCATTTACAGTCGTGGAAAAAATTATTAGACCACCCTTGTTTTCTTCCATTTCTTGTTCATTTTAATGCCTGATACAACTAAAGGCACATTTGTTTGGAC
>JAPQRP010000006.1:22334367-22345666 GCA_037367295.1 Apogon hyalosoma | reverse complement strand
AGATAGATAGATAGATAGATAGATAGATAGATAGATAGATAGATAGATAGATAGATAGATAGATAGATAGAACCATTTGCTCAGTAGGAAAGTTTTCAAAACGTGCTGATGGAATAGATCTTGTTCTTTCCATAGACATCTGAGCATGCTCAGTGCACCCCCCGCTGCCTGTGGAATGGGGGGGTAAAACACAGAGCAGTGAGTGAGACCGACTCGCTATAAAAACAGACAGTTTGGGCTTTCTTTATTTTTTTTCCCCACCGTTTTACTTGTGTTTTTTTGTTTTTACTGTTGTTTGCAGTGTTGGAGTTCAACCAGGTGCCAAAAAGCATCTGGACTGATTTAGAAAAAAAGAGCCCCAAAACAAAAAGTACTGGGCCAAAATTCAAATACTTGTTGTTCAGTGTGTTCCAGTTCACAAATCATGTTCAACATCCTTAATCTCTTCTTGATGTACATTCTGAGTGCCTTATGTAGTCAAATACTGTAAACCTAAAACACACAGTAAAGCAAAAAAAACACTGAAGAAAAGGAACACAAGCGCATATTCACTGCAGCTTTTAGAATATTGAAACAGACACAAATTCACAGGAGCACGTTTACTTGGAACAATGTCTCAGGGTTAAAGGGTTAAACTCACAGAGTACTGTGACATTGATACGGTTGGTCTCCACCATCATTCTTCCTGCAGGAACAAAGTAGGTGACCTCGCAGTAGAAGTAGTTATCCTTGTCCTCCTTCACCAGTTTCATATACAACTCACTGGTAGCTGAGAAGAGGCCACTGGATTCAATAGTGCTGCTGGGCACTAGATTCACCTCTGGAAGACACAAACATACAGTAAATACGCAAAGTTTATTTCTAAAGCACCTTTCACAGACACCAGTCACAAAGTGGCTCAATATGTTCTGTATGTAAAACACACAATAAACAGTCATAAAAGTCCATAACTAATTCAAAGCCTGTTGGAATAAAAATACCTGTTAATACGTCACGAAACGGAAGGAAAGACATAAACATGGAGACAAAGTTTTGAGGCACAAACTAAAGTAAAACAAAAGATATAAGACTCACCTCCAGGAATATTGTGGAGCGGTGTGTTGTTTTTGTACCAAGTAATGTTTGGCTTGGGGAAACCATTTTTGACTTCACAGATCCCAATCTGAAAGAGTAAATGAAGTCGTACAGTTTGTGTAAAAGTCATTTCCTCACATCTGTGTTTATGACCTAAGGCTTACTCACCTTTGAGGGGTTTGCTTCAAAGATTGAGATGCCTGTCTGAACACCCTCAATGGTAGGAAGGGCTGGTGTTGCTGAATAAAAAAAATTATAACCATTTTAAGTTTACATGAACATCTCCTTAGTATAAGTCCTCCTGAGACCCACCAGTGCATTTTTGTTCTCTGTAGTGGACAAGAGTTTCACAGCTTTAGTTAAAAAATGACATTCCATACATAATAAACAAACAACAAACCCTGCCCTTCGCACGTATTGTTGCTTATTTTATCAATCAATCAATCCATCCATCCATCCATTTATTGCAAATTATTACACACAGAAGAATTGACCATTCATTTGTAAGATACATTTTGTAACAGGACACCCCAGAAGCTGTCCTCAGCTTATAAATGGGAGCCCTTTAACACATGATAAAGACACAATCTATATTATAATCCTGAATAAATTAAGATGTTCTGAATAACTACAAACACATTTTAAAAATAGTGCCTATCTATTTAGCAATGTTTTCATTTCATTTCCTTTTCCTGATATTCCAATATTCTCAGACAATTCAATAGTCAAACATGGAGCTTTATACAAAATACAGAGTTTACATGATTAGTATATCAGTCGTGCTGGGTTTTGGGTCATTTTAGCATCGATCCAGCTGATGTCATCATGTCTATGCATGTAGTGACGTCAGCACATCAATTTCTTCTATATATGTGCCAAGTTTGAAGTATATAGAAACAAAGTTGATGTTTTTATAGACATGTGAAATTTTGCCCATAATAAGTAAATGGGAGAAGAAAAATATTTTAAAAATTCATTTAAAAAATTTAACTTTGACCTACTTTTCCCAGAATGTAACCACATCTATTCTGGATCACTGGCAATCTATAAACCTAATTTAGTATGAATTCAGATGATAGTTTTGCTACTACAGACATTTGAAATTTCACCAATTATAAGTGAATGGGGAAAAAACAGATTTTAAAAATTCATTAAAAAAATTTAACTTTGACCTACTTTTCCCAAAATGTAATGACATCTGTTCGGGGTCACTGGAAATCTACAAACTAAATTTGGTATGAATTCAACCAATAGTTTTGCTGCTTGAGTGTTCACATCAGAGAAAGAAAGAAACAATCAAACAAATAAACCGGACCAAAAACAATACCCCTTGCCTCTCCTTCAGGGGTGGGGTAATAAATAAATAATATATCTGCGAAAACTGTTGCATCATGCTGTTTCCAATCAAGGCCATTAATTAATGTAAAAACACCAAAACCTTTACTTACTGGGTCTCAGGAGGATAAGGCTGCCATAAAGATAGATATAATATAGAAGAAAAGGAATAAAAGATGGGGTCTTCTTACCAAACACTTTGAGCTTGGTGCGTCCTTCTCCAATCCCATCAGTGAGGCTTTTGACAAGACAGATAAATTCGACTTCATCCCTGTGCTGCACCTCTGCGATGGTCAGCACCACCTCCCCTTCAGCTCCGGTCCCGTTCACACTGATCCTGTCTGTGAACGGCGTGCCTCTGTCCACCACCTTCATGGTGCTGTCCTGGTAGTAGATTTTTTGTTTCTCCCCCGTTGGTGTCATCTGAAGGTTAGAGTTCAGACACAGTCACATACAGAGGAACATCTTAACATCTGTATATTTATGTGTTAGAGTCTGTGAAACGTACATAAAACCACTGTATCATCATGCCGCCGATGCCTTCTTCTGATGTGAACTTGCAGGTGAGCTGAGCCATGCTGCCTATGAATACTTCCACTCTGTCCTCCATGCTCACATCCACAGCCCACGCTGAAATAAAAACAAAACCGTTCATGTCTAGGAGCTCCATGTTTTAACACTCAATGACTGCCACCCTCATATTTACACAAAAACAAGCAAATAATCCAGAGATCTATATTCCTTCTATCTTCTGATTAAAACTTTGATAGAAAACAATTTCAACTGTTAAAATTATGCAGCCTGTCCAAAAAAAGGTCCCATTTAATCTTAGCCTTAATTAACCTTTAACATCCACGTCACATTGTTTTAATAACCTTATGCATTATCACATTTATTTCTGCCATTTTTCGAGACACATAATGTTGTTGAGCCTAGACCTGACCAACTGAATCAACCCCAGATCATAACACTGCCCCCACAGGCTTGTACTGTAGGCACTAAGCATGATGGGTAATCACTTCATCCACCTCTCTTCTCACCCCGATGCGTCAGATGAACTCAGACCACATGACCTCCACTGAAACACAGTCCAATCTTTAAATCCAGATGGAGATTTTATTTCTTTTTTTTTCTTTTTTTTACTACATATACATGTATTTATTCATTATGTTTCCTTCTGCAAGCTATATTATTAATTATGAAAGAATATGATTAATAAACTAAGAATAAATCATGCTGTGTAATAGAACAGATGCTGAATAAAATAGTTGGAATGAGACCCATTTTAACAGGAACAACATTAATTAATTAATCAATCAATCAATCAATCAACTTAAATCAATAATTGTGATTAAATTAAATAAATATTTAGATAATATTTAGAAATAGACTGTTATGTTCAATGGATACTTTTCCAAATAGCATATTTTGAAACTACTTCTGTACTTGTACACTAACCTGAAGGAAACTGAAATGAATGAAACTGAACTGAACTGAATTGAATCAAACTGAACTGAATTATACTGAATTAAACTGAACAGATTTTAAGTGAACTGAACTGAATCGAATCAATCTAAACCATAATGGATCAAATCTAACTGAATTCAGGATGACATGACAAAGCCTGGACATTTAACTCATCATTATTATTATTATTACTATTATTATTATTATTATTATTATCATTATTATTTGTAGAAGAACCTGAACATCACCAAAGAAACCTACATCCGCAGCCTTTTCATACAAACTAAAAGCATAGACGCAAACAAAAAAGCAAGTAGAAAACCATGGTGGGTCAAAGGGAAGCTGGAGATGCTATGACAGGAATGAGAAGCCCACCCATGTCCACATTAATGTGCTGCATTCCTCTATGTCACCCTCTCACAGGAAGAAAGGCTCAATTTACAGGCAGCATAGTAGCCCCACTGTTCCTTCATGATGTGTCTCTAAGGAACGAGTGGTTTTCCCCTTCCAGGGTCTCTCCTCATGACGCATCCTTCTATTCTATAGGACGGAACCCTGGTTACACTTCACATCAGTGTTTCAGTAAATGTATGGGGTGACAATGAAAGTGGGCGCCTGGAGGTGATGAAGCTTCCAGACTTGATTTAGTTTTTCCTCATCCTCTGTTCACTGTGGAGGTGAAGGCACTGACATCACGAAGACAAAAATAAAAAAAAATAAAATAAAAAAAAAGAAGTGAAAATTAGATCAGAGACTTGAATGTAAATAAGGTTTATGCATAAACTGGACTGACCTTTACTTCCATTCATTCATCTCAAGCAAGAGGAACTTTTTAACTGAACTTTTATCAAGTAAACAAAAACAGACCCCATATACACATACATACACTGTTGCCCATAAAGTTGTAATAAATATTTTTACCTCTTCTTATCAAATGATTGTGACTGATTTATTCTTAATAAAGTATAACTGGGACTCAGTATGGAATCATTGAACCTGGTAAAAGGTGATTACTGACGTGTATAAATAGGAATAAAAGGAAACCAAATTATTCCAACTTTAAGGGCAACAGTGTATTAAAACATTATCCCTGTAGAGTTTTAGGTTAAAAATGTGGATGTTTCCAGAGCTGCAGGTTGTTTGAACTGCAGATACAAGCATACGAGTGTGGAAAAACCTCTTGTAAACGAAGAGTTGTGAATTTTAACACTTATATTTTCCATTTAACCTAATGAAGTCTAGTCACAATGAATGGTAAAATAGTGAATATCCACAGTACCAACAAAGCATCAAGGTAAATAAACATCATTATCTCAAATAACATGTATTGTTAGACTTCAGTGGTGCAGGTTGTCAACTTTGTAACTTTGTTTTCAGATTTAACATTAGTTGTTGGGATGGGAAATAATTTCACTCCAATATCTGATGAATGCAACTTTAATTCATTATGTGGATTTTTATGATTTTAAAAGACTAAAAAGCCCGTATCAGCACCAGCAGTACAACTACAATAACGATGCAATGTATTACTGTCAAATAATAATTGTATTGTTTCTTGAGGACCGATAACACTAGAGACTCTAATGATTACTTATTTTAAGAAAAATCTAATCCAGACTGATTATAAGGATTTATAAGGAACCGAAAATGTTCAGTCAGAAAGAAGTAACTCTTCTAACAAGAGGTTTAAAGGCCTTAATTCAGTTTAAAATACTGTAGATTTGGACACATGTACAATTATTATTTGACTTTAGAGGATTTTATTATGAAGCAGCCATTTGATAAAGAGTTTATTTCAAATATGTGTGGCTCAAATCCAATGTATGAATCACTCAGATCAATCACATTTTATGTATATATCGGTGCATCATAACAAATTATCTCATGACGCTTTACATTTAAGAGCCGGTCTAAGCCAGACTCTTAATAATTTAATTCACACACCCCCAACAGAATCCTATGAATCTGGGTATACTTCAATGAAATGACTGACGAAAAACCGGAGAGTTTGATCCAACTGATAGTACTTACAAAAACAACTAATTAAAAACCAAATTTGTAGATTATTTACATAGAAAAGCTGGATAGAGTCGGTATGGTATGGTATGGTATGGTATGGTATGGTATGGTATGGTATGGTATGGTATGGTATGGTATGGTTTGGTATGGTATGGTATGGTATGGTATGGTATGGTATGGTATGGTATGGGGCTGCACAAATAAAATCCATTTTTTTTCCTCAAAAAACTCGATTTTTGATTTCAATTTCGATTCAGGCTGGTGGTGGTGTTTTAGCCGGCATGTCATTTTCATGTGCAGCCTGCAGTGCACCTCACTGCACCCACTCTGGCGTGTCATGAAGTTTGAGCTGCTGAAATAAGTTGGTTGTGCTGCTGTCTTTGGCTGATACCGCCTTCAGGCTGAGTTTGCAGCGAGGAATGGCTTGGTCTTCATTGGAAACTTCCAAGCTGTACCAATTCCACACAACCCGACTCGCTCTTGCTATTTTTAGCCGCAAACTCCTCACTCTCCTTCGCAAACGGCATTTTTGTGCTGATGTGTGGAGACCAAAGACTGTGGAGGAGGAGCCTACGGTAGAGACACGAGAGAGATGAAATTCAATTTGGCGATTACCCTTTTTTAAACATTTTCCTAATTTAATAATCCAATTTCAATTTAAAATCGATTAATCGTGCAGCCCTAGTATGGTATGGTATGGTATTTACACTTAATGCGTAAAAAAAAGTTGTTACATCTTCCACTTAAATAGGACTTTGATCACACTGGGGCTACTTGCCAATACACTAGAGTGCAGATCCATCCCTGCTTCACTCCTGGCATTTAAATTCATCCTCATCATCATGCACGGCCTGCTCCACACACCAAACCCCTCACTGCCTGAGTACCTGAGTTGCATCAACAACAAACCCATTTCCCTCCTTTTCACTTCTGTTTGTCAGTCTGTCCCCCTCTCAGTCCTCATTCTCTCCCACTTTCCTCTCCCTCTGCTGTTTACCACTGGATAATGGAGCTGGACAGATGCTTTCCTGTTAAAGAAATCCAATTAGTGCCTCCTACAGAGACATTTCCTGGCCATTAGTGATGGAAGGACAATGCTGACTCACTCAGTATCCCATCCTCCACCTGACGACTCACCTATAGAACAATGAGGGATGCAGAATGGAATAAACAAGAGAATATCTGGATTCAACTTTGCTGTTCTGGTAGCTGAACTTGCGCTCCTGGGAATCTCAATCAAACCTCATTAGTAATTTGACCCCTGTTCTTCCTCACAGTCTTATCAGTCAGAGAAGTCGGCGCTCCGAGGCCCAGATCGATCATCTCTGACGATGAGAGAGTGGGTACTGGAGTCCATGCATATTGGATGATAACCCTAAATCATTATGACAGAAACAGCAGAGCGTCCCCTGTGACAGCAGCAAACTGGCAAAGCAGGACGTCTGCAGCTTAATGAGCTCACTTCAGCAATTAACAATCGTTCTCCTGACCAGCGTGATCTCCACAAGAGACTAAATGTGTTCTCTATAGGATAGTGCACACTTCTGATCCTTCAGTCCGGTGTTTACCCTGAACAGCAACAATGTTGATGGAAACACTTCCTGTGACTGTACCAAATTAAAAGCATTTCACTGAACAGAACTCCTAATTAAGGCTTTTATTATGACACATGCTAGAACAATGAGCACTGCTGCAAAACATTAACTCTATTTCTAATTCTTGATATTATAAAAGCAAAGATGAGCGTTGATTTCAATGACTTTATTTACAATTATATAAAAAACAAATAAATTACTTGCCGTGATGCTAAATTAAGTGGAGATATAATATCTATGATGCAAATTAGTGACATTAGGCATTAGTTGTCATAATCAGCATAATAGTAATTAAACAAAATTTTCTAAAATCAGGTATGCAGATTATTTTATTGATGCTACCATTCATCACTTCCTCCAGTCAACAATCCAAACAAAACGTAATGGATCAAAAAATCAGTAGATTGTCATGAAATTATTAAAACTGTTATAAAACAGGCTGTTGAAACTAATCCATAAAAGTCAGAGATCATAAGTGACCAGGTCACATATAAACATTCATAAAGACTGTTGAGCACCTCAGTACTAAAACAGTGGAGTATTGAGACAAATTAGCAACAAAACGTCTTTGTAAGTGGCAGCTCTGCTTCACTGTTGAACTCAAACGGCCTTGAATTTGTGGCAGTTGGAGCATGTTTCACTGTGTACACATTCATCATTGAGTCATAAATCATGGCTTTGGATTTCTACTTTCTATTTTCTTATTTAACCTTAATTTTACCAGGAAAAATGACTCATCTATAGTATAAAAGTAGCCAAGTGTGTCCAGGGATTGACACAAAATCCATACAGAGCTGACTGCTGCAGTTTGGCATACTTATGTATTTTTGGTCAAGGAACAGACTAGTGAAAACGGAAAGTTGATAGGACCAATATTTTAGGAGATATTAGTAATTTTGGAATACCATAGCCTTAAAATAACGTTGCTATGGCCAGAACACTTTGGTGGTGGATGCTGGACAAATGTGGTACAGCATGCATGAATACACAGCAGCATAAAAACTAACACATCTAGAACCCGTGGATCCGTATGGGTCAATGCGCTAGTTGAGATTAACAAGCAGCAGAAGGTTACAGAATCAATACTATCATCGATACTAAAGCGTACAGAAAACACAAGTCAGTACTAAAAACATACATATAATAAAGAGAGAAAAGAAGAGTCTTTATTTTGTCAGTAGGTAAACATGCACCACACCGAAATGTGTCCTCTGCCTTTAACCCATCATGCATCACACACTGTATACTAGGAGCAGTGGGCTCACCACAGCAGGCCCCCATGGAGAAAATGGGGTGTTAAGTGCCTTGCTCAGGGGCACATCAGCCAACAACTCTCTGCCAGTCCAGGGAATCGAACCGATGAAGGTACTGTTCCTCCAAAGCATCTCAGAGCAGAACCCAGTTTAATCAATCAGAAAAGCATCTACATGCAGATTTATCATTTCCCATTCATGTACACTGACTTTGAAAGTATTCAAAGACACCGTGGATATTTGGAGACTAACTTCTCGCAGTCAAACGTTTTCAAGCGTTTCATCCATTTTCTCTAGAGGAAACGCGTACACTTTTAAAGCTTTTAAAGGTTTTCTGTCTGTTCTCTTTTGACAGCTGCCTTTTTCTTGCCATTATAATAACAACATACACTTCCTGTAGTGCAGCACTGGCCAAACAATGCTTCAACTGGTGCCGTAACCATCTGTTCTAACTCCAAACAGACAAAGTCATCTACAGAAATCTATACTGTATGAATTATGCTTCAACGCTTCATTTACTGCCACCGCTCCAGAACGGCTGGTAGTTTTTAACTCATTACTCATCCTCCTGCCTTATAACACTGATATTTATTCATTGTAATTCAGGTTTTGGCATCTTTAACAAAGCCTTTTTTTAACCTCTGACAATTTATCATCGTTTGACTTGCAGCCATTCACTGGATTTCAGCAGCTGGGATTTCACTAAAACATATATGATGTTAATGTTTTCTTTTATAAGAGATGAAATTAAAATTCATAAAGGATTCGTGCACTGAGTCTAATCCTTTACAAGAAATGGAAGCTAAAATAGAATATTTTGTTAGGATTTATGACGATAATCTGAATCAGGGTCACATGGATCTCACATCTCAATTAAGTAATAGAAATTCAAAGGGAGTCCCTATTTAGCTCTGCAGATGATCCCTGAACAGATATGTATGTCTCGGTTCAGCTGTTCCCTCTAAAATCCCCTGAAGAGGATGGATTGTAGTCAAAGAAATGACAAAATTATTTGCATTTAAAGATCTAACCGGAGAGGCCCTCATAAAAGCCAGCAGAGGCAGATAGGATAAGATTATCTCAAGGGGAAGTCGTATCAAAGTCATTGTGTATTCTGACAAAAGGCTTTGATTTCATTGTAGACACAACAATCAGTTTCTGTCTATTGAGAGCACTGATAACACTGTATCCTGGCAGGAACCCACTTGTGTAGCTGCTTATCCAGGCCTATAAATTCTATTTTAGTTCAAGAAATCACACAGAAAAACCTCCTATAAACACAGAAACCACCAGCCATTCGATAGAGACAAAAAAGGAGGGTTTGTTTACACTCTTGGCGCCTGTTACAGTGTTTCTAAAAGACATCTCGAGCATCCCTCTGACAGGTAGAGTAGAAAGATTAGACGTGGCATGTGTTGGTTCAAAGGCTGAAATCTGTTTGGACTTTTTCTAACCATGAAGGTTTAGCTGACAGACTGCTGTTGATTTGACCTCGTTCTGTCTGTTCTGGCGTCCGGCCCAGACCACAGATGGGTTATCGTTGAAAAAGAAGAGCCCATGCCCAGTTGCCCACCTCCTGTATACATAACCACACTGTGTCTGACATTAATTTGGGTGGCTCTGATGGACCAATGGCTCCATGATACATTGGTGCATATAAATAATTTGAATCACTACAATTATGTGTGAATATGATGTTAAAAAAAAAAAACTCCTGAAAATGTCAGAGAGAAGCTGCAAATGGTAAATGTCTGCACTTTTTATGCAGACAAAAATACTAAAATGATTCATCAATTATCTTAATACACTCTTGCTCATAAAGTTGGGATAAAACATTTTTACTTCTTCTCATGAAATGATTATGACTGTGATTTATTCTTGATAAAGTGTAACTGAGACTCGGCATGCAACGAACTGCACCAGGACAAAGGTGACTAATGATGTGTTTGAATAGGAATAGAAAGAAGAATGTGCCTGAAAATAAAATGATTCCAACTTTATGGGCAACAGTGTAGTTACATAAAATGTCTGTGTTGAAATCTCTCAATTCATTAATGCCTTTTTTTCCTCTTTAATGCAACATAGGGAATTCCATCCTCGACATACAAGTAATATCTGAATAAATATCATAACAGCATATTATAAAGCTAGATTTTAATTTGATGTTGCAAAAAAGTTGAAAAGTTCGGGAGATGATGTTGTTAAGAAAAGATCAGAAGGTTACCAAAGTACTGAGGAATACCCCCACCCCCACCCCCACTCCACCCCACATACCCACACTCAAAAAAGATATTTTTAGTATTTCTTCACTGAGTGTCATCTGCGCAGTGCTTTCTGTCATTTATTTGCTGAAAGGAGAAAGTTTCTCAAAAGATTCACCATAAATGTGGATTTAACGCATAAAGACCCAAACAGCCACTGGTGACCAAAAACATCTATTATTGTACACTGTTTAATAACTGTTAAACCACTAATACTATTAAAACATGTAAATAATTGGTGTAAAATGCAGTTTGTCATCTTTTCATGGTCATCAGATATGACCCATTTGGACGT
>JAPQRP010000006.1:22310357-22333918 GCA_037367295.1 Apogon hyalosoma | reverse complement strand
TCTACAACATTGATTCACCAGTAAAACCCATGGAGTTGGATCAATGACAGTGGATGGAGACACTTGATTTATGTTCACTTATTGACATTTTTGCTGAAAAAGTCACTTTTTCTTCAGTTTTCTCTGTGATATAATAACCCTCAACTTTAATCTGTGTTTTTATGAACATCTGCATGATCAGTGAATTAAATATTGGAAAATTCATGTTTTACACTGAAAAAACACAAAATACAGAGGATAATATTATATTAAATTGTGATAAATTATATAAGAAAGGTTAGAGAGAAAAATTCATTTGGGAACTGTTGCAAAAGTAGCACTGGGTCTTTACAGGTTGAGGTTCAGATTAGCAGGATTTAAGAATTAAGAATCTTTATTCATTAGTATATGATACATGTGAACATGCTATACACTCCTAAACTGAGCCTCTGTTTTTAACCCATCACCAGCTGAACATGAAGGAACACAATAAACACTGCACACTAGGAGCAGTGGGCTGCCATGTCAGGCACCTAGGGAGCAAATGGGGGGTTAACTCTTTAAAACCTGACATGTCATCGCTGACACACCCTGCACATTTGCAGTTTGGACGGCTGTAATTCTTTCTCTGTGCAATTAGAAAAATTTCAACGGTTTCTGAAACTTGACACGTTGCACTTTATAGGCTTTATTGGGTCATTATGGTAATTTCACTCACGCCTGTACAAGAAGCTGGAGAAGAAGCTGTTTTAGCAGAATTATACCATGCAGTAATTTGTAAATGACTGCTAGATTTTGAAAGATCTGGGGAAAAAAAATCAATGGAAAATGGGCAAAAGGACTCACTCACAGCATATTTTCTAACCTTTGTATAGTCAAAATAAGAAAAGAAAAAAAAAAGTCCAGGTGGACCATTTTAGGCTTTAAAGGTTTAAATGCCTTGCTCAAGAAAAGCACATCAGTTAATTTCTCTGCTGGTCTGGGGAATTGAACCAATGATCCTTCAAGTCACTTCCTAAAACCTTCTAGGCAAGAGCTGACCCCCCCCACCCCACAAGAGGATTTATGGTAGCAAATCAGAGAATGGTGATCTAGCAGTCAAACTTTAACTGAAGCCATCAATGCACAAAGATTAAAAACAGACTTTCAGAGAAGCAGGAAACATCTGCTAAAACTTAAAAAAAAAACCCCACACATTAAAAACCTTAACTTTTCTAGTATGTTTTATACCTTGACTGAACAGGATCTACAACAGCATTAAATTTTAGGTCAATCTGGACCCAAGCTGTCAGGATACATTTCATCTGGATGGAAGGATTAACACTAGTTCTTGCCACAGCTGCAAAACCTTAACAGTGCACCTCCTCAAATCTGAGACAAAAGCTTCAGCTGAGAGTGACATTACAACTAGGGGTGTAAGAAAATATCGTTTCTGCAATATATCGTGATATTTCATTTCACGATACTGTATCGATATTAAAAAATACTGTAACGATATTTTTAGGTATTTATTCAAATATACATATGGCAGAGATTCTTTTTTGTTTTTTTGTTTTTCTTTTCTGTTTATATTTTTTTTATTATTATTTAACGGTGTTTTATTAAATAATGGTTATCTGAAACATCCTAAAAGCATTTTTTACCGTCTGAGTGAGGCAGATGTTAGTTCCTTTGTTGGGATTGCACAAAAATAATGCTATGATGTTAGTTATGAACAAATAGAATATGAACATTGTTGAACATTTGAGCAGGATCTTAAACTGTAATGTCTGTAAAATATAATTTAAGTTTGTACAGAGGAAAATTTTGTGATATAGCATTAGATCCTGTTCTGATCAAACAAAAATGTGTTTAGTATTTGTGCATATTTCTGGTGTAATTCAGTTCTTCCAGGAAAGAATTTTTTTAAAGAAATAAAAAAAAAAAAAGTTGCCTTGTTAGTAGTATCATGATATATTGTATCACGATCCTTGTATTGTGATTTGTATCATATTGCTGGATTTTTGCCAATACACACCCCTAAATACAACCAAAGACATCAAGGGAAAACACATACACATAACTTCGGATCTTTCAGCCATGAGTGGGAGCTGTGAGTTGCGATGACATGCAACAGGACGGGCTACACACAGACGTACACGCTCCAAAACCTGTGAGCTGTGTCTAACTCATACCAGGGACTGCTGACCTGAACTTGAGACTCGACTCCAGCGTTAACCAGATTATTGCATGCTTTGCAAATATCCAGAAAAGCAAACAGCACATGACACACATCCTCCTTTGCAACGTTTCATTCAGTAAATTCCAACCATTTGTTTTAGTGACTTTACATCCACTTTTCTGACTCTCCTCACCAGAATCCATTTATTTCAGGCACTTTGTGTTTGCATTACAGAGCTTCTTTATATAATCTGTTTCTTTTATCACAGGTTTAGATTTCGAGGCACTGTGTTAACATTTACATACCACGGATTCCCCTGCTTAGACTTCCAATTCATGTTTAATTTACTTCAGCTTGTCGCCTCAACAAAGGGCTTCACCGGAGAAGTTCGGATGCGTATGAGTATTATTTTAAAGAAGTGGATGGACATAAAGACAGCAGAGCCTCTTCATGTCATGTCTGTTTGGTCATGAGCCTGATTTTAATTGTTTGGCAGGAGGGACTAGCTTTTCCTGTCAGGCAGCTGCAATGTTGACAGCCATAAAGTCAGCAAAACAGTCTGAAAATGGAATTAAAATCATCTTAAAAATGAGGAATATATTGTAAGCAACTATATTTACACTTTCCTTGCTTTTGTACGCACCATAGAGTGCTGTAACTTTGAACCAGAGATTGCTCTGAGTTACTTGTTGGTAAAATAAAGTGACAGCTCAGTGACATGTTTCCAACGCTGTCACATCTAAGAATAACAATGGCCTATCAAGCTTGTTTGCTTATATGATACAGCAGAATTTCAGTGCACTGACCCGTCTGGCACCAGAAATAGCAGCCCTACTTCAGGACACGGATAGAGAGAGGGAGCATGGGAAACCGGTGCCGGAGTCAGGACGCTCTTTGTATTGATGTAAATAGGCCTGAGCTGAGTGAATAGTGTAGAGTTAACATGAGAAAATGGACAAAAGATGACGAGAGAAAGCAGGAGAACAAGAAGGTAAAGGTAGGACAGGGGGATAAAATGAGATGTGTGAAGAAGAAGGCAATCAGCTCTGAGAAGTACTCTAGCCTCTGACATTTATCACACTAATCCCTCAATGGCACACTTCATAGAGTCTGCAGAGTTATCACGCTGAAGATAACAAAAGTCACTCAAACTTGTCATGAAAAAAAAACACAAAGAGAAGCTTAAAATGCCAACGTCAAATGAAACACTAATAGGTTTCCCTGATCCTCTGCTTACAAACTGCAAGATGTGAGGTTTTTCTCAAAGGGGTAATTTGTAAGATTAAAATTAAAACACCACATGAGGTTAAGAGTCCACCTTTCGTGGTATAACGAGATGGGACGGAGGGAGGATATGTGATATGTTAACTTATAAATGACAACTGGAGCTGGGTAATGCACGCGGAAAATTAAACCTCAAAAGCCCAAACAACCAAACGCATCAACTGATATAAAATGTTTCATAACTTTTTAATCACTAAACCTATCAATACATTTAAATCATTCTTGTAAAATGCAGTTTATCGGCTTTTTATCGTCATCACGTGTCTTATTTGGACGTTCAGAGACTCCGGAGTGAACGTGGAAACACAGATTCACAAGTAAAACCCGTATAGTTTGACAAATGACAGTGGTTGTAGATGCTTCTTTTCATGTTCAATTAATGATGTATTTTGCTGAAAAATCCATTTTTCTTCTGTTTTCTCTATTTTGATATAATAAACTTTGGAATTTTATCTGAGCTTTTATGAACATCTACATCAGTTGAATCAATTTTGCGATTTAGGATGATGATTAATCGAATTAATTCGATATATTGCCCATCCGTACATTCAACACAACACAAATACTAAGTTATTTTGTAACCCTTATTTGTTTTAGTATTTTACTCTTAAATTGCAACAAATTGCCCCTTTAAATTCATATTATTAAAAGCCCTCTCCTCCTTTAAAACAGTCTTCATTCCATCCACTACATTAAATGTTTTAACATGTTTTAGCCTTAACCAAAATTAAAATATATATATATTAATTTACAATCAGATATGACAAAAGCAGCCACCTACTTATTTTTGTTATTTTTGCCTCAATCAATGGCCAAAAAAGTCAACCCAAAAGATCTAACATGAATCAATCCCTGTTACTTTTATTTCAATATTTCCTCTTAAATAAACCTTAATGTGATGATTTGATTCTGATGAAAATGGACTGCAATAAGCCTCTGTAATTTACACATGTTTATGTATTTTTTTTCTGGGTTAAAGGCTAAAAGGGCCTGATATAATCTTAACTGAAATAAAACGGGATAAATGCATTTTTTTCCTGTTAATTTTACTTCCCATTATAGGTAAAGGACAACAATTTCAGTTTTATGGGGAAAATGCTGCTTCTGTGAATGACAACAGACCCATAACTGGATCTGAATTACAAATACAACAATTTATGTTTTATTTTCAGGATTCCCTGTTTCCTCAAATACTGAGGCCCTTCATAACCCATGGAGCAGACAGACAGAGTCTTTGCATCTGTTGCCAGAACAGTAGCCTCTCTTAGTTTTCTGACAACTGGACTAAAAGCTGCTCTGGTCTTGTATGTGGAATCCATGAATCAGTACGTGGACACTGAGGGCCTTGTCACGGGCAGTTAATCAATCACACAAGTCCTATGATGCCCCCCAAGGCATTTTAACACACACACAACACGCAGAGCTCTCGGCTTAAATCAGCCACTCAGTACAAATGGACTCACACTGACTCATGAATCCCCCACACAGCTTCTGGCACAGAAAAAATATTTCTCTATAAACTTTACATGCAATGTTTTCTACAGCAGAGAGTGATGGCTCCAGCCTCGACTTGTCCACACTGAAGCTAATGAGGACTTTTCCATAAACTCCACGACACCAGCGTTATGTATTTTACTCCTTCATCCTTCTTTTAATCCTGTTTGCGTGCTGTAGCTGTTAGCAGTTATCAAGGCTTTTATTTATTACTATGTGTGACCTTTTTAAAGTTCAAACATAGAGGAGACAGTTCTAAAACTGATCTCGTTGCTGTGACCTTGTGGATGGCTCTGTTCCTGCTATGCTGCTTGCACGCTCTATCTGTATCTGCAGCAGAGAGGCCTGGCCAGCAGCTCCATTCAGAAATACTAGCAACAAACTGCAGTCCAGAGGAATTTAAAGGGCTTAAAAGGGTGCATTAGGATGTTTTAAAGTGCCGTTGAGTGAGGTACTTATCCACAGTCAGTGAAAGCACACTAATATTCCAGTTACTCAGAATAAGATTATGGATTTGATATCATATAAACAGTAAGTTTCACTTGGATATTCTGAATAAGCCTTTTCCCGAATTGAGTATTTTCAAACTATTGGGATATGTCCATATTATTGTGGTTTTATCTTTGGATTTGTTAACAGCAGATTTGGATAATGAATCTACTTTGCATGTTTTAGCACAGGTTACAACAAACAGCCCCTGTTTTCAGTCAGCTCTAGTAGAGATTCTCTCTGGTAGATGCTCCAAAGAAAAGTCTGCATTTCTGGTCTGAGCAAGAAACATATCTGCTGTTCAATACTAAGACAAAGGATAACAGATTTATGGATATGAGCAAATACTGAAACCTAACCTTTTCCTGGGGATGTTTGAAGGAATAAAAAAAGGGAGGCTGAGTTCACATATGGAACATCTAACGCCAATAGAAAACTGAGAGAATAGTATTTTTCATAAAGTATGCATGACTGCACATGAACAGCTTGTTAGGAATTTTGTGTTACTCAGAATAAGAGCAATGCAAGCATATTCAGCAGCATGCCCCCCACTTCAGAGAATTAGACAGAAGTAAGGCCTAATGTTACATTTGTAAGTTTGTGTTGGAGTCGGTTTCGTGCCGGGAGCATCAGCTGACTGTACATCTGAGCTACATAGTAGCTCATGGTGGTCACTGCTGCCGCTGTAAAGGAGTCGAAGAAGGACAATGAGGCTTTTGTGAGTGAGCAAATGCACTTTTATAGAAAATTCTTAAAGGACTTTTGAACGAAAATCAGTTGATGGTCTGTTATTATCAATGTAGGCAACTGACAAAATCAGATAACGTGCAAGTTACAATCCAGTCACACACACGTTAGATAAGTATGATAATTGATTTTGAACATTTTGCTGCTTTACCTTGATTTGTTGTATTCTTTTTCAGGATACACGAATATGTTACCGCTCTGATCCAAAATGGCAAGAAAAAAGACATAAAAGCCTGAAAAATAGAGTTCTGATGTCATGTTAAAGAAGTCAATCTGGCCTATTACACTACTGGTCTACATGTCAAATGCCTCCAGAATAAAGTTGGAGCTGGAGATACTAATAAAGAAAAATTAATTCAATACAATACATTCACTTTTCAGGCTCTTTCTAGTGGAAGATTTATAAATCAATTATATAAATGTACTTAAACTAATATATATGTAATAACACTTAATCATACACATTGAAAACATCAGCTAATCTTATTAAAGTATGTAAGATTTAGAACGTTAAATCTCTGAGGCAGATCATTTCTCGGAAACACAAAACATTGTTCTGTCGTCGTTATGTTTACATCTACAGCAGCGCACCACATCACCTAATCTAATCACTTAACAATCTCCATACAGAAAACAATCAAATGACAACTTCTAATATTTAATGACTACATTTATTCAGTTATGTTCATACTTATTTAGTGCATCGTCAATTATTTGTGCATTTAAATATAAAAACCTCTACTGTATACGCATGTTTCTTTTTGTTTGCTAAACTTACAAAGTGACTTTAATATTACTTTACACGTAAGCGGACGATCCCACTCATTTCCACACAGTGACTCAGGTTGTGTATTAACTAAACACTGGTATTGGATCATTACTCAGTATCAGCCGAAGAGAGCAGGGTTTGACAGCAAGGCAAATCCGTGAATATTCTAAATCCAGCGCACTCTTAAAGCAACATTATTTTAGATGCATTAACTACATTCTGCTGTTGTCCTTGTGGATTGCTTAGCTTTCATTGTCATTAATCTTGTTTACTTTGCCAAACTGGAGGCACGAACAGTAGGTGATATACTGACTGTAGATAAATATATCATACAAACCCACTTTAAAGATCTGAAATAACCCTTTTAAGTGTGAATAGATCACAGGAAAAGCACAGACCCATGAACAAGATGTTTATTTATCTGTACCCAATTATAAACAGTGATATTTTATGTACATGTTAAACACACTGTAAAAGTAAACCCTCCAGATATATAGTATACAAGTCTGATCCTCTTACTGGGGCCTGTGCGGGTTCAGGTGATGTTTTAATTGCTGTTTTTTTTTTGTTTTTTTTATGACAATAAGACAGACAGTGGCAGCTGCAGCGCTCATAGTGATCTGCACATTCCCACGATGCCTGAGAAAAAACAAGGTCAACTTGTCACACTGACCTGCCAGGCACTTTTCCTAACGCACACTCGCACAAAAAAACTCACACACTGATCCCCGGGGTGCTGGAGCCGAACGCCAGCAGTATCCACTCAACATGCCATCAGAATTAACGATTTCCAAAAGGCGGAGGAGACGAAGAATGTAAATACAATGGAGAGGATCAGAGTGGACCACACAACAGGGGAGTTGGGGAAGGGGCCACGTCGCTCTCTGATTTCTCCTGGTGATCTGACGCTATATTCCCTTTCAACAGACCACCTGTTGGAGAGATCAGCTCAGACTAGACCTGGCTCGGTTCTCAGCACGCCAGACTCCAGTCCATCTTTCAGGGGGCTCTGCTGATTCACAACTGTTACAACACTGAGCTAATGAACCCTTGACGGGTGTCTCCATTTAATGGCAGCAGTGTCGGAGCATTTCAGGTCAGAGAAGCTGATGTAAATGAAGTGCAAATGTCCAGGGGAAAAGCTTTTCTTAAAACCTGGAATTAATGTGTTGTTGAAGGGAGAATATAAAGCCCAATAACCTCAACACAGAACAAGAAGTAAAGTGAAAACAGTGGGAAAACATCTGAGAAAAGGAGAAATGTTAAATAATATTAGATGCAAATAAAAACTCAAGTGTCCTGATTCTTTACAGACTAAAAACACCATCCACTGCTGTTGCATAGACACAAAACTCAACAGTGACAGATTGCTTTAATAGAATAGTGTGACTGCTTGGTGTATATTATCTTGTCACGTTTCACTTTTATACTAAATATTGTTAAACCTCCAACATCATCAGCTTGTTTCCATCTGATATTCTTTCTGACATCTTTTTGCTTCTCAAAGCAGCAATAAAAACCTAAAATTTGGTTTTATTTCTGTAATATTTACAATATGGTGCAGCAGTTTGGAGTGTTAAGAGCTTGATCTGTGCATATCAACAAAATATCTGCTGTGAAAGTGCAGACTATTGACCTACAATTTGGTTTTATTGTGTTTCATGCTGCACTTTTCTCAAAAACATCTAAGCTATAGAAGATAAAATAGTGAGTGGGTCAGTAGTTTAAAAAAAAAAAAAGTGCCTGATGTAGATCTGCATAAAAATAAGCAGGAGCTTGTCACGTACAAGGCAGATTAAAAAAAAAAAAGTAAAAAGAATGAAAAAAATCAGTAATAAATGCAAAAAAATGACAGACTTTTTGCCACTTTTGTTCCCATCTCAGATAGTGACTGGACTGCAGGAGTTGGATGGGCATCAGAATAGTTTCTGTCTGTAGCTGGGAGGATTTGACAGCAGGTCTTCAGCTGCAAGAAGTCGCACAGGTTCACCGACCTGAGGCTAATCCCTCTTTGATAAGCAGCTCTTTGGTCTTCAGTCAGCAGTTACACTCCAAAGAGAGTTCACTCTGTTCTGCACACTTTGATAACTACTTGGCAACAAAACCCACTCGTCTTGGCTCAAAGTTTCCACACTCAGCTATTTTGATATGCCCACGCACAAACACACACGCACATGTAAAATATGCACTGAATGTATGACTTCTGACTTCATGTGGGACGCAGCCATATTCCCATGTCCGACTGCACGGCTCCCATAAAATAAAAATAAAAAAAACACTAGAATTACTCTCACAATCTCACAAATGTATGCCTACTTGGACTGTGTATGTGTATGTGTGTGTGCGTGTGTGTGCGTGTGTGTGCGTATGTGTCTCAGAGGGCCACTTCCTCATGCTTGGTCCCATAGTGGTACAAACGCCCCCTCCATCCTCTTTCCCACGTCCCACTCTGAAACATGGCCACTCAGCGAGCAGGCAGGAATAAAATAACACAGGCTGCTTGAAAGTATGGGAAAGGCCAACAGGGACAATATTTTTATACAGTGCTGATTTTGATGCTAAAGAATTGCAAAGAGAGAGAGGTCCCATGACATGGCTTCACAAGTATGAGATGTGTGACATATTGTGACTAAATATAGTCTGCAGATGCACACAAATGGACACTTAAAGATATTTACACACACCCCTAACTCACAGGATACATGTATGAATCATAAAGGAGCCGACTTCTGTCACCTTTTAGTACTTGTGCAGATGTGTTTCAGCAATATATATTCTATATGTGTAATAATATGGCAGCTATGGGTTAGAAACACACACCAGTGTCATGTATCCGTACCATGTTTCATTAAAAACTGAATTGAACTGGAACTTGCCCAACATCACATCAATGTCTCTCAAAAAAACAGGACCAGTTTTTCATGTGCACCCATCTCTTACTCACATGCTCTCGTTGCCAAAAGCTTTGCCTCTTTACCACAGCACAAATAAAAAAGATGATTTCAAATATCTCACATGCTATGATCTGAGGAAACAACAGAAAACAAAGATTCCCTTTGATTCATCAGCTGTTTTTACTTGGAAAAGGGTTGAATAAAATCAAATCAATAAAGATGAATCAAATCATCCTTTCTACATTCTGTCTGCTGTGACCTACGTGATCTAGATCTCACAATAAACCCAGTTAAACCATGAGACATAAAACAATCAATGAACTAGAGAAAAAAAAACATCCCACACTTTGCTGTTTATGCTTATGTGAGAGAAAAGTCTATAAATGTCCACCCACCACAGGCAAACACTAAAGCCAGAAAGAAGAGTAAGCCATAAAAGTCAACTACTAACAGGGATCTGCTGTAACTAAACACTGCTTAGCCACAACAAACACATCAGTCTCCTCTGCGGAGTCAGTGGCACAGTGTCATGGCCGAGGGCCGACAGGCTGCATTATGTTAAAAGGATTCTAATGGGCATTAGATCGGCACACAGCCTTATTTCAGGAAAACAACATCCATTATTAAGCAGTTTGAACCATGAACGAAAAAACAAAGATCCTGACAAGCTGCTGGTCTGCACTTGTGTCAGATCAGCTCCTGATCAGAGGGTCACTGGGAGGGTGGGCACCTCAGGCTTCAGACAACTAGCACTTAAAATGGAACCAGGGGTGTCAAACATATGGCCCACAGGTCAAAACCGGGCCGCCAAAGGGTTCAATCCAGGCCACTGGATGAATGTGTGACTGAAGATATTAACAGTCAAAATCATTTTAGTTCAGGGCCCACATTCAACCCGATTTGATCTCAAGTGGGCTGGACCAGTAAAATACTATCGTAGTAACCTATAAATAATGACAACTTCTAATATTTATCTTTGTTTTAGTTTTAAAAAAGTCAAATGACATAAAAATGTTTACCTTTACAAACCTTCCTGTACTTTAATGGACTAACGTGCAGACAAATGTGAAGTCTAGATGTATTTCAGTTGTGGGTGTGAAATTATGGAATGGACTTGATGATGAATTTAAGTTGTTCACTTCTTTGACAAAGTTTAAAAAAAATGCATTAAGTATAAAATCCTTCAGGAATATTAAGTTGAGATGGTAGATATGTTTTTGTTGTTGATTTTTTGTTATACTGTGAATGTTCGATGCTGTACACATCTAATTTAATGTAAATAGTTCATCAGGTGAAAAGGATAGGCAAAAAAATAAGCTTTTGCTTCTAGATAATTCTTTTTTCGGTGTTACGTTGTTATGATTGTTTTACTAAGTGCAATGATTGAGGTACAGACCAAAAATAAACAATTCATTCATTCATTCATTCATTCATTCCTTACACAAAAAATGTCAATAACATGAAGACATATGAACAGCCTGAAATGTCTTAAGAGAAGTAAGTTATATCTTTTACAAAATGTTTTATGCATTTGTAGAGCCACTATGGTCTGTAAGTTCTAATGCATACATGTCAGTAAGCGGGAACATAATATTCTTAAAATTCCGCTTATTTTTCATAAGAAATTTCAGGTTGTTCAGGTTAATCACATTTTTCCAATGTAATTTTACTTTTTTCCGTCTAAAACAGAAAAGTTAGGAGTTGTCATTATTGATAGGTTATTATGCTATTATTTTACTGGTCTGACCCACTTGAGATCATATTGGACAGTATGTGGCCCCTGTGGCCTTAAACCATTGTAGAACACGTACCACACAATAAAACCAGCAAAGCCCACTCGCAGCTCATACTCCCATCACATCTCTTCAGTTAATTCAAGGGAAAGCAGCAAAAGATGGGTTTGTTAGAGATACATTACTTTCACTTGACCACAGTTGAGCTGTTAAACCTCTGCAGTAATTACTCATGAATGAGTAACACACTCCATTACACTCAAGAGTAGAGGAGACCAGAGTGAAGAGGCCCTCAGTCGAGCAGAGAGTGCTTCTTTCTCACATTGCTAACATGCGGCAGAAGGACAGAAAGAGCTCTGTGAGTGTTTGACCTCAGAGCACAGACAGGAGGTGAAGGAGAACATAACTCACCAAGTCACACAGAAAAGTCACAATTTCTCCACCAGAAATTAAAGTTTGCCCAGCAGTGACTGAGCCGAGGTCTGTGGATGAGATCATTCTACATTCCTGTGCTGATCAATTATCTTTACTGACACCAGTGTTATATCAGTTAAAATGTCATAACTGTTATAAAACCACCTTATACCTCTTTAAGTATGGATTTGGTACAAAGACAATGAAAGTGAAAAACAGAAAGTAAATAAATTTCAACATTGCCCTCTGCACTGGTTTTAAATTAACCTTCACTTTCATGTCACAAATCTAAAGCACATGCCTGTTTTTTCTCCATGACGCTATAAACTGTTCTCATGAACACACGCAACTGTATATCATGCTGGATATAATCAATCACACATCGAGGTTTGCACTGCAAAGTTCACTGCAACACTTTTGCATGTGGTCTGGGAACCACATCTCCAACCTTCTAGTGACTTTAAATAATAACTTTACCAAGTAAGAAACACAAGATACATCTCCTCAAGCATCAAACCTGCACATGCTTCTTACATAAAAATATAGTATTACTGTGAATACTTAAGAATAACTTCATGTATTCCTCTGTTCTGTTGCATTAATGTGGTCCTGATGCTTTCCAGAGATTTCTATGTCTGTATGCCCTGCAGCTCTGCAGATGCTGGTGTTAAAAGCCTTTCTCCTCTGACTACATTTTTGGAGATAATACCTTTTTGTGGGTAAAAAGGTGCGTCTTTGAGTTTTCTTTTAGAACATCTTAATGTAATCAGACATTGTCACACAACTTATCTGCCTTAATCCTTACACTGCTTCTCTCCCTACCTACTGATTATACAGTACATCTCACAAATGTCTTGTTTATGAACTTAATGCAAGGCTGAAATACTTTGAGTAAAAGGGTTTGGACTATGCAGCACCAACAGCATTCAATCCACCTTTGCCTACATGTAGTTATTTATGTTTCCATCACGCAGCAAGTCAGACCATGAGGCGTGCAGTGCAGTATTATCAGAGCACAATTTAATTTGGCTCATATAATCTCACCACATTAGTTTCCTTAAATAGACAGAGACGCACAGCATCAGCATCCAAGAAACAGATCTGTGGAAAGGTTAGTATTCAGGGTATCGAAGCAGCTGTTGGTTGAGGCAACTAAATGGATTTCTTCAACAGTTTTATTCGTAACAACAGACTACAGCAATTATGTTGCTTTATGTGGGATGCAAATATGTGTATATCTGTTACCTTTAAACTGCAATTCCATTCTAATTTATACAACCCATCACAAATGGCAAAAGGAGAACTTCTTAAACTTAAAACAGCAGACTATTGTTAGTGAATTAAAGTTAAGTGAAGGTTTTGTGGTGTAGAGGGACGTAAATGGCTTTTCTTACTAAACTGTGAGTTTAGCAATGTCACCAAAGTTAATGACTTTTGCCCGGATGCATTCTGTAATACACACATGGCTCATATATCAAATTTTCCGTGCGACAGTGTGAACGGTGTCAATTTCAACATTTTAGTAAAACTCCACACCCTCGCAAAGCCTAAGAATGATCACTATTTCTTAAAGCCGAATGACACGTATAAAACATCATTTTGACATCGGAGTCAGCGCGACTGACGAGATAGAACAGCTGGCTGGTGCAGCGGCCCGAAAACAACCTTTGACCCACAATGAGAAAAATGTTAATTGAAACACTTTGAGGAGGAAAAAGGCCTGATTCCAAACCTGTGTAACTTATAGAAACTGGTACATGAGGTTAAACGCATATTTCTTAACTTATGTAGCTGCATATATGCAAATTCATGCTTTGTGGAATATTTATGACTTATACTGATATTGAAATTCATATAATGAGGTTTTTGATTGATTTTGCTCTTCATCCTTTTACAAAAAGTGGATTTCTGTCTGATTTGGCAGCAAAAACAATTCTAAAATAATTTGACACTGCACAGATTTATAATAACAACTGAACAATCAGAGTTTTATTCAGTATCTGCTCCAGTAACTTATAGCTTGTTATTATTCAGGGCTGAGTAATAATGTTTTCAATCCTCTGGTTTCATTTGTAGAGCAGTTTTAAGTAGTCACATAAATTCAATTAATGACCAAAACTCTTACAAATGAAACATAATAAATAACCACCACTTGGTCTAATCCAAACAGCAAACTTGTTTCCATGTGTTGGTTGGACAAACAGCAGATTCATCCAGTTTTGGTCTTTTGTTATATAAGAATAAAACCCTCAGTGGCCAAACACAAACCTCAATTACTTTTGTGTATCAAAGCAAGCCAATAAAACATACCAAAAATCCAAAATGCATATTTGTGGGTAAGAAAAACACCAAGCAGACGACTGTTTTTCTAAATATGGGGTGTAGATTTGTAAGAGGCGAATAGGAGACTAAATCGAAGCGTGAATGTATTCTAAATGATTCTTCACACAGATATGGTCTCGGTGGTTTCCTGAACCACCTATTTACATAATCCCAGTAGTGTCTTCCCGCTCGACCTGATAAGTAATGTTGATGTTTTTGGCTGATGAGAGTTTGTCTACAGAGAAAACAGCAGGGTTGAAGTTTACTTCAGAGCTGATACTACATAGAACAGTTTGGTTGTTGTTTTAACCGTGGCCTGAGTTTAACTTAACAAACCATCCCTCAGACGAGTTAAGTACATTTGGACCGAGATGATCAGGAAGAGTGCAAGGAAGTATTAAAGAATATATAAATTAACACAGAGAAAAACTGTAGAAAAGTTTCAACATGGGTAGAAATAATGGCTCACTTGGGGAAAATCACACAAATGGTCCTTAAATGAGCTGTGTTAGGGAACTGAGGCCTGCATCCTGCTTTCCTACAGAGTGGACAAGGTTCAGTAAGTTTTAAAACCGAGACACATCTCCACTGGACACCTGCAGCCGTTACAAAACCGTTCATCCTGTTTATGTGTTCATTGTTTTTCACTCAAGTGGCTTTAAAAACACTGCCACACTGACCTCTTAACATTCCTCAGTGAAATCCAAGGGATCGGATCAGATAACATCAAATGCCAAACATGTACTGACGTAAGTATTTTAAAAACAATCTTCTACAAACAATAGATTTTCAGATATGAGAGAAACAAAACATTAAATACATATATGTAGCCTTTTTCCAGACATTTATTTAAGTACAAATATAACCCTGATTCTAATTGGGTTTTATTCTAAAATGCAATAAAACAGAATACAATGCAGTGAGGATGACATGTCAAAAGGTCTGGACTGTGTGCATGTACCGTATGTTTGCAGTATGTGGTTTTGCATTGTCTTGCTGAAATATGAAAGACTTTCCATGAAACAGACGTCTTCTGGATGGGAGCAGATGTTGCTCTGAAACCTGCAGAAAGCTTTCAGCACTGATGGATCCAGATGTGAAACCTGCCCATTCTATAACAACTAATACAGCCCCATACCATCACAGATGCAGGGTTTTGAACTGAGCACTGATAACAAAAAAAAAAAAGTCTGGTCCCTCTCTTCTTTTTTTTTCCAGAAGATTTTTTCATTGTGATTCATCTGACCACAGGACAGTTTTCTGCTTTGCCTCAGACTGTTTTATATGAACTTTAGTCCTGACAGCATGGATCATACACTTAAGTCTTCTTTGCATTATAGAGCTTTAACCTGTGTTTAGTGTAAACTGTATTTGCAGAGAGTAGTTTCTGGAAATGCTCCTGAGCCCATGCAGTGATGTCTACTACAGAATCATATGTGGTTTTAATGCAGTGCTGCCTGAGGACCCAAAGATCTCAAGCATCCAATACTGATTTACAGGCGTATCCTTTGTATAAAGAGACTTCTCAAGGTCTTCTGATCATTTTATGTACTGTTGGTGATAAGATAGTCAAAAGAGTCAGCATTTTACATTGAGTAACATTATTCTGGAATTGTTTGCCAATTGATAGATGCAGTTTTTCACAGACTGGTGAATTTCTGCCTATGTTTATTCCTGAGAGACTCTAACTCCCTAAGACACTCTTTTTATACTCAATCTTGTTGCCAGTTAATCTAATTAGTTGCAAAATGTTTCTCCAGTTGTTTATTTTTGGTACCAATTACTTTTTCAGCCTTTTGTTCTTTCCCATCCCAAGTTACTGGAGACGTGTTATTGCCATTGATTAAAAAATTACTTAAAATTGTACATTTTCCCAATTTAACATTTGATGTGTTTCTATGTTCTATTGTGAATAAAATAGAGGTTTGTGGGATTTTCAAATTATTGATTTCTGTTTTTATTTACATTTCATTCAGGATCTCAACTTTTTTGGACTTTGGGGTTTATAAAGTAAGGGTGAACAAACTTAATGTCAGATTCTAATTCTTTTTAACAGTCACATCCCATTTTCAAAGCATCGATAACGCAAACACTAATGAAGATACAATACTGATTTTGTGTGGTGTTTCCAAGGACTAATAATATTATTTTCTGAAAATATGAAGTAAATCAGAGATGGTCAGAAAGGAGGCATCCAGGTATTTTATATGAACTGACCCTCTTCTACCCAAGGCTTAATATTCACACAAGAACAGTGGATGGAAACCTGCACAAATGTCTTTAACTTTTAGATAATTAGCGATACACTTGGGTGCAGACGTGCTACCTCCTGTCATCAGCAGTGAAACAGTACCCCTAATTATAATAAAAATAACACATGATGACAACAGGTCATTAAAGAGCAGGCACATGTTGTTTCTCAGTGTGTGTGTATTTATGTGCAAGTCTCCCTGATCGTGTGTGTTGTCGGGGCTGTAAGGGCACCAGGTGTAAGCAGCTGTCCATCTGTCTGTGACTTCAAAGCCTGTTTGAGCAATGGTGTCTGTGAAGTGGGGTGGGGGGGTTGGTCCTTCAGAGGCCATGCACACTGAAGGTGATATCGAAACCCTCTGATATGAATGGATTTGCCCTGCAGTCAAATATGGAGCAATACATCAGAGTAGACTGAAGATGTGTAATGGGTGTTAAGCCTTCAATATGACTTACAGATGAAATGCCTCGTTGCACATCTGCAGACGAGGCTGATATTGCATCGAGGTTTTCATTTCACAATCACTAAAGCTTCTTTTAAAATCAGCTGTGCTGTAATATACTGCAAAAAACTTTTACTGTGATGTGTTCTGCAGAAAACATCTACCGATTTCAAGACAAAAAGAATGTTTTACTCAGGAATACTGTTAACAGAGTAGTATTTTCCCATTCTGATTAATGAGGACTGAACAAACCATATTATCAGCTGCCTCACTTCCTTTTATACAGTAAACAAGTATTAGACCACTTGGACAAATAAAAGAGTTGATAGTACAATATTATTCAACAACATTTGGCGGCCATTGTTTCTCTGCCAGAGCTACATTATACAAACAATAATTCCCTGCCACTCAGTAAAATGAACGCACAACCAGGCCCTGATGGCAAGAGCACTGAATCATGGGAGCTTTTTCCACCAATAGCAGCTGACTCCCCCCATCAAGCCCCTGTTCTCCATCACTGGTTTGCTATATTGACCCAAGTAATGGTGATAATGGATGTTACTCACATCAATGGGAAGATCAAACAGTAAAAGGAAACCTGCTGCTTCTACAATTCACACTCCCAAGTGCACAGCTTCAACCCATTATGCAGCTCAGCAGGGAATAACCACATCAAAACATTGTTTTTTTTACAATGAAAACACTCAAAACAAACACACTGAAAGCACCACATCTTGCTCTCACAGTCTAAAAATCAGCTAATTCCTTAGGCATCTGGTTGGTTTTTCTGACCTTATGTACAACCATCATGAGACCTTTTGTTTTACATTGATCTCCAAGATTAACAATTTGATTAAATCATTAACAGGTCAAAGAAGGTCTGACAGACTCCAGATTGACGGACAGTGCTTTAAGAGAGAAAAACAAGGAAGGAATTACTTTTATATTTAGATACAGAACACAACAAATCCATTATAGTCACACTTGATCCTGTACAGTGACCAGCCAGGAAATGCCCTCTCCATGGTGCTTATGAACAAAACAATCCAAGACATGACACAATGATCCATTTATATCAGGAGGCAGGTAAATATAGACCTCTGTCTGAAAAAGAGCTGGGCAATATGGACAAAAAATGACATCCAATGAAAATTTATGGTTTAAATCAAATGTTGTCTAATTACATGAACCGAAGATAAAACATGACTTTAAAATACTCTGTCTTTACTTAAGGTATATGACATATCCTCCTGAGACCCAGTAAGTAAACATTTTTGCCATTGTACATTAAATGATTGCCTTCATTGGAAACATCATGATGCAACAGTTTTTTCAGATACACTGTTTTATTTTTTTAATATATATAATGTCCTTTTCAGCTGACTTTTTTTTTTTTTTTTTTTTTTTTTAATAAAGCTGTGAAACTCTCATCCACTACGGAAGACAAAAATGCATTGCAGGGTCTCAGGAGGATATATGAATGGATAAACACATTGGCAATTTATATATTACAAGAAGCAAACCAGTGGCATTTTAAAGGTTAAAAAAAAAGGTTAACTCATTTTATCATCCCTGTAGAGAAAATCAGTCTCTGTAGTTGACTCATCTTAATACATACACAGTACCTAATATTAGTATTAACACACAACACATTAGGAGGAGTGAGCTGCCGTTGAAGGTGCTCAGGGACCACCTCCAGACCTTCATCAAGGTACTGACAGAAGATTCATTATATGTACCTGTTTTGATGGGAAACCAGAGGACGTGCACATGGCACAGAAACAACAGGAAAACTCATCACAGAAAGGCCTGGTCAAACTCGGAATAGAAGATGGAACCTTGTAGCTGTGAAATGTCACCACACCATCCAGTTGAGTGAGAACAGTATCCAAACCAATCATCCGGAGTTTGCATTTTAGGCATTTTTCATGATTTTTCAGACAGCGAAGCATTGATTGAGTGAGTGATTGATTGATTGATTGATTGATTGATTGATTGATTGATTGATTGATTGATTGATTGATTGATTTACTCCAGTGCGTTGCATAGCCCTACTCTGAAACAGTAGGTTCTTAAAACATCAGTTTATAACTTTCTGTTCTAAAATTATATTAATCTGAACTGGTTCTACTTGAAATCACTGTGCATGTTAGAATACATTCACTTTTCAGATACTTAATATGGCTTAATATGGCCAACCAGCACTTTCCTCATTTTTTCCAATTTATCTTATCAGAAATTAAAGATATTGCATATTTTAACTCTAAAGCACATGATTTCCTCCAAAAAATGTAGACCACATCTGAGAGTACCATCATATCTTAACTGGTTCCAGACTTATGAACCTTTCAGTTTGAGCTGAACCTAAATTGTAGACCAGTAAACATATAGTTAAAAAAAAAAAAAAGTGAATTTGATTGAAATCGAACTAAAGAGAAACCAAAAGAAGGAAAAATTATCCATAGTAGCACATGGGAAAAACACCTGAAGTTGGTGATTGTTAATAATGCCATAGTAACAACAATACAGTAGCACTAAAGTTATTCTTTTCATTCATTTAGACAACACTAACCACTGAATTGATAACACTGGCGTCACATTACACCAACAGACAAACCAACCAATGCCCAGTTCAGGACATATCAGATTTACACAATGTAACAGAGCCTTGGTTTACACCTTCATTCAGATATTCAGGTGAGAAAAGACTTGATTGTTCAACTGTAAGTCAACCTAACATGGTTGTAAGAGGTCTCTCCAAATGATGAAGCCATAGATGTTATCGTAGAAATATACAACCTCCTGTGACTCTACGTAGTCTTTACATAAGCATTATCACTAAAATGTTCCACTGTGCTAGAATTTTTAGTGCCATTTTTTAAGGCTGATATCCTTGAGCCTTTGCGCTGTTTCCTTTACAGACTTCATTTCTGGGTATCTGGATTATGTTTCACTAATCCTAACAAACCCAAATTAGCCAAAACATTTTTAGACATCTCCAGATTAATGTTGCCCCTGTGATGGCCCAGATCAAAAACAGGGGTGGACTTCTCCTTTTCTGCACCGTGTCTCCTGTGTGGACTGTGTTGCATGGAAACACATAAACAGTGTGAACAGCTCGAGGCTTTATTTGAGGATACAGATAAAACAGCATGTGCCCATGACAAACCTTCTACAGACAAGGAGTTTGTTTCATGGCATGGTGAATATCAGCTGGTTGCACAGAAATATTCAGGGATATGGAATGTTTCTGCCAAAAATGTGTGTAGATGTATGATTATATCCAAAGTGCATGCAGCAAATTGAAATAATTACACTGTCTGGTTATATTTCCTAAGCTTCTAAATATAAAAAAACAAAAAAGTCAGAGCAGATATGGTAAGTGACGTCCTAACATACAGGAAGCTCTTATATCAAAGATCAAAGAAGCGTCACTATTTCCTTACAACGTCCAACCTGCTCCATGAACAATGAAACCACAGCTGTTCACACAGATGCACTGAAGTGAAAAAGTGGCGGTCCCTCCTGTGGAAGTTGACCGGAAGAGACAGGGACTTTCATTTCAGACCCGCTCTGCTCTGCTGATCCTCGGCCAGATATCTCAGCCTCAATTTTCTATGCTGCGGTCCAGACCCAACAAGGGCATTTATTGTCCGTGACCAGCTCGCTTCTTCTGAAGAGCGCCAGTTGTTTAGAGCACAAGAAACTGGGGTTCAGTACTTCCAAAAATGATGACCTTTAAAAGAGTGAGGTCCAATGTGGCTGCTCTTTGGCCCGGCTTGATTAGCTGATGTCACAGGAAGTGAATAGTATTCTTATCAAGTTTCACTGCTTTACTTCAACAGCATGTCTGTCTTCCCTCTGATATCACCAAGAGCCAGAAACAAGGGGTGGAAATCAAAGCAACTCCTGATATGATGCAATGACAACAACCATGATAAAAACAGTATCAGTATGCAGTGATTCTGCGATGCATTCAAAATCAGACAATCCATCATAATGCCTGTCAATAAACACGAAAAATAGCTAAAATGTTGTGTTTTTCTGCAGAGTTCCCTTTACCCAAAAAAAAAAGTTCATGTCAGTTGTTTGCAAGTATCATGACAAATGTCAAATCAATATTCTTTAAGTTTAAAGGCTTAAAAGACTGTTATTTATGGTTGAAAATTATTTATGATCAGAACGTGACCAATACTTCAGACATCTAGAGATTTTAACTTTGAGTAAAATTAAGTAAAACAAACTCTGAAAGCAGTTTAGATGACAATGTAAACAAAACTAACCCTTAAGATAATATAAAAACATTAAACAGAATAATATTAAAATCAATATAAATTAGTTTTAATTTTGTAGACTACCCCCCTAATAGGAACATTCATTCGTTCATTCATTCATTCATTCATTCATTCATTCATTTTCTGATCCACTTAATCCTCTGGAGGGTCATAGGGGATACTGGACCGTATACCAGCTACCAAGAGGCGAAGGCGTGGTGCAGCCTGGACATGGTGTCAGTTCAAAACAGGGTTGACATTTAGGGGAGAAAAAAAAAGCAATAAAAAACATCTGAATTCAATGTGTCTGAATAGTTTTGTCCTTGTAGTGTAAATCTTTTGGTGAAAAATTATCAAATATTTGGTCCAAGTTTATCTAGAACACATTGCAAATTGAAATTGAATTGAAATGACACTGATGACTCTGTTTTTTGCTGTCTTTTAAGATGACAAAACCTCTAGGATGGAAGTGTACTGGACTGGCCTTTTGATTGGCTTTTACAGAATTAGTCACAGTTCAGAGAGGCTTTTTAATATAGTTATCATGTTACCAGAAATCCACCAGAGTGTAAAAAAAAAAGCATTTCAAAGCTAATTCACAAAAAATAGTACTTGTGGAGTAGTTATAGAGTGAAGGTGTGGCGGCAAAACAATCACAGGAGGGACATGAGGAGGAAAGAGAGCCAGAGAAGGTGAGGTCCAGGATGTGGACTTGGCACAATAAGGGTTGGTAGAGATCAGGGTCAGGCCTTAAACAGGAGATCAGCACAATACATGAGGTAAGAAAAGGTTCACACGTAGTCATCAAATGGCAATAAGAAGATATGGAGTGACTTAGAGGGCGAGAGAGGAGGGAAGTGAAGCCCAAAGAGGAAGAAGTGTAAGGGGAAAAACACACACTGACCTGTCTTACTCAAACAAACAAGTAAAAGCATACCCACACAAGAAAACGACTTTAACATGAGGCTGTGAGGGCGGCCGTGTGCTCCTCTCACCCACTTGACACTACTTATAAATCTACACTCAGGCTTTTCTAAATATACACATCCACCTGAGACTGAACAGAAACACTACAGATCTGCACAGGTAGATGCACTGCTTTGGCTGGACTTGAACGCACCATGCAAACATCACACTAAACAGTAAGACCCACATCTCAGTCTGGAAAAGTGTTTATGTGTGTGATAGAGGCATAGTTGAGCTATTCACCGCGGCATGGGCAGTACCGTGCCACTTGATCCCTGCTGGAAACAGACAGGAGCTGACAGAAAGCAGACGGAGAGCTCCCTGACTACAACTGAACCTCTACGGATGTCAGCAGCTAAAAATACATGCAGTAAAATAGTCAAACAGACCATACTGAAGTTCATATGTGGAAGAAACAAACATATCACAACAAGATTTTCTCAAAGTGCAGACATGCAACAATCCTGGCTTGGCATTACAAAACTTTCACACTTTTTCACCATTTAAGTAGTGAGTACTCCTGAAAAACCCTTTTTAATTAACATGATTTATTAATTTTTTCCTCTTCCTATATTCTTCAAATAACATTTCTTAAAGTTGTGAGCTCTCTTGGCATATATACAGCAAAATTAAAACACTAGGTTACAAGACTGCAGTATGCAAAGAGGGGGGTTTACTACTGCTGTGTAGTTTTTACTGAAAATTAATGTAAACAACAGAGGGCTGTGCAATATCACATCTGTTCAAGTTTACACACCTATGACAGGGCATGTAATACTCTGGCTGCAGGAGGTGGAGTGATAATAATGTAATGCAAAAGTTATCAAAATATTAAAAAGTTGTTTTTCTTTGCAGTTTGTTCATTTGTCATCATTTTTTGCAGCAGTGTACTCTATATTAAATCCATATGGAAGAGGATTAGGGCCACTGCAAAAAAAAACAAAAAAAGGTCCAAAAAAATGTTTTAATCATTATTTTGAGATTAAAGTCAGAATTCTAAGAACTTCTGAGAAAAAAGTCAGAATTTCTGAGATTAAAATCAGAATTCTGACTTTTTTTCTCGGAACACTTTTTTTTTTTTTTCTTTACATTCAGGGGGAGTGTCACTTTCACTTTATGCCATGCAGGAGGAGTACAGCCGGCTGACAAAATGACGGATTTAAGTGACTTTTTATGCATCTGGGAGGTTCTGACAGAAGCTATTTTCACTATTAGATGAGCAGATGGGAGTTTTGGCAGATGGAAGTTTTAACTGTTGTAGAGGCAGAAGTACGAGCTAAGTGGCTAACGGTTCTTACTAGGATCGTCATCATTGTGGATCGAAGGCCCTGTGTTCTTCATC
>JAPQRP010000006.1:22271940-22285026 GCA_037367295.1 Apogon hyalosoma | reverse complement strand
CATCTTTTTTTTGTTTTTTTTTAGTTCATTGAGTTCTTTTTGTTGCCTGTCATATTCATTTGCATTCACTTTTAATCATTTTGTCGGTTAGTTTGGTCAGCATTTGTTCATTTTTGTGACAACTGATCATCTGTAAAAAATAAAATAAATCTGACCCATGGAAGTCCACCAGTCTACTTCCAGGACTTCAAGGATCTGCAGCTAATTGTCTTGGTCCAGATACCACAGTACACCTACAGAGGTCTGGTGGGGTCTAGGCCTCAGGTCAGGACAGTTGCTGTGGAAAAAGGTGGACCTAGACAATATTAGACAGGTGGTAATAATGTTCTGCTCCCACAGATGTTCGACTGGTTGAGATGCAGCTGTTGTCCTTCAGATACTTTTGGTAAGTACAAAACACTTGAACAAGATCTAGAAATGCTCTGACCCAGTGATTTGACCATCACAGTGTCTCCCTCTCTTGCCCATCTTGCTGCTTCCAACACATCAGCTTCAAGGTCTACATGTTCACTTACTGCCTAACACATCCCACGCACTGACAGGTCCCATTATAATGACATAATCAAAACTAATACCACTTTCCCTGTGAGTGCTCACACTGTTATGGCTGATCAGTGTATACATTTTCTCATTTTATTGATGGACTAAATGAGATACTCAGGTAATTACATCAGGGAATTTGAGGATTTGCACCATCTGTGCGGAATATCTTAGTTTCTGCAGTTAAACTCAATTGCACAATGTGTCTTTAAAAGTGGCAATAAATGAAATTAAACATAGCATATGGGCTGTGTATTTCTCAACAAGAATTTTATCCCAATAGTGTGGAGTGTGTTTAAAACATCTTTTAAACCATTATGTGGAGAGATAAATTTTATGAACCATTAAAATGCAAAAGGATAAAAAACATTTGTAGTTGTTGGTCATAAATATGTCTGCACGGGGTGGGGTTGTGCAGTGGGAATTGAACTGTACACAATTCTGTCTATCATTTTTTTCCAGATGTCAAACTTTTGCCTCATTGTCCTTCATTCAGACAAACACCCGCCCGGTGAAGTCACTGTCTGCTCGGCCATCAGCCCCCGGCATTTACAGAGTGATTTACAGGCCATGAACTAATGGAAATAACTGATTGATGCCAGCGGAAGATTGATTAAGCCTGTACGTCTTTCATTCTACCCTAGAGGGAAAAGTTATGAGGATAAATTTAGAGCTTAATTATGTGTAGGGGTTTCAGGGAGTGAAAGGAAAATAACATTTCCTCATGTCTGAGGTAGTGGATTTGACAGGCACCGCAAAGCTTTCATGGGTTCTGGTCTTGTCAGTGTTTATAAACACACCTACCTGGAGAAAAATGCCAGACAACACAAGAGATTCAGCTCAGTAAACTGAGGAAAAAAAAAAAAAAAAAAACACGTTCTCATTGTTTTAAACTATCATCAGCGACGAGAGGAAGGAGACGACTCACTACAAACAGCTCATGGTGTTGAAATGGAGATGTAACTCTGTCAAGGTACTTTAACGGTGCTTGGTGAAGCCATTAGGCGGAGGTAAACAGTGGAAAATGAACATTCTCCAGCCTTTTGGCATTTACTTTGGTACCACTTTTCCTTTGAGAGTGAAAAACAGAGGGTTGGAGTTGAATTTTATTGATAAAAGTGGCACGTGAAAAGTCAAATGACTATGTAATGAACCAGATTTTTGTGGTAAATATGAGAAACAGTTCAGTTTAGGGATCAGAAACTGTTGTCAGTAGATCCTATTTGTCAGTGTATTAAAGGGTATTATGGCCAAACATACACTATATATCATCATAAGTGTTTTAAATGCAGATCATGGTTCATGTTAGCTGCACAGATATGCATGCAAAGTGCAATAGTGGCATAGAAATTAAAATTTGTGGACTGAATTTGGCAGGAAGCCGTTGTCATAACATCTGTTACAAAAATTAGTTGTTGCAGCTGAAGAACAGACACTGAGTAGACATTACCACTAAGGTATGTGTCATTTAAGTAACACTGTCTGACTTATCCCATTACATAATCACAGATGTCAGGAACCAAAACTGTAATGTACTCTGTCTTTATCCAGAACTTCCCAGTTAGACATAAAAGAAATGACAAAAAAGGTTGTGGTTAATTTCCAGAGGTGAGCTCTGACTTTTGTTTTGTTCAGAAGCAGATGTTATGCAAACACTGCAGAGTTTTTCCAATCTGAGTACACCAGGAAGCCGGTGAAGGTGCTGTCTGTCTTGGTGCTGGAGTAAAGTCCATTGTATTCTCCCATTGCCATCTGGACCCACACCTGGTCCCCAGGGACGAGGTGGAGCAGAGAGCCTCCGGACAGAGATGCCGGTTTGGGCCAGTTGCCATAGAACTGGAAATAAGATGCCACTGCGTGACCGTTTTTCATCAGGTCAAACTGGAGGCTGGCACGGTAGACTGTGGCGTGGATGGCAAAGTAGTAGACCCCAGGGACTTTGCAGACGAAGCGTCCCGTCTCGGGGTTGTAATCACCTTGTTCATTGAACATTATCTTGTCAAAGTGCACGGCGTCACCCACAGTGAGGGGTAAGGTGTGGCCCTCAGACAGTTTGGCACTGAAGGCAGATTTGGGGGCAACGGCACATTCTCCTGCCTGCCCACGCTCCCCCTTCTCCCCTGGGTCACCCCTGTCCCCCGTCAGGCCTCGCACTCCTGTCTCACCTGGAGAGAAACCAGCAGCAGTAGAAAGAATCTGAGTACAGGCAATCAAGTACAGCACGTCTGTAGAGTTTTGACAGACAGTTGTGGGAAAAAGTGGAAAAATTTACACTATTTCAAATATTATCATGAAATATTTAAGGGAAAATATGTTTTGTGTTCCAAAAGGTGTGACTGCATCAGACACAAACAAATACAAATGATTATTTAGTTTATTGTTGACAAGAAAAAGTAACAAAGCTACATTTTTGACAGTTTCAACATGTCATGTCCTGGATGTTTCATTATCCTGCTGAAACATTCAGTTTTGACCTCAAAGGAAACAGAGCATGTGCAGAAGGGAGCATGTGGGTTTGGAGAATGACACACAATACATGATATGATATGATATGACATGACATGATATGATATGATATGATATGATATGATATGATATGATATGATATGATATGATATGATATGATATGATATGATATGGGTGCAGTATTATAGTACTATAGTAGTGGGAAAAGTGTCTAAAATTGGCTCCATTATCTACATCATTGAAATGCTTTTACATAGATTCATTAGATTATAAATGATGGTAATAAAACACCCTGCATAATGACTTGTCTTATACTTTAAAGCTGTGTTTCACATGCATAGGGTCGCCAGTCGGTAGAACAAAATGCACAGCAATACTAGGATATGTGAATACATTTCTTTGGAAGAGGTAATAGATGTTGACCAAAGACGTGTGAAATGTAGAGGAAACGCTTAGCTATAGCAGCTATAAGAAGATTAGTGATGTAGAAGATAAAAGAAAAAAACAAAAAAACAAAACACACACACAGTAAAAGACAGACAAGACAGAAAGACAAAAAAAACAACATGACAAAATGATGTAAATGACAAGAAGCAAAATTAAAGTGACATAAAAGACACAAAAACCAACAGAATTTTGACAAAGAAAGAGTTGGTAAAAATGTTCATTCGTGGTGTATTTTTGTAAGTCTAGCACAAATTATCGCTTCAGTTTTGAGTAGAAAAACTTCAGGAGCCTTTTATGCAAATACATGTTTTAATTCAGGACTTATACTTCCCTTGGAATATTTCTACACTGTGTTTTTTCTACTTCTGCTTCAGTAAAGCAACTGAAGACACACTAACTAAACAGATCACCTGGGTCTCCTCTGTCCCCTTTCTGTCCCTGCTCCCCTGGAGCAGCATCCCTCCCGTCTCTCCCGTCTCGCCCTGGTTGACCAGGGCTGCCGTGGACCCCAGGGGATCCTGGGATACCAGGGTGTCCCGTACATAGACTGGGAGGAATCTTATTGTCGTCTAATTGGTCAGAGAAATGGACTTGGAGGATGAGAAGTGAATGGAACAAGGATAACAGCTTAAGTGATGTCATTGCTGTGTCACTGCTGAGAGAAAAAACAGAAATATATATGTTAATAGTTTAGAGATATGATTTTCTAAGAATTTTTGTGGAGGAGTCACATCTAACTCTGGTTTAGGCTGTAAATGGAATCAGACAGAATCAGATCACAGACGTAGAGGGAGCACAAATAGATGCAGCGATGAAAACTGTCACCACTGAAACAGGACCTTTACAACATAATCTAAAGCCAAGTATGAAGTAGTTTTCTCTTATTTTTAAGCAGTGATGCATCCTGGTACAAAAAAATCACCTTTATTCAGATGATTTGAGGAGTATCTTCTCTGCAAAAACCTGATTTAGTCACTGTAGCATGTTCAACACTTCAACACCATTTACAGCCACTTAAAGCTCTCCAGTGATGACCAGACCACACCTTTTGTGCATTACTGATGTCAGGCCAAAATAATTCGAGTGTGTATTTTTTTAGGTCAGCATATGCACTTACATGTACACTGTTGCCCATAAGCTGGAATAATTTTGTTTTAGACACATTGTTCTTTTTATTCCTATTTATACACATTAGTGTTCAACTTTGATCAGGTACAAAGATTACATTCTGAGTCTAAGTTACATCAAAAATTAATCACATTGTCACAATCATTTCATGAGAAAAGGTAAAAAATATTTTATTCCAACTTAATGGGCAACAGTGTTTTTGTAGATGAACAAAAACATCTACAAATCCAAGACTTTGTTCACATCATAGCTATTACCTGTATTTCATTACTAAAATGGCATATTCCAACAAATTGTACTATCACTCCTTAAAACTGTAAAGACAATAACTGGTTAATAAAAGCAGATGTCTGCCGGACTTTCCTGCCCAGGTGTGTGTCCATCTGAAGACTAACAGTTTATAAAGTCCAAATGAGGCATGACTGAAACAACGCAAATGTGGAAAACATGTGATTCTTAACACAGGTGCAGGTTTGGATGATTCAGTTTCCTCAAAGAGTTTGTTGAGTCATGACACTAAGAACAGCATGAATAGCTTCAGGATGGCACGTGGCACAAAGTGATGGAAAAAGGGAGTAAAATAAAACATCAAATGGCAAAAGAGAGATGAGGTGATATTTGTCTTTTCTTCGTTATTCTTTTGAGGAGACAATCATCATCCCATATTAGTTTCAGTTGAAGGAGAAATAAAACAATGGAACAGTGAATATTCTGTTATGCATAAACAGGCGGCATAAAGTGCATTCTGATCCTTTTTCTGTGACTAAAACACAGGCTTTGCTACCATAAAACCTGTTTCTGTTCAGATAAAACCCAACAATTTCCTGAGCTAATTACACTGGTCTATTAGTAATGTGACTCCTGAATAAAAGTAGTGAAACTTTACTGAGTTTGAGACACTAATAAACAAAAATTATGTCAAATTTGCTGGTTAACTGTGGTTTCCAAGATAGAGTCTTGGGTTAAAATGTGAGAATTAATGAGAGAATGAAAGGAATGTTTGTCTCCGAGCTACAGATCTACTTCCAAACACTGTCTGCACATTACATTCACTTTACACGCTCTTTCTACTGGCAGATTTATATATTTATTGTATAAATGTACATTATCCAAAAGGCCTAGATATGTGTAATAACACAGCATCATAAACATTTAAAATATCAGAAAACCAGCACTCTCGTCATTTGTTTTCCAATTCATCTTATTAAAGAATGTAAGATTTAGCACGTTTAATCTCTGAGGCTGATCATTTCTATTAAAAAAAAAAAAAAGACACCAGTGTTATTAGTCACATTCACAGAGCAAAACATTGCTATTTGTCATTCTAAACAGATGTTTTTAATAGAGATATGATGATGCAAAAATACCAGACAGCTTAGTCGCACCTAGAGTTTAATCCTCACATTCTCTGCTTCTGATTCTGAGCGCTTCAGTGAATCCACCTCAACCCTGACCCTGACAGCACTGCCTCTATCCTTCACAAAGTCAGTCAATTCTGGGTATTTTTGAGGTGTACCTCATCATAATCTTTCTTGTCTCTTTCCTGCACAGTTTAGGTGAAGGCAGAGTTCAGAGGGAAAAAAAATGAGACTGCAGCTTGTCTCCACTTTGCTCCTTTTTGGCTGGCTGACTGAGAGTCCAACAGACATCACAGGACCATAAACTGGACTGATGAACTGAACAGGAGGACTCCGAACTGTCTCAAACTTTACAGCACAACGATAAAACACTGGCCATTTGTCGAACGTGAACCTGTCATTGAGGCAGAGGAGGCTTTTATGCAGCTTCACTAATAGGCGCTGGAGACTGGAGCAACCACAGAAGGGAAGGCAGACGAAGAAACAGAAACAAAAAGGAGGGGAGGAGGGAGAGAAAAGACTCAGCATTACTGGCAGAGGAGGAGAGAAGAAGGAGGATAAATACTGTTGAGTTTGAACAGCTGTCTCCTCAGTAGCTCTCAGATGATTAGAAACATGAACGATCCGAGTGAAAACACAAAGAAGACGGCACACGCCCTTCATTCTCAACCTATTTCTAATAGATTCATACTTAACAAGGCAAACATCCGATCATCACATTTGTTATTGTGTCTTAAAGTTCACAAAGTATTTTTATTTGTATGTTTAACCACAACTCAAGTGATTCAGTTTCAACTTCGAGAACATTTTCTGCGACATTTGCATTATACACTGTTTACCATAAAGTTGGAATAATATTGTTTTCAGACACATTCCTACTTATATACATCTATAATCACCTTTGACCTGGGAAACGATTGCATATCGGGTCCCAGTTACATTTTAACTATCAAGAATAAATCACACTGATAATCATTTCATGAGAAGAGGTAAAAACATTGATTCCAACTTTTTAAGCAGCAGTGTATTATGAGTTACTGAAAATCAGCATTACATTCTTTCACCATCAAAGCTTTTATAAGATGCTCTGAATAAAAAACAGGACTTCACCTTTATGACCTCAGATTAAAACCAACGGTGAGCTTTACTTTTGATTTACAGTGTTTAATAAAGTCAGACTGCAGACAGACTTACCGGGCGATGTAGTGGAGGCTTTAGAAGCAGCTGCTGAAGTTCCGAAAAGAATCCAGTGGAAGCTTTTTCTCCCCGACCATAGAGCCAGGCTGGGGGAAAGTGAGAGGAAATGGTAATGAAACCCAATTAGACGCTAGGGTGGGTGGGAGAGGAGTACAGGCGGTGGAGGACAGGGAACAGGGAGGATACCCAGGGAAATATTTGATGAAAATCCAACATAAATAGGCGAGAAATATTTAGCAGCTATTAAATACAAACAGTGACAAAATCAATACAAAAGGAGATGTTTAGATGATAAAAAAAAAAAAAACAGCCATGGGGAGGGTTATAATGGAGGAATGTTTGTGGTGTTACATAACAGTGTTTAGGAAACTCTCCAAGGAGTAACCACAGAGAGTTCAGAGGGCTGTGGTCAGATTATATGAAAAAAAAAGAAAAAGTAAATGTTACAACAAAGCAGCTGCAGCATCAGTGCTTAAAGAGACAAACCCTGAACAGAAAGGTGAAAAAGAAAAATGCACACATAAACCGACAGTCTTTTTCTACTGTGTGATTTTCATTATCTGCCCCCCAGATGGAGCAATTTGCTCTATCTCGATGGCATCTCCCTACTAATATCAGTCTCCCACTCAAGCAAGACTTTCTGACAGTAATCCTCTTTTCCCAGTTATCCTTCAGTGGCAGCGCTGAGACGATAAAGTCTTTATATCTTTTTTGGCAACGACATTAAACCCGAGCCTGTTCAATTTCACAGTTTCTTTGAATGTGAGCCAGTGACAACATGTATGTCACTGTTTTCACGCAGCAGTAACCTAAAAGGGCCGGGCCATGGTCCATCTGGTTTAATCAGAGTGGAAGAACCAGAAAGAGAAAATGAGCTGGGCGGAGGTTTGTGTTTAGTAATAACACACAGTGAATGATTTCACAGAAAACAATTAACAGCTAATGTGTTACTGACACAAACGAGGCGATTAAGAAGGGATAATTAATTGTGGAAGTGCATCCCCGCAGTATTTCTATGGCAGAATTGTGCTGTGTAATGCATGGTCACACTGATAGTACACATGGGTCTGCTTTGTTTTAGTAATAAAACACTGGTTTTATGGGGAGGTGCCAGAGGGGAGCAGCTCTTTGAAACGGGAGCTGACTTTCCTTTGAATCTGACTCATCAGGCCAATATGAGGAGGAGTTTCACCAGGCTCCTGTGGAGGCAAAAAGCTGTAACCCGAAGGAGACGCGGCAGAGTTAAGACGTGTTTTTAATTAGCATCACCCAGATTCAGCACATTCTGAATGAGCCTGCTGCAATAATTTCCTGTCAAGGCCGATACATAAAGTTCTGGTAATTTGGACCACTTGGCACACCAGCAGTTTCCAGCATCGACCGCCTGTTTCAGGAAAAAAACATGTCCACATTTCAAGATGTGTTGGGTCTGTTTGTCTCTACTTGTGAACACAGATGTAAGGCTGATGTAGAAAAAAGCCTGTACTGTGATGTTGGACATTGTTCTGTTTACTCTACAGTACAGAGCAGATGTTCCTGATGTTTTAAACCTATAAATAGCTATTTCTTAATCCTAGAGATGACTTATTGTAAATTAACATTCATAGCATGGACTAGGAGAGTTTATAAAGTCTATAGAATCATGAAAATCAGAGAAATTTCAGCTAAAGTATCAGGGACTGTAACTCAAGTCTGTTACTGGGTACAATTTCTCTGTGCTTTTCATTTCAGATCTACAAGAGCTTCAGTTTTTGTCTTATAATAAACTGAATTTTCATTGCAGTTTATAATTTATTTTCACAATGTTCTGACTTTTTTTTTTTTTTTTTTTAATTTACCAGTTACACATGTGGGTCAGGGTTATAAATGGAGGCCAAAGGGTAACAGTGTGACCCCAAATATATGAAATATGGACTTTTTGGACAAATTGGAGAAGAACATTTTGTATTTGTTTCTGTCTTTCCCTAACATATTTAACCCATAAAGACCCAGTGCTACTTTTGTGGCAGTTCCCAAATGATAATTTCCTCTATTTTTAACCTTTCTTAAGTGATTTATCAATATTTATTCTTACATTATGCTTTGTATTTTATATTCTTAAATGAAAATCTGGTATTTTTCTATATATTTAAGTTATTGATCATGTAGATGTTCATAAAAGCTCAAATTAAAGCTGAGGGTTTTTCTATCAAAAAAAGAGAAAATGGAAGAAAAAGTGTCTTTTTCTGTAAAATATATCATTAACTGAACATAAAACAAGTGTCTCCATCCACTGTTATTTATCAAACTCCATAGGTTTTACTGGTGAATTAATGTTGTAGAAGATGCCGGTGTTTCCATGTTCACGACGGAGCCTCTGAATGTTTAAATGGGTCATATCTCATGACCATGAAAAGATGGCAAACTGTATTTATTGCATGTATTGATAGAATTAGTGGATCAATAGGGATATAAGTTTTTATATCAGTAAATTGTATTGTTTGCTCGTGGATGCTTGGGTCTTTATGTGTTAATACAATGGGCTTGCACAAGTGTGACTCATCCTCTTCACTGATAAACGACATGAATAGACATGAAGAATGACACCAGTGCAGCAGGTTCTCCTCTGCTGACTCACTTAACCCTCAGGTCTTTGCCTGTAGAGCAGGGGTAGGCAACTCTAGTCCTCGAGGACCACTATCCTGCATGTTTTAGACATTTCCCTCTTCCATCACAACCGGAAGCCATTACATCGTTATCAGGCTTCTGCAGAGCTGATGATGAGCCGAACATTAATTGAACCAGGTGTGCTGGAAGAGGGAAATATCTAAAACATGCAGGATACCGGCCCTCGAGGACCAGAGTTGCCTACCCCTGCTGTATCACTGGAACTAAGTACCACAACCAACCAGACTGTCGCTAACAGTCAGTTCATTTAAGAATAAGGCCAAGACATGGCTTGTTGTTACTCAAATGTGAACATTGATGCTGTGTTCTTCCACTTGTGTTTGCTGTTTGCCATTCTCATGTTATTTAAGTGTATTAGAAATGCCATTTTTCATCAGAATTGTTTTATTATGACATGTTAGATATGTTTTTTTTTTTTTATTTCATTCATTTTAAGATTCCAGTTTATCTTAGCAAAGGAACTGGTGATGAAACCCTGACTTTCAGCTAACTCAGGTATTCGTTTGAATGTTGATTTATGTACACTAATCCCTTGCGCTGTAATAAATAAAACTTAATTTGGAACTGAAACAGCTTTCATTAATGTGTGTGAAGTGAAAAGTAGCCCTTTTTGGTTCTTGTTAATTTCTCTGTAAATACATTTAAGATGTAAATTTTTCCTCATATTTATAACAATCAGCAGCAGCCAGGGACAATATTTACAGTTTGTTATTAAAGAGCTCTTAATGCAGAAATGAATATATAGTTTCTGTGTATATCGCAGAGTTTTATTTTTGCCCTTTCCTGAGTTTTACCCTTTTTCAACATTACCCTCTGTATCATTCAGCTGCTGTGACAAACTGAATTTCCTTGACTTTAGATCAATAAAGTTTTATCTTATCTTTTATCTTAAAATATATCACATGTATATGAGAGTGTTCATTTACTGTCAGTCTTGATTATGTGTTTGTATAGTGGTAAGATTAGATTAGTTTAATGCCGAACGTATCATATTTGATATGTGAATTTTGAAGCTCTCTCCATTGTCAATGTGATATTGTTTTTCTTGAAAAACCTGATGTATACAATTAGATACATGCAATACACAGGTAATCCACCAGGGTGGAGGAATTCATTCACCAGAGGCCTTCCCAGTGACACTACAAAACTGTCATTAATGAGGAAGGAGGAAGAACTTTGCCAAATTTGAAAAGTTGTTAGACATGTTTGTCTTATATTATGTTTTTGTTTGTTCAAAAATAATATTTGAGCATTGAGACCCAATGGATCAAATAGGATACAAAACTGAAACTCATACATGGAAATTATCAGAAAAAAAAAGTTTTGGTTGTTCAGAAGGACCGATAGACTCCAGTTTCAAAGAACTGGAATTTTCTGTCAATGATTTAATGGGTCAGGCTTTACAGGGTAAATGGTGTGAGACTAAAAAAGTAGAATACTAAAAAAAAAAAAATTAAAAAAAATAACAAAATACATTGGCCAAAGTGTTGGACTGAAATACAAAAAGTATAAGGTTTCAAATTTACTTAAAAAAAAAAAAAACTGAAGAAAATACCCAAATAAAAATTTTGTATATTTTGTAAACTAAAAACTTCATGTGTGCATGTGCTACCGATCTTATTTGTAAATACATTAGATTGTCTTATTTTAATACTGGCAAATGATAAAAATGACTATCATTTTCTCAAAAATAACAGCTTTGTGTATTTTTCCTTCAACAGTTTTAGGAATAGATTAACATGTCAGTGAAGTGGTAAATTTTAGAAAATGAGAAAATAAAACAATGAATGAACCAGACAAGAGACAAATAAAGGAGACATGTTTATTATTTAAACTATCACTTAAATAAAAAAGTGCATAGAAAATAAACATGATTAGAAACTTTTCTTTTTACATTTATGTACAACTTTGTTTCCTAATTATACATTCAACCAAGTAGTTTGTGGTTTTTTTTTTTCACTGTGGTGGTTTTCCTTCATTTCGTTGTGTATTGAGAAAATACTGTTAAAACGGGAGAAAGTATGACTGTTTGAAGACCATTATTATTACACAGAGCAGGAGGAATATTGATAAGACAAAGGTATATTCAAGGCATAAGAAACGAGCCTGTTATGATCTTTGATCTCTTAGAACACGTCCTACTGTCCACTCCCTCTGTGACACCACATCCCATCCTAGGCTGAAAACTCTATACACAAGAAGCAATTAAAAAATTACAAATACATGTGAAGTACTTGTCCAACCTCGCCCAAACCGTGACTTGTAAAAGAACAATTCAGGGTGGATGTTGCACAAAATAAATAAATTAAAATGTTTCATCATTATCTCAGCATTTTGACTTTCTATAAAACAGTACATGATAAGTACAACCAAAGCTTCGGAGGAGAGAGATGGTCAGGGAGACATGAGGCTCCAAAATGAAAAAAGCCATTTTGGTTGGATCTCTAACTCCTGGTGGGTCTCCACAAACCAAACTCTTCATTTATACCACATCAAGTAAGCCGTCTAAAAGTCCCTGTTAAAACGTACAAAGAAAAACATAAAAACATTCACTACAACAACCGGGGAGGGAGGGGGGGGGATCAAATGGCTGACCTCAAGAAGTTCACAACCACATTAATACAGTTACATTTCTCATCACATAAAAGAAAAATGTTCCTTTTTGAGAGAGGAAAAAAAAAAAAAAGAAAAACTGCAATGTTTCTCGATGGTGAAGAAACATTTACAGGCACAGCAAAATTGGTACTGGATATCAATATACAAAAGAATGATGCACGTTAGTTTCATCTGATAGTACTGTAACACAAAACCATTATAGAGTACATTGAAACATTGCTATTAACCATTATAAATCTGCTGTTTTGCTACTGTAACTAAGTTTGTCTGTCCATTCCATATATTGTATAGATACTAAAGTACAAGAAATTACTATGCATGTTTCCGTATAATATTGTTATGTATTTATACTATAATTACAGATAATGAAGGAGAAGGGCCACTGGTGTGGCGTGGTAGAAATCGAGTCCAAAGAAACAACAGAGACCATTTCCTTATTGTATATGCTGTTTAAAACATGAAATAAATGACTTATTGTTCACTGAACCCTCTGACCCTGAAAATGCAGAAGTAAGACATAGACAGAGCCCTTGGCATCAGTAAACATGTAATCACTGATGCTAACATGAACTGTTGAACTAACCCAGTAAGAACCTGTTGTCCTGCTGTTCACACATCTGTATTATTGTCAGTGCTCAAATGAAACTGCTGCCCCCCACCCACCCCC
>JAPQRP010000006.1:22233848-22266706 GCA_037367295.1 Apogon hyalosoma | reverse complement strand
GAATTCAGACCCAAGCAGAGCATTTACAGTTTATGTAGACCACAGGGAAATGTTTTAAAATGCATAATTCCATTTTTTTAAAAAGCAGAATGTCACTCCTTTAACACACAACTCATTTTATATAGACTTTTGGCCAGATATCAGATGTAAAACCTTCCCTAGACCACAGTCCAGACCAAACAGCCCGACACTGCTCCAATGAAAATAGGTGGTCTAAAAGTCACGATTAAACTGACCCGCAGTTCAGTTCCTTTAGTCTCACAACACTTTCTGGATGGCCTGAACTGGGGGACCAATTACAGAGTACAACACCAGGTCTCTTCAGCCGTTAACCAAAACAAGACGAAAAATAACCAGACGATGTCAGGGTACCACATGGGGCCAGAAGGAGACAAAGTTTTTAATAGAAATATGGTCTAACAAAGTATGAGACAAAAACACGATAGGGAAAGAAGAGCAGTATTGAAATAAATCTGCAAGTTCATTTGTCTCCAGTTACAACAACAGCTACTTTATGGATTGACATGTCGACATCATGCACTCGCCTTTCTTCAAATGTATATTAGTTATCACAGGATGTAGCCGGTTCAGGCACATTCCTTTAGTGTACATGCGAAACCAATAATAACCAGATCAAAAGCCTGAAATGTAAAAAAAAAAAAAAAAAAAATAATAATAATATGAACCTTAGTTTGGACTTTTAAGTACAAAAGCAGCACCCAAGTCACTTTGGACACACTGCCTTCACCAAATTCATATAAATCAATGATTAGAGCATCAAAAGTACCTCAAATGCCTTCCTACAACTCATGAATGCAGTTTGTCCCTGGCCTGCTTTGGCAAGCTACATTTTTAAGCTTTTGAAACAGTTTAGGTACGGTCTAAAAGTTTTGCACACAAACTACAACTAAATTATATTTGTGGCTGAAAGACATAGTATTTCTTAGTGAAAGGTCTTCCAGTCTTCACAACCATTCATCTATGACTTCCACAAAATGCTACAACACAAAGAGCAGTAAAGTTGAAAAACATCTGCCTCACCTTCAAAAGACAGCTCTTTGAGTCGTGCGTTGGAGCGAGCTTCCCTCACTTTATCAGTCAGGGATTTCCAAGCCTCTGCAGAGGGAAAGCACGGTTCAAGGTTTCATACATAAGCAAGTTTAGAGCTGATAAAATTTCATCTGTCAGGAAAAGCAGTTGATACATGTGATACAGTGTGAATACATCTGTTTTTAAATGTGCTAGTGATGTGTTTTAATGAAACTGTGGGAAATAGGATGAATCATTTGTATTTAATATTAAAACTATAGGACACAGATGATGAGAGCTTTTCCTCTTACCTTCGATACTTTCGCAGCGAATGTGAAAGCCATCTTCACTGCAGATTTCAAAGATGATGCCCTTCTTGGGTTTGCTATCCAGCACCGTGTCTCTGCTGTTGTCGTCCTGGTCTGGTGGTGAAGCTGCTTTGAGAGATCCTGTTCCACCTGCTGTCGGACCTTTGTCTTTACCCACTATCTTCCCTGGTAAAACTGGACCTTCAGATGTCTTCTTTTTACCAAATACACTGGAAGACATTTTAAGCCAGTGTTACAAACCAGACTTTTATACAGTCAATAAAAACCCTAAATACCGTGGTCGAGTCTGTACCTCTTGTTAGTTGGCTTATCTGCCGGTTTGCCTGTGTCCATGGGTTCAGGGGAGCTCAGCTCTTTGGAACTGCAAAACCAATAGCAGAGGTTGAAAATTAGATTATAATTTGTGACAAATATTCAACAAATAACAGGTAGTTAGACTCAGTAAATGAATGACTGTTATTAAAGACATATTTCATATCCAAGCTTGAGAATCAGCAAAAACCCTGTAGAAGTATACATTATGAATGTCCATAGCATTTACATCTGCATATATTATGCCACTGTACATGGTGCAGATATTGTTAATTCTATATATTCTGTACTTCCAGCATTTGCTGATATTGCACCTCTGGCTAGATGCTAAATTGCATTACATTGCCTTGTATTTGTATGTGTGTGATAATAAATTGAATCTGAAAACGGATAACTACAACCTCAACATTTAGAGAAATTTGCCATTTACTCAAAGTGCTTTCACTTTTCTGTCCTCTGTCTTGTGCAAAATAGCTTAGCACAGATATGTAGTTTGTACTGAACAGACATTTAATTTCTCAATTTCTTCTACCATTCAGTTTCATTAAAATGAATTTACAATGTTACTGTGAGAAATCTGTTTGATATTATTAAAAGGCTTCAAATAACATCATAGAACTATTAAAACACACAGCACTGTGATGGCTTCTAACCTTGGGTTGGAGCAGAGTCTTCCTGTGGGGTTATGATGTTCCTCTGGCTGAGAGGCCTTAAGCTTCTTTACACTGGTTATGTCTGGACTCTGTCTGCTCCTCTTGGCTTTCTTGCCTTTTTCTGCTCCTGCTGCCGACATCACCGTGGAGTTAGATGGTCTTTGTTCCGAGGATCTGGAAATAGGCGTTGTTCTGCTACTCTGAGACTGTGAAGAGGTCTGGGTTTGGGTAAATACTCCAACAACACGCCCTTTGGCGGGGCTTAAAGGGGTGGCTGTGCCCGGCGCTAAAGTAACAGTTGTGTTTTGACTGGACTCCACAGTCTGGGCTCTGTTTACAGGCTGTGCATGATGCTGTAAGTGGAGGTTGCTGCCATCCGTCTCTCCTTGCTGGTTGACAGCCATGCTGATAGTTTGCTGGGAGGGCAGGACGCAGATGCTGCTTGCTATGGATGTCTGAACAGAAGAGCTGAGTTGTGACATGAGGGGAGCTCCTCCTGCTGACTGCAAAACCATCGGCTGATCCGACAAGCCTAAGCCATGTGGACTGGCTTTAAACAAGAGGTTGCTTATAGGCCCTGTGATCTCAGTGGAGCTGAGCACTGGTGTGGAGAGAGACACTGATCCTGGTGCCAACAGGCCTGTAGCGCCACTAGGGGGCATAGACACAACATTCAACACTGACTGACTGGGGTTGAGACCAGAGACAGTGCAGGGGAGGAGGTGAGTGGAGGAGTCATGACCCAGGATACCTGGAGGAGCAGATGCAGGAATTCTCTGCTGGAGGAGGGTAGTAGGATCCAAGTACATAACCCCACCTGATTTTGGCCTTTTGATTATATTTGGAACTTTACGTTGCGACGTGGAGAGAGTACTTAATTCAACCAAACCACCAGGTTGTCCAGGGATGCTCGCTGTAATCTGAGGGGAAGAGAGGTTGATGAGGGTCATGTTGGGAGGTCCTGCGTCTGATGGGGCCAGAGTAGGCTGGCTACGAGAGCGGGCAAGCTTTTTATTTTTTTTTGGCTGAAGACGTGAAATTGGTCTCTTCTTGCCGTGAGCAGAGGCCAGAACAGCAGGGGAGGACGTGAGAGACGAGGGACTGGACACTATGGCAACACTTGGGCCTAACTCATGTGCTCGACCCGCCTCTGAGACCAGAATCTGGGGCTGGTCATGAGCTTGAGAGTGCAACCCTATTAGAAGCCCTGATGTGGTGCTGGGAATTGCCGTCTGGAAGCCGGTCTGTGTGGTTCCTGTAAAGGTATGAATCTGAGGTGGATGGGACATTGTGCTGAGAACTTTGCCCCCAGCTGGGAATATCGGCTGGGCTGGGGGCAGAGCAGTATTCAGACCTGTAGTGAGTGTCATAGGGCTCAGCACTGCTGACGAACTGGTGTCCATCACTCCTGTGGCACTGATTTTTTGGGTGACACCATTAGGGACCGTTTGAAGCACATAGAGGGGCTGAAACTGCTGATTGACCACAATGAGCTTTTCAGGGCCTGGTTTGATGACTGCTGGGCTGGAAACCTGAGCTTGGGATGGTCCTGGGACAGTGACTGGACTGGGGCTACCTGCAGCTGATACTGGGAGGTACTTCTGACCCTGAAGGGGCAAAGAGGGAGAACTTGGCAAACCAGGGGTACCGGCACTCCGTGGGACATCCTGGTTAACTGGAGGTTCAACCACTTGGCCAATAGCAGGGCTGGGAATAAACTGTTCAGGAGTCATGTGACCCTCAGTGACCTGTGAATCTCGATTTCCCAAAGCCGCAGCATCATGCTGACTTTCTGATGGTAGTCCTGCTCTTTTCTTGTCCCCACTCTTTTCTCCACTGATTGTGTCAGGGTCAGAGGTCAAACCCAGCATAGTGCGATCTGAGGTATCTGAGATGAGACTACCAGCTGTGTGGTTCTGATTGGTACTGACAGTAGGGCTACGTGTAGTCAGAACAGAGAGGTCAGAGGGCAGCTCCAGCGGAAGATATGGCTCCTCTACAGAAATAGAACTATTCACACTACTCTCCACGACACCTCCACTCTCAGCACTTGGTAGAGGCTGAGAAAAGTCATCAAACAGTATGTCTTTGCGGCGATTAACATCAACTCCTACATAACCCTCATCAAGCAGAAGCTCAGAGGAGGAAGGTTCAGACTGTTGACCCAGAGTCTGCATTGACATGGAAGGCGTGTTGAGGACAAACTCCATGATATCAGACGGCAAAATGTTTCCACAGTCATCACTGTTGTTGTTGTCAGAGTCCGATTTGAGCAGGTCTGTGCTCAGGGACAGCTGGGCTTCAAGTGGATCCTGACCCTGACTCTGTGCCTGGGCCTTGACCCCGCCTCCGAGAGGAAGACAGTTTTCCTTCTGGTTTTTTCTGCCCTCCCGTGTGTTACCGCTTACTGCTCCGCCACTGTCAGGCTCCTTGTTCGAATCATGGGAATCAATTTTCTCAGTGTGCCTTTCTCTGACCCGTCTCTTAGGAGTGCTCTTATGTGGGGTGGATGAGGAGGTGGCAGTTGTGGTTGTAGTGCTGGTGGTGCAGATACTGGTGTCACTCTCTGAACCGTCATCTACGCCATCCAGCTGTCCAATATGCTGTTTTCCCAAGGACCTGTTAAATATAGGAAAGGCAATTCGTCAGGTTATTATTTGAGAAAAACACTCAGAACTTTGGAAATAAATGTATCTGAGAGATTTAGAGATGTGCTGATGTCAGTTTTCGGAATTTGTTTTCCTTTCCTTTTTTTTTTTTTTTTTTTTTTTTAAAAGTGACTTTCAAGTGTGATTCCAATTTTTTCTCAAAGATGTAAAATTGATAGCAAGCACAAAAAAATGTTTGTCTCATTTTTAATGGAAAATTCAATTTTATGTTTGCAATAAAACACTAACTGTTTAATAAATAACTACACTTTCCCCCCAAAAGTCTTCTTTTACTCTTGTTTCAAAATTGATGTCTAAATTAAAGTGCTCCCAGTTTCTGGACAGAATGTCTCTGTACAAATAGAAACAAACTGTACTGCACAAGTAGTAGATGAGTGATTATTCATGGCTTAATTTAGCAGCCTGGCACTAGTACTGCAGAGACATGTCACATTCATTTCACTTGGCAAGCCACCTCTAATAATTTTGTTCTTTGTGTCTTCTTCTCACTCACAATGAAGAACGTCCACACTGACAACATGTTGGCATGTGTGACTGATGTATATGTTACTATGTGCTATGTTGCCATGTGCATAACCATAATGCAGTTCATGCTTGTACGGTTTCATTTGCTTTACAGATGCATCTGATCCCATAGTATACTTTTCAGTAAAAGAAAAGCAAATGCCTGCAGTCACAGCTTTTGTCGAAGAAAGATGTCCTTGCTATTTTGTTACAGTTTCAGGTTTTTATTTCTACTTCTTTGTTGTCAAAATAGGTTGTCGGTCTATCTAAATGTGTCAAGAGGCCTTTTCTCTGCACTGATAATTCCTTTAGAAATAGAAAATAAGACTGCTATTGCTAGTAGTCAATCTGTGCATCTTTCAATTGAATTAAACCCATCACATTTGTACTTACAAAGCACTTAGCATGTCCTCTTCACTGTTTGCTTGTCCCTTCTGCTGCTGTTCCTCATCTTTAAGAAAGCGCTGGAGCTGAGAGCCTCGTCCCAGACACTGGTCTATGCCTTCTATGGATGGCAGACCCTCGCCAGGGTTAATTATTGTTCGGGTGAAGTTATAGTAGTAAGGGTCTTTACCACTGTCGTCATCCTCTCCACTGTCCCCTGATGAAGAGGAGGTGCTTATATCATCTGCTCCATCTACCTGTCCTTCAGCTGACTTCTTACGGCCACCTGTCCTCCTCTTAACCACAGCCCCAGCTCCATCTCCGCTGCCATAGAAAGGAAGATCTTCTTCACCATAAGAGCGAACCCCATAAAATGGTGTCAGGCCAAAAAACATGTTAGAGCGTGCCCGGGCACTACGTCGAGGGTAACGGCGCTTGGCAGACCCTGATCCATCACTGTCATCCTCATGATGTTTATCATCCATTCCTCTGTCATGGTCATCATCTTGGCCATCCCCATCATCCTCAGTGCCTTGTGCGAGGAGGCTACAATGATCTCTGACATCACCATGTGAGCGCTCCTCTTCCACTGTCTGAGTCTGAGTGTCAGACTCAGAGCTATCACTGCTGCTGGCAGAGGCTGATGAAAAGAGAGTGGAGCAGGTGGGCCGGCGGCTTCCCTGGCCAGCAGGAGAGACAATGGAGGTAGTAGTTGTGCTGGGACAGGAAGAAGAAATACCACCAACAGAGCTTGTCCCATTAGGGTCGGTCTTAATATCAGTCTTCAGTGCAGTAGCAGTGGGGGGTTTAACTGATCTCTTTTTATGCCTAGAGGACAGCTGATTTGTTGTGGGTTTGGTGTGAGACTGAGAAGACGTCTTCAGTCCCTTCTCTGGAGTTAGACCAGCCTGTTGCAGCTGCTGTAAGTTTTCCATACTGGAGCTGTTCTTTTTCTCTGGACCAGAGAAAGTCTCTCTATTTTTTGAGGATGACCTGTCTCCTCCCTGGTTCTCAAGCTTCTCCCCCTGAGCCTTCCCATGGGCTTTGGTGTTGTTTCCAATCATTGGAGCTTTGCTGTTGCTGCTGTTGTGGGAGCTGGGGCTCTGAGTGTGTGTGTTAGAGCTGCCAGTAGCCTTAGTATTATTGTTAAGCAGGGGATACTTGTTGCTGCTGTTGCTGTTTTGGAGTTTATCTCGTTCACGGTCTTTGGACACTTCTCTGCTGCTTGCTGTCTTAACTTTGGGGTGTTTGTCTTTGGCAGCTGGGGCTGCAGCCAGGGAGGCCAAGTGCATGGAGCCTCGCTTGACAAGGTCATCATCTGCTGGTGTCCGGGATGGCCACAGGGGCTTCATCACTGCTGCTGTGGCCGGCCCTGATGAGTAATCATTTGATTTGCGTGCATTGGTCTTCTGAAATGAGGGCTGTGGGGAGCTAGATTTCCCAACAACAGAGTCTTTATGTAATGAAGCTGGCATTACGTTTCCAGACCCACTGCTGCTCTCCTTCCCTGAGTTGGGCTTGTCCTTAGACTGGATGACGTTAGATGTGGAGGTGGAACGATGACGAGGCAGCAGACTGAGGCTGGCAGAAACGTCCTGGTCTTTCCCGCTGTGTTTGCCTTGTTTGTCTGTCTGTTTGGCGCTGCTCCCTCTCTGCTGTCCTGTGAGAACAGCAGTGCCCACAGGTGGAGAGGACTGGCCTGAGCCTGCAGGTGCCAGCCGAGGGCTCTTACTCTCTCCTCCGGCCTGTTTGAACTGGGTGTTAGGGTGACAATCTTTCCCTGAGCCATTGTCTCTACTTCTTTCTGTGCTTCTGTGACTGGACTCTCTGGAGGGAGGTCTACCCTTATCAGAGTCTCTGCTTGACGGTCTGTCTTTACCTTGGCCTGAGTCTTTTCCGGTTTCCCTGCTATACTGTCTATGCTTCTCAGAGTCTCTTAACCCTGTATCTCTACTGAGAGGCCGAGCCTTGTCCATATCCTTGTAATTGGAATCCCTAGTGGATGGTTTGCCCCTGTCACTTTCTCTACTGCTTGAGAACTTGCTTGACTGTCTCCCCTTCTCTGAGTTCCTACTGACCTGTCTCCCTTTTTCCGCATCTCTAAAGGGGTCTCTACTGACAGATCTCCCCCTCTCAGGCTCTTTCAGACTTGGGTCTTTACTCAACAGTTTCCGTTTTTCTTGATCTTTGGATATTACTTCACCCTTATCAGAGTCTTTGTGCCCAATTTCTCTTGTCAATCTATTCTTCTCAGAGTCCTTAGAAGTCTGGTCTCGACTTGACCCTCTTCCCTTGTCTGTATCTTTATATGACTGATCTCTGGATTGTTGTGTTCTGCTTCTGTCTGTGGAAAATAATCTACCTCTTTCGTCTTCCCTCTGGACTGATTCTTTGCTGAGGTGTTTTGACTTTTCAGGGTCTCTGGCAGGAGATGGGATAAGGGGAGGAGGTGAGGTAAGGGGCCGTGACAAAATCTGAGCTGGGGAAGTGACACCTCTTTGTCTATTTAGTTGGTGTGGAGGAGGAGAGAGAGAAGGGGAGCTGTGACGTCGTGAGTCAATATTCCTCATGGTGGGATTCAACAGGGAGTCTCCTACTGTCACGACCTCATGGCTTTGAGGCTTACAGGATCCTCCTTAAAAAGAAGAAAGAGAAATTATTTACTACTCAGTAAAAAACAGGGATTATCGCAGGCCCAGTTCAGACCAGTCGCTTGGAAAAAGACATAAATGGGACAAATCTGTGACAGCACAAACACCCTTTTGGTATTGAAAAACTGTGTCTGGCCTTATTGCATACATATATCTGCAGGAGATTCCCTTACAGAGCTTAAAATCTGGGAAGGAGAGTATTTAAATTATTCAAACAACATGATTTTCCTAAGTTTCTGAAGCTTCTATTTTTGGCAAGGTTACTATTTTAGGTTGGGTTAAATTCATCCACCAACACCTCCAGTCCCCCTATTCTCATTCTGCTGCCTCACTTTGGTCTGTGTTACTTTTTTCTGAAAGACATGAGTGAAACCCACATTTGTGTTTGTCAGATTATAAGCAACAATCTGTGGCTGTGTTGTTAGTGGAATCCCTGCACCGTCCTCAGGTGTGCCTATGCTGCATTCATTTGTACTGTTCTCGGCAGAGTATGCTTATAATTATTTAAATTAATTGGCTGCATCTGTGATCATAGTTTTGTGTTTTGGTATTAGGCCACCCACAAAATGTCACAGATCAGTACTTTGGTAGTGACCAAAGTTTTAGGTTTATTTTGTTTACAATGCTTGGTCTGAATAGGTCCTAATAAATGCTATTCTACATTAAAGACAAAAAAACTTGATATTAAAATGACTTTGTTCTAAATTCCCAAAGGACTGCAGATTTCTACCTGTAGAGGGTATAGGCCTGGAGCCTATTACTCGCTGACATGGGGGGTAGCTGGGGTGCCGATTCCTGGTGTAAACCCTGAGCTTTGGAGTGTTGGCAGGTGAAAGGGTGTCAGAGCGTCTGGGAGACTCAAATGGGTCCGGAAAGTCTTTGAAAAGAGAGAAACAATATATTTCAGTTAAATGTATAACCACTGACTGATATGCAAAAAAAAAAAAAAAAAAACCACACAAAAAAAAAAACCAAAGCCTAAACTTTGTCAAGTGTTGTTACCTGCTACAGAAGGTGGACTGTGTGCTATTGTGCGATTCTCCTCGGGAGCCATTATACTCTTCAGATTAGATTCTGCCACTGGAGGGTGACACACTAGAATCCTACAGGTATACACACAGCGCTTGCGGGCATCTAAAGTACTCCAGTACATCCTTGAACACCTGAAAAAACATAATTTATCCTCTATTCATTATTCCATTAACATGGCTATGTCAGTTTCAATTCAAACTGTTAGATGGACTTAACTGTATAACAACCTTGTGTTAGAAAGAAAGACAGAAATAAACATTAAAAGAGTAAATGAAAAAAAAATAAATGAGAAAAAATACATACTGGTATCCTACTGGGAAGAGCTTGCGTTTGCTGTCTGAGAGTTCAGTCAGTATCCCCAAACAATCAATAGTCATGGAGCCTGCAAGGATTGGATACGTGTTTAAATTATCATCAAGTTATCATGAAGTTAATTAGGGAGTTAATTAACATGAAAGTCTAACAGGCTCTAACACCACTTGACATACCAATCATCATGTGAACATTTTCAGGCTCCAGTCCAGCCAGCCACTTTCTCCTGAGACTAATGCCCTCCAGGTCCACCAGAACTCTGCGGGTCACCTCAAACCCAGACACAACCTGAGAAAGAAATACAAGAAAATTAAGATATCAGTGCCAGATATAGAGTGTGCTTTTAAAAAAAACACTATGTTTACATACAGTAACTCACATATGCAAGATGCAAAGGCATTGTTTGGGGGTAGAAAGCAGGCAGCATGTGCAACACTTTAAGTTGCTAAAGGAAATGATGTTTTACAGCAGTAATGCATCAGAAATAGTGGAATTATAGTCTCATGAGCACCATTTATGTATGAGCCCCTGGCAATGTCCACAGAGGGCCCACAGTTATCATTTCACAAACGTAGAAAACGATCGGCTAATGTGTGAGTTGCATTCACAATAGTCAGACATGATCTGAGTGGTTCAGTGAAGGATCTGTAGAATCAATGAATACCCACTGAAAGTACCTAAGTTTTACATTCTTTATTGTTCCTCAGGCTGACTGACAGTCTCAGGCAAATTACTTCTTCCCCACTCCTTACAGACGGCACCTATTACCTGACATTTCCAGTTACATGTTTGATGGTTATCTAGCTACTCCTTCAGCTCAGTTCTCATGTATAATAAAAACGCACCATTCATTGACATTGCACAATAGCACAAAATAACAATGTCTGAGTCTGCTTCTCCAGACCTCTTCCACAGGCACACTTACTCGTGTAACTGTTCCAGGCAAAGCTAGAAGTTTATTTTAAGTGTTAAAGGATTTAAAAACAGATAACTAAAAGCCCTACCACTGTGCCTGAAGGCGAGGGGTAAATATATCAACAAGCAGCTTCTGGTCAGATTATCTTACTTCTCCCTTGATGATGTCCCTGTGCTTTGGACAATACACTTTCTTGTCCTCCAGGAAGATGCAGTGGCACTGGCGGGCGCACATAAAATGGTAGTTGTTGGTGCAAGAGGTGAGGCAGCAGCCGACTGTGGCCCCTGGCTTTTGACACTTCTCACAGCGCTGTGTAGACAAAAAGAGTGTTTTCAGATCAATATTTAAATAACATATTAAATGGCAACTTGCAATGGATGAAATGTTCTCCCTCACCAGCTGTTTTCCCCTGAGAACAGCCATGTGAACATTTTTCAGAGAGCCGTCATCATCTTCAAATACCTCAGCAGACCACAGTGCACAGTTGACATGGGTCCACTCATTCTGACCAATGTAAAGCAGCCTGCCACCCTCCTAAACATAAAGGTGTGTTAGAAAGGGTATAGAACAAGTTTTATAAAAGTTAAGAGGACTTTAAGGTGATTTCTGACTCACATTGGTGTTCTCATCTCCATACTTAAGACACAGAATGCATTGCCTGTTATCGCTAATGCCTGGAGGAGGAGGAAGGTCTGGGCTGTCTTCACGATCTGAAAAAAAAAAAAAAAAAAGACAAGTTTGAGTCTGTAGGAAATAAAATAAACAATAAGTTTACCTGCATGCCTCTTTGCAGTTTGTCTTACCAGGTAATAGTGGAGGTGGTGGTGGTAGAGAGGGAGGGAGTGGGGGAGGGGAAGCTGGAGAATCTGGTTCGTTGGGGGTCTTCGGGCGGGGAGCGGGGATGATCTTTTTCATGAACAGTGGGTGCTCTGCGCGGGACAGCTCCTGCCTTTCCTGCCACTGGGCGTAGTTGTGGTCCAAGGACGGAGGCAGCACTGCATTTGGGAGGAGACCACTGCTGGGGGGGCAACAGCAGATACAGACAGACACTATTAATTCTACTTGACATCTTATCGAACTGATGTGAATCAATTTCACCATCCAAAAAATAATCATTGATTTATTACAAAAGTGTAAAGATCAAACCATGACCTCAAATTATTATGTAATGAGAGTTTACAACCCGAACCAAGCCTAAAGACATGGTAAATCCAAGTCAGAGTTCAAACTGCAGTAATGCTTTAAGCCAACACTTATCACTACTCAAAACTCTAGATTTAGATCGGTAAAGGCATCTAGACATCTAAAATGTTTAATAACCTCTGAAGAACTAATCCTATCAATACATGTAATTAATTCAGTTAAAATGCAGTTTCCCAGCTTTTCATCATTAGATATTTTTCAATTCAATTTTATTTGTAGAGCCCTATATCACCACAAGTTCCATAGTGAACATGGAAACACTGTCATCTTCTGTAACACTGATACACCAGTAAAACCCATGTATTTGGACAAATATCAGTAATTGTAGATGCTTATTTTTCTGTTCAGCTAATGATATATTCTACTGAAAGTCACTTTTACTTCAGTTTTCTTTGTTTTGATGTAATAACCTTTGAGTTTTTATGAATATCAGCACATTAAATATCAAAACAATACCTGATTTTCACTGAAAAATGCTAAATTCCAAGTGATGATGAATTTCTTTCAGTGGTTTATGTAGGAAAAAAATTGCAAACAGTCTAGATTCATTGTTAAGAATCCACCATCTTTAAATGCTCAACAGGTATGCATTTTATTCTTGGCACATGCTGCTTTTTAAAACAAATATAAATAGACCAGATGTGTAAAAAAACAAAACAAAAAAAAAACCAAAACACTGCAGCACTGTTTTCAATATGATATGCAGATCTCTCAGGTTCTCTGACAGAAATATAAAAATTCCTCAGAGTAGCAAGTGAGGAGCGACACCCCCAATAAATAATCAGCATCACGGAGCGCTGCCAAGTGAAGATTTAAGCCAAGTCAGGGCAGCCTGGGTAATTGGTGTGATGTGAGGCTTCATATTTAATAAGTCAGCAGAGGCATCTGAAGAGGCATCCTTCCAATGATGGCCACAAGATCCACTAGATGGATCATTTGTTTTCCTGGACCGAAGCACTGATACATAACGCAATGGACCAAACTGACAAGCGAACCACAATTACACCACAAATATGTCTCAAAGAAGCATCAAGTGAAATGTGACACTGTGGTTTGCCTCCCACAGTGCTTGAAGGCAAGGGGGGATAAATGGTCTGGGAAAGCTGATAGCTAAACATAAGTGAGTAAATGAACATGTGAGAATGACTGTGTGTGTGGGTGTGTATATACAGCGGTGAATGTACAAATTCATTTACAAAAGTCAGATTTATGTGCGTAATTAAAGACAACTTGAGCTTTAAGTGATTCCTATAATATCAAATGCTCAGTCTGTTATTCCATTAATTATTCAATGTTCATTTCATTATTAATCAGTTATGTGAAGCTTGTGTACTATTTAATATCTGTTGCCCTTAAATAAGATTTGGATACTCCCATTAATGGCCTGTGTTTAGATAAACCTTGTACTTTGTATCTTCTTCATTTACTGCAAATAAACTTAATGGTTCAGTAGGTGTTTAAACAGTGTAATTGTAAGTTTATGGGAAAAACTAGATCTCCAGTCATCACCTATTACCTATTTATATTCACCATTAGGCTTATCAAATGGCCATACGCTCATCAACTCCTTGTATCTGTGGAATTGATTTCTGCACAGCAGCTTTAAGTGTTGACTGGGACCTTTAATCACAGTCATTAACATGAGATAAGGTGTGTTAAGAGAAAATCACTATATTGATCGTCTCCATCCAGTAAGTCATTTTCTTTAAGACCCTAAGATATTTTGTAATAAAACCTGAGTGTTGACATCCCAAAAGAACTTTCACACATGAGAAGAAAGTAGCATCTACATTTCCTGTTTTTCGTGGAATCAAATCTCCCTTCGACCAATTTGGATCAGAAATATCTCCTGAGTGAGGCATTTCACTTTACAAAAACACTCACATGGACACTTCAACTGCATCATCTTTGAGTCTCGTGTTACACGTTAAAAGATAAAGACGCTGTCTTAGAAAAGCCTGGCCTTGCTCACTCTCTGTTTTTTCAACTAGTCTCCACTTTGCTGCTACAGTCAGCCCTCACATTTTATAAATATTAGTTCACTGTTTTCTCTTTCGGTTCCCTCTTTATTACAGATGATGGTGCAGCTTCTCCCAGAGAAACCACATCTGACTACCCATTTCAATAATTATAGACCTATGGTACTAGAAAACTGCAGTTCTACTCTTTAAGGTCTAAAGCTGAGCTCACATTACAGGAGTATCAAAAAAGATCACATTTTCTCCTCTGTAATTGCAAACATAACTCACACTACAAGTTTAGAAAATAACAGTGCATCACACATGCCACAGCTACTACAAAGAGTGAGTGTGTTGCCTACTGGAGGGTGTTACTTGAATACTGACTTTCACAGATTTGTTGAATATAGGTTAGTCTTTTATTCTGCCAGATTTTAATACAGTACATCCTTGTCTCTGAAAAACAACCCACTACCTGTTTTTAATTTTTTTTTTTATTTACAAACAGGACAGACATGCTATGAAATGTACAACAATAAGCATACAAATCCAATTCATTTTGATAAAAGGTGTATGAAAAGTATGATAGAAACTCACTTGGCGGAGACTTTTTGCCTTTCCCAGAACCTGGATTCTTTGACTTTAAACCAAGGGAAGATTCGGTCCATTTGCTGAAACAAAAAACACCAACTCACACATCATCCTACTAGGAGAAAACAATTTACAGAAGCTTTGGGTTACAGGGTTAAAATATACCATTGTGATACTTCATTAACAACTACTGTTTTAAATCTGCAAGTACCAATGAGCTGTATGTTAATTGTTCTATGGACTCTGAGATCCAGAATCAGTGTCGTTCTTACCCGGATAAAGAAAGATTTGACCATGCTATTGGCTTTCCTGCTCTCAGGTTGGCCACCGTCGCTGTTGATAGCTGTCTGAATGATTCGGGCGATGTCATCACTGAACTCCAGCTGTAAGAGAAATGATGAACACTCAGATACACCACAGTGTCCTTTCAATGACTCTCACCATGTTACTTCATAAGTTTCACTGTTGGCATTTCTCTAATGGTGGTCTGATGGGACATTTACATATTTAATAAAAAACGTAACATGCTGTGCACTTTTAATCCCCCTCAGCCAAATATAGTGTAAATTTCTGTTGAAAGTTACTGCCTTATAATTTAGATTAGATTGTCTTTGTGTAAAACTTATATTTATCGATCGATCAATCGATATATTTGAAAGTACTCATATTATAACTGCACAAGGCCATTTGACTTTGAAAAAGTAGGTCAAGGTGATCAATTTTCAATAGGCGTCTGCTCCATGCCAAGATGCATCCACAGTATAAATTTGGTGCAGATATCTGAATGCATTCTTCAGATAATGCGATTATGTTGCTGAATGGACAGACAGATGGACAGACAGACAACAAAACGATTACAATACTCCTTCTGCCAAAAATTGGCCGGGGGGTAAAAACTGTTGGAATTAAAGGGTATTTACATCTTCTAATAAATCACAGTAAATGTCATAATATCCGTCATGTAAGCTAGCACAAAAGATACTTACCACTGACTTGTAGCGGCCTTGATCCATCTTTTTGTCAACAGACTCCAGGTCTGGAGGTGAGTCACTGGGAGGTGTAGGAGCAACTTCAGTCAGGACTGGAGGATCTGGGCCCTCTGGGGAACGGCGCGATGGAAGACTCTCCTCTGTCTCTGGGTTCAGCTCTGGAGGCTTCACGGCCTGCCACCAAAACCAGTGGGTTACACACTGAATAAAGCTCCTAGCATTAGGGTCATTAAGCCCTGGCTGCTAAATTAGCTGATCATAATGGATAAAACCAAAGTACAAGTTTACCAACAGAACAAAATAACAAAATTAATTTTAACTAACAAACTATTTAGAAGAGACATAATGATACTAATTTAAAGTATCTGTCATAGTTCAACTAAATGTGTTGAGTATCTAGATGCTTGAAAAGATTGTTCCTTCAATTGTACACGTAAGTATCATCATATCAAACCTGTCTGTAGCGTAAAAGGTGCGTGGATGTGCGTGAGTTGAGCAGTGCCGTAAGAACATGGCGAATGCAGCCCTGAAGCTCCCTCTCCAACGCTGTTCGCCACTCAGCTGGATGGCGCTCTGTACATTTGGTACACGTGTAGGCAACACTCTCTGGCAGCTTTGACAGCAGCTCGTACATTTCATCTGGGGGACAACGATAAATGACAGGTCATTATTGAGCCCATCAATTGGTTTATCGTCTTTCAACGTGTCATCATTATGACAGTAAGCCCGGGACAGACTGTCAGTCAACTGCACCGACACTGACAAGTAAGAGGACACATGAAGTACAACAAGAGCTGCTAAATGCAGAGCTCTACTTCGAAAAATCAATATGAATCTAAAGCTGTGCACAGATCAGAGAAGGTCTTTACATCCTTAAGGATCTGGTGAAACACACTTACATCTATGGCAGATTAACAGAAAAAGTATGATGTTCTACAGGATTACCTCTGTGCTTTTTAAAATATTTTTTTTTATATTTTAAGGTGTTTTTTCTCACAGAACTGTTATGTTAGCATTCTCCACTGTAACAAGACACTCACACTTTCTACACATTTTCCTCCCTGACATGGCTCTAAGGTGTCAGATCCTAATTATTTTGACATTTGCAGACAGATAAGAAGGTGAGCAAAACATCCATATCAAATTTGCCATCAATTGGTGTGTATTTAGCAATTTACAACAACTTGTAATCAGGATATCTCGCAATTTCACATGAAGTCCAGACCCCTTGGGTCTGCTGGCCATCACCCTGACAACCAAATTATAGATAAAGATACATGGATTTGATAATCTGAAAGTACTTTGTCTAAAATAACTCTGTGTACAATTTCACTGATAAAGATGCCTGTATTCTAGGTAAACCAGTGACCTTTAGGATTCTCATCGTGTGTAACTGCCAGTCAGTCGGAGGTCACTCCACCATACTCAGCTGCAGATGAATTTCTCCATATCTAAAAGTAAGTTTTCCTCTATGAAAGTTATATATTCTGAAAGTACTTTTGGAGGACTTCACTTAAATCAAAATTCTGACTTTGAAGAGTTAAATCCAGCATTTCTGTAGCATTTTTCTTGATTCACCTTTGAAATTGTTAGGCAGCCAGAGGCTTGAGGCAAGCTGCTGGCAATATAGATCTACACAACATCAAGCCTCTATTCTTCTGAACTTTATTATTTTACCATCAAAATTATATGGTTGATAGTACTTTTTGAAAACTACATTTTGGTCCAAATTTTTACTTTGAAATGTTAAAATCAGCTGATTTCTGATTCTCATTGTTGTAATACCTAGGCATTTAGGCTTGTGGCAGGCAGGTAGCAGCAAATGCCCTAGAGTAGAGGCTGCTGTGCTTGTGGTGTTGATGAGGCAAAGAGAGGAGCAGACCAGCATCAGTGGCTGACTACCCCCTTACAACTACCAGCATCACAGCCCTAACTGCCTGCTGCCTCACTCCCCTGCCTGTTACACATGTGTACCCTAAAAGCTGAAAAACAGAGTACGCAACATAAAATATCTTAACACACATGGCTGGGCGATAAAATAACATCAAAATGGGCTTGCACTAAAAATGTATGTAGACAGTGATGGTAAAATTTTAACATGTTTACTCAATATAGACTAAAAGCTGATCACTCAGAGGAAATAAATACCCATGAATACAGGGGTACATTTTCTATTTGGGATAAAATCTCAGCTATTTGGCAACACTGACAAGTAAAGGGTTGCCCTAAAGTAGCTATTTAAAACACTGCTGATAATCTGTACTGTGTTGTGGTGTCGTATACATATGCATTACTCTGTTCCAGCTGCTGCTTGTGTCTGAGTTTGAGAAACAAATAGGAACGGGCACTTAATGGTGCATTCAGTGCATCTAGTAAACTCTGAAATCTCCATCATTATATGGAAAAACACATTGATGTCAGTGAACTTTGTAAATTCAGATGTTGTAGCTCAAAAGTTTATGAAGACTGGTGAAAACAGGAAAATGTAGATTTTTTTGTCTTTATTATTCTGCTTTGTTTACATATATAGTAGTGCATCTTTCATTAAACTTGACAGTAGGAAAATACTTTTCTATGTTACTATTGTAAACTTTCATCAACAAACCCTCTTTTTTCAGGCTCCAGACATTGTTAGGATACGACTCTGACGGCATTATCAATATACTGGGCTCATATCTGAAACCCTAGTGCCCCATTCAGCAAATGACCAGAACTGTATCTTTATGACTCTGCATCTACGATTAGACGACTCAATAGAGCACATCATTTTGTCATTGTCAATTTTTGCATAAGTCTTTATTTTTTGAGCTACTGACCTGTCAGATTCTCACACTTGGCATGGACCCAGTGGTTACAACGGCCACACTGCATCATCTTGCTGTCATAGTCATCATCATCATAGCACTTATCACACAGTGGGCAGAAGTTCCCTGGGAGAAAAGATGGTAACATGTAAGCTGGTGTTTGTTATTGATCACTTCATAGAATAGAAGCTGGGTTTCGTGACTAAAGTAGACAGTGAGGAGGGGTATATTTTGTCACTCGATAGTTAACACAATTTGATCTCCAAATGCTTTCAGCTCACCTTTAGCAAAGAGTTTGGCACAGTCATGACACATGGAAAAGTCATGTGACCACTGGGCATCCCATGACTTTCCAGGCTTAGTGGCCCCACAACTTTTACAGCGCACACACTTGGTGCAAAGCTGAAAAGAAAGAACACATGAACAAATTGGTGACTACATGGCAGAAACTTACAAGCAGTTGTGTAAAGAGCAGGAATGGTGTGAAAGTGACACTGTGAAAGGAGTAAAATGTTTTCACAGTCAGTGCTTGCGAGAGGATCTGAATGAACACACTACTAGCACTGTCATGAGAGGCTGAGTAAATGTGTGAACAAAAGGAAAGGATGTGGAAAAAATGTGTGAGTATGCTAAAGTTGGGCCATGCATTAGTGCCACTCTTACAGTCCATGTGAGAGGGAATGTTTTAAGGAACTCTAGTGAGTATCCGTACCCAGACTCTCTTCTTCTTGGTGGGTCTGGTAGGGTGGTTGGGACCCAGGCACTCCGGGTGATAGCTGTTACGGCACTTATCACACTCTAGCAGCTGCTGCTACAGTGACAGAGAAAAAAGTGAGAAGATATCTTTTTAAAATTAAAACAAAGCAAATTTAAACAACACAATGTCATTCATTGCTGCCAGAATTTGGCATATAATTGCAGTGTCCACATGAGTTGCTCTCATAACACAACTGGAACCAATCTAGATGTATTTCTACAACTGGATATGAGATCTGGGTCAGACAGTGTAAGCGAGTCGATCCCCCCTTTAATTGTGGGGCATATTTATAGTGGGATTCTAGGATGGATGAACATCATTATCAAACAATTCATCTTTAATGTGATTTGTGATTCCAGGGGTTTGTAGAGAGGAACTTCAGTGGCACATGAAGTCAAGGTTTCCCCATGGCTTTGGGTTAACACAATTAGTCTTAGTAAAGTCTTTACAGTTTATGCAGTTATCGTATGACAGGACTTATTCATCCATTGCAAACCAATAAGCCAAACACTCATACTACACATTGAAATACAAATACTACAAAAACAACCATTGCCTAGATGCTGTTTAATCAAGCTTTCTCTATATTTTTCCAGTACCAAATACTGTTATGCTATTAAAATGCATCACATGGATTTTTTGAATATGTAATTCGGACCATTAGATGTAATGTATCTAGAGACTGGTACACCATCAGAGCAGTTATACCGTTTCTCTGTTGTGTGATAGGAGCAGAGCCCATTCATAACAAGCTACTCCAGTTGTTTTCTTTTCAGTGTTACTGTGCTACTGTGTTGTGCTGATGAAAACGCCAAACGGGTACATTGCTGAGGATCATAAGCTGCAAGTTTTACTTTTGTGCTGTTGCAGTGCTCTGCTCTGTATGCACTGAAAATGACCATACTCTTGTGGTTACTGTCACTTCAATAACCCTCTGGTATGAAACTGTGGTGAAAAAAATGACAGTTTGCCACATGTAAAAGTTGTCAAGCTGCCCTAGAAGAAAAGTAAAAGTAGTGTATTTTTATTTAGTTGTGGAATTACACAATGTCAGACACTACTGATGTTGAAGCAGTTCCTTGTGCCCAAGGAAGAGGAAGTAAAATCTAATTTAGCCAGCTGATTCCCTAGTTCCCAAGTCCTCTCACCAATAACTAACAAAGTCACAAAATCCATTAGACTACTAAGAGGACAAGCAATCCAAAGGCTTCTTCTGAGTCATAATGGGCAAATATGTTTATGCATAATTCTAAAATGACAGCCATACAATAATCACACCATGCGCATTTAACACAGGACGTGAATCATGGCAAAAATCCAACAAACTGTCTGAGGGCTGTCTGCTGGCAAGACTAGCAAGTTTCTTTCTAAAGATCCTCCAGTCTTTACATACTGTCAGTTTACACTATGCCTCTTTTGTATCTAGACTGAAATGAACAAAATCGTATTGAAAGGCTTACTTTAGTTTTCTGATGCTGGCGCCCACAGGCCTGGCAGAATCGGCATCGTCGACAACACCAATTCTCAAACTGCTCCTGAAGAGGGCGCTCTGACTCCCCCAGGCAAAACAGATGGAAGGGCTCACAACACACCTGGCAGAAGACGAACTACAGACAACAGGTAAATGGTGGAACAGGGAGAAAGAGAGAGACATTTACAATACAAGTATAAGGATCACTTTGACCAGTAACTACAACTTATCCTCAAACTCTTTTTCACCTCTCCCTTCAATGTGCAAAGGCCTATGTAAGAACAGAAGAGTCTTTTACCTCAACATTTCCACTGCTTGCACATAAGAAGCAGAGCACCCTGGATGTGACAGGCACCGAGGTAAGCAGGCTGAGACCGCCAGCCTCCCACACCTTCTCCACGTCATGGTCCCTCTTAAAATCCACTCTGATACGATGCACTCCGTCGCAGGGTGCTCTGGACTTCACCTGGCCCCTAGTCGAGGGAGTGCCCAGCCAGTTTAAAGTACCGCTGCTGGGAGGTTTAGTGGTCAGCGGCCTCTCATGCTTTATAGACAGAGAAAAACACAAATGTTTGGAAATGTAAAAGATGACTACAATAAGACTGATTTCACACAGCAAATCAATGAAATAACATAATGTGCTGCGCACTTTTAATACCCCTCGGCCAAATATAGTGTAAGATTCTGTTGAAAGTTACTGCCCTATAATTTAGATTTTATTTGTGTAAAACTTATTACATACATATTTATATTTGGAAGTACTCATATTATAACTGCACAAGGCCATCTGACCTTGAAAAAGTAGGTCAAGGTGATCCACTTTCAACAGGCTTCTGCTCCATGCCAAGATGCATCCACAGTATAAATTTGGAGCAGGTATGTCAATGTGCTCTTCAGATAATGCGATGATCTTATTGAAAAGGCATGTCGCCATTTGACCTTGATTAAAGTAGACCAAGGTGATCTACTTTCAGTAGACTTCTGCTCTATGCCAAGATGCATCCACAGTATAAATTTGGAGCAGATATGTCAATGCGCTCTTCAGATAATGCTATTACGTTGTTGAATGGACAGACAGATGACAAAATCATTACAATACCCTTTGGCCAAGGGGTAAAAAGCAGAGAGAAAGTTAGAGGTCAATCTTACAGATACTGTGACAGCTTGACAAACAATAAATCAATACATTTAACAGAGACAGACTGCCATTGACAATGTTTTTTCCATGTTTAAAACCACACCTTTTTCATGGTGGAACTTGGATTAAAAAAAAACAAAAAAAAACAAAACATACCTTGTCTTTTGGTCTTTGTTTAGGAGATGGAGGGACAGACCGGGAAGATGGCTTCTTCAAATGTTTTAATTCACCTGTAGAAATGCCAAAGAACAGAACTTTTAAATAGAAGAAAAGTTCAAATGAATTTACATTATACTCCAGTTGACAAAATTAATTGAAGTTCTCCTACCTGCATCTGAAACTGGTGTTGGTGAGCTGTGCTGTTGCAGTGAGTGCTGTTGGGGCTTCTTCTTGGGCTCACTCAGTGGGATTTTGGGTGATGTATCCTTTTTTGAGGGTGTCTGAGTAGCCGGCTGCTGCCGCTGCTGCTGTTGGGACAACTGATGAGACGGTGTAGTCTGAGCAGGGGAATTCTGAGCCGAAGATGATGAGGAGGATGATGATGATGAAGATGATGAGGAGGAGGAGGATGACGATGATGACGAAGAGGAAGAAGAAGAAGAAGACGAGGAGGATGTTGGTACAGTCTGCTGTGTTTTGTGTCCTTTTTTATTAGCAATGCTGCCTGTGACTGAGAGTTGTTTGGGTTCTGGAGCTGGAGCTGGGGCTGGGGCTGTGACTGTGACGGGGGTCTGGGGAGGGTCAACTGGGGCAGGAGAAGGTGTAAGGGTTGGGGATGATTGCTTTGATGACTGCTGCTGTCTTGACTTCTCTTCTCCCAGCTTCAGAGGAGGAGTTTCACCCTTTTTACGGGGAGGTTCCTCCTTCGGAGGTACAGGAGTAGGTTTCAAACTAGGGTCCGAGTTGTGGCTCTTAACTGGATTGACGGCCTCCTTCTTCTCAGGCGGTTTATTCTTTTTCTTGTCCTTCTTGCCTTTGCCCTGCTTCTGAAGAAACATCTTTGAGGGCATCCACTGCAAGTTCTGACACTTTCTCATCCTACAAAGAGTGACACATTTAGAATTAAAAATAAAACCAAAACAAATAAAATATTTGTAATGGAACATCTAAGAAATCAAACAAAAATTCTGTTACAAGATTTGTTTAAGAATCCACATCATGCCAATTTACTAAGACTCACTTGCAGCACTGCTTTTTAATGTTTCTTCCTCCAAATTTGGGCTTGTCAAGGCAGTTGGTGCAGACGCCACAGTCCTCTGGGACCTGGCAGCCTGAGCACTGGCCACAGCGTCGTGAGCGACGTCCCTTCTTGGGAGGAGCTTCTTGAACAGCCTTTTGCCGTGTCTCCCTTGGCTTTATTGGAGGAGACTGAGGCTCAGCCTCCTCTGAGCCTGCTACTGAGGACTTGTCTGTGGGAGACAAAACAGATGTCACAGATGTCATTGTAAATGACAGTAGAATATGTTAATTGAGCTATAATGATAGTACACTGCTAACTCTTAATATGTCACTAGTTTCATGAAATCAGAAGTAAAAACAACAGGAAAAGATACAAAAAAATAAACTCCATCACAACAGCACATGCTCACAGAAGAGACAGCTCTGCTCTAAATATAAATATGCCGTCAACAAACACTATGGGACTTCTTGACAATTCAGAGATGATTTGTCAAATTACAGAAATGCAACACAGACATTGAATATGTAAACATTGCACACTAATGATATTTGCGGCAAGCAAAGATGTTAAAATCTCCAGCAGAGCACGCAAGTCTCGTTTAAGTGAGCCTGATAATCTGCGTGACGGATGGTTAGATTTATACATTTTCACTAATTACAGTTAAATAGATATGTTCTAGACAAATTACAAATGCCTTTAGAATCAATGATTGTAAGTAAAGTCATCTTGCCAAGTGACCAATTCACCCACCATCTGAATTAATCTCTTCAGTGTGTGAGCCCAGTCTGTTGCTTACGGTTTATTGTTGTCTTTATTACAAACGAGTATATAAAATCAAATGGCAAGCATCTCTCACCATCATTCCCCATGGAAGATAGGATCTTCTCTCTCTCCTCCCAGGGCAAGGCACTAAGTGTGGGCATGTCGTCAGGAAACACTGCCCGATTGCGGCCTAGAGCCACAGCTGCACGGCGACATACATGCTTGATGCGTGGACCACGGACTGAGGCTTCTGACGAGTCACTCTCTTGACCCTGCTCAATAATCAAAATACCATAGGGAAACAGGCATTAGTGGAAGGCTTTTAATATTAAATGAATAAAAAAAGTATACAGACAACTGTGTCAACAAAAAAAACTGACATTTGCTGCTTTAGTGTTTAAAATCATTTTACTTGTGAATGTTTCAGTGAATAAAATTCCATAACAAGAAAACGGATGAAGGAGAACAGAGGCTGCTATGGTCCGTGTCCATTTTAACAAGTGACTTACTTCAGCTACATATATGATGAGAGGGAGATTTTCTCTTGAAAATGTGAAATGACTGCATATAAACTGTCTAGTCTTTATATTAACAGGGGAATACATTATTTTCAAGTACAATACTTTCAAAAGCACAGGCAGTGCAGTTCTCTGCATAATGTATGAAGCCCACAGAATTCCCCTTAAATAACACCCTCTGTGGGACTTTCCTATTATCAAGTTTCAGTTTGAGTACAAACACAGATTTCTATTTGTAGCAAATATTCATAGCATCATGTCAAAATTGCTTGTGGCTATATGATGAGAATTGGAGCAACAGAAAGGGTTTTTGTTGTGAAGTCATAATCATGAAGGAAAAACTGACCTGGACCTTGGTCTGTTCTGCAGGCTTTAGCTTACTCTTCTCTATCTTGAAGAGTTGGGCTTTGGCCTTCTTCAGTAGTCCAACTACCCGCTTGTCAGTCACAGGCTGTTTCTCTGCTTGTGCCAACACTGATTCTATAGAGGAGACAGGGAGTTGTCTGCTTGGTTGTCCAGGAAGGCCTGCTGTCTGTTGGATTGGAGCATTTTGTTTCTCTTTCTCCTTTTCCTTCTCCCTCTCTTTCTCCCTGTCCCTCTCCCCATCTTCAATTTCTGTGCCCTTCTCAGAGGATCTGCCTTTCTTAGACAGACGTCCTTTAGCAATTGACAAAGGAACAGTGGAGTGGATCCCACGCCCCTCTGTAGAAGCAGTGTCAGAAACCGTGTCAACTGATGTGGATTTTTTCCTCCCTGGAGTCTTTTTTGGTGCAAGAGATAAGAGAGGGTCTTCTGTATCCCTCCCGTCAACAGTAAAGAGGCTGGAAGCTGGATTGGGGGAACCATCTGGTGAAGAAACCTTGCTTCTTTTTTCTAAATCCTTCCTCCCTTCCCTCTTATTCTCCTTTTCTTTGTCTCTGCTTTTCTCAGGATCTCTTTCTTTTTCTTTTGGAGTAGATTCCTGTGGAGCTGACATGCCTTTTTCTTTACCTCCTTTTCCAGCTCCTCGGCCTGTGTCCTGGGCACTGGAAGGAAAGAGTGGAAAAAGTGGGGAGGAAGCAGATGTTGTCGTTGACAGGGGAGGTGGGTTTCCAGTGGTTCCTCTCCTGCTATCAGGTGTCCCTTGTGAGGCCAGACCCAGGGACACAGTGGAGAAGGTGCTGAAATGAGCAGGAGTTAAGGCACTAGCGGCTAGTTGACTTGCAGAGACCCCTGGTAAAGAGGTGGGGTTATTACCAGAGACAGAGCCCGTCAACACAGACATCTCAGAGGGGCCTTTCCCCACAGATATCTGGCCTCCAATTTGACTGCTGCGTCTTGTCATTGAGTGGGAAGGAGACCGTGGTTGGCCACGAAGTGTCCCAGAGACCAGTCGTCTCCTGCGGCGTGAAGTTCTGCTTGAGCTTGAGGATGATTGCTGCGGGGAAAGAGAGCCAGGACTGCTTCCAGAAGATGACTGCAAAGTAACAGACTCAAAAATCCGTGAGTGGGCTTCGCTGGGTGTAAAACGTGGGGCACGAAGCAATGGACTGCGCTTCTGGAGTGGTGCATCAAAACGAGAAGAGGAAGCATGTTGGTGGTGGGTGTGGGGGTGAAGAGGGGCAAAAAGACGAGTTCCTGTTCCTCCTCCGCTGCCTGGTGCGGGGAATGTGACTGGAGCAGCTCCCCCTGCTCCACTAACACCTTGGGGCAACAGCCCCACGTCTTCAGCTGTAAGAGGGGGAGGACGGAAGTTGTCGAATATAGGTTTGCGGATGAGACCCTCCTTGGCATATTTAGCAGATGAGAAGTACTGCTGCTCAGGGTGAGACAGGGATGTCCAGCGGAAGGTGGGCTCTCTCAAAATTGAGCGGCTTCGTTTGTCTGGCAAGCTGGACAGCCCTGAAAGAAAAGGAGGGATGGAGTGAGACATCCAGGGTGACTGAGTGTGGTGTTCACTGATAGCAGCTGTATTAGAGGACGAAGACTGGGAAGGCTGTGGAGGGGTGAGGAGAGGGGGAGGTGGAGGTGAAGACGAGGAGGAGGCTGTGGATGAAGCTTGCTGGGAGTTGATAAGTGCAGGGGAAGACATCAGTACTCCTGTTGGAGGGCTGATGATGGGCTTTTTGGCCACTGTTGTTAGTGGCTCCCTGACCCTCTGGCTCTGACTTCCCCGATTCACCCCCTGTCCTCTCCGACCTCTTCGACTCCTCTCAGCCAGCACAGGCTCTGGCTCTGGCTCAGAGGGAGGGGAGGGAGGCTGTGAGCTGTGCAACAAGTTGGTCTCTCTTTCTCCCTGCAAGGACGGAGAGTGATCCTCTGGCTCTGATGGAGCTTGTGTGGCCTCAGAAGCCTGGGAGTCGCATGACGAGTCATCCAGGCTGGGACTGCTGGATCTGGAAGACTCTGCAGAGGAGAGTTGGGAGGAATGCTGCGACACTGCACTTGAGCCACAAGATGCAGTGCTGCTAAATCTCCCATTGGTGGCATTGTTTGTGTTGCTGTTGAGGAGACTGGCAGGTGTTGGTGGAACACTGGTGACAGGGGCTGGAGGTGGAGGAGGAAGGGAGTCCGTTGGAGCAGTGGTTCCGGTGCTAGTGACAGCCGCTGTGGAAGAGACCAGGTTAGGAGAAGGGGAGGAGGAAGCCACGCTGGTGGTGGGTTGGGCAGATGTAGAGACAGATGTGGGGGTTTCCAATCGTGCCATCTTCATATGAGGAGTGGGGGTTCCAAAGCTGCCCTCATCCTCAATGAAACGCTTGGGGGTTTTGATAATACGAAGGGAAACTGTGCTGACCACAGGCATGATGAACTGTCTGATGTTCTTCAACTGGGTTTTCCTTATGCCAGCTTCAATGGTCCCTGCTCCACCTCCCCCAATGGCTCCTGCTTCTTTCTCCAGTCGCTTCTGTGCTCCTTTCTTAGCACGTTGCAGCAGCTGTTTAGCAATTGTTGCATCAGTGCGTTTAGAAGAGGGGACAATTCTGACAGGCTTTCTGTGGCGAGGGCTTTTTCTGAGGCCCACTGCCCTGCCTGGCGTGGAGGGTGAAGGAGAGGCGGGGGGATTGGAAGAGTCCTGGTCTTCTGCACCATCCTCATTCCTCAGTGCAGAATGTGGGGGAGTGTGTGGTTCTGTGCCTCTGTCACCTCCTCTAACCTTAAATGACTTGTGTTTCCCATCCCCACATTCAACAGAGGCAGACAGCTGAGCAGCAGCAGCAGCAGCCTCAGCTTTTAGCCGCTCAGCTGAAGGTGGCCGCCCACGTCTGCGGCGGGGTACACCAGGCAATGTTTTGAGCCGCGACTTGAGAGGGTTGAGTTTGGTTGCCCTCAGCCTCTTCAGGTTGGGAACTTTGGCATTACCCTGTCCACCTTTGGGAAGCTTTGCCTCAGTGTCATGTGGCTGAGCAGAGCCTTTTCCATCCTCCTCCTCTGTGTCCATGCCCAGCTCAGTCCCAGCCTGCCTGTCCTCCCCTGCAGCATGACTCCCTGCACCCCAACCTTTCTTATTATTTGCAGATGGGGGGCGACCTCTTCTCTTTTCCCCAGTGCCAGGTGGCCTTCCAGGCAGCCTTTTCACCTTCTCAGCCGGCCTATCAAGGTTTTCAGGTTTTGCCTGTATTGGGGAGGAGGGAGAGGGTAGGCTTGCAGCAGGTTTCTGGGTAGTCAGGGCCCGTGGGGGTCGACCTCTGGGTTTCTTCTCCTGTATAGGTGTTTCTGCTAAGTACAAAACAGAGGATATTTAGTTAGCATGGCAAAATCACAAACAAACGACTCAGCACAAACTTCGTACATGAACTACAGGGATGACTTTTATGATTCTTTACCATTGCATTGAATATCTTGGCAAATACTATTTATATATTATCTTTATGATATAGTATCGCATTTAAGAAAAGAAATTGATTGTTAAAAAAAAAAAAAAAAAAAACAACTATACCTGAAGAAGTTGTGGAAGGGCTCTGTATTCTTTTCTGTTCTGTGATCGCTCCAAATCCTCCAAATGCTTCCTCCTGCAATGAAAAGAAGAAAACGATAAATCTTATGTGACATTGCAATTTTTGCATGCTGAAATACAGGATTCAGATTTACAGCATCCATCAGTGTTCATAATTGTCAGTTGGCCTAGATGTGCAATACTTGAGTCATTTTGTAAAAGTCAGACTCAGATGAAGACTGAAGTTTCAAGGCTATAATGATGTGCTGAGTCTCACTTTCGCCTGCTGGCTTACTCTCATTCTTTCATGTTTTTCTGGCTTTTGGGGATGGCATGCCTGCAGCTGGAGATGGCTCAAACCACAACAGACAGTTTGAATTGCACAGATCCAAAGTCTGCTAGGTGACTAACACATAGCACTGACTTCTTGCTCCCTAAAGGACAAGTAAAATGCTAAGATGATTGGTCATACATTTTCAGCTGCAAAGACTTCCAGGGCAAAGACACATTAAAGAAAGCCTACAACCTCTAGCAGGGTGAGTGTATCAGTGTGACTCTGACTTGCTGTTGTGTGCTGTCTTACAATGAGACCAGAGAGAAGCGTTCTGCATGATTAGAAGACAAATGCATCTCATAGAAGTCATTTTAATGCCATCAACCTTAGGTCTTCTTAAACTTAGTGGTGTTTTAAGCTGAATTATAACATTTACTGCCTTATCTGTAAGGTCTACAGTTAGCATTTTAAAATGTTACTTGATGCTGACAGCCAGAGTTCAATTTATGTGAAATTTCACAGCAATTCACTGTACAGGTATCACTAGCAGGTAGTTAGATTTGTAGTAAACACACAATGATCCAGAGAGCAGTGTAATGAAACAGACGTTGCACTTCAGATGTCAGTTAATGGGTTTGTCTTTCTTGTGAAGGCAAGCATTCCTGAAAGTAAATCCAACAATGTGTACTCAAGAAATCATGTTTGCAACTGTAAATGTAATATGGACAGACTGCTAACAGCCCCTCTAGTGCAGCAGCAAAGCTTTGAGATGTGCAGTACAGTGCTCACCAGAGGATGATTAAAATCTTCATGATCCTCTCTGTGCCACTACTTCTTGCAATCAGTGTGTGTTTAAGAGTGGAGGTGAGTATGTCATTTCATCATGTTTATTTATAGCAGTGTGTGGGGATGCAGTTGAGTTCTCATTGGCCCAGTTAGTAGAGCAGCTGCTATCCAAGTGTAGTCCACACAAGTGAATGCATATGACTTCATAAAAACTGAATACCACCAGCTACTAGTTACAACATCTCACAATACGATATGCGTATAACAATAAACTCTGGCCTGGGGTGCTCAAAGGAACACAAACACACATTGAACATAATTTATTAAAAATAAAAGCATTTACATATTTCATACTCTGCGAGCAGTCTCTTTCATCTGCTCTACATATGAACAAATAAGAAAAACAAATGGTCAAAACTGCTGCTCTCCCTTCCAATTAATATTACTCTAAACACCCCTCAGTAGTCATCAGTGCTCAGTGCATCTGAGCATCCTTTGCTTGTTACACTTATACTTTTGTTCCCTCCTCTAGCCCTCTCCTCACACTGACTCCAGCATCCTATCCTCTCTGAGAAAGATACTGCTCTTGGTAGGTGTTGTTGCAGAGCTGAGGGGGGCGGAGTACCAACGGACGACTCTGACTCGCTGTGATAGTGCCAGTATCATTCGATGACATCACAACATGCTTTTCTAGAGACAAGTGCGTAAAGCAAACTGCATGGGTTCATGTACATCCACACTAATACATGCGCATATTTAGCCATTAGGCGCACATACACACACCTCGCTCATACACACATTTAGGGTGGGGGAATAAAAAAAAAAAAAAAAAACCACCCCCTGCAAGATGTAAACAAGCAGGATGCAGGAGTGAGGATGCGGGGGAGGGGAGCACAGGCAGGCAGGCAAACCATAGTGAGGAAAGGAGGAGGGTTGTAGGAGGAGGGAGAGGAGGAGAGAAAAAAGGAAGCAGCATCTTGACCACATGCACCATCAACAACAGAGGGAGCAGAATCGTCTCCTGGGAGCGCTGAGGATGAAAGGGGTTTGGGTTTTCAACATGCTCATGCAGAAGCTTGCCAAATCCCAATCTAAACAGGCCTCCCACACACGACAAACCTCCCCTTTGCTCCCCCTTGTTTCTGCACTCTGCCATGCTCCCTAACACATATTCAGTCACTCACTCATTGCTCGCTCGCTTCCCACCCACTGGCTGCTGAGTACAGAGCAGCAGCGTGCGAAGCAGGCTCACCATGAGCTCAGTAGCAGGCAAAGGGAGGCAACTTCAAGACGTAAACAAACACTGTAGTATACTTGTGAGGAAAGACTGTGCTGTGATGAAGGTTGCACTGAGAGGTCCAAATTGTCTCATTTCTTTGTTCTTTATGTCTGTACCTTAGGAGTGTCCAAATACTTTTGAACACGACTTCCAGAGTTCCTCTCCCTTGCTGGGCTTTTCTGTCACTCTCACCATGTAAACCTGAGCGCATTTACTTCACGAAGTTCTGAAACATGTCAGAATCAATTTTCTTGATATAAATTCACTTCAGGCTAAAGATGATAGAGCACATTAATTTGCTATGAAAGCTACATCACTGTACTTTCACAACTTGTAAGGGACTGTCCCTAAAAGGTATGAGCGGATGTGAATTTGGTTGTGGGTACGTTTCTTGATATCATTTTGACGGTGCTTTGCATGTTGAGAATGCTCAGGGACTTTTACTGTGTTTCAGAGCAGCATTTGGAAGAAATCAAACACAGATGATGAGGTGGAGATTGAAAGCAGTTTAAAAAGGAACACAGTGCAAGACAGTCAAATTTTAATTTGTAAAGTTAAGATCCATCTGGATTAGTTACTTGATTATGGAACAGTGAGGTCCATACGTATGTGGGCTTTGACGCATGTCAAAAATGTTTTAACTTAGAAAGAATCACAAATGTACAGAAAGAAAAACAAATCTGCATGACCTAGTACTACTGACTACTGTCCTTCTAGCGCTACTGTACTTACAACAACACAAAACTATGACCAGTCAACCCTGTCTCCTATAAATCATCATACATACACAATCTGCAACAAATTTGCATTTTCTGACAATATTAAGGAATTGCAACCAAACATAAAAGTGTGTGAGAATGCCTAATAACCCAACTTGGGTTCACTTCCTGTCTCAGTGACACCCAGATGTACTATAAAGCAACTTTGAGCTGAGCAATACATTTTTCTAGTGTTCATTTGTTAACTATATACATGATAACACACATGGTTCATACTCCTCATAAATATACTGGCACAAAGTATGGGAACAAGTAATAAAGCAATAAAAGCAATAAACTGTAGTGTAAATAACAAGAACAAGTAATGAGAAAACACACAATCAGTACTTTCTTAGTATCTAAAAAACTTAAAAACACTGGAAAAGTAAAAGTGAAATGTGATTCTTTAAAAAGTGACACCCAAAATGACGCACTCCTGTTGACGATGTTTACTTTCTTGTAGGTTACAGTGAATATGAACTAGAAGACTTTTATATAGCTTTATGCACAATATTTATTTTATGCATACAACCAAAATGTAGAACCTTTGTCAGTTTGCTGAAAAACACCGTATAAACACAGTAAGGGTCCCCATTTGATATAGAAATGTATTTCATGTTTCGTTGTCTAGGACGCTTTCTTCTTGGATTTACTGTAGGGACACTATGTCTCATCCATTCCTGGAATATAAAGGTGATGAGCTCATACTCCTAGATGCCCCTCTAATGACACACAACTACAAAAATGCCATAGATGGATTCCAAGAAAAACTTCAACCAATATTGTTAATTTCACAACCACACAAACATGAGTCACTTTGACAAGACATTTAGGTTAAAGAGACTGTGTGGGTCATTGAGAACTGATTAGAGGGTCTTGTTTCCTCAGCCAGTGTGAATTGCACAGTGGCAGTGCTTTGTGACCCCTGACAGCCCCAAACAAAAGGTGGACATTTGTTTTTTCAAGTGTCCCGGCAAAATGTGCAACTTTCAACATTTGTTTAACACCACACAGATCAAACAAAACACCTTCCAAGGTGAAATCCCTCATCTCACTACACCTAACACATAAGGACGCAGGCACTGGACAAAGACAAACAGACTGATTGGCACGTGCACATGATGACTGTCACTCACACACACACACACACACACACACACACACACAAAGACAGGCATGGACCCACACTCACCCCCTCCCATCCAAACTAGCAGTGTGAATTGAAGTTCTAATCAAAATAAAGACAAAGGAGGTACGCCTACTCCTGAGTAGAATAGGGACATAAAATCTGAGGGACACCCCTACCACATGCATGCACACACACACACACACACACACACACACGCACACAAAGAGCAAGAAAGAAGACACAATTGCCGCCTTTCTCTCAGTCAGGCAACTCCTAGAGCAGAGGTGAAAGCTCCTTGCCTGCCTGCTGTAGCAGAATAAAGCCATGGATGGGAGGGTCTGTGACTAATTCTCCTCCCGGCGTTGTCCCGTGGGGAGGAGGGGAGTCGCCCCGCACCCTTTGATATCCCTGCCTGTGCTCTTTCAGCCGCCCGTACTTTGTGAGAGCAAGAATAAAAGCAGACACAAAGCTTCCTGCTCCAATCCACACGCTGTCTCGGGAATGGGTGAGCGGGTAGGGGGTGGGGGGAGGAAGATGGGATGGGGGGCTTCCAT
>JAPQRP010000006.1:22200144-22233476 GCA_037367295.1 Apogon hyalosoma | reverse complement strand
TGGAGGATTCTGTTGGGTTTCTGTTAATTAGAGTCTGGTTCTGACTGGCTCTATATGTAAAGTGTCATGAGATAACTGAAGTTATGATTTCAGTTGCTCTGCCTCTCAGACACGTTGTGTGTGTCTGAAGTGGATTTGGGTCTTTCTGCCTGGATGGAAAGAGGGGTGGCCAAGTGTCCGGCTGGCACTCTGTTCAGGGTTGCCCTGCGAGCTCAGCAGGCTACGGTGAGCCTGAACAATCCTGCCCCGGTCTGGTCAAACAGACACTGCACTGCTTCTCAATGAAATCACCATGCTGTGTCCACAACCTCCATAGGCTTTAAGCTCCCCAGGGACTCAATGGCCCAGCGTCTTTCTACACATCCTAAACACTGTGATGTTCTTACTCAACAGGCATAAGGGTCTGACAAAGTCCTAGTAAACTTTAATGGGCACCAGCACACAAAGTTTATGTGTCATCTCCCACACACAAGTGTTAAAACTACTATACTGCAACCACAATTTTTGTAGACTTCTGGTTCAGCTGTGATTTAACAGTTCTGTTCATCATGCACACATCCTAAAAATGTATCATCTCATTGACTCCAACTATGGGTATGAGGTACTTCTTGTTTGATGAAAAAAATACATATGCCATAAAGTTGGTATTTTAATATCAATATTCAATATTATACAAGTTGAAATTGTCGACAAAAACCCAACTGAAACAGACTAAATATTTCAAACTATTCTGCAGTCTGACCGCGACACTAAAGTCATTTCCATTTCCAGTCCAGAATTTATTTACCCTTCATTCACAAACATACAGTATACAACGTACAAACGCGACTGAGTTTCCGTAAAATAAGCTTTAAGACTGTGCTCACACTACGAGTACTGGTGGTAAACATCCCCACACAGTGTACTCCCACTGCAATGAACGCATGCTGCTCATCATGAAGAAGGAAGATGGTAGTTCGCTAAGGCGAACACACCCCCACATCACACGGTCCGTCAAGAAGGGGCTCGTTGTTATTGTAGCCAGCCCTGCATGCGCACTGTCACTAGCAAGTCCTGTTTCTGTCTTAAAACGCAGCCAGTTCACATGCAAAACCCTTCCGTCAGCCCCTCAGCAGCACTTTAACACTGTACAGCGCGACTGCGACAATGTGGCTTTCTTTTAGACTTCACCTACGACCAGTGTAAACCCCTCATTTTTTGGTATAAGCTACGCACTGGCTGTGTAGAGAAGGGGAAAACATGTCCACCTCCCATTTTCCTATGCATCAGCAATAGCCCCGATGGCTAGCGTGGCGTAGTGCGTAGCATGGTAGCTGTCCTAGCTTAACACTAAAACAGCAATGGAAATAAATTAGGTTCGTGCATGAGCTCTGTCAACTTTAGCCAGGTGCTTAGCCCGCTACGTAGCAATATGCTGGTCGGGGGTAAACACGACAACCTACCGAGCAAACCTGCAACTTTAGCGTTGCTAACGACAGGAAAATAATGGTGTAGTTTTAGCTGTGATATGTAGACAGTTAGCCTGCGAGCTAACTAATCAGCTATGTTAGCCAAACCTCGCTGGAAGGGTGACACCTCTCTGCAAACAGTCAGCAAATGAACTCACGTAGGAGCCAAATACTGAGCTTTATGGTTAGGAAATATTTTGTAGAAACGTTGAAGCAAGGAAAGTGACAAATGGTGAGCTCATCTCGGAGACGCTTTAGACAGACGCTAAGTTCACGTTAGCTACTTACAAACCACAACTACACACTATCGCCTCCTTCAAGTTGACATGCCTTGTTTTCAGATGCACTATCTAGATGGTGCTCTGCTGTCGCCCCACAGAAAAACGTGGCTGTGGTAAGAACGCAAAATTAAATCCTATCTAAACGGTGGGGAATCCATGTTAATATTGCCAAATAACTTTTACTGCGCGTCATGTATGTACATTTAAGGGCAACATGTTCAGCCTTTTAGGCTTCAAATCAAGCTAATGTCAAGTCGATAACTAAATCAGATGTCACAGCTTAGTTGCGCATTTACACCAAATGTCTTACTATTTGTCCTTTGCACTGTATTTGTAACAAACGGCGTAAAACTAGGAGATCCCTTCAGTGTTTTGGTCGGGCTAGCAAACTAGTGCTAGCATCAATTCATCCAAACTGTGAGGATGTAACGTTAGCCTGTCCTCTCACTACACTGAGGAGGAAAACTTTCTTTCCATTGGGACTGTTGAGACCGTAAATCTGATAACCAGTCGGTGTTTGGTGTTGTTTCTAACAAATGTAAACGAGCCACTTAAGCGTTTAAGGCCACGCATCCGACTCAAAGTTAACTGAGCATCCTGGCAATGACAACTTTGCTCCAGCAGCCACTCTGAACGTTAGGAAGAGGAGAAGATGGTCAACGTTTGGGCAGTGGGTAAGCCGCTAGCTGCTCATGCAACCTAAAGACACGGTAACGTTACTTGGTGGAGCTAAACCGAGCCGTGCTGTCCAACCGATGCTCCAAGGATACGGTGGGACTGCTCCTATCCTGTCTGGTGCTTACCTCCCCGCTGCTCGAGTCACTCGATTCCCCCAAAACATCCCGAAATTTCTGCAGGTTGCTTCCGATAACCGAAGAGACCTGTAGTGCAGCATCAAACCCGGGTCCGAGCCCAGCTGCGTTCTGGTGGGCTCCTGAGACATTCCGCAGAGAGGCAGTAACTCTGATTCGGCCCGCTCTCCTCCCGGTACCGGAGTTGCTGCTCCCTCCGGGCCGAGCGGGGAACCGCCACCGACAGCTGTGCGCCATTTTACACTCTCTGCCTGTCTGCCCTGCGATCAGAGATACCTCGGTGGGCGGAACCCTAACCCAGCACTCCACATAAACAACCCAGACCACAGCGCTCCGCTCTCACTGGCCGACACGTCGTTATGCATGTTGCGGGGCGGAACTGAAGAAACCCCGACAATGCATTTCCTCAGCGCCCCCATTCAGGCTCTGCATGGCCGAATCCAAATCAGGTTCAGGGGCTTTGCCCGGGAAAGGAGCCTCGCACTTGAATCACAAGTAAGAACAAGACCGTTAGCCTGAACTGCTGCTTCTTCAACCAGGGGAGTTAAGAAGGCTTCCATAAGTAGCACCTGGGATATTACACAACACAGGGTAGACTGAGATAAACAAACATGATGGTCAGTAGTAAAGGATATATGTTAAAGCAAGAAGTAAACTGGTGGTGACAATCTCAGTTCAGTTCAGGGGCCACATGCAGCCCAATGTGATCTCAGACCAGACCAGTAAAATTACAGCATAATAACTTTAAATAACAACTAGAGACTTTTCTCATCGTTTTAGTGCAAAAAAAAAAGTAAAAGTGCAATTTAAAAAATATTATGCCTCAGTTTATCATTTACGCACGTGCATTGCAACTTACAGATCAAAGTGGATCTACAAAGACCCAACATATTTAGTAACAGGTAATATTGTTAAAATTGCACTTTTTGTAAGAAATTCCAGGTTGTCCATTACATTTTTTGTGGAAGGATAGTTTGTAAATGTAAACATTTTCATCATGTAATTTTACTTTTTTCATGCTAAAACAAAGAGAAAAATGTGAAGTCACCATCATTTATAGGTTGTTATATTATTTGAGACCCATTTGAGATCAAATTGGGCTGTATGTGGCCCCTCAACTAAAATGACACCCTTGACTGTTATCTTCAGTGTGATTTTTGTGCCTCAAAAATTAATCCTGTGTGCTGGATTGACCCTTTGGTGGGCCGGTTTTGGCCCCCCGCCGCTTGTTTGACACCCCTGGAGTAGACATTTATTCTGCACCCCATCAAAGCAAAAATAAGACCACACAATTATGTCTAATAACTGCAGGAAAAAAGCTTGTAATAATGCAATCTAGGATTTTAAATTATTGGAAATATATGGTGTTGTTAGGCTATACCTATTTTTATTGTAACATCCATGTGGTAAAACGGTGGTGACAAAGTATTGTACCAGCAAATGCACCTGTGATTGAACAAAACTGATCAGACCTGTAGGGGCTGTAGACTACATATGCACACAATGCATTAGCATCCATATACAATAAATAACATCAGTGTAAGTGTGTAAAGGGCATGTAATGGTGCACTTTGACTTGTATGTAATAAATACATTTCTGCAACAGTCTTTTCATGTAGATATGTATTTTATCTTGTATGGGATTTTGTTTATAATGAAATTGTCACTGACAAAAAAGTCTAATTGAACTGATTTTACAACAAATAATCAAGACCAATAGTTTGATTCTACACCTACATACTATCCAACTGCAGACGAATTCCGTGTTTTCACATTTTACAGTAAGAGCTGGTAGTCTGTGGCAGCTCAATGCATGCAGGAAACTGGGTGTGACGTGGTCTATTTAAACTTCGGCCTCTTTAAGCTATAGTGACAGAACAATGAGTAAATACATATAGATGACATACAGATGTAGCCGCTTTATGTTTGTAAGGACACTATTGGTGAAATGTAAAAGATTAACCGATTATTGGATATCATTCTCCCGACATTGTTCTGGTATGTAATTCAAATAAAATGATGTGAATTTATGATGCACAAAAATGCTGTGGTCACTTTTGTTACTTATTTTGTACTTTTTTTTAAAACTTAATTTTGCACAATAAAAGCACATACTCATATTTTATTAAAAATAACACAACACCTATTATAATGCACATTTTTTTTAATTTCTTAATCATACTGTACATCCGAAATAAACATTTTATAATCACAATTAGAACAGAAATATTGCATTATAATTTAACCTATGTCATCACTTGGGTGGTAAATATTAACCATACAGTTAGTGGGCATGCCATCAAATACATCATCTTTCCCTCACATTTTACCACTTTTTGTTTTACAACCACATAAACTCTTAAATGAAAACCTTCTATTCAAAAGTCTTTTTCTAATCTTCTATTTTCTACCCACTGCTGTGCCATACTTCAACAAAACAAACTCTGAGTAAGGTCTTTTGATGAGATGAGTTAGATCGTTCGCTGACATCACTGCAAGGCTTTTGGTTTCAGGCACCGCTTCTTATTGATCAGCTGTTTAGCCACTAGGTATTACACTTGGCTTGCACACAACACAAATTCTGTTCAAATTTTTAGACAAGAATATATCAGCAGATATACTAACTGTTAATCCTAAAGAGGATGATTACCATATATACACTGCCAGTAAAAAATAACTGAACACTAAATATTTTCTGGTTAAATCTCATGAAAGGCAGTCGGTATATGGTTCACATAAGGATGAGTTATGAGGTTTTAGTGACTTCCATTAAAACTCAGAGTTGCAACAAATTATTTCTTTTGTTAAACATTCTACCTTTTTATTTAAGAACTAATTTCAGTTTCAAACCATACAGACCAATGACAATACAATATTCAGAGGTAAGGTCATAAGGCCGTGTGTACACCAGTCATCCATAACATTATAATCACTGAATGAATTCAGTATAATGTTGATTACTTCAGTACAATGTCATTTTAGGTGCGATACATTAAGCAGTAAGTAAACATTTAGTTCTTGAATTTGATGTGTTGGAAGAAAGAAAAATGGACAGCACAAGGGTCTGAGTGACTTTGATAGGAGCCAAACAACAATGTCCAAATGACTGGTCAGAGCATCATCAAAAATGCCGGTCTTGTCATGTCGTCCCTGTCTACAGTGGTTACTACCCCGCCAAAAGTGGTCTAGGGTCCAATCAATCCTGCACTTGTAGGATGTGCTGAACAAACAAATCCAATCCAGTGACCCCATGTTGCAACTTCCAGGACTTAAAAGGATCTGCTGTTAATGTTTTGGTGCCAGCTACCACAGCACACCCTCAGAGGTGCCTCGGGTCAGAACTGTTTTGGTGGAAAAAAAGGTGACCAACACAATGTAAAGCAGGTGGTATGGTACTAATATTACAGTCCTGGAGATGCCCGATTGGGTTTAGATCTGGTCGTCCTTATAAAAGGGTACAAACCCCAGCAGACCAGAAACACCCAATAAGACCTGTGGTTCTAGAGATGCTCTGACCCAGTCATCGCCATCACAATTCAGCCCTTCAGTCCTTATGCTTGCCCATTTCAAACACATCAACGTCAAAGACTTAATATTCACTTGCTGCTTAAATTAACCCACAAGGTGCTACTGTAATGAGATAATCAACATTATGACCACTTCACTTGTTTGGTCATAACGTTATGGCTGAAAGGGGTAAGTGATGTACAGATGTGGCTTGTTTGTACTGAAAACCACAAAGCACCTCTCAGTGCTGGTTATTAACTATGTTTTTAGTTTGGAGCTGCTCATTTGTTGCATTCATAATTACTGAGGCTTAAGCGACTCTTTCAAAGACTCAACATTGTATTAAAATCTTACAATTTAAGCAACAACTGGAATTTTTACAAATTTGAGGTGACAAGACAACACACAAACAAAACTGAATGTATTTTCCAAATTAAAATGTTTAAACTGCAAGCGAAAGTGCTTCTCTAAGCATTAAACATCATAATGCATCTACTGTTTGCTTGTTTTCCAAAGTGTCCCTGAAGCTGTCACTCTACAATGTGCAATTATTTTAAGCTGCTGTGAGTAGCGCCTACATTTTCAGTTTTTGTTGCAATACTGGGTAAGCAGCATCTAAAAACACCACACTCAGAAATGGAAGAATTTTAATATACAATCTTGGCTTTTCTTATTATTTAGAACTATTATTACTTATTGCAAAATGTTAAACAAACTCCAAACCCTGATTAACTTTGTGACAAGTACAAAGTCTAGTTTTTACTCAATGAGGGACAAATTTTTGAACAATTCACAATAAAACTAGATAATAGTAAAATAAAAATCAGATACATTTTCCCAGTTTCACTTAGACCTTCATTTTACCTGTGAGATTTAACCAAGAGTCCTAAAATATAGGGTGTTCAACTTTTTTTTTTTAATAGGCAGCGTAAGAGGTATTCTTTGAAAAGATTAAATCATGATCACAGTAGAAACAACTCCAGTCGTCTGTCTCGAGTTCCCAAAAATACTTACCTTGCTGTATAAAATCTTGTTTTGGCCAGTTGCTCAGTTAGGGTTTTATACAGTATATTCAACAAGTCCTGTTGAATGGCCACAGGCCAAAGTTCTGACTGTAATACTAACTGATTAATGCACAGTATTCAGGGAGAGAAGAACTGGTGTTGCCATCATGGGAGCATCATAGGAGCAGAGCAGCTACGGAGTGTGGATTTTGAACTTGTCAAGAGCTGGTGGGCTACTGCTTACATGAAGCCCACAGTGCATGACAGCTGTGTGAAGCTGAAGTACTGTTAGTTATACTGAAGAAGTTAGAGGAAATCCACAGAGGAAAGCACACTGCAGATTTGTGTAGAAGCAGAGGAGCACACTGGGAAAAAGGAAAAAAAATAAAACAAGGCTGTGTTCACAGTTTATCCAATTGAGGGCCCACAGTTAGCCACTTGGTCCAAGCTGTAGACTTTCCTGCTTATGCTTATCGAGCCACTGTAAGATCCGCTGTTTGAGCTCCTCATTTGGCCTGATCTGGTCCATTGTAAGAGGGCTGCGGTTAAAAGGATCTGTCTGGTCGCTGCAAGGAGTAAATTATCAATAAAAGTTAATTCCTGCCTATTGAAGGTTCAGCGTGTAATCTTTAGAGGCATCTAGTTGTGAAGTTACAGACTGGAACCAACTGAATACCCCTCACCTCAACCTGTTCTACAGTGGATGCAAAAAAAATGTAAATGTCCCTCATCAGAGTTAGTATATGGTTTATCTGAGTGTTTGATTTAAAATAATATTAACTCCAAACTCCAACAATGGACAACATGGTAGACATCAACATATCAAAGTGAAGGCGACATAATCATAAACATTATTACTATCATTATCATTCTGCAGTTGGATCCTCCAAAATGCTCTTAAATCTTACACACTGAACTCAAACAGGCACCAATTGGATTTGCAACATGAGCCATGAGAATTTCAGTTGAATTTAACTAACCTGAGAAGATGTCGTGCTATTGTTGAGCGATCTACAGTGACATTAGAAGAAGGAAGCAGAACAGGATCCAACATCAGAGTGGACATGATGGGGTCCAAAAACTCATCTGGAGCATCTGAGTATGTCTCTTCTTCTTGTTGCTGCCTGTCTGCATGGGACTGAAGCAGACAGGGTGACAAATACTCAGTATTCTTTCATAAAACTGGAATGTCTATGATGCACTGAACACAACACAAAAGTCACAGAATAAATATTTGTGAAACTTATACTCTACTTTAAACAAGACATATTCCACCTTTATTTTATCTGCGAGGAGTCCAAATCCCACAATCATGTTCCCAGGCTTGTTGATCTTCTTTAATACCCTAACTGTCTGGGAGAAGAGAGTAGGAGAGTACGAACGTCCATCCTTTGGTACTGTAGCACAGAAATTTTCCTCATCACTGCAAAAAAACAAAACAATTAAGTAATGAAAATAAAACATTTCAGAAAAGGTAAAAGCAGACTTTTTTTTCTCTTTTCATTTTGAAAAACTAAACTCCTCCCAACATACCCCAGGTTCAAGTAGATGGTACAAATGTCTGAGACAAGCTGCTGGGGCTTGAAGTCAAACTCACTGAAGTCCTTCACTTTAAGGGCACCCATTTTAGGACCCACCAGGTGCTGCAAGAAGTAGTTAAGCATGGAGATGATCCTCTCCGCCAGGAAGGGGTGCACAAAGATGCCTTTGATTTCTTGGAATGAGGAAATTAGAAATACATTTTAAAAAGACAAGATCTGAGAAAAAGGAGCACATTAAACACTTTTCCTGTCTTACCTGAGGTGAGGAAGGCCAGTGTGCCGATGGTCTCATTAGACATAATGTTGTGAAAGCGTCCAAGCTGTCCAAACATCTGCAGGCTTGATTCCTTCTCTCTTCGGGCATCAGGGGCCAGACTGTCCCACTCCCCTCGATCCCGCTCCAGCTGGAGTATCTTGATTTTACTCAGGTACTAAAGGACAAGATGGAGTTGTCAATGGTTGAGTGACCATATGTAAAGACTGGCACAGTTGCATAAAATCTAAGGGTATTTTCACACCTAAAAGTTGAATCAAGTTCTGAACCTACATTTATTTGTTTTTTGGTCTGGATAGTTTTGCTTTCACATGGCAATTTTTGGAAGTGGATGACTACATCCTGCCATCAGTGTCTAAATGTATTGTATCTCCTTTTAGAAACAGACATCTGACATCAGCATTTAAACATTTTCCATTGCCTTTTCTTGTTCCGTTTTGTAACGACTCTAGTCATATTTATCTTCCTATAATTCCTCAAAGCTATCCAAAAAGTACTTTCACACTATAATGGATTAAAAACAGCCGTTTGGTCATCACCATGGTCAAGGGGAGGTTTCATACCTGCAAATTAGGTAAAGATCCTGAAACCCATGTATAGAATGGGTGAAACCCTGTAAAAATGTCTCACCTGAATAGCTTCATCAAGGAGGAAGATCGCATCATTCATCAGTAAATTGAGGAATCTAAGGAACAGTGGTGGGTTCATGGCTTCCAGGTTTTCAGATGCATAGTCTGCTAAATGCTAAAACAAGAAAAAAGCACTCTGTTTAATAAATAATGCATTAATTCCTTTGTTATCTTTATGTCTCTTTTAAATCATCTCAGTACACATGGATGAAGAAAGGTAAATACACTACTTTACCTTGATACTTTCTCTGTAACTATCTTTGCCCCACATGTATTTGAGGATAGGGTACATGGGTCGTCTATAGTTGAATTTCTGTTCAAACTGATGAGGATCACCTGAGGAAAGGGAAACACTGTGTCAAACATCACAAGAGAAACTCATTTATTGGCATTTTATGGCCAAGTGTGTTCTATACTTCAGAGAGCTTTAATATTTGTAATATTAGCTGTTACAGTAGTATGTAAAGATATGAAAATGATAAATAAATTGTTATTAGTACTTCACACAAAGGTTTTGTTGAGCCTTATAGTTAAAAACTAAGAGTCTACACCTTGCACTAGTATTTCAGAGCAAGAAAAGTTTTCACCTGTAAATTCAATGTCTACAAAGACAGTGATGAGGGCCTCTGCCAGCTGAGGTGCATGTCTGTAGGTGCAGAAGACTCTCTCACGCTGAAACACAATAGGCTGAGCAGCACCAGGAGCCACTGGCTCCATGTGAGGCATCACTGCCTCTAAGACCTCGGCAAGCTTAGCTCTTAAATGTGGGTTCTTCATCCTAATGAAAAAAATGAAAAACATTAAATTATTTGCATCATTTGAGGCCTTTGAACCTTGAGATTATTTCTATTAACTGATAAATTAAGCTGTACCTCTCTACGTTCCCCATGAAGACAGTGATGAAGGACAGGATCTGCTCCAGACTTTCAGCAGACGTCTCCAAAACATCATCTGCAAATCTACGCAGAAAGATGAAGAAATCCCCCAAGTTCTCTGCAAAAAACTCTGAAACACATAAAAAGGCACAATTAGATCATGACAACATTAAGGAATGTTTAGCACAAATGAGAGGGATTTACTACCACCACCTTGCACGCACAGCTGCAGTACCTTCAAAACACTACACAGTATCTACTGTACATAACATGTTTGATCAGGCACAAAAACATCAAGTGTTAATATGACATATTTGTACTCAGGTGACTTCTTTTACCACCTAACCTTAGACTGAACCCTGCAGCATTGTATAAATGCAAACTCCATTAAGACATGGCTGTTACAACACAAGATTCTTTTAACATTGTAACATAATAATATTAAAGATTGAGGGTGTTAACAATTAGGCAGCTCTTACTGCAGAAACAGATTATCTATCCATCCATCCGTTGAGATTTTAATTGCTGTATTATCATCTGAAAACAAGAATAGTTGTTTTCATTATCATAGTGATCCATTTACTACAAAGGGAAGAGAGTTTCTTATCCACTGAGACCATTATGTTCCACTGCCATGTTTCCACAGTAGCTTAGAACTGACTTATTACTTTTATCCATTTTATGGAGTTACGGTACATTCCCATCATCTACTGCATGTGGATCAGAGTTATTATACCTAAAAATGGACAAACCAAGCACTGGATGCTACAAGTGCCTTTCAGGTTTTTCACATCTTTTTTGGCAGCCATAGAGGAGGGTGAAGGATATTCAGTTAGTTATTGTCTGTGACTTGACTGCCAACTACACACTGATTACAAAAAGATTACACCCTGAAACTTTAACATTAGATGTAAATGAAAAAAATAAGGACAGTGATTACCTGGTATATAGCATAGCATAGTATTCTGTAGGGAAGGCAGGGGAAAATTGAGTGCTACATGTTCAGGCCCCTGGTTCCCCATTCCAAGCTGAACCAGGAGAGCAGCCATAGAGGCTTGAAGGTTAAGGCAGCATTGCAGCATTGCAGGCTGTGTAGTGGCAGCTTTGGTTGACAAATAAACAATCATGAGACGTTCAAACTGCTCCAGGAACTGCTCTGACATTGGGTTGCCTGTTCGCTGGGCCTCCTGCCATGTCACCTGGAGTCGGTGGAGAGACTGGTTCATCTTCACCATCTGCTCATGGAGTCTGCAAATGCACATTACACATATACAGTGGTGTAGGGACAAAACAGACAACGCAGGTTAATATTGACATATGGTGCAAACATGATGAACAAACACTTCATTGCTATGGGATCTAGTCTTGATACATTCTGTCTTATTCACAGAAATCATGTGGTTATGTGAACCTGTGGAAGCCAAGATGCATGGTGAGTTGTGTGAGAATGAGGTTTTCAGTCAACAGACTGTACGACTGTGCAGACTCCACCGACTGCTGAGGGGGCACAGGGATCAGACAGGTTTCCTTGTCAAGACCTGGTATGAGACAAAGATGATCATTTAGTTATGAAATTGTATTTATATTCTTGGAAAATCTTACTGCTCAAGAAAATCTGCTATAAAGTCACTATGAATAAATCAGTAACAGAAGTGCTGCATTAATACAGACATTGAGTGGGCAAACATTGTATTGTGCTTCTTAAACAGCACTCACATTGTCTTCCGCTTACACTCACCTTTTATGTGCACATTACGATTGTGCCTCTCTTCTTCACTCAGCTCTTTGAGGGCGCAGTACGTAGGGTTAAAGGTGAGCAGTTTTGGTGAACGTGGCCTGCAGAAAGGCTGGCAGAGCTTCAGCAGAGCTGCACCCAGATTTAAGAAGAATGCATCTGATGCATACATCTGAAAGAAGATCTCTGGCATCTGATTGGCCCATATCTTAGCTCGCCCCGCATTGGCCTGAAGACAGTTGCCTAACCAAGTCAGCAGCAAGTGGCGCGTCTCACCAGATCGTTGAAGCAGATTTTTTAAGACCTGGTGCAACTTGTCATGAAACTGCCCCATAAACTGCAATACAAAGCAAATAAAGAGCCTCAATTCAGATGCATGTAAAGACAGTAGCTGTCAATGATTTTAACTGAGAAAAACCCAAGAGTAACAATGTCAAATTCATCTGTTTATACCTGGTGGATGTTTGCTTCCTGGACCTTTGTCTCTTGGGCACTGGAGCGGGAGGGGTTGAGGAAATAGCCATGCCCCTCCACTATACCTGGGGTTTTTAACAAACAGGAAATGCTCAACACTGCCCCGAGCAGGGTCTTCTGGTACTGCAAACCATTAGCTGGGTCTTTTGGCTGAATGTGTTCCACTAACACCTGTTAGTTGAAAAGAAAATTAAGAACAAAATGACATCTCGTCATGAGATTACATGGTTATATAGATTTGCTATGTATTATATAAAAATATATATATATGTATATTTTTTAATAATAACTTTGGTACATGGTAAAATTTACAATATTATGCCTCTCTGCATCACTTGACCTTAGCAATATCTTTATGGTGGCTGAAATAGAGGAGAACATCTAAGTAGGAGTAGAGAAGAGGTTGGCACAAGTCCAAGTCTTTGACGCGTCCCTGGAAGATATCCAACACTGGGACTATGACCTCCTCAAAGGTTCGAACCTCCTGGTCAGAGAGCAGGCCAGCAATAACTTCTTCTACAAACTCTACCACCTCTTCTGGCTCTGAAACACAATGAATTTATAAGTAGAGAAAACGAAGGATAAGTGAAAGGAAGAGAAAACAACACAAGAAGGAGTCACTGCTTTAAAGAGAAAATGTAGACCCTACGTGCTCCACTGACACCATCCAGCAGCAGGTCCAGAAGCTGTTCATAGATATTCTGGCTGATGTAGATCTCTGGGGTAAGAAGAACTGTCCGTGTGTTGGAAACGGTAAGGTTCTTACAGCGAACAGCAAATGACAGTAACTTCTCTGGTACCTTCGTCACCTGGTACAAGACAATTAAGAAGTCACTAAATTATGAAAGAGTGTCGGTTATTTTTATGTTCTAATTACCAAGAATAGGATATTAACCAAGGGCATTTTATGACAAACACATAACAATGGAATGAAGTCATACCGTCTGTCAAATTAGAACTCATACCTCTTCCTTGGCTCTTTGATAACAAGCAAAAAGGTAAGGAATAGCACACTTTTCTCCTGCATCTCGGTCAGCAGACAGGTTGACAGTGCTGCATGACGTCATGTAGATGAGGTGGTTTCCTGGCTCTAGCAACAGCAGACGGTTAAAAAGAGCCTGGAGAACCGAATGAAACATCAGGCACAACAATGTCAGTAAAAAGAAACATCCTGCACATCTGTAAACAGATAAGGAATATAAACTCTGTGTACTCCACACTTAGGGGCAAGACTTAAGGTGAAGTGGGTTTTATCTATTAATCAGCAAACTGGACTTCAGATTTATAGTATCTTATGGTTCTTTCTAAACATGATAATATAAGTATAAAATTCATAGCTTTTATGCAAATGATAACAACAGAAATGCCATTACTGCACCTGAGCCATCCACAAACCTAAGAAAAAGTTTGAATTTACATAATAATTTCTTACCCTATGCCTTCAAGTTAAGGATGTGGGATTTCTAAACCTGGTTATGTATTGCAATTGCTTAAAAAGTTTCAAATGTTTTTGGTTACTGGAGATAGACAAGGCATGGGAGAAAGGACTGTCAACAAAAATGTGATGATGTCAAACCTGTTCTATGTTATCCATGTCCAGCCAGTCCTGTCCATCAAGATCTGCAGCCATTTCCTCCAGATACACACAGCGGGGAGGGATCCCATTACCTCCACGCAAACTAGGGTCACCTATGGGTGAGAATAAAACCATAAAACAGGGTGAAAACACAGATGGAAAACAAACACACAACAACTCCTGAAAATTAAATTGGCCACAGTCTACAGATGAATAAATAGGAATTTATTGTGGTTTATTTCAGACTAAGGATTTCATTAAGGGTTCTTCTGTAAGTGAAAACAGGGGGCCAGGGGGCTTTTTGCCTGCATTTCCTGAATATCATGACTCATCTTTCTCTATTTTCAGTGGTAGGATGACCCAGCCAACTCACAGTGAGACTGTATTGTATAAAGGAGGTTGAGTCATTAAATGCTTACTGGAAACTAAGAATGTTGAGACATCCATCACCACCTAATACCACAAAGAATAACAGAACATACGCCGCTACGTTTTAGGACCAGTACAGACACTATGTAAAATCAGTAGGGAGTGAATCAATGTGAAACATTCACATAGATCATCTGATCTTAAGTCACAATCCTGCACACTCTCAGCATTTAACACAGAATGTAAACCAGCCAGCCTCTCAATTATTACAGTAACTACAACTACAGATAAAGTTATGTCTAATGGAGGGGTCAGACAACATGATGTCAGCCGCGATTCCAACTCTTGTAGGGCATTGGTTCATCTTGAGAATGCCTCATGTATGTCAGACAAGATAATTGATTGTTATATCTTGTGCTATGTCACACAGACAACTGACAACCCATCTGGGACACTTCGTGACATACTGACAGACCAGCATGTTTGAGGATTTCTGGCCATCCACAACAGGCCCTGACATTTCTGTGATGATCAAGAGGTGTATAGAGTGTGCTGAGGTACGCAGCTGTAAATATGACAAAGTCATGGTTATTATTACCTCAGGTTTTCTTTAAAGACTGACATCTTACACTGTCCTCTTTGCACAGCCCAAAAATGGAACATGAGTTTTTTTTCTAAGGTTCTTCCTTAACAGAAGACAGTATCAAGGATTAGGCTATAATATAGCACCAGTCTCATACATGCCACTTCAGATGTCATTGTTTATTCATGCAGTTGAGGGTTATGAATTGCGCTGATACTTATGAGAGTTACAAAGTAATAAAATGGAAGCTCTGCAGTCTGAACTGGGACAGCATGTTTTATTGCTTCACACGTAGTCAACTTGTGTATCAAAAAGTCCATCCCTTTCATTCTGACGTTACACAGTGAAAGCTCTGCTCAAGTTAAATACACTCACAGCATTATACAAACATACTTTCTCACTCCAAGTCAATCCCACTGTGTAATCTGCCATGTCATCTGGCCAGAACACGGCAGGAATGTATGATTATTATCACCTAATTGGACAAGTGGAAATCATTACAGACAGAAATATTATGAAGTGTGAACACGACATTAAATATACAAACAAAATCCTTATGTGACCTTAATGTTTGTCTGTCCTTGTAGCTTATGCAGAACTTTTCAGACAATCTGATAATTTCACCCAAATTAGGGCTTAGCTGGGATGGTTTTTTAGTAATAAGATTGAAAATTCTTAAAACCCTGAAACTAAAAGAGACCTCATTTGATATTATTCAGACCAAAATTTATGTAGCATGTTTAACAGCATGATTTGCTATTTTATCAATCAGCCATACAGTAAGTAGCATATTCTTCAAGACAACAGTGGTATGGTAACATTGTCAAGAGAAATTGAGATGACATGCTACTAATTACTACACATTCAAGTCCAACATTTGTTCTTGTTTACTTACTATTATCCAGTGTGATGAGAAATATACGCTGAATCATGTGATTGACGTTGAGTTGTTCACAAAGTTCTTGTCGAGACCGGAAGGAGCGGCTGATCTCTGCCACAGAGTCATCATTGTCGTCAACACTGTCGGACACAGAGTTTTCAGATTCTGACTGGCTCTCTCCTGAATCATCCACTGCAACACAAAACACCAAGAGTCAGTTCTTGAACTTTGAGGTGATGAATTTGTGTATAAGATGTATTTGTTATTAAATGTTTAACTATAAACTGCATTTGACTCTGACATCTTTGACATCTGGACCAAATCACACATGATAATTTTAGTTAATGATAGAGGACAGCAAGAGATCTTCTAACTGCACACACATGGCGGTTCAGCGGAAGACTGTGGTGGTTTCTGTCCTGATGCAAACTGTTTGGCATCAGCCAGCGAACTGAAGAGGGCAGCGAAGGGGTTGCAGGAGATGTTCTGGTTGTTGTTGCCCTGGTCACTCATCTCATTAGGGCTCAACACTCACTCCATCCAAGTTCCAACCTGAACAAAACAGTGGCAATGAAGCAAAAATCTGTTAAATATGATATGAGTGATGGTATGCAGTTTATTCACACATACATTGCTGCCTGCGTTTGAGAAGATGACAAATGAAATGTTTCGGAAAGTTTGATACGTACTCAGTCAAAACACAGTATACAATTTAAATGATTCAAACACTGTGATGAGCTATAATTACCCTTAGAGTCCAGCTCCTATTATTGTTTTATCAGTACATTTATTTTGCAAAAAAAACATGACATAACCGTCTCCTGTTCTCCTCATATAAGTCAAGTTTACTTCCAATTTCAAATCAAATCCTTGTAATATGAGCCACAGACTTAGTGCATATTACTTTCTTTTGTAACATATTCGAAGTACAGTTGCTATTCATGCCTTATTTTTCTTTCACTCTATGTTTTTCCCTGTCAAATGTGACCTACTTTTCATCATTTTACCGCGGAGACAAAAAGGGGGAGAGGCAGATAAGTGAGTGGACAGTACTGACCAGATTAGAAACTTTGGCATGACATCCAAGGACATAGTAATGGATGAATTAATAGTTGCTGACGCACTGTGGTGTACTATGAGCTGTCATCATCGTATTGTACTGTGTTTACAGTCTCAGTATTCACCTGTTCTGTCGCTGTCCTCGCGATTACATGAGTTTTTTAACTTTACGTTTATACCCAGAGATACTAGTAAGAGCTAGCTACCTAGCTGAACACTGAGACCCCTTTTCAAAGAAACGCATTTCAACTGTTGTGGATATTTAGCTATTGTACACACATATTTCTTGTTAGCTTTTCACCGTTTGTCGGCTAACTAGCTAGCAGGTTAGCCGGGGTGCTCCAAGGCTAGTTAGCTGGTTAGCTAGCGTGTAGAGCAGTAAGCTAAGCTGTCATGGGTCACCACGGCTCTACTACAACGTTGATACCGTAAACCTTTTTAAGATTTAGTGTATTTTAAGTCTCCGTAGATTATATAAACGGCAAAGAGTGCTGTCGTACCTGTTTGACGGGGGAAATATGTTTTGGTATATGTTTTAAAAAAATTGGCTCTACGAAACCAGTGGCAGTTCCTCAGTAAATAAAATTGTAAACGTCATCAGAATGAGACGGACCGCCGCCTGCTTTGCTGAGTAACTCAAGAACTTTTCACAAAACATGATGGCAAAATTAAGAGACACTTTGTGAATGATAATGGACATATAAAGATAGGTGCGATATTCATAGATAAAACACAATCAACAGATTTTGTGATCGGTTGAGAGAAAAAGAGCTAAATGTAAAATACAAGTTGTGTTGGAATAATTTTTGATACAGTTACATGCAGTACTTTACTTCCTTTTAAAAGTTCTTTTACTTCCTTTTTTGGCACTGAATTTAAGTAATACTCTTGTGCTTTATGGGAAACTGACGGTCCGTTTATGAAGATATATCGTGTAGGTTTTGATCTGAAAACACGCTGGAGCTTTAAAGCGCAATAATGTTATTTACTGACACGGTTTGCTAGTAACATGAATTTATTATTTTATTCTAAATGTATATCCATTTGTGTCAGTCTAATTTCCCGTGTTATTTCAAAAACATCTGTTATGTCAGCGACTGTGTTAAGTTTGTAGTGTTACTGCTGACGACCAGCAGAGGGCAGTAGCACACCATATCTGCAGTTTAATAGAGGTTTATAGAGACAGTTCAGGGACATGGAAAAGGGATCTGTAGGCCCTTTTCCACTGTAGGAACTTTGAGCATTACCCAGAACTCTGAAAAACCCCGGTGAGTTTCCATCTAAATTACTCAGGTAAACATCTTTCCCTTTCCAAAATCCTTCCACTCTTCCTTGGCCAAAGCCTCCAGATGGGTCTGGTTGGATGGTCTCCTACCCATCACTCTGGTCTTCAGCTCCCTCCACAAATTCTCTATGATTTAGGTCAGGACTGCGACTGGGTCATGTCCTTGAACCACTGCTGCTCTACCTTGGTGGTATGCTTGGGGTCAGTGTCCTGCTAGGACGTCCAATCTGGATCAATCTGGAGCTTCTCAGCACTTTCATGTTATCATCCAGGATGTTGATATAATCATGTTAAATTCATGATGCCTTGTAACTTGATGAGGTTTCCAGTGCCACTAGCAGAGAAGCATCCTAGCATTATAGGTTATAACCATCACATTATGTTGCCACCACCATAACAAAGGTATGACTGTGTCACGGGCAACCATCCAGCGAGTATTGCACAAAGGATGTGTCCATGGATGCAGACCCAGGAAGATGCCATGATTCAGGATGAAACATCAGGAAGCTCATCTGTCATTTGCTAGAGCTCTTATTAACCAAGAACCAAGCTTTTGGTCATCAGGCTTGTGATCTGATGAAACAAAGATGGAGTGTTTGGCCACATGGATGTTGCCTACATCTGGGGGAAGCAAGGAGAAGCATACAAGCCGGAGAACACAGTCCCAACCACCAAGCATGGTGGTAGCAACATAATGCTATGTTGTTGCTTTTCTGCCAGTGGCACCAAGAACCTCATCAAGATACAGGCCATCATGAAAAAGGAGGATTATATCAACATCCTGGATGACAACGTGAAAGCATCTGCTGAGAAACTCCAGATTGGTCCTGATTGGACGTCCCAGCAGGACAATGGCCCCAAGCATACCCAAGGTAGAGCAGCAGTGGTTCAAGTACATGACCCAGTCAAAGTCCTGACCTAAATCATTTAAAGAATCTGTGGTGGAGCTGAAGACCAGAGTGATGGGTAGGAGACCATCCAACCTGACCCGGGTGGAGGCTTTGTCCCACTAAGACTGGACCAAAATTCCACAGGAGACAGAAGAGAACCAGATGGACACAAACAGGAATCATCATCCAGAACCAAGGCTATTCTATTGACTATCAAGAAAAGACACTGGACTTAGAAAACCTAGGGTATGAATAATTGTGAGTATGGCATTTTTTGGAAATCCATTTATAAAATACTCCTGAAATAAAGTATTTCTTCAAGTATCATTTGTTGTTATTCCTTCACTTGTGTATCACATACAAATCACAAACAAACTTGACAAAACTCAAAAAATGTCAGGGGTATGAATAATTTTGAGGACGATATATGTATATGTCATAATACTGGAAGGTCTCAGAGCGTCTGTGTGTGTGTATAATATTTTATATTGAATTCTGAAATAAAGCATAGACACATTATTGGACCATATATAGTTACAATGTATGTGCAACTTCTCTCTGCCTGTTAGTAATGCTAGATTATTTTGTTTCATGTGGACCCGCAGACATTAAAGGAGTCGAGGAGTTTCTGGTTTTTACCCCTCGGCCAACTCTGTTCAGAGGCGTATTGTAATCCTTTTGTCGTCTGTCTATCCATTCAACAACGTTAATTGCATTACCTGAAGAATGCATTGAGATATCTGCACCAAATTTATACTGTGGATGCATCTTGGCATGGAGCAGAAGCCTGTTGAAAATAGGTCACCTATAGGGCCTAGAGGGCAGTAACTTTCAAAAGTGTCTGATACTATATTGGGCCGAGGTGTAATAAAAGTACGCAGCAAAAGTAACAGCCCTGTGGAAAACCTTATGGACAACAGATTAAGGTGCAAGTGAAACCATTCCAAAACATAACAAATGATGCCAAGATTTGTATCTGTTTTCTATTATTTCACATGTAGCTCAATATGATCTCGGGCTGGACCAGTAAAATAATAACATGCTAGCTTGTAAATAATGACAACTCCAAATTTTTCTCTTTTTTAAAGTTTAAACAATACAAACATTTAATTTTTTTGTATTCAGTAATTTCGGCAAATGGTTTTAACTTCTAGAATTAAAACTACTTTTATCGGTTCTCTTTTGTTGGTTTTCTGATGATCTCTTGATAAAATAGGACAAGATGATATCTTTATATGCACCTACACTTTCTATATTTTATTCCACTGTAATTGGCTGGAAACTTTTGTGTTTCACACTATGCTTACTTGGCCTGTTTAGAGTAGATATTACCATGTGAAACATAAGAGTCTGAATGTACCTTTTATTATTTAATACATATGAAGATCTGAAAGGATAACCGATGAAAATATGCAGGAATCCAGTCAGTAGTCAGTCAATAACACAGTTTTGCACGAAGCAGCTTCATTATTGAACACTGAAGACAATGGTTTTACACATATACAACACACCAAGTGATCATACAGAGAAGGCAACATTTTTGGTTTTGGAAGAAAAATTGAAATACAACATTATCTTTTGGTGCATTTATATAACATGTATTTTCACATATTTTCTGAGTACTGTAAGTAACTAAAAATGTAGCTTCTCATATCCAACTTGGCATGTAAAGAAATTTCATTTCATTTCTGTTGATCCTTTATTACATGACAGCACTTCACTTTGAGTTAAATAATCTGAACAATCTGTCCACTGATCTACAACTATTATTTATATTATATAAAGTCTCCGACAGAGTGAATCACAATATCAGGATTATTATAAAATAAGGCACAATATTTACAGTCTTGAGCAAAAGTTTTTCTGTTTTCTGTAAAAATGAAAACTAGTGTTTCAGGTTGTCACAGTGTCAGTTTTAGGAAGGCTCAGCCTCCAATTGAAATGTGTATTTAAGTGCCTGTTTATCCATCTGTCTTTGTCTGTAGTGGCTTCTGTTGTTCATCAGTGAATTACAAATGTCTTTATGGCTCCTTTTTCATCATGTGCAGGAATGTTGAATTCAGGAGCTCCATCAATACTTCCCCTCCTCTCCTGGTTCTACATCATCTCCTAACAGACATGGAGGTACAGCTGTTGCAACACACTCTGTCCATTATTTCCCATACTGTGCCCCTTTGCCCCGTCTTAACCAGTCCCTCCATGGAGACTGGGCTTTGTCCTGATTAGTGTCTGGACTCCAAGGAGAGGAGGAAGAGGGCTGGCGTGTCCAGGTGGTTGCTGTCTTGCTAGATCGACGGAAGAAGGACATGCCGTTGGAGATGGGCTTCTTCTGAGGCTGTTCCAACTGCTGCTGGGACCTAAGCTGCTGGTTGATGATGATCTGGATGTCATCCTGAAGTAAAATGGAACAGAACAGGACTCAGCAAAAGTGTCTGATGATGGACAACACTGCCCTTAGTTTAATTTACTGTAACCTTAGCTGAAAAGTCCCAATAAAACTATTATCACTTTATCCTATCTGAGTTATTATTTCAACTGAAACGTGATGGAGTCCACCTGTTTTAATGGGTAAACCTGTGAGTGTGACTCTTGTTTTTCCTTTTAGACACATGGGATCAGCCCAGCTGACACATTAACAGTGTTACATAGTAACCCTGACCCATTAGTGCCAGTAGCAGGTTACAGTTTTTATCCTTTTTGGTGTGTGCATGTTTATTACTTTAAGGATACCTCATCAGTACTAAACTGACCAATGGTGGATGTCTGAAAGCCAACAAAATTGACCTATATCACCTCCAACCACCCACAGATATGACACTGTCAGTAATAAATCTTTAACTGATTAGAGACTGAATAACTGTTAAACAGGATATCAAAATAATAAAAACCTAAATATACCGGTAATTTTAATTCAGGGGCCACATACAGCCCAATATGGTCTATGGTCTTTATTAGTTCAGGTTATGCACATTTTTTGAAAGAACAGTGTGTAAATGTAAACATTTTATGCAATTGTACTTTTTTTTTTTAACAAAAACAAAAAGAAAATTTTGGAGTTATAATTATTTCTAGGTTATTATGATAGTATTTTACTGATCTGACCCACTTGAGATCAAATTGGGCTGTATGTGACCCCTGAAATAAAATTATTTCAACACCCTTGATTCTTAATATCCTCAGTGTAATTTCTGCATTTGATTTTGTTTGACACCCCTGGTCTTCATGGTTGATGATAACACTGTATCTGGGCATATGGGGCACTTCCTTTTGACAATGATAATAGAATAAATATCTAATATTTATAAAATAATCCCAGTCTCCAAGTCTCTTCTTTTTTTTTTTTTTTTGCTGTTCACTGACAAATATAATTCCTCTATAAAACTAATTAGTGTTTCTGTGAAAACATTATCTGCATTATCTTTATCAAAGCACCAGGGGTCAGACACTCTAGCAGATGGCTTGGCTTGGCATAGTGACTCGACAGCACACAGACTTGTCGAAACACCTGCCGTTCATTTCCCTCCAAACTGAGACATATCTGCATCTGTCCCCACCCTGCCACCGAGGTCACTTCGTTGGAGATGTATTTACATCATCTCCTGGCATGTCAGGTTATTTTAACAGCCGATGGTGTGTAAATAAAATGAGGGTTTTACAAAATGTCTGCAATAAAGATACTGCACCAGATTCCATGGGTCACAGATACACTAGACATCCCTCACCTGCCACGCCTCCAGTTCCTGTGACAGCTCCAGTTTGCGTTGGATGGCTTCTATTAACTGGTTGTTCAGAGACATCATGTCATTTTTACTTCTAACCAACTCAGCCTCCATCAGGTTTTTCCTACAAAGAGATAAAACATCTTCAGTCACGTCACACTGATACAGAACACAAACAGTATCTTTTCCATNNNNATTATATGTATATTTATATATATATATATATATATATATATATAGATATGTGTGTGTGTGTGTGTGTGTGTGAATATTATGAATAGATTTTGAGAATCCTGAGGGACTCACTTGGCAATGGCATCATCTCGGTCTCTGATGGCCTGTTGGACGACTTCAGCTTCTGCTTGTATGTTTTCCAGCTTCTGCCTCAGTTCAGCATTTTCCTGCTGCAGCTGGATGTTCTGCAGAACACAGGGGGAAATCCATTAAAACAAGTGGTGCCAGGCACAACAAACCCCACCCCTCGCACGTATTGTAGCTTATTTTGGCATGGATCCGCCTGATGTCATCATGTCTATGCTCTATATATGTGCCAAGTTTGAAGTAAATTGAAACAAAATTGATATTTTTATAGAAATTTGAAATTTTGCCCATTATAAGTAAATGGTAAAAAAAAGATTTTAAAAATTCATTAAAAATCTGAAGTTTGACCTACTTTTCCCAAAATGTAATGACATCTATTCTGGGTCACTGGCAATATATAAACCCAGTTTGGTATGAATTCAACCAATAGTTTTAATGCTAAAGACATGTGAAATTTCACCCATTATAAGTAAATGGAAAAAAAAAAAAAAAGATTTAAAAAATTCATAAAAACAAAGAACAAAGGAACAAAAAAACAAACAAACTGAACCAAAAACAATATTGGTCCCTTGCCTCCCCTTTGGTGGGGTGGGGTAATAAAACATCTATTTGTGCAAAACTCTGTGTAAACACTGATGTGGCAATATAGTAAGTGAATTATGCAGTATTTTAGAAGATATAATAACTTATGATGTTAAAGGATAACTTTATAATGACAGAGTAGTGGAAAAGCATTTTCAGACACCCTTAAAACTTTATACAGTCTCATATGTTATCATGAAATATTTGCAGAAGAATCTTTTTTGCGTTTCAAAAATTGACACTGCATCACAGACACAAACAAATGCAAATCTAAAATCTTGATGGTTTCAACATGTCAAGCCCTGGATGTGTTTCAAGGGCCAATATTTATTGAAGCATTCAATTTTGTAGTTTTGAAGTAAAAGTGATGCAACTAAAAGCTGCAAGCAAATATCTTCTTTTGTCACAAAGAAAAATACAACATGAAAATAAAACTTTAAGTAAAAAAAAAAGCACTAAAGGGTCACTGGATCTGTTTCTAACAAATATGGATTACAGTGACAGCAGCACAGTCAGTGCTGGCATCTCCAAATCTTCTAATAATGGACTTCAACAGGTGCCTCCCTCCCCGACAGACGTGTTTGTTCTTTATAAGGTTACCTGATCTCTCATCTCCTGTGAGGCGCTCGGATTCCCACACTGATCACCCGTCCTGCCAACAAAAGCCTGATTCAGCTCCTAGGACAAAAACATTTAGACCGAGATCAGGTGTCGGCCGTGCGTTTCACTAAGATTTACACCAAAAGGAGTTTCTGTTGTTGGCCTATTTGTATAATGCTGCGGGGGAGGAATTTGCTGGCTTGGAATATATTATTACAATGGGAAATACAAGCTGTTGGTGTCAGTGGCCGTCAAATGCCACAAGTTACAACTGGATAATTGTAGAATGAATAACTGTAAATCAGAAAATGGAGAGTTAATGAAGCATATGAAAAACTAAGAGCAAGCACCCAGGATCACAGCTTCCCTGAATTAAAGGAAGAAATTTATCCTGATAACAGTTATCTACAGAAAGTCCTGCTCCTAATAACAGCCAGTAGGAGGCAGAACAGCAGACTGAGATGTGTACATAAACACATGTGTTTGTCTGAATATGGTGGGGAATCATGTTAGAGTATGGTTATTGTTTCTCTAAAAGCTGCATTTTAGTTTACGAGGACATTAATTTAATAATAAAATATATATCTTACTACAAGAATATCTTATACTAAATATAGATTCTCTTATAGAACAATGAATGCCACAGTCCTGTCTCCTGTTTTCCCTCTAATGTTAGCTTTTTTCTATCAGATTAAGTGATAAATGACCTATATATTTTACAGCACTCATTCATTAAACATCAAATCTGTTTGAAAGCTCCTAAAATGATGAGAAAAAAAAAAAAACACCACAATAATTGCCGAGCTCCTGGAATGAGAAACGGAGCACTAGACCAGTCACATCTGACCAAATCTGAAGAGCAATCATAATTAAAGCTGCCAGTCACATATTTAGCCCACCTGCCTCAATACACCTGTAAGTATCCAAAACCATCACTGGGTAGATTTTCAACACCCTGAAGGAAGTAGTCGTCTAATTTCCTCTCAAATCTCTTGAATCATGGGTAATTATGAACATTTTGACAAAAAACTACCGAGTACTACTGCCATATTTCTGAGGCACACCTTTGATTCATCTATCAGATTTATCCTTCAATCTTGTTTTCTTTTTGCCCACAAGACTTTACTTTGCATGCACACTGTGTTTTGCATGTCATTTGCGTGTTCACGTTGTACTAAAATATGATCGCATTACAGACATAAAAGCCGAAGCCTCATTTCCCCGTCCTCCTTCCATCTGAGATAAAGTCAGCCCTTTGTTCAAGTTTCCTGCTCTGTCCTGTATTCCCATTTTGTGTAGTGCTCACTCACCTGAGGGCTGCGTGCCTGAGCCAGGGTTTGGGCCACTCCCTTCAGCCGATGCAGCATGACCTGCACATCGTCCTGTTGATCTGTGACCTCCAGGTTCCCTGAGCTGTTCGGTTCACAGGTCAAAGGCTGCAGCAACTGAAGAATGGACCCCATTTCTTGAGTTATCTGTGTGGAACAGGAGAGCCGGATGTTAATTATTACTTTGAAAGCAGCTATAAAAGTGTTGGGTTCCTTTCACAGTATAGCTTGGGGGTTGGCATTTTATATTTGGCCTACATTAATGCAGCTTGTGTTTCAGATATGTTAACAAAACGCAAGCTGGTATAACAAAGGAATAGGGTTATAAAGCAAATGTTTTCTTTTTTTGACAACTACCATATTTTCTCAGCACACATCAGGGTTTGAGTGACGTCAAGTATTTACACAGTGGGAGGGGCAGGCATTACCTCATTTCTTTGTTTAGTGTCTGTGTGTCACATATATATAGATAAGATTGCTTTTATCAATATCATATGAACAGACAGGTTAATCATAAAACGTCAGAACAAGTTACCAACACGTGTAAATGTCAGTCAGACCACACAAACCAGAAACTCCAACAATGTGGCTATGACAAACAGGAAATGTATTGAATGACTCATAAGAGCACATTTTCCTGCTCGAGTCATACAATAACAGCAGACACCCAGAGAGCGAGAAGAAGAGGACCTGGCTCCACTGTCACCGAGTTTTCCGTTCCCATCTCCAAGAAATAACTGCAAATTCAGCACGGCCTGTGTAACATATCACTGAGGTGTCGGCACTTTGAAAACTTGGACTTTAACACCTACTCGCTGCTAAGAGTCTGGGTGTGAAACATATGTCGCACTGTCATAGAGAACTTAAAAAAAAATGTTCTTACAGCATGTTCGTCACCGCAGAGAAAATATGCTCCGCGATGAAAACAAATAATGGTTTCTCGTAGTTTAACTTAATTGCTGAATGAGTGATGAGTGAGATCTGACTGTAGAGGAAAGACTTGTTTAATATTTACGTTTCCAATCATCACAGGAACAAAATTTCCCCCTGAAGTACTGCAGCACTGGTATCACTGTGGGCAGGACTACAATAACTCAACACTTCCCAACCACAATATAGAAAAGCATAGAAACATATATAGTTAGTGGAGTTTTATGACTTTATAACCACACTGTAGGCAAGGCTGTTTTTGTGGAATGGGTTAGATAAATGTTTTCTCACTTCTAATTAAAGACTTACTTTCAGTTCACACCTTTGTTCTGAGGCATGTAGTGATACTTCAGCACGTGTTCAGAGCATGTTTGTCTAAAAGGACAATGAGTATTTAGAGCAGCAGGACTAACTATGTGGAAATGGCTTGAAGTAAACTACACTACTTATGCTCATCTTATTTCAGGTGCAACATTTTGGCTCGTTGATGCTTTTGGAGACACAATCGGCTTTTTTCTATGCTTGTTAGAATGACCAATACATTTCTTGTTTGACAAAAATATGTATCACCAGTGTTCCCTTAAAAAAAGCCACATTTACAGACTTCATGTAAAATTTTAATCTGTAAATTTCCATGAATTTGGGGACAATATTCATGACGTTACATTCTACAAACAACTGTATATATGAAAAATATCCAAATTTACCACAGTGCATCTTAACTTACATGAATTTAACTGAGCAAATAAGTAAATGCCTCCCATTGGATAATTACTGCATGGGTGATGTTTATGTTTCAACTGCAACAATGTCCTTAACCCTTTAACTGATACAGCAAATAACTTCTCATTTCTTCAACAACCATCATTTTGATGGAGAGCATTAAGATTGGACTGAGTTTTAATGGAAAAGTGGTCTGATGAGTCCAGATTGACCCTGTTCGAAGTGGATGAAGTGATTACCCATCATGCCTAGTGCCTACAGTACAAGCCTGTGGGGCAGTGTTATGATCTGGGGTTGAATTTGTTGGTCAGGTCTTGGTTCAGCAACATTATGTGCTTAAAAGTGACAGGAAAAAAGATGCTATTGAGCTGAAATAACTTTAACTTAAGATAGATTAGATAACTTTGTTATAATTTGATGCTGTATGAATAAAATTTGATAGACTGATTGATACTGTTATAAAAAATAATGCCAGTCCGAGTTTGGGACTTGTGTCTGTAGCCAGACTGTCTACTTGTCTAAGTAAAGCCAGGCATTATTAAAATCCAATTTCCAAGCATTGCATGAATTGACACCATTTCCAAGTACAAGCTATGGAATCTGAGGTTACCACATGCAGAAAACAGTACAATGTCAAGTGACTGATCTGCCTGAACACTGAGTGATACTGTTCACAACTATACAAATCCTCATATAGATGTAACACATTCAATTGTTCTTGGTGTTTGGCCTTACTAAAAACTTAGATCTCTCAGCTGTCCTGCGCACAGGTTGGAGGAGCCGTTGTGTTCATTCGTACCTCTTCTTTGTTGACTCCCAGCGCAGCGGTGGTCAGACTGGCCTCCAGCTCAGACAGAAGTGATGAGTCTCCTCGGCTTCTGGCTTCCTGCATGGATATCTCCTCCTGAAGCTCCTCCACCTGAGCTTGTAGCTGCTGTGAGTGACCCCGTGTCACCTCCACCTCTTGCCACGCCTCGGTTAGCTGAAAACACAAGGAGCCAGACACAAAGAGAAACACAATCAGCATGAGAGTGACAGAAATTGTACTATAGGGGGCAAACATTATAAAAGATAAATTTAAAGTAGTTTCATATAAAGACATATTTTGATGAATAATGTGATTAAGTGTCCTTGTGGCTAACAGTAGCATTGAATTGATGAGAAATAGGAACTACTGATGGCGCCATCATTATTCAAGACAACAAGAGATAGGTTTTAAAGGCTTCTTCTCTTTTTTTTCTCCACCTTCACATTCTCAAAATACACGATCGGCTAATCAACGTCATTTGATCATTACACACAAGGAAACTCCAAGTTATTGTCTTTGTTTACTTGGCTGTTGCACCATATCCTATTTGTATTTGACCATTCCACAGTGCAGTTTAGTGGACACATGCATACACTATCAAGTCATTCCATCATCATTTGGACGACTGCTGAACACTAAATGCAACTTCATTACTTCAAATCTTGTTTTGCATGTTTGTTTGTCATGGAAGATTTATTATTAATGGACTTGAGCTCATATTATCTGTGTTCAATGAGTGACAAAGGTGTTCACTGCTCTAAGATCATATAGATATGTCTAAAGTATTTTACCAAGTCCCTGCATTCTCTTTAAAAAGTGTAACAGAAAAAAAACACACACACACACACACACAGTCAGTCAATGGGAAAGAAATCCTGACATGCCAGATTCCAGCCTCCAGCCCAACATGAAACTCAACGAACATGAGTGGAATCCAGATTTGTGAGTGAAAGTCACAATGATGGGGATGAGGTGATTGTTTAGGAGTGCTTTCCGCAATCCTGCCCAAACCCAGTCAGACAACCGGGGATTGGAAAATTCCTTTGTCATTGAGCCTCTTTCATTCATACACCAACTGCATTGTGCTGTTTAGTGATACAATGGACACTAATCAGTGTGTATTTATTTTGAAGACCAAGTGCAGCTCTTGCTTTGCTTCTGTGTTTAGGTGTGTATGTACATTTCCGTACACCAGTACAAGTATGTACAGTTTGCATGTACTGTGTAATTATGTACCTGCTGTCTCTGCTGCTGGCTCAGTTGGTCATGCAGCGCCAAGCGTGTGTGTAAAGAGGCCAAACTCGCTCTCAGCTCAGCATTTTCTTGAGACACAACCTCCAAACGTTCCTCCAGCACCTGCTCCTTCTGGGTGAGTCGCAATACCTTCAAAAAGACACAAGAAAAAAACACATCAAACAACCTGAACAGCTACAAAATGTGACAAAATATCTCTCAAAGATAAAGTCCCTCTTCCCAAATGCAGTGTCTACACCCTGTTAATTTGTACATGTGGTTATCTATGTATGTTTGGAGATTAATTATCAATATTCTTTTTTTGCAACGAGCAGCATCGCAAAGCAAGATGAGGCAGAGAGTGACAAAACATTGACAGCAAATAAATGAATACACGTGAAGAGACAATCGGTGCAGACTGAGTACACGCTGCTGTCAGGACAAGAATAGTTTACTGCCACGTGCACATTATGAGTTTGGCTGTGATCACTCATGCATTTGTATGTATTTTAGAGAATGGACATTACCTGCTCCCTCATGGCACTGATCAGCTCCTCCTCCTGTGGCTTGTTCTGGTTGCCTTTTTGCTGTAGCTCTTCTTTTAAAGCCTGCAGCTCACTGGACATGGCCCTCTCCACCTCCATTGCCTACAAAGACACACCAAAAAATTTGATTCAAAGATGTTATCAGAGAGGTCAAATATGTAAAGGATTGCTCATTTTATGCACCTTGTAGTTTTAGAGATAAGGAGGAAGGATATAGAGATATAGGGCAAAAATACATGAAACAGAAATGAAATCATGACCAAAATAGGTATGACCGTGGGTATAGTCAGTGTGAAACTCATTGCTACACAGTCTTGCCTGAGGCAAACAGACAAAAATATAGCAGATGATCCTAGGATAAAATCCATAGAACGAGATACAGATGGGAAGAAACACAACAAGATACCAGGCTGAAAGGTGGGGATTAGGTGTCTAAAATAAATATCTGTTTAATATTGTTTTCCTGCAGGTCATGCTGCAAAAGATAAATGAAAGATGGTTTCTGTGCTGCCTTTGAAAAGAACAGCTGCAGGGTATAAGGTCTTTTGACTAAAGATGAATATAAGAGGTCAAACAATTTGTATGCTATTTCTATGTACAAGAAACATGTTTATATTTTCAGATTTTCACTTTTTTTTCCTTAGAAAATTGTGCTTGTTTTCTCTTATTATAAGCTCTTTTTTTTTTTTTTTTTTAAACCTCACATCATTATGTCCACACACAAACATTATAATTATTAGATGTCATACAATAGATAAGCAGATATTGTCTCATATGAGTGGGTCCCCAAGGCAAAACAGAGGGGAATCACTGTTGCTCACTGATCCAAGGGAATAATATAGGTAATTAGTTACAAAGCATATCTCATGTTCAGTATTAAAGACTAATTTTCAGTCACTTAGGACAGAATTTTCTGCACAGAATCATGTGATTGTTGCACAGAAAAGTTCCATGAAGTTGTGAAAATAATAGTTGTAAAAAACAGCTGATAATAGAATCTAGTCTATCCATATATTGTAAATTTCTAATGTTTATCTGTTCGGACATTAGATATTTCTGGCTGCCCCAAAAAGTCTGTCTTCACGGCTTTTATGAGTGAATCTCCTGCTATCAGAGAACATAGTAGATCACAGCTGGCTCCAGAGGTGTACTATCACAAATTTGGCCTCTGGCTCTTAGAATGGCTTCAGTAGCCTGTATTTTTTGTTTCGCTGGGCAAAAAATTCCATTGCAACCATTCAATATATTGTTTATGAGTGGAAACTAGACCTCTGAAAATCTCTCTAGCCCTGATGGAAGACTGCTGATCACAAACCAAACAGATTCACAAATGTAATGACTAGAGGCCTTTTCTTCATTGAAGCAACACGGCAGCTCCCCTACCCATGATATTTTAGCAGAGGCGGGTAATCCCAGTTCCATAGAGTAAAAGCCCTGACATGTATTGGTTCTACCTGTTCACTTAACACAGATGATTCCACTAATTATCCATCTACCTGAATGGGGAGTTGTTTTCATCAAAATGGGCTGGTTCAGTGAGTGGTTGGAACAAATACATGGGAGGACCTTTACTCTATGGAGCTGGGATTACCCACCTCTGCATTTTAGCTTTACATTTACCAGCCATTTTGATTTTCATGGATGGAGAGGAAAGAGCTGGGGTGTGTTTTCAAACTCTGGTGGGGTTTTTTTTCTTCTACTTCAAGAACTTAAACTTTACTTTTGATGAGCTCAGAGAAACTTACTCTCTAGCACAAAACCCTCCCAAAGTGTCAAACGTCACAAAGTTTTCAAATTAAAGAGTAAAACAAAAGCATACTGAAAATAAGTCTTCATCGTCAGCTTTTTGAAGATTGGCATTATAACAGGCCACCAAGGTGTCTTCATGATTTCTTTGCAATAAAAGTATCACAAAATTTTTTTTTTTTGCCAATTCTTTCACACCTTTGTTTTCAGGAAGAACTTAGCTTTCAATATCTGGCCATTACCTAACATTATAAATAATAAGTGCTTAAAACAGTGTGTTTTAGTAAAAAAGAAAAAACTGACTTACAGTTTGTAGCATATTTATTATCAGAAACAACTGTAAATGTCCAAAAAAAAAAAAAAAAAAAAAAAAAAAATTTGAGATTTCAAAAACAAACTTTCAACTATTTTACATCTGCTCAAACATGTTTTTTGGTCTAGAACGTTCAGTATCCATATTATGGCTTCATATTTTTTGCAGTTTCCAGGCATTTTTTAGCCTGTGTGGAAGTCTCTGAAACAGTTCCTTTCTATTTGTAATAGCTTCTCACATTGCTGCCATAAAGTGTTATTTTTGTACCAGAAGGCTCGGACCTCAGCTTTCTGATGCTGTTTGAATTTTGTGGATAGCGCAAACATATCAGGAGTTACAGTAATGTGAATGCTGTAAAGTGCAAAATGGAGCACTGGAGAGACTGCCGTTGTTAAAGGGTTAAAGCACTAGTTGTTTCTTATAAGCCGTGGAGATGCAAACCACATGGAGGACTTTGGGATGCCAATGCTCCAGTTCTGAAACTCCAGTAAACACACCAACCGGTTGCCCTCCCCAGTCCCCACCCCCCCGTCCACGGTCTGGGACTTTTGATTCCCCTTACTCAGCAGTTTGGCGGGCCCCTGTCAGGTCCTATCACAGACACATAATGCAAGATGAAAGGCTTGCCCCCACGGCAGATGGAGCCAGGGCATCTTGGTCTTGTTGTAGATGACGACAATACAATGTGGCCGAGGGTAAACTTGGACACGGAGTGGGTATAGCATACGAGGACAGCTTGTGTGTTTGAAGTGAGGCCTTAAATTAGTGAATGAGTGTGTGAGCATGTGTGATGAGAGTACAGCAGGCACTAATGGCCAAAAACAAAACAAAGCATGCAGACACAATAAGGAGGAGGGGGCAGCCAAAGGAGGGCTCGAGCCTCTACAGCATCATTACCACTGCTTAGACTCAACAACCCCGTCCCCTTCCACAATAGACGCAGCGACCCACTGAGAATCCCCAGTAACAGGACATTTGGCAGAGACGCACAAAGCCTTAGATGATATCCCCTCACGTGGCCCCCAAGCGCCGGGTCCTCAGCAGTCCAAACACCTAACAGCTGACGACCCCAGCTACAGCAGAGGCCCTCGGGGAGAGCACAAAAAAGATGCCTCTCCCTTGGGATGATAGGATGTTTGGGTATGAGGGGCAACATCAAAGCAGGGAATGAGAGATTTATATCTCCCTGTAATGTATATTGTCTTTTTTCTTTTTGTCTGTGAGCTGCGTGATGCTGGCAGAGGGAGCAGAGGTCAAGGGGG
>JAPQRP010000006.1:22171085-22184392 GCA_037367295.1 Apogon hyalosoma | reverse complement strand
ATTCAGCACCAATATGATGAGAACAAAACAATTTGTCAAATAAACTAAAAAAAATATACATTTGATATATGCAGGACTCTTAGTAAAAATGCACATAATTTATTTATTTGTATCCATAGAGGAAAATTGGAATATGTATAAATGTTTGAATACAAAATAATTTTTATAATGAGAATTAATATTTAACCTGAGCTGTGATGAACTATTCTCGTTGTTTCCGTCAAACCGGAAGTTACCCGTGAGATAAATGATGTAACACGTGGAAAGTTCCGGACTAGAGATAACTAAGGTCAGCTGTCCTTACTGTTTTTACCAGCCAGCGAACTTATTACAGTTTAATATCCAAAATGCCAAGAGGAAGCAGAAGCCGGACATCAAGGATGCCCCCTCCTGCCAGGTAATGTGTTTAAAAAAAAAAAGAAAGAAAATACTTGGAAAAACTGTTAATGCTGATAATGTGTAAGCTAACGCTAGCAAGGCTTGTTAGCATTATGTGTGTGGTTATATTTTTGAGAAATCACCAAAAATGAACTGTTACAGCCAATTTGGTTGAAGATCATTTCTGTTACCCCAAGTCTTGTTTCACTTTATACTGTTTTCTGAACGTCAGGTAATTCTGATGAAGGTCACATTGTTTCATCCGCGTCATGAGTATTTACCAGTATCTGTCTCGTTCCGTCTGACGTGTGAATATAAAGTAATATGAATATATTAATATGGAGATACTCGCATACAGAATGTTTGATCTGAATGTGTTGGGCGTTTGTTTCAGAAATTATGTAACAGTCAAATAAGAACTTGGGGGTATTGTGGAGTTTGAATTGTTGAAATATCGCGATAAAACGTATAGTCAAGTGGAAGTGAGTCTTTAATCCATCTGTTATGATCGACATACACACGAAATAATATTGCTACCTTCTTATACAGCTACTGTTCATGTTTTTGTCTAACATTACATTAACTTAAGCAAATATACTTTAATATACAGTTATTTCATCGGTTTTAGTAGCCGCTCAGTCTGTTAACCTCACACCAGGGAACGGGCAGCACATTAGTGCCATTTACTGATTTTATTGTGTTTGAACTTGAATTATGTTGATCTTGTGTCTACAGCCGGGCACCCCCTCCACCTCCACCACCGATGGCCCGGGCTGCACCCCCTCCCACCCATGCCCCTGTTCCAATGCAGGCACCTCCATCTGCTGTGGGTGCTCCAGCAGCAGCACCCAGGCAGCCAGGTTTGTTTGCCCAGATGGCGTCCACAGCTGCTGGGGTGGCAGTGGGCTCTGCTGTCGGACACACCATTGGTCATGCCATGACTGGAGGCTTCAGCGGAGGACATTCGGAGCCTGCCAGACCTGACGTCACATACCAGGTAAACAAACAGTTAGGTCCACCATCAGAATAGGATCAAAGTGGATTAGTGTCTCTAAGAAAAATTAGATAATTTGTAACATAGATATGTGTGCGATATTGGCAAAGTAAAGCAGTGATTCTGTAATCCACAAATAGAGTACATAGACATTTCAACAAATTAAATATGTCTAATGACAACAGGATAGTTAAAAAGAATTGCTCATAAATACAAACAGGTTAAAGTGGCTCTACTGAGGCTGGAGTGAGTATTGCTTGTTTTGAAGCATAAGGTAATAACAGGCATCCTGTGTAGTTGTGGATGGAAATATTATTTTCAGAGATGTTGAGAAATTATGTTTGTTGAAATTGCCTCCGTTAACAAAGCATGTGTTTCTGTGGTTGTTTATTCCTTGTGTGAGTATTGAAATGATCCCTTGATGGTTGTCCAAAATACTGACTTTCCTTCTGCATCTCTCTCCGCTTAAATAAAAAAAAAAAGAGTGTAACAATATATCATGTAACGTCATTTCTTGCTACTATGCAGAAATTAAGATGAGATATCAAGGTTATCAGACCTACTATATAGGATCTGTGATGAGACACAGGGTAGAGCAGTAGAGATCAGTAATTAAAGCTGTCACTCACATAGTCAGCTCTCTACATCTGTGATCTTGCCAAAATCTTGTGACGCAGGGTAGATTTACAGCCTGTAGAGGAGGTGCAGAAGTAGGACTGGCATTGCAAATAATTTAGGCTATAAATGCTTTGGTCTGTGGTAACAATTTATGCTATTATGATGAATGTGGGAAGCATGAAAATACAATGATAAGATGTATTTATTTATTTTATTTTATTTCTGTTTTCCAGAGTGCCAGTTGAAGAAACCAGAGCATTACTTGTGGTTTAAAATTATTATTTATGGTCATAAATCTTGGAGTACAACATTTAGCAATTATCTTCTTATCGTCTTTGACATCTGAATGTCCTGTGATATTTTAACTTTGATCTTTTAAGTTTTCCTTCAAAATGAATGATCTATGTTTATGAAGAGAGATCAGTTCAGGCTGTTGGCATTTGTACATGTGTGAATGACCTGCCTTGTGTCTCATCAGGAGCCATACCAGGCCCAACCGTACCAGGCTCAGCCCATGTACCAGCAGCCACAGTCGATGTACCAGCAGGAGGCTCCTCAGCAGCAGGCCTGCTCCTATGAGCTCAAACAGTTTATAGAGTGTGCCCAGACCCAGAGTGACCTCAAGCTCTGTGAGGGCTTCAGCGAGGTGCTCAAACAGTGCAAGTTCAGTAATGGTAAGTAGAACTTATGTCTGTAACTCAGACCAGCTTCAGTCTTGGAAATCTGGTTACTGTATTTCATACTTAATTTTACACAATTAGGGAGACTTTGCTTAAACATTTAGTCATCCAGGCCTTGTGGCTGTATGATGTCACTGTTGCTTCAAATGTCAACGTGTCAGCTGTGGAACATGGAGGAATTATTTTGTCTTGTTTGATACAATTAAAAACAAAAATAAAATTCACAATGGAATTGAGAGCTGCTGTAATACAACTGTTTTTTTTTTCTCCCCAGGTCTTTCATGAGGCAGAAACCTGTTTGAAGAGTGAAGAACATGAACAGACTGCAGTTATCAACCACACTGAATATTGACAGGGTGTGATAAAGAGATGAATAAACATGCTTTATTTTGACAGTTGATAATCATAAAACATCATAATTACAGTCATTTTCTCAGGAGAGTGCTGCAGAGCTTGTAATCATAGTCTTATAAATAATGTTTATATATTTTGGTGTTGCATATTTGAATTGATGTCAGTTTTTGTCTGTTTTTCATTAGCTTCAGTGACTTTAATTTAAATTTTCTCTAGTGTACCTATAACAATATATAACTGTGTCTGCACAACACAGTGACATGTGATTCTACCAGTTTCCATTCTCTTCATTCACAGTTAAAACTAATAAAGCACTTGGATTGTGACTGAAAAAAGCCTGTGTCTAGTTTATTTTTCCTACTTGAATGAAATGCATCATTGCATTGTACTCAAGAATAAACACTTCTATGTTTACATGCAGTTTCTTTAATTAGATCTTAATACATTCAAAGGGGCCCAACACCTGTCATGCCACTCCAGGTCTCGTTGGAAATCCAGGAACTGGAAGTTCCATGTGAAGGAAGCTTCGTCTGTCTGCACTGTCTCGTGGTGAGTTCAGGAACTGCAGGGTTTTTTATTACACGGGTCTGGTGCTGTTGAGCCGGTACTCGTGGAAAGGGTACCGCCACCGCTGCTGTAGAAGCATATATTTATTTTTGGCGTGTGACATTAGAGCTGAACCTTTGCGATGGCAGCAGCCCCACGAAAACACGACTAGACCGGAGTGAGTGGACGTTTATCGGTGCCATTCTGCGCTTTACGAAAACCGTGAACGTAATAACGGATAACCTTCAGAGAGGCTGAGCGGACACAGTGAGTGACCCAGCGGCTCTTTATTTATTTATTTATTTATCCTCATTACACTGATTTGTTGGAGATGGTAAATGTTAACGGATAAACGAAAATCCACCTCACAATCTCCAGCCTATTTATTAGTCTTCACCCCACAGCATGTCGGGAATGACTTTAACAACGACAAAGCCAGTATTTATTGGTCAAATAGCCTATACGATGCTGCACGTGATCGACCGCATTTTATTCATTTATTTCATATACACTGTAAATATGCTAATAAGATGAAGTGTGTTTGATACACTGAGGCCAACGGAGTATGTGCTTCTGTGTATATTGAATTTAACCGTATGTTTCTAGTCATTTTAAGGAGCTGAAGTGACTATAAAGTTTCATTTTTGTGGCGGAAAACGACAGTGCAAGGAACGACAAGATCACATGCAAATAAACAACATCTAAACAGATTTACAAACACAAATGCTTGTAGAAAAACACAAACACGTGTGTTCATCTCCACGGAAACATGTTTGACAGGTGTGTTAATGACAAGTGAGGTTGTCCTCTACTAGACAGAAGGATTCACCTTCTTCACATAAGTGAAAGAACTGATACCACTGTGAAAATACTCAATTGCATTCAAAACGTTGCAATAAAAAAGTATATAAATATGATCAGAAGACTGTTTTGGATTAATTTCACTGTTGGGCGTATGTGTATGTTGCATGTCACTACTGTAAATGTTTAAAGCTGAGCCCAGTTAAAACTACTTTATATGTTGGGTTTAATCTTTAGCATTGCATCATATTCTGTCATATCATCACATGTTTGTCAGTCTGTTGTTAGAATCATCTGTTCCTATAAAGTCAGCCTTCCGTGGGCTCAGGAGAACATACTGTTTTCAGCTTGGTCACAGAATGTTCCCAGGAAGTCCAAGAGGCTTAACAAGGAGGAGGATTTTATCAACCCATTTAAGAACACTTCAGTTTTCACAAATACTCAAAATAAGCAAATTTAGAAGAAATTAAACCAATAGACACAGGCATTGAAGTAAAAGGCTGCCTCTGATGTGTAGTTAAGTAGAGCTATAAAGTTGTATAAAATTGAAATGCTAAACTAAAGTAGCTTATATTTGTTGTGAGATTAATTATTCACATTCTAACCTCTTTCCTGTGTGGATTGTTTTTGCTTGCAGCTTGTTCTGAGCTGTAACAGGAGAGCACTTGTCTGGTCCTGGTGGTGAACCAGTATCACACCATCATGACCAAAGAGGAGGAGATCCCAGACTGGGTGGGAGCTCAGGAGTTTTATGACAAATATGAGCCAAAGGAGATCCTCGGAAGGTACTGCATCTGTACAGAGCATGTATCTAGCAGTGGTTCCAAACATAGAGGTTGTCACATGGGACGCTTTAAAAAGTTGTTTTCTCACAGACTAAAGTAATCAAAAACCATTGGCATGTGTGTTATCTTGAGCACAGCTTATGACAAAATATCACAGGTCACAATACTGTTTCACAATTTGTGTTTGCACGTCTAATACTGCCAGTGTGAACAGTGCTGGAATAAACAGAATGGTTTTAGATTTCCTAGAAGTCCCTGAGAAATGCCTGCAGTGCCAGAGCTCACTCATTGTCATTCCCCTCCATCTGTCAGACGGGGGTGCTGTTATGTAAGCCACAGCGTTTCAGGACACTGCATTCATTAACTTCGATGTGTTTTGGACAAAGGTTTAGTGTTTGGAGCTGCCCCAGATTAGCCAGCAGATTGATAAATTACGTAATTTCACTCCCTCTATCACATAAAGGCCATGCGGTCACTGGTTAAGGACAATAAGTGTTGGTCTCCTAGTACTCTTCTCAGAGAAAACGGTTTCTGTGCCGTGGTCACAACTTCTGGAAATACTTTCTGTAAGAGAAAGGAAAGATCACATTATAATCCTTTATTTGAAGTAAATCAGATCTAGAGTAAACATAAAGCCAGGTTAGTTTAAAACACACTTCAATTATTAATCTGGAGAAACATGTTTCACTGTCTGTAATCAGTCTGTGATGCTTTTCACGCAGTGTGGTAGGGAAAAAATTCGAGATATTGAATAAGTGGCAACTCTACCAAAGATGAGAAGTATGTAAGATGAAAAAGGAAAAGCATTTTAAAAAAAAAACCAAAAAACAAAACATTAAATCAGGAATGTCAACCATACAATCCATGGGCCAAAATCAACCCAAAGGGCCTAATCCAGCCAGTGGGATGAATCTGTGAAAACCAAATTATACAGAGATATTGACAGTCACTGGTGTCAAACTCATTTTAGTTCAGGGTTTAGTTAAATCTCAGATGGGCTAAACTAGTAAAATACTATCATAATAACCTATAAATAATGACAACTCTAAATTTCTCTCTTTGTTTTAGTATGAAAAGTAAAGTTATGTGAAAATGTTTACATTTACAAATTATCTTTTCACCAAAATATGTGAATAAGCTGAAATTTCTTAAGAGAAGTAAGTGCAATTTTAACAATATTATACCTGGCACTAAATGTTTTGTGCCTCTGTAAATCCACTGTGATCTGTAATGGAGATGCATAAAGGATAAGCCTGAGGTGTAATGTTGTTAAAATTGCAGTTATATTTCATTTGTTAATAGATAGTTTGCAGATGTAAATATTTTAATAAAATATTTTTCACTCTAAAATATATAGAAAAGTTTGGACTTGTCATTATTTATGTTATTATGCTATTATTTTACCGGTCTGGCCGGTTAAGATCATATTGAGCTGTATGTGGTCCCTGAACTACACTAAGTTTGATACCAAATACTCTCTTCAAATACTACCTCTGGTTTGTTGTTGTCTGTGCAAACACATAACTCTGAGAGTCAGAGTTGTCTAACTAAAGATACAGGACAGGACAACACAGGTGTGTTTTCTCTTCCTCAGGGGAGTGAGCAGTGTGGTCCGTCGCTGTGTCAGCAAACGGACATCTCAGGACTATGCTGTGAAGATCATTGACATCACCCCGTCCGACAAAATGACTCCACAAGAGATCATAGAGATCAGAGAGGCAACAATAAAGGAGATCGACATCCTCAAGAAAGTCTACGGACAAAACAACATCAGTAAGAAAGAGTTTATTTTATATGTATGTATCAGTGTGCAGCTTTATTAAATCAGTTATATTAATATTATTGGAAATATTACAGGCTCATAAAGCTTAGAAAGACAAAGGTTTTTACACAAATCGAGGAATGTCCCACTAACCTCTCAAAGGGGTCAGCAGGGCAGAGTGCTGGCCTTTGCTCTTAGCTCTGTCATACATCCTTTAACTTGTCTGGACTGTTGAATAAATTCTAAATGTTTCCTTTAAATGTCATCCCTCTAGTTCAACTCAAAGACTGTTATGAATCCAACGCCTTTTTCTTCCTGGTTTTTGACCTGTAAGTACCAATGTTTTCCATTCATTAATTTCTTAATTTAAATGTACGTACACTCCATCTCTATCGCTGTAATACGACACTCTCACGTCTCTGTCCTTCCAGAGATTGACATTATTTTTATTTATTTATTTTTATGATTGAGATTAATTTTAAAGTTTTCTTTTCTTTCCCCAGGATGAGGAAGGGTGAACTTTTCGACTACCTCACAGAGAAAGTCACGCTGAGTGAAAAAGAAACCAGGTCAGGTCTTTGGAGTTTGTTATTCCATCATTTTTACAACTTAACTTTTGATAAAGGCAGGAGCGAGGTATGTCTCCTTTTTAAATATCTGGGAATGTGTTGGTTGTAGGAAGATTATGCGTTCTCTGCTTGAGGTGGTCCAGTTTCTGCACGACCAGAACATTGTCCACAGGGACCTAAAGCCTGAAAACATCCTTTTGGACGATGAAATGAACATCAAACTCACTGACTTTGGCTTTGCTGTGCAGATCCAAGCTGGACAGTCACTTAAAGGTACACAAGAACGTCTGCAAACATACCATTATACATGTTTTAATGAAAACTGAATCCCATAAAGACTACAATGACCCCAGTTACTTGCTTCAAATAAATTAAGTTCAATATTATTACTTAATATCTTTGGTCATGTCACAGAAAAACATCCGAAACTTCTACAACAGCATATATTTTTTTCCCCTGCTCTTATAGTTAGATGTAAAAAGTTTACTAGTGGCTGCTGGTGGTCAGACAAGAATCTGGGTCTGATCTCAGCTGCTCTTACAAAGGTTGAAATGCAACAGGATCTATGTCCCATATACCAGACACTGAGACCACCCTGACCTTTCAAGTTGACTTCTTAGAAAACATCCGATCATTACCAATGGGAACTGGCAAGTCAAATGTCTCATGCAACTGGAGTTATCTTGTCATTTTATGTGGTTTATTTAAAAGCCTCGATGATATTTAATATGCAAACTCAGTATTGATTTTTATTGGCTAGTATAAAGAGAAAATATATCAGTGTTTTTAATGTTCACATGGACAGTTGAAAATATGACTATTTAACCAAATTAAAGTACAAAAAGTATTTTTAATTGTATGCATAACTGCAGGAATCCACTTACACTGACAACTCATCCTTTTCAGATAAAGACCTCGACACAGTTTACACTAGTGATTCTCACCTCAAAACCTACATTTTTCTGTGGTCAGTGGGTTGTGATCCACTTGTATAGCATTCTAATGGAGTTTATTTAGTTTTCAGAAATAGGTAGATTTACAATGCCAGCATGAGGTTCATCTTTTAAATAACATAATTTAAACATTTTCATCCTTGCATTCAGAAAAAAAGCCGATAAAAGAAACTGTTTTTACTCAGTAGACTTGGAAGCTGTTTGGATTCCAAATGATTATTTTTCAGTTTTAATACAAGCGCTTGGGGTTTAAATCCCTTGTCATTGTTATATCTATATAGTATACTTACTCACTGTCAGGTGTCTAAGTAACACTGTCATTTCAGCATCAAACTCCATTCTTGTCATGTGTCCAGTGGTGAAAATAACATCAGTGCTTCTAGCTTTTACCACTTGTCACTTTGTTTGACTTAAGTTATTGCTTAGTGGTTCTCATACCATCTCATTACTTTCTGATGCTTTGGTCAAAGGCCCCCTGGTGTTAGTTTTCCTCACCATGAGACATCAGCAGAGTGACTCACTACTTCCTCTAGTGGTCACATAAATCCACCAAACCGTCGGCGTAAAGAGATTCAGTTCATATCTCACAATCCTATACATTAACAGCGTTGGTAAGGATAATTTTTTGGTCACATTTGAATATTTTAAAGTTGAAATACTATATATATAAAATTCCTGTAAGAGATTTTTGTCATCCACACACTCTGCAACCCACTTTTGTGTCACAACCCATCTGTTGAGAAAGCTGGGTGTTCGCAATCAGTAAAATGCTGTTTCTTTTCTTATTTGTATCACAGAGGTATGTGGTACTCCTGGGTACCTGGCTCCTGAGATCATTGAATGCTCCATGGACCCAGGACATCAAGGATACGGTTGTGCTGTGGACATGTGAGTGTCAATTCATCTGAACATCGTCTGAAAACACTCTAGATGCACTAATGTGAAAATTACTTGGATATATGAATTTATATTGCGATCTTTGACTGCGTGCTTTACAAACTGGTCAACATGCCTTTTACATGTATAAAAATGACTTATTTAAGTCTTCAAGCAGACATTGTGAGCCTGAATATCTTCTGGCTGATTCATACAGATGGAGTTCAGGTGTTATCATGTACACGCTGCTCGCTGGTTCTCCACCATTCTGGCACAGGAAACAGATGCTGATGCTGCGTATGATCTTGGCAGGGAAATATGACTTTTCATCCCCAGAGTGGGAGGACCGCTCAGACACTGTCAAAGATTTGGTATGGTTTGATCTGAGTTTGGAAGAATGTGTTTGTATCACCATTGACATAAACAGACAGATTATTAATTATGTTCTCTTTTGCTGTGTGGTTTTCCCAGATCTCTCGGATGCTGGTGGTGGACCCAAAACAGCGTTACACAGCTACTGATGTCCTAAACCACCCATTCTTCTCACAGTATGTGGTGGATGAAGTGCGACAGTTCAGTCCATACAGGAGGTTCAAGGTGAGCTGTTTAAAATATTTAATATAAATATGATCATCAAAAAAGTGTTTGAAAAGAACTTTTAATTTTCCATTGCTGTTCATGAAAAGAAATGGGTGGCAGGAGGCTGTCAGCTAATCTATTCATATACTATTCTGTTCTTCACTTGGATAAGTTGTAACTCTTCTAGTACTAAGTGGTGAAACAAAAGACAAAGCAGCCTCTACATGGTCATAGGAGATATGAGTCCTAACAAACATCTGCATTTACCTGAGTGTTTAAAACCCACTGTGGCCATGTAACTTACTGGTACCGTCATGAAAATCTAATTTAACTGTAATTTATGTTCATGTCACACAATTCTGTCAGACTAGTTACTGTTTCTCAACTTTCCACCAGGTCATTTGCATGACTGTCCTCGCCACAATGCGAATCTACTGTAACTACCGTCGAGCCAAGCCTGTCACCAAGGAGGTGATCAAGAGTGACCCATACGCTGTGAAGCCGATCCGTAAGCTCATTGATGCCTGTGCATTTAAGATCTACGGTCACTGGGTCAAGAAGGGACAAACTCAGAACAGAGCAGCACTTTTTGAGAACACTCCCAAAGCCATCCTCCTCTCACTAACTGCTGAGGGAGACGAGCCAATGCACAATATCTGCTAAAAAAACAAAAAGGCACTTGCTCCTCAGGACAGACCCACTGGAACTCACACCTGGATACATTTCTACTGTGAGGCTTTTTGTACCACTCTCCTCCTGGTTTACATATAACCAGCATCTATCAGATGAAGCTCAGTTGTCCTTAATATAAAAAGTACTATTTTAAGCACTTCATGTATTTAAAAAAGCACTGGTTAGTACAGTAATGTAGTTTTACCTCAAGTGCAGCTGTGTACATATGACTAAGAAAAGCAGTTCACTGTTAAAATTTGTTCTTGGGAAGAGATTTAATTTTACATGACCTACTCTGAACTAAATGTCCTCTAGCTCCAGTTTGTTTGTATAGAAAATCTGGATCCAGCAGCTTCTGAGACCATTTCCTTTGATGCAGAAGTTGAAACGCGTTAAAATTTTATTCTTAAAAAGAATACCGATTGGCATTTAAACAAAATATTCACGGTCAGTTATTTGCTTTTATTAATGACACCCTGGAGTAAAGTTATTCTCGTTTCATTTATTGGGAAGAAAACCTACTGTAGAATAGGAGGATGACACGAGGAAGATGCATACTTGAAACAGCATGTAGTTTTATGTACTGTTATTTCAGTATACAGGATGTACCACTTATGTGTCACTAATACAAGGTTTTAAAGATAACACTTTGAAATGTATGTCGGATTTATTTATTAAAACTTGCATTTAATTTAAAATTAAAATCTTGTTATTGGAAAAATGAACTCGGGAGCTGTGTTTTTGTTTGTCCACACAAGTTTTATTTTGAAGAGTTTAGAACAAAACAAAATTGAGTTGCATTACCCTGACATACATCATGTGGCTTTGAGATTAGAAGTGGCACGAAGCACCGTTCTCCATTTTGGAGCTGTAGATGGAAAGAAACATTTTACTATTAATAACAGCTTTATATTTTCATGATATTACCATTTGAATAAAGAGTTTCTTTAGAGCATTGATGTTTTCCAAGGTCCTGCTTCAGAGGCAGTCACGGTCCACCTGCAGAATTAAGTACACAAAGTAATTAAAACCAACAATTTGGTAAAATAAATAAAACTACTTTAGAAGTATCACTATACTCATTCTTATAGAGGTGAGTGAGTGTGAGGGAGACACTCATCCAGACATTTATTAGAAATGAGATAATGCTTTAGCATGGTGTCTGACTGTATCCACCACAAATCAGCTGGAACAGAATTCATCCATGCTTCATCTGTCTTATAATTTTACATGTTTTGTGTGACTACATACCATCCTAAAGCCATTCATCTGAGCCTGGAGGTCATTCCTGGCTACCTCTTCTTTGTGGATCAGTGTGTCCTGACGATCACAGGAACTCAATTCATCTTACTGTCCTCTATCTTTGTAACAACCTAGAACAAAACAAAAGGAAACATGAGTTCATTATGTCTGTAGATGTAAGAGGCTGACAAAACATATCACAGACCAAATGAACCTGATATGAGTATTGTTTTGTTTTATGAACAGATTTATAAACTCATAGAAACATAAATGCACAGAACAGTTTTATGTGTTAAGTCAGAGATCAGTTGCACCATTATCCTCTGACTACTGTACTCGGCTACAGGCAGCTGTGTTAACTCCAACATTAGAATAAGGCACGTGGTGGGCACTTATCCTTCTTTTGAGTCGGTGTGAAACAATGTTTTCGCATAGTGTCTGACTGCATTTACTATTTACGAAGTAATACAGAATTCAGCCATGCATTCATAGAATTAGATGGTGCTCAGTAGTGTAGCCCATGCTGTCCTTGGGTAACGCATTTTCACGTGGGTATCCAAACAGCGCTAATTAATAAAACACATTCAGCGTCGAACAACTTACCAATGTCATCGTTCTTGAGTTACACCCTGATTTTCAATGTCGCCTTTCTGCTCAAGTAAAGTTATACAATAACGCGCATTTAAAAGCCTATTCTAAACCAGTATGGTCCGCACTGCTTTGACTCCACGTGAATGACTAGCAGACTAAGCTAAATTAACCGGAAACTTCTTCTTCGACGATCTAATTTTCCGTTGCTTTCTTCTTCTTCGAGGGTTTTATTCCTGTTGGAGCACCTTTAACTACTTTACCGCCACCCGCTGGACTGGAGTGTAACACGTTCTCTAAATGATGGTTGAAGATTGTACTTTCTTTTTTATTTAAAATCACATCTTGATCCTTCTAATTCTTCCACTATCAGCACGTTTATTAATCAGAAATATTCCTCTGAATATTTATGACGAAATGTAAATTTTTGCTGTTTCCGTGACTTAAAATCTTGTAGATGATTTTAGACCTTAGAAGCTACCATCCAGAGTTGATAAAATGTAATAATTGTGTTCTTCTGCCTGTTTTTCAAGTATTTTTTTGCAGCATTGGTTTTTCTACACATATTCAGTCTTTTAAGATGTTGTAAAACCACTTGATAGCAAAAAGATAACCAAAGAATAGCTAGTGAAGAAAATAATGACTAGTAAACCTTTTTTTTTTTTTTTTTAGTTTACTAACACAGGGCATAAACAACATTCAACCCACTGATTTTTTAATTTGTTTATGTCAACTTTAAGTTCTTGAACGTGTTGTTTGACAAAAAAATGTGCTTTTGCAAAACAAACACCGATGAGGATGTGTCTATAAAGTAAATATTGTACTATACAGTTGTGGAAAAAATGATTAGACCATCAAAAGTCATCAAAAACAATGGTTATGCAATCAAGTACTAACTCCTGTGTGTATC
>JAPQRP010000006.1:22124508-22150106 GCA_037367295.1 Apogon hyalosoma | reverse complement strand
TGGGATAGGCTCCAGCGACCCCCGTGACCCTAGTGAGGATAAAGCGGGTTCAGAAAATGGATGGATGGATGGATGTATGAATATGGCTCTCACTCCTTGGTTGGTCAGGATTATTATTGTTATTATTGTTATTATTATTATTATTAGTAGTAGTAGTAGTAGTAGTAGTAGTTGTATTACTTTAGTTTTGACACTTGTTCATGATCATCTTAAATCAGTTTCATTATTCTTACACTGTGAGATGGATGTTGAATGAATGAATGATGAATGATGTACACTTAGAGGCAAATATTCTACGTTTTGCTCCACTACATTTGTCTGACAGCTTTAGTTACTTCTGAAATTATGATTTATCATCTGACTTCATGTCCAGTGGAAATGATGTATGACTAAATGTGATGATTTTTATTGTTTGCAATAATCTCACGGATGGATTGTTTCTTTATGTGTTGAGTTTTGTCTTCTCCTTCTTAAACTAAATTACCCTAGAAAATCCATCTTGGATTCTCTGGAAAATTCATTGTTATAAAGCTAAAAACAGGCTTTTCTGAGCTCATGAGAAGTGGAAGTTCTGAAGCAGAGTAAGTAAGGCAAGGTGTAGAATGCAAATGTTTTACTTGCAGAGAATTTTCACAGTGCAATATTAGTGTTTTATTTAGGTAAACGACCTGACTAGGTGACTTCTATCACCACCGTTTTTTTGTTTGTTTTTGTTTTTTTTATCTATCCAGTAAACCTCTGTAAACAGAAGTCCTATACATTTCTCTTCTTCATGATGGCAGCCAATTGTTTATATAGGCTCTAGTACTGAAAAGTGTAAACACATATTACAGTATTATAAGCACAACCTTGTAGTGCTTACTGCTCAGTTAATGTGAACACACTTAACTCCATCAGCGAATGTGGTGGAATAAATATGCCTCATCTGTCACTAATGCTCAGTTTGACCTTACCAGAGACATAGGTCATGATCAAGTTTAGCATCATAAATTATCCACAAAATGAGAATCAGATTGGTGAACCTGGGGCGTTGGCGGGGGCAAATTAATCAGTGTTTGCAAATTTAAGACACTCACGCTTTTAAATGTCAGACTAGATGTTTAGCCTGTATTAGATTCAGCTGCCCTGACTGGATGAATTTGACTTTTCCTACATTGACTCTGGCAGATCACATGGGCGTAACCTACTGTTTGTAATGTTGCTATTTAGCTCAGCAGAAGACAATAAGTTTCCAGAGGAAAACTTCATCCATGAACTCTTGATAAATAATACAGATGAGCTGATATTTGTGTATTGTATGATCTTCAGGAGGAGAACATCAGAACATATTCAGTTACACAGGGATGATGGAGAGGGTGATAGAGTAGCAGCCATGGAGGAATTCACTGCAGTTGAGATTGATTTATTATTTGACATAGTGACTCTGAAGCTAACAGGGACCATATTGCTAAAGCCTACTTGGCTTTATGAGAAAGACTACTTACCACCAATGGAATTCAGAAAGTATGGAGGGATTTGTTTTAAGTTCAAAGACATGAATCATAAGGGAGTGTTTTCTGTATGAAACATTTTTGAATAACAAAAGACAAAAGGTGGATGTGTCTGGGAATTCTAAGTATGATCATATCCACTGTAAATTTGACCTTTTATTTAGGAAACTTATCATGGTGGTGCATGTTGGGAAGGAAACATTTGATTAATTTTCATCTGAGTGCATGCTTTTAGTTGTTTAAACAACATCAACCATTCTGATATGGTGCTCAGATTAACTGCTCGAAGAGAAAACGGTTGAAATCAGTGTATGGCTGCTTGTCAAAGGGCACATTTTTATTAATGGAAGAAGTGAGATCAGCTTTTTTTTTTTCAAGGGACTCCATCTCCCTTTATGTAGAGCACCGGCTCTGCTTAAAGAACTACAGTACCTCATGACTGGTGTGGGAGTTGGAGACCTCCACTCTCACTTTTAATCTCTTCAGAATAGTGTTTGACAGAGAAGATCATGTATTTCTAAATAAACATTGTAATCCAGTGGCTTATGTCCTCATCTGATAAATTGTTCTTCAAGTGCTCTTTTCACAACTTTACTTTGCAAATGAAAACAACTCTCATGTCCAACTCAGTCAACTTTTCCTCAAACCCTTTCACATAGTCTTCATCAGTGAATGGAGTTTGCATCAGGTGATATTCAATCTCAGGGCCTAATATGATAAATATTTTTTAAAAAATCAGCAACTGTTTTGAGCAAAATCAATCACTGATATAAAATGTTTACTGCCTGTTGATCTACTAATCTTATTAATACATGTAAATAATTGGTGTAAAATGCAGTTTGTCATCTTTTCATGGTCATCAGATATGACCCATTTGGACGTTCAGAGGCTCCGTAGTGAACATGGAAACACCGGCATCTTCCACAGCATTGATTCACCTGTAAAACCCATGGAGTCAGATCAGTGACAATGGATGGAGACACTTATTTCATATTCAGTTAACAATATATTTTGTAAAAAAAAAAAAAAAAAAAAAAAAAAAAAAGAATATATTTTTTTGTTCAGTTTTCTCTGTATTTGACATAATAACCCTCAACATTAATCTGAGCTTTAATGAGCATCTCCATAATCAGTCCATTAAATATTGGAAAATACCTGATTTTATCTGAAAAATGCAAAATATAAGCATAATATTAGAGTAAATGGTGATAAATCACTTCACACAAAGAAAGGTTAAAAATAGAGAAAAAAATCATTTGGGAATTGCCACAAAAGCAGCACTGGGTCTTTATGGGTTAATAATGATCATATTAGTTGAGTCATTACCCCTCTATGCTATAATGTAATAATATGTCTGTTTTGACTTTGTGGTGTAAGACATTTACATGTAACTTTGTTAAGTACAGAAACAGTAGCTGCTGAATGTGTTTCCTGCATGTTTTCCTCCTTTCATTTGGTCATGCTAGTCTTGATGGTTTATTACCCTGTAGCTCAAAAATCACTTACAGTATCCACAGTTTTGTGAATTTCTCTAAACCAAGGCTTGAGAACAGCTGTGAAAACAGCTGATATGAATCCTTCACTAATGCACCAGAAAATCACAGATGCCATTTATCAGGGACTTCAGAAATACAAAAAATGGTCTTTGCTTAACTCTCTTGAACTCACATTTCTAAATCCTTCTCCCGGCCTCTCATCCACCATGTCTAGAGTGGATCTTCAGTAAATTGAATATCTCTCAGCCAAATTATCGAACTGGCTGTCTATGTGAGTTCTCTCATCCCTCTCTTATTATCTTTGGCATTGTTACGGACATGCGTTCTGTTAATAGTTGTCCAAGAAATGCTGTCAGACTTGTGAGAAAATACTTTGTACATATTTTTATAGTCCCCTTAATCTTGTCTGGGCAGTGCACTGACTGAATGCTTCACTACTGCACACAGTGGCACTGAAAAATGCACATCAGATATTAGAAGACAAATTTTCATGAACAAGTCTGTGTTTACCTTTAAATTATTTAATATAGATAAGAAAATGAGCATTGCCAAGAACTACCACAGTCAACTCAGTCTAAAAATGTCACCATCATGACTCCACAAACTAAGGTCATCTTAATAATTGTAGAATTTTTTATAGAATATTGTCCATTTAAAATCTTTCTAATAGGTTCTATGTATTTATGTGTGGGCTTCAATTTTTAATAATAAATAAGACATAAATCTATCTTCTTATTTCCTCAATGGGATTGTAGGTTGATAATTAATCATACAGAATCACAAATGTAATTCTTTCTACAGACACCACATTCTTTGATTGAAGGGAAAGTGTTTCGATACATTATCAAAGTTTATATTTTACCTAAAAATTCAGCTAATTTCACACAATATTTTAGTCAGCGATTCAATTATATCTTTTCTTTTGTGTCATGATTTTAAAACTATATCAGACTGTAGCCCTACTCCTCATTATAGAAAATATTGCTTTTATATAAATGCTTTGTTTTCACAGGCTTGTTACTGACTGAAGGACTAATTGAGACTGATGATACTATTTAATCAGCCTAACAACTGAAGAAAGGTCCATTATTTACTGAGGCAAAGCTAGGGACTTGAATGGAAAAGGAAAGTTTAAAGTTCAGCGTAAGATCAAGTGCTTTAGTTGATGAAAGTCACATTTGTATCCCAGATTTCTTTTCACAACGCGAAATGTTTCTCGCCCTGTAGTAACGTTCAAAGACCTGCTGTTTCATTTACAAGGGAAGCACAGGAAACAGCAGTACCATGCTACATCTACTAAGATTTATTACCAATGTATTCATCATTACCATCCATAAAAGGTAAGCTACATCTGGGGTTCAACCTCTGTAATCAGCTGAATAAGTCAAATCTTCTCCGTCTGCAATACGGCACTAGCCAGGATGGAGTGTTCTGGCTTGGGGAGTAGGTTTTATTTTAATTTATCCCCTTTTTCAATCTTTGATAATGGACAGAATGGGGTCCTGGGAAATAATGGAATCTTGTGTATTTACTGTGGTATTTCATGACGTCGAATTCTCTCCTCACTGCTGCAGTATTGCACTCCATCTCTGCACAGTAATACTCAGACATAAGGTCAGAGGTGTGAATGAAAAATTAAGTGGTCAGTGCTCAAGGCCAAAAATAAGATTTTTTTAAGGGCGGGAACAGACTTTTTGAGCCAGGTCTTCTTTCACCTATGAGATGTTTGTCTGGAAGCAATTAAGCCTTTACATCACGTCTAAAGGTACATCTCAGGCACCAAGGCCGTTCTGGTAATTTAAATTTTTTTTATGTAAGGGCAGATGAAGAGCACGAGAGGTTTTCCCACTGCTCAAAAGTGGGCATGTGGGAGACAACATGCTTTTGAGATTTGATGGATGAATGGTAGGCATAAATATTTTCTCTCCTTTGAGCTAATCAAACATTGCTGGTATTTCAGACCACATGTTTTCTCAGGATTTTCTTGGGAGAAACAGACAGTTTGCTATAATTAAATCAATCAATATATCATCTGAGCTTGTTGCAACTGGAACAAGTGGTATCTGTTCAAGCAAATTTTAATGTTTCTCAGCAAATCCAAAGCATCCAAAGGCTGTTTACTTACTAATTTGTATTTGTCATAAATTAACTCCTGTACAAGACATCAAATCACACCAAGAGAAGAAATAAGTTACAAAAAAATGTAAAATATTCACTGATAAACTGAAACCACCTGGTGTTCAAGACTGGATCGTTCCTGAATTTTAGCGCTGTGAAAGTCCTGGATTTGCACTTAGAAACCAGAGGATATCACACCATGGAAGGACTGAGCTGCTGCTACTGTACATCTGCTGTCATATCTGTAGAGTAGATTAATTTTTCCATATAACATTTTCCTCTTGTGGATAAAAGCTATTACTTTTAATATTGCAATGACGTAATATGCCCGTGATCTATCTATCTGCTGAATGCACTTCACTGATTGAATTCAGTGTCATTTTCAGCACATTAATTGCAAAAATTATCTCCAATGAGGCATGAAATATGCATTCGCTGTATATAATAATGAGTTTTTCAGTGAAAGGATGTCATCTTTTGTAGAATTTAAGAGAATATTATGAAGTGTAGACTCAATAAAAACAAGAAGATTTTTAACTAAATAAATGTTATATTATTCAGGTAGCTAAATAAGATAAATTGATAAATGAAGAGAAATGACACTTTCTGCCATTTTTGTAGTAGCTTGTCTACAGATGAAGTGTCCACCTTTCAGAATCTTTGTATTTTTGTCTACAGCTGTTATTTAAAAATGTCTGAGTGTGTTTTGGATGCTCATACATTGTTACCCGTAAAGTTGTAATAATTTTGTTTTCACATTCTTTCATGTTTTTTTTCCTATTTATACACATCTGTAATCAATTTTGCCCAGGTGCACTAATTACATACTGAGTCCCAGTTACAATTTATCTGTCAAGAATAAATCACATTATCACAATCATTTCATGAGAGGAGGTAAAAATATTTTATTCAAACTCAGGTTCATTCTATAAATGGTACATTTAGTTTGAGAGACTCAAACTGTAAGAATACCATCAGTTAGCATAGCCGTAATGTCACGTAAGCTAATGCTAAACAGCTAGCTACATCTAAATGATAAACATTTACTTGGTCCTTTAAAATTAGCGTTAGCTAGTGTGAAAAGTTGACTACATTAACAAAAGGTGTATTCATGCAGGTTTCCTTCGCAGTGTTACAGTAAATTAAATACTAGGACCCCCATTTAAGTAAAAAATTAGGAAAGAAAGGAACAATAAATGAAGGTAGGTGGACATATGTTAGCCTAGCTTAAAGTAACCTAGCTTAGCCTTTTTGAAATAAAAATATTTACACTGTTTATTATGTGTCAAACTAGCTGACAGTAAAATGTACATTGTGAAATATTTATTTGAGGTTTTTATAGGGCATTGAACATTATGTCAAAAATATTAATAAATGCAGCTGTGATTTTTCTCACCAAAACCCAAAGCAGACCAACAAAAGTCATGTTATTTTGAATACAAGTTTGGTAGTTATTTATATTATTAGTTAATGAAATAAATTTGATGCTGCATCTTTATACACAAAGTAGATGAGGTGTTGTGTGATCAGGTTGATACTAAGGTTTACAAACAGCATAAAACTGGCCCATAGAAGAGTACAACATGAAGAAAAAATTATTATAAAAGGCATGATGTTGGGTTATCTACAATAGCTGGAAAATAATTTTAATGTCCTTCAAAAACAAAGCTAGTGTAAAGATACTTGTTGATAGCAATTTTTTTAGTTTATGATCCTGCATGGAATTAAGCTTTTTTTTTTTTTTTTTTTGAATAGTTATGCATGCACGTAATATTGTAACTGATGCTAATAAAACCTCAGTTTGTATTGTCTGCATCAGACAGTTTAATGAGAACATTCAGTTCAGTTCAGTTAATGAATCTGGGAAATTCTTCATATTTGATATAAAACGCAGCTGCATGTAATGGTCGTTGGACAGAACTTGAAGATGTCATGTTGTTATAAAACTGGCCTTGTTTTCTCTTAGCAATGTGAACAGCCTGCAGCATCAGGCACGATAATCCTAAGCAGTGGCACTGAGTGAGTAGGAGATTAAGGTAACTATGCGTCTCAATTCACATTTTACTGAAATGCTCTTAAAATCAGGTGGCTAGTGACGGCCTGTGATTGTTAATTACAGTCTACAGTCATAGGCAGGTGTGTAATGTTTTGATGGAGTATAAGAGCAGTCAACTATCACCCGGACAAGATTTTTGTATTCAACATCCAGTACTTCCAGAGTAGTGTAGCGCTTTCTAAAGAAATTCTTAAAAGCAATGTGAAGTATAAAGTTCAGCCCGCCAGAAATGCTTAATTTTTACCATCAAATACTTTAACACAAATATGAAATTTCCCACAGGTGCTCTCATTGATTTTTTTCCCCCCAAAGTTCTCGAAATGGGGTTAATGTATGAGGAATTTTCCAGCTGCAAAATATTTGAGTGGTGTGCTGTGTAATAGCATTGCCTCAACATCTCTTGAGAGGATGTTAGTTCTGTTCCATGTGTGCCCTGGAATGACAATATCAGGTAACTTGTAGAATGATTAACATCTAGTACAAAGATGAAAATGTCCCTGTACCTCTGACTGAAACGCCACGTCACTTTAGTCTAAAAGTGTTTGGTATTGAAGTTGTTGTTTACAGATGCTGGTGAGCATTAATGCATTATAGTAGTGTTTGTTGTTAGTTTGTTGCAGTTTGATACTGACAGATATCGGCCCCTCAGAGTGAGCTTTGCATGAACAAAGTCATCTGGCATGTGTGTGTTTTAGTTTTTGTCCCTCTGTGATAGACGCAGTAGAGACAGGAAACAGGGAGATAAATGGGATAATATGCAACAAAATACAAGCTGTGGGGTGTTTGCTGATGTGTTGTTTGTACACCAACTCATATCCTGCTCTGTCAAAACAGTTTATGCTTGAAACATGGAATAAACTCAAATAGCTTAATGCCCTAGTATTCTGTGGTAAAAGAGCAGCTGTCCTTAAATTTAGACCAGTAAATCATAAATGTACAATAGCATTGTTATGTGTTGTAATGTCAATATGAGTTGAAACAGACCTTGCAATTGTCACCAAACTAGGATAAATTAAATGTCTAAATTAAAGATCTAACTACAGTACTTAAAGGGAATGTAACAGTCATGATTATGAGTAACCATATTGTTTTCATTAGTGTATAATCATATAAAAAGAAAAAAACATGGTATTTTACTTGAGAATAAGCCAGTTATATCTACAGAGGGAGCGGGAGCACCTCCACATAGTCTGTTGGGATTCCATATTATCTTTGAATAGATGTCCTCCTCCTCTGGTTTTTCTGTTTCTTTGCAGGTGACACTCAGCTTTAAGGTCTATTACTGTCACCTACTATATTGAGTGTGTATCAGATTTAAAATGATACTAAACATTAAGACAGGTTTTGCTGTAAACAGAAGCAATTGAATCAGTTCTTATGGAACACATCAATGCTAGTGACAATGCACATAAAATTGGCAAATACGTATAAAAAAAAAAAAAAAAAAAAAAAAAAAAAAAAAAGCATTCTATTGATGAAAACAGCTCAATTCTCATTTTCCTGTTTGAAAACCTGTTTGGGCATTGTTGACAAGATATTCAAACATTAATACAAATCGATGTCATGGAATCTGAGTAAATAAATCAAAACTAATGCCTCCAATTAGAGGTTTTCAGTTTGCTTGTCCTGTAGACAGACTCTGATAAAGCTCATTCATTTTCGGAAGCCATTTTATTGCTCTAGTCTGAACCACCCATCTCTAATGAGGGTAGTGATTTTGTCTTATAAAAAACTGATGAGTTGATATGTTTTCTCAGTTAGAAATAACATATTAAAACAGCAAAGTGACACAACACTATAATAAGTTGGGAATTCTAGGAGAGGCTTAAGGGCCTCAGAGCCTCATGTGGTTCTATACAAGTATTTTGTGATTCGTTGGGTGTCCATGAACTACTCACACATCCACACCTGCACTTTTAGCCAGGAATCACTCCACTCTCAGATTCTTTACAGCGTTTTAGAAATTTTGAGAATTTTCCTGCGGATGGAATCAGAATGAGGGTTTAGTCACACTTCAATATTTCCTCTTAGCTAAAACTTTAAGTAGAATGTTGAATATTTTCACACCCACCATAGGGGAAGTGTGATTTAAGTACATAAAGTTGGTTAAATCAAATCAAATTTTATTTATATAGCGCCACATCATAACAAAACTTATCTTGAGACACTTTACATTTAGAGCTGGTCAAGACCAGACTCTTAATGAGGCTGTACAGTCTGCATCTTCACCATTGTTTTTTGGGCACATACGTTGCTGAACCCAGACCTGACTACCTTAACCAACCCCAGTTTATAACATGGTGCCCACAGGCTTGTACTGTAGGTACTAGCCATGATGGCTAATCACTTCATCCACCTCTCTTTTCACGCTGGAACAGGGTCAACATGGACTCATTATTATTTGCTTAGTTAAATCCAGGTGGGGACTTTTTTTGGCCATGCTGTTTGTTTCATTACGCATCACACACCAAATTTATAAACAGAGTAGTTGACATCTGTATTTTCATCTGGTCAGCCAGATAATGCACGAGCTATGTATCTCACCTATGGATCTTAATCTGATAGGTCATTGTGTTTTCAGCCACTCCTCTGAGATGTATTTATTGTTGATAATGATGAAAATATGTTTTACTGGCCAGCAGTACTTCAGTTTATTACCAATAAGGTTTATAAGCATGATCAGCACTTCCACAGACACCTGCAATACCTAATAGATTAGAAATCATAAACTCACATTTATGCTTAATGTATGAGTAATTTTAATAAGATATACCTTGATATTAGTTAAGAGTGTCTCATAAGCACTAGTGACATTTATCAACATTTTATAAGACACCATGTTGCGTTTCACTCAGCCAAATGTTTGCAGTATTAGGTCACATGCAGTAGGCTGTTCAAACGATGGAGCCAGGCTGCACATCTGAATTTCATTATCTTGAAACACAGTTTCCATGAATGAAATTGAGATGTATAGGAATGGAATAGTAGGGTAGGTTGAGTTTTTAACCAAAAGAAGGTATAAGTGTATCCTGGATGTGTCACAAGCAGAGTAAAAGTTAAATCATATTGATACCACAAGTACATTTTTGTACTCGAGTTTTGCTCTTGACACTTGATGCAGTGTTGTTTTCAGGAGATGTTGAAATTCTGTATAGATTTAAGTGTATCTGGCAAAGATGCAAGTGTGAAAAACATGTCACTGATGCAAAGTATTTAAGGATGTTTGCAGAGGCTCAGAGATAACAACAGATGGTTTTACTTGAAGGGGAAATCCTGTAGGGTTTATTTTTCTATGGTTTATGCTTGTTCGATAATATTCTCATGGTGGTTAGTGTTTATTATGCAGATACACGCATCCATCTCCAAACCCTCACGGTGTTCCAGTAAGATTATGAGAAGTTTCTCCAAAAGAGATGATGCTGTCAATATCATGGAAAGATATTCTGACAGACTGTGGCAAACATTGCCTCCATATGAGAATAATTTCCTGCTTATGTTCAAAGTCAACAACGTCAGAAAGAAAAAATGCCTAGAAAACTCAATGAGCCATGTTTTTCTTTTGTTTTATTGTGGTTTAGATTGATAGATATATGTCACATTTTGTCCACTGATTATAAGCAGGTAAGACAAAACCTTATACGTCTTATAATGAAATGCATTGATGAAGTTGGGCTCAGAGTCGTGAGAAACAGTAAACAGTGTTCGATGACTACATTGTTTGGAACTGTTGTAGTCTGTGTTTACATTTTACCTCATTGTTATCACAGACTAATCGATAAAACGTGATGTGTAAAACATGTCCAAAGATTATAACTTTACTGTCTTTGTTATTAAATTTTTTGGACTTATTCATTTAATATTGTTGTGATAGGTGACTCAGATGAATGTTCAAGTAATAGTGGAATAGTTAATGGCTATATTTTTTTTATCAGCTGTTGAACAAAACATATTTTCTTCTGATAGTGTATTCTGGGAAACCTAAAACACTGATGATGATGATGATGATGATGATGATGATCTTCAGCATGTGTGAAATTACTCCACTATTAGGGATGCTGCATAAATCAGCAAAACTAGGACTTGGAGATGATTACTGAAGTGGGATTTCACCTCTTTATAGCTGAAGTGTGGAAATGATCGATCCAGATTTTAGTTTTGGAGGTCTTTGTTGTTTGATTTGTAACATTTTGTTTCAAAATAAAATTTATTTAGACTGGATCATAAATTTGGCATCACTGATTTGTCTTAGTGGACAGCCTTCGGGAATAATGCCCATAATATTCAAGTTATAATCCACAGTGATCTCTTGTAAGTACTTAAGTTCAAATTTGTACTTTTCTTCAGTATTTCCATTTCTTGCAACTTTCTGCTTCCACTCTATAACATGTCAGAGGCACGCATTGTCATTTTCAGTCCACTACACTTGTCTGACAACTTTGGTTTCTGTTCAGATTACAGTTTTTCTTATTCTTGTCCAAAATCAACACATTTGGCTGTCCAGTGAAAACCAGATGTGTTGATTTTGAATGTTTGTGATAAACTGAAAGATGAAGTGTTCTTTTATTGATTGAGTATAAAATCTCCTCCTTAAACTAAATAAACTATTTAAAACCCCTCTCAGATTAGCTGGAATATGGATTGTCATAAAGATAAAAACAAGCCTGTTTTCTGAGCTCATGCAAAGTTGGTGTTTTAGAAATATGTGATTCTCTGGATGATATGATGATGTTATAGAGTATGATACATTGGTGTGGATCAAACCACCCAAGTACTATCAAATTAACTTAAATGTGTGATAGTAAAACACTGATAGGTACGGACAGTTTTCTGCACAGTTAATACTTTTACTTCTTAATAATACATACGTACTGTAAGGGTTTGAATGCATAACTTTTACTGTTGTGGAGAAATGTCATAGTGTCATATTAGTACCTCAGATCCTTCAGTAAAGGGTCTGAACACATCTTCCACTGCATCACTCATCTGACTGACACTTCATTTCCTTTAAAATCTTGTACGGAGGTAATTCAGAAGTAAAAATGTCAGTAAAACACTACTATTACTTTATGTTGAACCTTTCTGTTATCACTTTCCTCCCCTTCCTAGCCAGTAGGGTACACATAGTAAGGAGAGTACTCTTGTCGAGCCGTAACACAATCTAAATATAATCCTACAGAGTTTTTCCAGAACTGCAATCATGAACGTAGTTTTGTAGTGCGCTTTGTCAACACATAACATTGTTTAGCAATACCGCTGCTAGATGATATGCGACCGTGTACTGGGCATACGACTCTGCCAACCAGGCTTTGAAGTCTCCAAAGCATTTCAACATCCGAAAAGCCCAGGACTCAAACAGATGTAATCACTCGGTGTACTCTGTGCCAACATGACCTTGAAATTAAGGAGGATTGATTCAGTCTTTTGAATTATGATGCTACACAGATGTGAATCATTTTATTGTGGACAGCGCCTCAGAATGCACTAGAAAACTCAGCTTGACATGAGTATGTTTGTCTGTTTTGTCATAAACATGATTAATGTTTTTTTTTTTGCGGGCAGGGTCTCATTAAGGTTAGATCAAGCATTACTATTGGTATCAACATTTGTTTTCATTGCCTTTACATTTGCCCAGTAACCACATCGAGCTATATTTGGCACATGAAGTTTTTATAAATGGATTTTTTTTTTTAATTTATGGTTTTACGTAATACACGTGTCCCATGGTAGTCAAAGCCTAATCCAGATATGGTCAGTAAATGGCATGCTGTAATGCAGATTAATTTCTGTTTCATATTTTCTAGTCATTTTCTGCAAACTAAAAACACACTAATCTTCAGGCACTTCACCTAACACATTGTTTTGATTTTGCATTTTACTTTGGTTTGTTAATCACATCTTAAAAAAAGCTGCCCTCTCCTACAGGATATAAACAGACTTGTAGTTAGAGCTTTTCAGACTGGTTCATTGATGCCTGGTGACACAATGAGTTCAAATACCTTTGTCGTACAATCGGGACTTGTGAATTGGTTGCATGCTTCTGATAATTTGTGTAATTAAGATGTACACTTTGTTCTCACTTTGTTCATACCACAGCTGAACTAACACTGTCAGCCTTGGTCAGACTGGCAAGAGGATCATCAATTGGTTTAGCAGAAAAACAGCTTTGTTTGCATCAAAGCAGACTAGGAACTGATGGACTGTGTGAACCCTGTGAACTTAATCTGCAATTTCAAGGGTGTTTTCTTATAGCTCTTATTGAGAAAGGAAAAAAAAAAACAATTTATGCTTAAAAAAACAAAAGAAATGAAACAAGTGTGGATTTTGTTAAGTTACATTGCACATATGTGACAGTAACCTAAAACATGTTTATATGAATGTGGTGTTATCGTTCTGGCTTTGGACACTTTTCCTAAAAGACATTAGGCTCCTTTGTTGCCATGAAGTTTATATTAGTTATTAGCTTTGAAACATCATTAAACATATATTCATACGCTACATAACAATGTTGTGGCATTGGATTTTCTGCTTCAGTAGAAAGTAGTGTTCATTCAGTCCTTACATTAAATTCATTTAGGCATCATAATTAGCATAAGGTAAAGATTTTCTTTCTACTCTAGTTTTAATGAATTCTTTAAATTCAGTAATGTTTCAGTAACATACTGTCATGCCACACACTTGGCAGTTTTCGTATCCATATGATTGTCATTACTGCTGCTTAAAAGTGCCTAAATCCATAAATGCATTTCTGTTGAGTAATATCCCCTGACATGCACTAAACCATTTCAAAAATAACAGTAGGCAGTGTGTTGTGTGCCACTTGCCAGTACCTGGTTGGTGTAAGATGTTTTAATGGTGACTCAAGAGCTGAGGCATGAACAGAACCAGAGATTTCCATTTGATGATGTAAAGACACAAAACAGGTGGCAAAAATTAGACTGCAAGCTTTCCACTTGTTCTGCTGTTTCCAAGTCCTTGTGATCGCAGCTGGGGCGTGAAGAACATTTGGAGCAGTGGCCAAGCAGGGGTACTGCAATTTCCATTTCTGAGACGTGGAATTGTGAACGAAGTCAGGATAACTGGCAACAAAAGTTAGTGGAAGGGACAGAGAGACTAGCAAACCAATAAACAATGCACAATAGTAAAATTCAGTAGGAAAATAAAGGCCTCCTTATTGAACTTTTGCAGAAGATTAATTTTATTCAGAATTGTTAAAGCCATTATAGATGCCTCAGTGAGCAACATAATTCAGAATTAGAATCAGTTTAATTCTTTGTCCCAAATGGGCAATTTGTTTGCAGCAGGACCACACATATACTACACAACAAAGGCACAACAATACAGACTGACAGGCAAACCTGCACAAAAAACATAATAAATAGGTCAGTTGTAATAAATATACATATTGTAAGTGCACTAAAAACTAAAAACTAAGTCATTTTAAAATCAAGGTGCAGTTACAATAAATATAAGATAGATATAAAAAGAGATTTTAAAAGAGGTAGGGGATGGGGGTGGGGTCACGAAATGGGCAAGGCTATCTTCTGATGTGTGTATTCAGTGCCTGGATAGAAAGAGGGATAAAGGAATTTTTGTACCTCTGTTTAAAACAACAGGATTTTGAAATCATAAGCCAGATTGCAGCAACATGAATTAGTCTGATTAGGTTCATACTGTCTGCTGAACTTGTAAAGATTTCTTTTTCTTTCTTGTCAGACAGATAGAAAAACAGATGATTTTTTACCTTGACATCTTTCGACTGCAACAGACTACACAGTAACTTGCTGTTACTGTGGCGTGTCATTGTCAGCTGTTTTATTTAGGTCTACCAGGCAACGGGAAGATTATGCCCCCTGTTGCCTGGCATCCCATGGAGGACAGCATCCCAGGTGTGCACACTCGGGACGCCAGGCAACTCTTTTTCCATCTATCTGACAAAAAAGAAAAAGAAATCCTTAACTACATGAATTCTGAATGCAGAGAATGACTTGTCTCTTGATAGATACTTATGGCTTTATTGAGCACCTGCTTGTTGAAATATTCATTTCAAATATTGAACTTCACTCCCACTATCTTACTGACCACATTCACAATCTTGGAAAGTGCATTCATATCTTTGGTAGTGATGTTTCCATACCAGCAGATAATGGAGAATGTCAGGACAGACTTGATAAAAGTTCTATAGAACAATGTCATCAGTGTTTTATCCACCTGAAACTTAGCAAGTTTCCTGAGAGCAGAGGGTCTTTATGTCCCCTCCTGCACACAGAAGTGGTGTTCAAGTCAAACTTAAGCCAGTCATCAATCAAGGTGCCTAGATATTTGTAACATGCTACCATATCAACATCCTGGCCCTTGCCTATATACAATGCAGTCAGAGTGTGAGCACAAGAAAAAGGAAAATATCTTCTTCACCTTATTCAAGTCGTGACACATCACAGGTTGTTAGAATGTTAATTGGTGATGTATGTAGCTTCAAGTGACTATGGGTTGTTATTATCAAGGTTTTACAAGTTCTAGGTTTCAGCTACTCTGCCAGCATGGTGACAGGCCACATGCACTGGAGCCAAGTTAAATTTTTTACTGTGTTTAGCTTTCCCATGATTGCTTTATTCCATGTAGAGTGATTAATTAACTTCTATATCAGAGGTCATGTGAAATTACTCATAGTCTGATGCCTCATGTTTTCCTTGAATTCATTTCTACAAAAGCAAAAATATTTTTTAGTTTTGTTTAGTTTTATGCTTAAATTTGTCACTAGGGATATTTCACAGTAAATTAAAAAAAAAAAAAACATATATATTGAAAAATGTAAATAACCCAGATGCTTTTGGTTCCTTCAGTCTGTGGTTAGAGCACACTTTGGCAGGATCTTTCACATGTATTTTTTTCCTCTTTTTTTTTTTTTTTTGATCATATGTACGTTATCACTAATCCATATTTAAAGGAAGAATCTGAACTAAATCTTTACTCCTCATTCCATGCAATTAACACTTCCAAACAAAAAATAGTTTCCCATTTTGCACTGGAGCCATCAAAAATATTCTAACAATTTAACAAAAAACAAAAATGCAACAAACTGTCATCATGGCATTTGAATCGTGGCTTAAATCACTGGGGTTTGATAAGCAGCTTCCTTGGCCTGTTTTGTTGCAGTTGTCTTGGCTGCTGGAGATAAACTTTGGAACATAGATCAGAAAAAAACTTTTCAACTACTTTACCACAACAACCCATGATAAGTGATTTACAACGCACATAGACATCTGCCCAGAGATAACTAATCTCAATTCAAATAACATAACACTGTCCAACTGATTTGATTCGCCACAACACTGTTCCCTTTGAAATCAAAAGTCTAGTCGTTGCTAAGAAAGCATGACAGTGAAAACACAATACATCATCTCTGGCTGTCTCATGTTCCAGTTAACAGTATGTCAGCACTGCCTACATTCTTTGTATGTTTGTATTTGTCATGACAAATTTTGGCAAATTTGGGTCACCCATTGTGACTGTTCTCCATGTCTTATGTTGAGGTTTTCCTATGTTTATCTTATAGAATTACAATATATACATCAGTAGTATGTAGAAGTTAAGTATTTAAGCCCCAGTGTGATGTTTAAATGCACAAAAACCCTTAATGCTAAGTTAAAATATCTACTCCAAGCCATGAGTCTTCCACCAATCTTTTGCAAAATGAATAGCCATCTCATTTTTTGTATGACCTAAGCTGTTTCATATGTTTTCTTTCAATTTCTGGACTACTATTTAATATCTAAAATAGAACATTTAAGAGGCGGAAGAAAGGATCCCAGTGTATTGTTACACATGGTGGTCTGGGTTTTGTATTAAACCAGGGTTGAAACTGGAGTCTTGTCACACTTCATTAGGGATATCCAACGAAAAGAGTATGATGTTCATACAGAAGTCATTGAAAACTGTTTTCACAGATCAGTTTTTACTATTGAGGTGGCGTGACAGGAAGAACTCTTAAATAACTAAGATATATGAAAATCATTCACATAAGAATCAGACTTCTTGTCGTCTAAGATTTGGAATATTATCAGAAATGCCTAAAAAACATGAAATTGATGGAACAAAGGAGCAAAACTCAACAACAAGGGTGAAGTACAGCATATATGTGAGAGCTAAAATGTAGATGAAGCTTACATTTTGATTATGGTTAAATTTGTGACTTTAAGATACCTGTAGTTTTTTTTATTTTGTGAATTCAAATACTACACTGATGCCCTTAAAGTTGTAATAATTGTGTTTTCAGACACATTCCTCTATTTATTCCTTTCCATTCACATCAGTGATTACCTTGGATGTGGTGCAATGACCACATACCCAGTCCCAGGTACACTTGATCTATCAAGAATCACATTGTTACAATCGTCTCATGAGAAGATGTAACATTTATTTATTCCAGCGTCATGGGCAACAGTGTATTTTCACCACCTTTTTAATGAAGGCCTGAGCCTTGTAATGTAATATAAAACAATCCATTAGTGGAGAGCCAAAGTTTCATTCAGATAAAACCAAGATATAATCAAAGGTAAGACAATATTCAAAATCATAATGTGATCTTTAGTTTTGCTCTTCTTTGGCTCGTTCAGTGAGTTATAGAGAAATAATACTTGTACTGTTGGACCTGCTTAGTGATGCAGAGTTTGTCACATTTGTCTGATGTTTTATTCAATTATTTATGACATATGCTGGTCTCGGACTGTTCATTTGTTTTAGATATTTAACTATTTAAATGCTTGTTGTTTCAGTTGTGTTCTGTTATCTGACATTTGGTTTTGTTGAGCTTTTGATGTTCTTCTGGTTAAGTGAATACATAAAATGTGTATATTGTTTCAAGGGTCACAAAGCGTTACCATGGAAACACAGACAGAACTGTGCCCGCCCCCTAGGGTAACTGGTAATTCACAGTAATTAACTAAAGTCTAGTGTTTAATACTAAAGGGAGGTGTGTGTGTGTGTGTGTGTGTGTGTGTGTGTGTGTGGGGGGGGTGTCTACTCACAGATGGTTAATGTTGTATTCATAAGTAAAAAAAAAACAAGAATCACTGTATTTGCTACTCCACTTGTCTACAGAAGCTTTCAGCATGGACATGAAAAAATCATCCATAATTACCTTTCAGCATATTGTAATTCAGACAGTCAGGTTGGTGGACAGGAAACAAGACCTTAAACCCCATCTGTGTTTTTGGTTGTTGAAAATCTCCCCAGCGATGAAAGGTTCTGGATCTTTATAGTTGTTTTCAGACATTGACAACGGTTAAATATGTGATTGACAGCTGTTGTTGCTGCTCTAGTCCTTTTCCTGACACTGAAGCTTGGAAAAGTGCTATCAGTTTTCCTCAGTAATGTGAAATGCTGCCCTGTCATCATATTGATATTTTTTATCTTTTGATTTGAAGATACCTGCAGATGGAATGAATATTATTAAATTCTAGTGTTGTTTTTTTTTTTTTTTTTTTTTTTTTTTTACTTCAGTTTCATCTCCTTCAGCTTTAACTAAAAAGCCCAGAATGAACAAAACAAACTATGGCTCTAACAAGGACCTTTTGTGTTTTTTGTTGCCGCCATCGGGGGGAGTGGGTGGGACGGTTTTCAGCTGCTGCAAGATGTCACTAAATATTACACACTGAGCCTTTAAGTATATTCATATGCCTCATTCCTTAGTAACTTCATACTTGAGTAGAGTAATATTGGTATTAATATTAGCATTTATTTGATTATGAATGCAGAGATTTAGAGTCTCATCAAATTTTCACCTCCATGCCAGTAGTTTGATCTAACAAATGGTCCATTAGGTATGCACCATGCCATAGTGGTACCAAGAGCATTTCTCTTGTATTTTCCTGGCAACATCTGTGGAAAAAGTCTGTTCTCAGCTTTGACTGCTTTCTTTCAGTTACACAATTTGTCCTGCCTGTCAATTCTATGTTTATGAACTGATGATTTAAAAAGTCCTTATTTGATCTTAGGATTTTTATGTCCACATTTTGGCAGAAGCTGCTTTGAATTGATATCTTTGAGGTTATGAAGGGCAGCCTTATGTGTGCAATGCAGTGTGATTACTTCAGCTACTATACTCTTTAAATAGAGTCAACCTGTGGAATCCCAGGTGGGATTACCGACAGTAATCTGTTCGTAAAAAAAAAAAAAAAAAAAAGAAAAAAGAAATATATATATATACTTTTTCACACTGGTTCAGCAGATCAAAATACATGCACACAAGATATGAAATAGAATGGAATAGAGATGTGTTGTTTTAACATGTATGGGATTTTAATTGTTTTCTTACAGGAACCCCTAGACAGCTATAGTTTTTATTTGGTAAAATGCAGTTGAGTTAACATACTGTGTTTTAAAGATTTATGCTTGATCCTACACCACGTGCAGTCATACATGAGCCAACAATCCTTCAGTCTGTGTCAAGCGTCTACTGCCTCTCAGACCTGAGCAGTCCTGACAGATCAAGTCAAGCAGACTGAGGACATTGATTAGACGAGATGAAAAGCAGACAAACTGCAATGGTGATAACATTATGAGTATGGGAGAAAGCAAGGCAGGAGCAGCTGAGCAAGCCAAAAAAAATTAATGAGTCAGACAAAATCGGCCATAACAGAGGAGGAGAAGCCTGATGTTTACAGTCTTTTGTGAATGTGTTTAGAATTTCATCCCTTTTACCTCTGAGTGTTCAAGAATTTCCTTTGTGATTGCATTAAAATATTAATGCATTCCCTAAAAGCTATTACACTTGATTATGCATGATGTTCTTTATATACATGGATATTATGAACTACATTAGGATAATTTCACATTGTTTGGGTGTTGTAGGGAAAATATTGGGTTTGATTTGTCATTTGTTATCCTGTTTGTGGTTTCTTAGGTTGTTTATGCTGTGCTTGACAGGAGAGTCAAGTTGTAGAAATGCTTGTAAAGTTAAATTTATTTACAAGTACAATTCCAGGTGCTCTTGTTTCCGACGATAGCTCAGAGATATAAATATCAGGCTCAGTACAGCTGTTTCATCCCACAGATATTAGTTCATATGTTTAGTGCTTTTGTGGGGAAGTGACCAGTTCACTTTATTGCCTGTTATCTGAACCTGGAGTGGAAATATGCAAGAATAATCAATGAAATCAATGCCCACTGATTATATTCTGGGTCTAATTGAAGCAAGTATATTTTGGTTTCCTGGAATAAACTTTTATTTACACTATTAGAACTGTTTTGACACTTTTTGTCTTGATCCCTTGATAGTTGTTTTGAATAGCATAATAGAGAGCCTCATGAATTTTCTTTAAGGTTTATTTCTCTACATGCCAGAGAAGATTTTATTTTATCCATAATATGTCTGTCAGACAGTATTTGTTGAGCGAGGCATCGCCAGGAAATGAGTCAGTTGTGTTCCACCAGCAAATCTAAGACAAGCTATTAAGTGATTTACTGACCCTCTGGTAGATATTAAGTTGACATACAATCCCTATGTTCTTATTTCAAAATATGGCACTGTTGAGGCAACGTGAATATCATGTAAAGTTCCCAGGGAACTGTCACCTAAAGAGGCAAGTTATTAATGGAGGTGAAAAGTTGTAATATCACTAGAGGCAACGTGGAGAGGAGGAACGGGAGGAAATCCCTCTCATAGTTTGAGGTGTATTAGTTCTGAAATATTTATATAACTTGAAAGATATAAACAGTGCTAGAGTGTAGATAATTATTGGAAATAGTCAAATTTCTAGGAGTGTATTAATAACAACACATGCAATAATAAGGTGAAAGAAGTCATTGCATGATAATAATTTGGATTTTTTTTGTATATTATAATAGTTGTGTGTAAGAGCTTTACTTTCTGCCCTCGGGGTTTGGCACCTGGTGAGAAAAAGGGGTGTGGAGTTACTCATGCAAATGTAAACATTTATATCCTCTATAACACATCTATAATTAGGATCCCCCGGGCTTGGAAAGATCAATGATTAAAGCAAATGGAAAACATCAAAAAGTACGTGGGAAAAAAAACATCCAGACCATTACAAAACCTTGGGCCACATTTGAACATGTTGGCTCTGTAAAATTGATGTCCCTACAGCAAACTAAATTATCTTTTTTCACTGGAGATGTTAAATGACTTCCAGAAGTGCAGTTTGTGCAGTAGTTACTAACTTACACAGCTGAACATCATGTAACAGTGTTTTGTGGGAGAATCTAAATTCACTGGATATGTTGCCTTCTGTGTTTTAAACTCTGTATTTACTCTGCAACTGCCCACCACTACTTTCCTAATGCTGAGATTTTGCATGTATAAAACTTATCCAAGACACATGCCGAGGTGCAGCACTCGTCCAGGCCACCCAGCACTAGTTAGATAAGATAAAAAGAACAGGAGTCATAAACATTTGGAGGTGCTGTTTCAGGCCAGGGTAAAAGTTCACTATAAGATACTTGTGGTCAAACCATGTACCCACTGATAACAGATCGTTTGAAAGCTGGTGTCCATTAATATTGCATTCTTGTTGCCTGCTGGGCTTGCTCCTGATTGGCTCAGGGTGATGTCAAACAGGACTTTTGCCAGTTGTCAAAAATCACAGACCGAAATAGCAACCAGCTGGAATGAGACAGTGATGACAAGAATAATCACATCTTTGCTGAAAACCCTCCATCTGCATTCCTGGATATGATTTTGGAAATGACTTAAGTTAGCGTGATGCTACTACGGCATATTTAGCAGTGGTCCTGTTTAATAACACATCTTTTGCCTCATCTACCTCGCTGCCATTGTTTTTGGAGTCTTTGTCTTTTGTGCTGCTTGACTTTAATTGGCTCAGATAAGTTATCTGCAGCATTTGTTTAGATTTAAGATCAATTTGGCTTTCACTTATTGTCCTAACTTTATTTTTCTTTGTGATCAAAGGAATCACAAACCAAAAAAGATTCAATAATGTCAAATAAGGCATGTTTTCTCAGCTGACACAACGATTCATATCTACTGAGCCACGTCATGAGTCTCACAACAAACTTTTTATTTGTTGAACTGACGAAAACAAAATCAGTGAATCATATCTTGGAGAGGATGCAAACTACAATACTTGAAGGAAATATACATCTCTATAACAGTTTTAAATATTGTGTTTTATTAAGTAGCTATTAAGCAAGATGCACCAAACTCAAATCTCTTATATTTCAGTCACTCACACACAAAGGCTTGAGTAGTCTGTGTAGGTTCTCATTTGTCCAGGTCATCGTTCTTCTTGGTAGTTCTTCTCAGTTCAGCTGGACCAGTTTGGCTCTTTTTGAAAATGCTTCGTCTCTCATCCAAGAGACATCTTCAATTCAGAACTGAAGAAGTCTCTTGGATGAGAAATGAAATGTTTACAAAAAGAGCTAAACTAGTCCAGTTGAACTGAGAAGAACTACCAAGAAAAAGGCTTGAGTAACAATAAAACCCGGTTTCACTGTTGTGCAGGTTTATTAATTTAAGTTGAACAACAAATACACATTCCTAATTTAATACCTGCGAGCTACAGGCCTCTGCAGTGTTTTTTTAATCAACAAACCTTTTCTGAACATTCCAGGACTCACTGAGACTCCCTGGAGGATCAGAAGTTGATGTGGTGCATTACACTTTAATGAAATATAGAAGCAAGTGATGCGTTTCCTCAGTTGCAAAAATGTACATAGGAGAACATTTTGATTTCTCCAGTAAACATGACATATACTCCATCTTCTCAGTCAGGCCCCATAGTACACAATACAAAACTCTGTTCATATAGAAAACTATGAAGACCACAGCAATCAATACAGGAAATTCCTGGATGTGAAAAACAAATAATTTAGCATTTCCACCTGAAGTCATTAAAAATCATTTGTAACAAGAGATTGTCTGTATATTGTATTAATCAGAAAGGAATGTTTAGGCATGCAGTTGTTTATACACATACATTCATGATCCAAAATACTTTTGTGTAGTAATATTTCTACTGATTAGTTTTTAATCATAAACATTGTTTATTGGTCTGTTGACCAGCAGGTTTTTAATTACTTGGCCACACTGCCACCTATAAACAACATATGGGTGTTAACCAGCGTAATGTCTGCCACCTGTTGAATTAGCCTAGTTAAATACTATCCTTGCACACAAAACATGACAATAAATATTTTAGAATATGGAAAATACTGTGACAACAGACATCAATTACTTCAAAAAACAAAAAGAAAAAAAAAAAAAAAACTGGCACATCCTGGGCACATCTTAGTTCACATTTTCCTTTCGTCATTCCCTCCCAGGCAAGCACAGCTGCTGCAAAACAAGAGGCACTTCAGGAGAACTGGAGTAACAGAGAATGGGAGGGTGGGTGTTTTTGTTTCCCTAGTGCTTGCATTCTGACCAAGCTGGCAGAGCTTTCTTAATTAACTCTCATACAGAACAATAATGCCAAACCCTTCCTGAGCATGTTCTGTGGACATATCACAGACATTACGCAGTGGTTTTGCCCCATTAAGCATCCATATTTTCATGCCAAGAACCACATCCACAGATTAACAGGCCAGTTTATAGCTATATGAATGTGGGGCAACTGCAACAATGTGCCAAAGGGATTGTACGGAAGGGGCCTCTGCTGTTGAATGCTGCATCTGTTTCATGAGGAAATGTTCACTCTTAAGCCTTTTCTCTCTCTGCCACCCCTGGTGAACACAACTAATGTTGGATTAAAATAGTGCCGCTAGTAACAATTGGCTGAATTATGTGCTTGGAAAATAAATCTGCAGGCCCAAATCAACAGTGTTGCACTGCAGGTGTGCTACCTTTTATATGAGGTATAAAAATCAGACTTATTTCATCATATATTTGTGTCAATAATAAACTTAATGAGTCTCATCTATTAAAACATTGTATTAAACGTCTCTCAGTGTACTATGGAAAATGTGGCATTCGTACAAAAGGTGATAAATTCAGTACTTGGCACAAGATGTACAACACAAATACTTTAACATAGTGAAAAGTAACAGTGGTGTTTTATACTACTGAGACAATACCTTGTAATATCATATTGACCACAGCTCAATTTATGTTAGATACGGTTTATGCAATGATAGTTCTTTTCACGTTAAGCCTGTTTTTCTTATTCTAGTGGACCCCCTGGCAGTCTTAATGTAGCTCTTGCAGCACTATGACAGTATTATACATTGCAAATGTTAAGCTTATTCAGTCATGCCTTGTTAGGAAAAAGCCTATGTTTTTATTTTTAATAAAACTGAGTCAGTCTAATGCGTGCAGACTTAACTGTCCAAACGTAGCTGTTTATGTTTGGAGTCTGTACTAATTTAGCCACTCTTCAGTCATGCTACAGCACAGACTTCCTCTTAGACATGATGTAAATTATGCATAGCACCTTTTGGGGAAATTCAGGTGCATGCATTACACCTAACAATAATGGCACAAAATGAAGTTCAAGCTATTTTTAGGCTTTACAGTTCCTACCTGTTAACATTACGCTGATGCATACAGATTGTGTACATAGACCAGGACATGGAAGTCTGAAGTTACTCTGTTTCCATGGTGTTTTCTAGCAGATGTTTGGATCATTACATGTAGGTACCTTGCTGACAGGAATGATGTGATCTGGAAGAGTCATCAGTAAAGTGATAGCATCAACGAACACTGCAGTGTATGACATTTATGTTTAGTTTGGTCAAATCTGCAAAGAGAGATGGAATAGGAATTGATTTATTTCAGGCTGTGCTCTGTGTGCTGATGTCTCATGTAAAGTGAATCATGAAACAGAACAAGCTTCTTAAAATGTTTTTTTCAAATCAAACTGCAATTTATAACTCTACTGTGCAATATATCATCCTGGAGGAAAAAATGCTTAACGCAGCATATGACTTTTGTCACAAATGTTTTTCTCAAATTTGTAAAACCTGAGTGATAGCCTAATTATCACTAATCCATTAGTCTTTCCGTGCTTACTCACCTGAATCACTTTCCTCACGGTGAACAACTTCAAAGTTTACTCCATCACAAGCAGTCCATTTGTTTACATACCAAACTGATATGTCACTCAGGCCTTTTGTTGCAAAGTGCATCATGGGAATGGGAATTCCATGCAGCCACAGAGCAATAAACACGGAGACAACAAGCAATGAAACCATGTCCACTACCCGGTCTGAAGAAATGGAAGGAATCAGTATTGTCAATTGTCATCTTATAATACAGGGTGTGTGATCGTGAAGAACAATACTTAGACATTAGTTTCACTGCATTTTCAGAATATGTCATTGTTTAGGAATACCATAGACACCTCTCTCCTTACACTCCTTACAGTACGTGTATGATAAGTTTTGTGCTTTTACAAAAATTCAAAATGTCATATATATGTATGTATGTGTATATATATGATATATATATGATATGATATATATGAT
>JAPQRP010000006.1:22081898-22124408 GCA_037367295.1 Apogon hyalosoma | reverse complement strand
AAACTTAGAAATACTATTGATTTGATGGTAAGGTCTCACACCTGGCCTGGAATCCAAAATGTTACTTTACGGTGGTTAAATTATGGTGAACAGTTCAACATTTCTGCTTTGAGAACTTTAGAAAGCATAAAAAAGACAAATCTACTAAGAACTTAAGTGTCTAAATGGAATTTAACCTTGACGTCTGCATTTAAAATATGTTTGTAAATCAAATACTCGTGCTATTTTAGCAACACACTACACTGTGGCATTATGAGTACAGGGCTTTAATCTGATGTGATCTCATGCTAGGTAAACATCCGACCTGGCACGCAATTTTTAGCAGCTGCCCAGGGAATGTAATGACTTTTCAGCAGCACAGACAGTGCATACAAAACAGAGGGACAATTTATGGAGACAACAGATTGTTGTAATGGTATAGGGAATACGGAACTGGACAACAGTTAGCACTAAAAACTAAAAATATGAGGCACCTTTGAAGGGATCCAGTTGCTGACAGTCACTTTACCAATAATCTGTCTTTCACTGTTGCCATACTTACATTATGCTCCTCAAGACATTTCACAGCATATGCAGAATATAACCCTGACAAAACTCACACACATTTTTTTTATCTTATGCTAAAAAATAAGAGCTCTAAAGTCCTCCTATTCTAGAGTTTGCGTGATATTTAACAATAAACATGCAAGCATTATATACATTAATCATTGTTATTCTGAACTGTTGTATTATAGCTTAATTTACAAGCTGTAAACACTTTATAAACCTAGCCTTCTTTTTTCCCCCCATTTTATTGCTTAGCTTTTCTTTGCATATTGCATGGGTACAACATATTCTTTTACAACTGTTTTAAATCTAGAGGGAAAATTCAGGACAAGAACAAGATAAATTCATAAAAATAGCAACAAACAGCAACTAGCATAACAGAATACAATTAAAGAGTCACACTCAAAAGCAGAGTAGTTTTAATGTTGCAGGTAAATGCAGCAGAGATACTAAAATCAGATTTAGTGTTTAAGTGCCCAGAAGACATCAAGCTTTAACCATTCACTTCAGTGTGTTGAACAATGAGGACAGTTTAATAGATAAGTGATATATGACAGCACATTACCCTTTAAGACTTGATAAATAAATAAAAATGCCTGGCAGGTCTGGTTAGTGCTGTCCGTCCAACCTGTTTATGTAAAATGCAATGATGAGTAGAATAATTGTCACCAGTAACTAATGAAGTGTGGAGTGATAAATGGAGTCTGACGAGTGGAAGCAGAGGCATTTCTATCAGCAACACTGTAATCCAAGACAGAATTTCCCATTGAACACAGAGGAAGTAGTGGTGATTCTGTACAAGGATCTGACATTTATCTTCGTTTATGAACTCCAACTTGCTCAAAAGTGGGTTAAACATTTGTCCTGAATGGATCATAGTGAGTGATATTGCTTAGCTATTCAGATCTTTACTTATACAGATGTACATAAATTATATACAGTAAGCGTTGTGTAACCATAGTAACCAATATTTAATAGAAAGGTGAAGTCCCACCCCCTCTGGTTGTATGTTCAATGCTAAGTGATGTTGAAGTAATTTTTTTGATTCTGTTGGAATTATACCATCATTTACACATATAATATTAAAAAGATAATAAAAGAGAATTTTATAAGTTAAGAAAGCTGCAGTTTGTGAAAAAACTGTTGAAGACTGTGGAAATACGTAATTATGAAGATGCACATACCTGAAAGTCGAGGAAGTGAAATCATTGTAACTGTATCTGTCCATGATCTGTTCTAAGTCACTGAAGAATCAACATGAGAAGACATCACTCTTTGAGCAAAATGTAAAAAAGAAAAAAAAAGTTGCCACAATTTGCAACTTTCATTACCACAGTGTTTTAGATGTTAGATACCTTTGGACAAATCACTTTAATCAGTGAGCCCTGTGCTGAACTGGCGACATGTCCAGGATGTACCCCACCTTTGCCCATAAGTAGCTGGGATAGGCTGCAGTGACCCCTGTGACCCTAGTGAGATTAAAGCGGGTTCAGACAGTGAATGAATGAATGAACTTTAACCAGTGGTATTTAATGAGAGACAACTGCACACTGAATCACATTCACCAGATTCCAAAATCAACACTGTAAATGATGGCTGTCACCCAGCATTCTAACGTAATATCATGAAATTGCGTACATTTACTCACCACTTTTAATTTGCATGTTATCTGTATGTATTATAACATTTTTGCGTGTATGTTTATGCTGGGCCAAATACCACGCACTGAGGGTTAGGCTTAGGGTTGGGGTTATGTGAACCGGAGACCTGGCGTAAATTGACACGCGATCAAATGGCGTTGAATGGTCAAAAATGCGTACGTATAGCACGCCAAATGCTATTAGAACTGGCATGACATACAGCATGATTTCCAGTGTTTGACAGATAGATGTTAATATTATTCTCAAAAACAAAAAACACCTACTTTTCCTATGGCAGCATCAACATAAATCAAGCTTCTGTTTTTGTTTTTTTTTGCTTTACAACAATCCCATAGTGTTACAGTTCCCAAAGCATAAATCAATAGACAATACAAAGTAGAAAAAATGGCATTTGCTTAGATAGAATTAAACTACACTGTGTAATGATTTTATGATTTTAGGTGATTTGAATAATATCACCCAAAGGTGTGAACGTCAAAGTGAATGGCTGTCCATCTGTATATATCAGCCCTATGATGAACTGGTGACATGTCCAGGGTTTACCTTACCTTCGCCCATTAATAGGTGGGGAAGCTTCAGCACTCTGACGCTCACGAGAACTAAGTAGTTCCGAAAATTATTGGATGGATGGAGAGATGTCATGTGTGTAAATGGTGGTACAATGCAAACAGGAAACATTTTTCTCTCACCACTGAACGCCATTCATAGTTTTCTCAAAGTTAGACATTTTGTCATTTGTTGTCGTTTGTATATAATGTTCAAGTGTAAACAAGAGTGGGTTAAAAATGTATGTCTATTCCACCGATTAAAACAGGAAAAACCACGGAAAGCCATCAAAACTAAAATGTTAAGAATTGAAACAGCTTCCACCAAAAGCTCTTTTTTTAAACAGAGCAAATGTGTTTGCCGCAAACGCGTTTACAACATTTACCATGTGTTTACCAGACTATTTTGGAAAGTAAATTCCCTTGATTTCAATTCAATAAAAGTGGATTGTGTTTCGTCATTGCATAAAAATGTGGGTCCTTGGGTGAGATGAGTTTGGAACCTTGTGCTGGTGTGTCACTATGGAGTCTAAAGTTTCTGGCCCAACCAGATGTCCAGATATTTGTACTCCGAGACCTTCTCAATTGGAAAAAATTAAGTTTGAATCTTAATATTTTCAGATTCTTTGTGGAATTGCGTAGAAATTGAGCATATGAATGTAAATGCAGTGTGTGACACCAGAGAAATCCCCACACTTAGAGCCTGAGTCACTGCTCATTCCTTAACGCATAAATGTAAAATTCAGTTGCTGGCACACAACGTATGAGAGGGAGATGTATCAATTACATTATTATTGAGGTTTTCGTAGCGGTTACTTCATGTCTCATGGGGCTCTCTGACAGTTTCAAAGGGCCCTCATCATGCAGAGCTGGTATTTATGTTGTTTTGAAGGATGGGTGTTTTGAGCCAAGACAAAGTCCAGAGACTCACTAATCTACTAGAGTTGTTGGCCTGTTTTTTCCAAGATAGAGCTAAATGATCTGTTTCCATGTTATTGTTATTTTCTTACTTACCATGCATCACCTTAACATCCTCAAAGCACACCCCAGATATTTTACCCCATGAAATTTCAATATTCTTCATTACAGACACATGTGGTAGCTTTCTTAAACATTATATAATGTTTTAGGAAGGAAATGTTATGTTGAAGAGGATAAATGAGCAGTTTTTGGTATGTGTGCAGAGTTGCTTATGTTCCCTTGATATTGTACAAATCACCCTAAATCACAAATTATTTACAGAGAATAAGTTCATTCTGTTCAAGCAAGTGCCATTTTTTTCTACCTCTTATTGTAATGCTTTATGTTTTTGGAACTGTAACACTATGGAATTGTTGTAAAAATAGAAAATACTTGATTTATGTTAATGCTACCAAAGAAAGAGAAGCTGTTTTTTTTTCCTTTTTGAGAAAATCGTTAATCATCTGTGTGTCTAATACTTACACATGGTTGATAGCCATCATTTACTGTGTTGATTTTGGATTCTGGCTCACATGATTCAGTGTGCAGTTGTCCCTTGTAAAATACCAGTTGTTAAAGTGATTGTGAGTATTTTCATCTGTAATAGGGATTTAGGGATCAACAAGTAGCGCATTGTGATGTCAATTAAAAAATCGTGGCTTAAATTTCATTAGTTGCAACTTAACAAAGCCATCTTTTGAGTGATGATATTAAATCAAAATGCTGTCTTTACTTTTATTTTATGATACACCATTAAATTCTACACAGTCTAACTGGAAGCCATGTTGAGCTAGTATGTTAGTACTAAAATAAATCACTTCCTGAAATGGTTTGTTATTTTCTCACTTTATTTGAGCTCTCAGGATGTATCTATGAGAAAATCTGATTGATTTGGTGATGGAGCAAGCTTTCACTAGGAGGAAATGGCGCATGATTAGTGATATTCGCTAAATATACTACACAGTGATCGGTTAATAAAATACATCTGATAATCAACTCTGCAACTTTCAGTAAGTTGGATGTTATTCCAATAAAACTAAAACTAAAAAAAATAACAATTATTAATGGAATTATTGATGAAAATTGTTATCAAAGCAACGACATTTCTGCTTGTGGAAGCTGAAGGTTATGAGGAATCTATTTGATTGTGTTTCTTAACGGCAAGTACTGAACAATTGGTCTCTTGTTAGAATGTTTCTAATAAACTAATTCTAGTGATTGAGAACTGGTTTACACATCATGTAAGATTAAACGATGAGGTTACCTGAGACACAAGTCAGTTGTACTGTTGAAAAAAGGTGACCTAAAAAGTGATTTTCTTAGAGACCATACATCTAGAAAATCAAACATGCCTTGATATTTTTTTATTATTACGGACACCAAACTTGGGAAAATGGTAAAAGACAGCAGCAATGAACAGTGGATTTAGTTGGTGAAGAAGTTGTAAAGATGGTCTATTTTAGGTGGATACATGGTCTCAGGTGTGAATTCATTATCCTAAGGAAGGATGCTTTGGCTTTGTTTTGTATTTTTTGTGCCACCTAGTGGTAAAATAGTAAACATTTAACTTAACAATTGTTGGTAAACTGGGAATCAAATATTTATGATGCTATAGCTAAACTACATGCAGACTGCAAAGACAGAGCTATAGATTCTGTTATTGTGAACACAGCCATATGAAGAAGAACATGCAAAACATGCCTGTGTAGATCCTGAAAGCCAATTGTTGTTAATGTCTTTTAAAATTAAAAAAAAATATTAATCTAAGTATGATTAAGACCACAGTGGTTAGAATTAAACAAGCACATTTTTAATATACATTGAGGTGATTGTGCTGTATATATTGTACAGAGTCAGTGTCTTGTTCTGCTTTAATTTTGTCTGTCTATCTAGAGGGCGTAACCCAATTTCACTTGGTGTGAGAACTTCTTGCCTTATCTATGGATAAGGGTCACTTTGCAAAATTCTTTCCTTTGTGGATATTTATAAAAATGCCAATGATTCATGTGCATACACCAAGAACACATACAGCTTACTGCTTAGTTACTTACTGCTTATCAAAACTTGTAAACTTCCTTCTGTTGGCCACAGAGCTGGCATTACGAGTTCCGTTACGGGGGACATAAGGAAATTCTAACAATGTCAAGGAAGTGTGCTAGTGTGCCCCTTGGAAATGAGTTTCAATGCACTTAATTGAGCCCTGAGAAGTGGGTTAAACTAATATATATATATATATATATATATAGATATATAGATATATAGATATAGATATATAGATATAGATATATAACTTTGATCTGTAGCAGCAGGAAATTTCTTTCTTTTTTCTTGTTCTATGGTCATTCTAGTGTTAGCTTTTTAAGTTGTGATCTGCCAGTGCAGTGCGTGGAAATGCCGTTCATCACTTAATGTGTTTCCCCATGTCCTAGGTACAGTACAGCCACAACAGCATGTTGTCAACATCTCACTTAATGGTTGTGGTATCCCAAGCACGTCAGTAGATAAACAGCACATGACATGATGAAAAGTTTTTTCATCAGTGTTTTATATTGCCCATCAGTTCTGCTGCCTACACTCTCTCTTGCTCTTTGGTGACATACTTTTGTGCCACTGAGTCCCACAGAAAGCCTGAGAAACACTGTGATAAGCTGCTTTAAGATAAACATCTTAAATTGAAGTATAGTTTTAGAATTTCTCAAGTCATGCCTCCTGTTCAATAGAAATCTTCTCCTAATTTACTCTGAAAGTGATGGAGGACAAAATGTGCATTCCATAGTCTCAAAAAAAATATATTGGGTGGATTGGAGAATACTTGGAGACTTGGATGTTTTACTTCAGTGCATGCAAAGCACTCTTAAAGTTGGGGGATTGAAGACTTTAATGCCAAATATGAGTCACCCTGCTGCCTTGTCTGGCCCTTACCAGAACTCATCAGTTTTCCGGGTGCCAGAGCTTGGATCTCATGTTCACTGGAACCTGCATCATTTATGGAGCAATGTAGAGAACCCACATCTGGAGTGTGGTCTGGATGTGTGTATCTCACTTTGGAGGGTGGCCAGTCTTCATGTCTGCATTTGTTGGTGACACCGTAGGTCATTAAAAGAATTATGTTTGCACTGCCCAGCGCTGGTGTTCATCTGACAAGCTGTGATAGTTTCCACTCTGTAGTACAACATTAACTAAAGACAGAGTAAGTAAACAGAGGCTAAAACAATATTTATCTCTGACCGCTCTGCTGAACTCTGAACAAGTGAACAGTGTTACCTGTAAATTAAAAGAAGATCCAAGAATATATAGCTTGCTACATTTCACATTAAACTAAAACCACCCAAAAGTACCGGCCAACTTCACTGTGTGATCATCGCATGATAACAATCTCAGAGCTGATCCAGTGCAGTGCTCCACAGCAACATGTAAACACTTAGGCCTATACAGTGAACAAAGGTTCATTGTACCAATAGCAGTCCATGTGTAGAGTGTTAAACAATAATTTCCCCTCATGCAACAAGAAAACAACTCCATCTGTATCAGCATACTTGTCGTTTGAACCTGAGAACATTACAGGCAGCCAGTGTAGTTCACCGTGGATGCCACCACTAAAGATAATATGTTTCTGCTCAGGGAACAGATGTGGATTAATCACATATGACATCATGTCCAAACTGTATAAGTTGGTTGGAAAGGGAGAATGGGTGAGTTGAAGCCATAGTCTTATATACAATAAAATTGCATGTTGTAAACATGTTGAAAATGGAAATCACCTTCTCTGCTCAGGTGCCAGAAACTCTAAGTGAAAACCTGTCAATCAGTCATTTGATTGGTGTAAATACTGTACATATGTTTTTGCTACTCGCTGTCAGTGTTTATATGGCATGACATAAGTTTTTAAAATTACCTACACAATGTATCTAGGGTAAGTCTAGTTTAATGTAACTGAAATATTACAACTGGCTTGTGTTGGATGATTCGTCTTAAATTGGATGCTGAACTGGGGAAACTGCAGTCATTAAGTTTTAGGGAAGTAATTAGTATGTCTGTTCATAAAAAACAAAAAAGCCTCTGGGACTCCTTGGACCTCAGTGATTTGATGTCAAGACTTGTCTTTATGGACTTCATATCCCTTTTTCCAATGCCAAAAACACTTGGAAGGTTAATGTGGATTATTGTAATACCCAGACAGCTGTGCAACCAGATGCAGCAACTATTCAACAAATACTTTTTGTACTTCATTGTCTTTAAGTGAGATGGTTCTAGTGTCAAAGACCCATCTATTAACAAGCCAGATATTGTGGTGTGACAGACACAAAGGTCTCAATGACTCAACCATGGGTCACTCTACTGTTTCTCAATATGTATATCACATAATAACATCAAACTTGAGTCAAACAAATATTACACATAATAATGATATAATATAATAATAAAATATGGCACTGCTACCTGTACTATTAATTGCACTTTTAACAAAAATTGTGATTCATGCCGTCACGGGTCTCTCAGTCTAAACATTTATAAGATATATAATGTAAAGAACATTGTAAATATTGTGGGATCATGGGAATTGTTTTTAACACCATTACCAGTGAAAACATGTTATTCAAATTGCGTTTAGTGATGTATATTTGTGTTATGTGATGTGACTAAAATGAAGGTTAATGTTAACATTTAAAAAGGGGATCTGATGCCAAGAACAAGTGAAAACGGTTGTTAGATTGAATGAAATCACAGATTAATCTTAATTTGAGCATTTTTTAAACATTCGATTATACTAAACAGGTCAAACAAAACATAACACAGGCCTTGTTGATTTACATCATCATTTCTATAAGGCAGAGCATGTTCTTTAACGCACATGACGAAGTAATTTATAGATTACTAGACGACAGTGAGTTATGTGTGACCTCATCCTCCACTCAAGGTATGTTCATTCTCAGTCTTTTTTGGCAAAAACATTATTAATCTTAGTCCAAAAAAGAACTACCAGACATGAGCTAAAATAGATAGCCTCACAATTAAATGGAAGAAAGTGCCTCTCTCATCCAGACTGCACTTCTGCTTCCCAAACAGACGTGTCAGCTGGAGCCATTGGGCTTACATCAAACACAGGAGGAGTAATACCACACAGAAAACAGCATTAGGTCAGTGTCTTCCTCATGTTTGGATCACATCTAATGATTTACTGCAATCATACGAGCAGAGACCAGATCAACTCATTATTGACTATAAATGTTTTCTGGACTGGATGAATATGTTTTTCTAATGTTCATTGGGTAGAAACAGATGTTTCACTCATCTTGAAATTATCACCGTATGATGATACGGGAATAGTTTTGTCAGAGGTTGCAGTTGGCTGTGATCAGCACTATACAAGTGTAATAATGATCGTTCCAAGTACCCGTAAAACAAATCTAAGTCACTTCTTCCATAAACAAAACATAAACTCATTCTTCTGGGTTCATAATCATGTCTAGAAGTTCTTTTTCTTTTTACTTTCTGGTCAAGTGCATTAATTTTCCTACAGTTTTGTGACGTACAATACGTGATAACAGCCCTAATATCTGCATCTAAGAAAAACTGAGCCTTCAGCCCAAGAATAAAATGAAATTTGATTAATTCATTATTGACAAAAAATATTAATTTCAGGGTTTTTTTTTCTTCACCAGTTGTCCCTGATTATATTCACCATCCCTTCTTATGGGAATGAGAGGTCACAGAGTTGTGGTCCACTTTAGCGTCTTGAGTGTGAACCAAAAAAGGCCTTTTTATATACTTACACTAACTCGATTATTTGATAAGTGTGCGATCATGATTTTATTTGACATGCGCAAATCTATTTTTTGTAGTCTAAAAACCTGAAGGCTGACAAGGAATCATTTTTACTGAGGAAACTTCATGAATGAAATTTGGATTTTTTTCAGTGGTAGCCATAATTGGAGTTGTTCTGAAGGAAGATGCATAAGATACACCAGATACTATCCTTCATCAAACAAAAGGAGATAATTCTGTCCTACACTTCATTATGGCGGCAAAATCCAAAAACCTGGCTGTCTGGTAAAAAGAAATGTACAGCATGATAGATGGGATGTGCGTTTCCCTTTTTCTTTGCAACTTTCAACTATATGATAAACTCATTTTAAACTATGGACATTATACAACTTCACTGGTCACTGTACATACCCATAGAACATGTTGCAGAACAGTTTAAGTAGTTAATAGTTGCTTCTTTACTCTGAGCACCATTTTTAGGAATATCATATTATTACGATATCACATTATATGGCCCTTCAGTCACAGATTCCTTAATAAAGGAATGTTACAAAAATTTTGCTGAATGACAAAACTTTAAAATGATATGTGGACATTATTCTTAACGTAACTTCATACTGACTAATATGAGGGAGTAGCCTGTAATGTCGTACTCCTTGGTAATGAGGGATTATTTTTCACTGGGTGTCCATGTTTATAGGCTGCGTTAAACAGGAAACAAAAGGCAAAGTATGCAAGGCACACTTTTCCCTGCACATCATCAGGACATTTGCTCCTTCACACCTTTCCTTGAGCCGCTATGAGAGGACCCCCCAGTTGTTTATGTATGTTCACGTCTGTGTAAGAAACAAGCCATAAAGCATTTTTTGTTGATGAATTATTAAATATTCATAAATACTTGTATAACCAGGACAGTGGAGTTGTATGCGACACGTAGTCACAAAAGCTTGTAAAAAAAATACTGTCAGAGGAAAATATTAATTGTGAATATAAGTCATTGTACAAATATAAATGAGTTGTACTAGTCTGTGACTTTACTCCATAATTTAGCAAAACATGTTTTGTACTCAGTCTGAACAAACTTTTAGCAGCTGATGTCTGACCTAAGAAAGCAGCATGAGTCAATATGAGCACTGTTATGAAGGATACTGTATGTCTTGGAAAGCAGAGCCCATTAGCATGCATGCAACAACCCAGCGTGTCAGGTTTGTGTCTGAGAGAGTAATGACTTTGGCTGCAACTCTTCAGTTAAAAAGCACTCCTGCTCAGCCTCTCCTACTTGAAATCCAAAAAATGTGTCCCAGGACAAAGCAAAAAGATGGACATTGACAGCCTTGTCAGCAGCGAAGTGTTTGTTAAGTAATGACTACACATGTGAACCCAAGACAGTCTGCACACAGGTGTCAGTCAGGAGTTCACAAAAAAAGTTTTAAAGTGATGTGTTGTGATTAAATTTGCGAAATGAAGACGTTTTAACACATATTTTGGAATACATGGCAAGGCATTTTTTGTCATTGCTTCCTCGGGGTCTGTCTGCTCCTTCTCATAAAAGTAGATCTCAGGGATTCAATTTAGCTCCTTAATATTAAGAATGGTCTGAGGTTGGTCTGTGCTCAACACCTGATTCCTGTTATAAAAATGACAAACCTTTACGATAGCTGGTCTGTACAGTCTAGCAGCGTGATGTTTCTTGGGCTCTTTGCTCTATTATCTCTGTGTGGTGCCGAAAGTTGTCTCATTTCTATATGAGACCCGCTGTGACTGGCTTCCACACACAGACTGCCAGGCACACTGCAGTGCTATTTCCATCCTTCATGCAGCCAGTGACTTTGTAATGTCTTGTTCTGATATTTTGTGGCAACATGCTGATAGTCGCTGTGTTCTTTTTCCTTTACTTCAAAGTTTTTTGGACCACTTATTTAAGACAAATAACAAGCACTAATGTTACTGCTTGTGCTCAGAGCCAACCAGCTGAAAATGAGAATCATAGAGAACAGGTAATTATCTGGGTATGTAGTGTGCTCTTCCTCAGTCTCTTTCTTGACTCATATAGATAAGTGCACTTCGTATCCATGCAAATGCTTGGCAGACAGTTCAATTCCTTCTGGATGAGAGGGGGGGTGTCTCTCTCGTCCTCTGTGTATGTGTGTGTGTCTCTTTCCCCCTCTCTCTCTTTTTTTGCTGGCAGCTGCGTCTGTACTGTTGGCAGGAGTGACCAGAATAAAAACAGCAACACCAGACATAGAGGAGGAAAAAAAGCAAAGTGATCCATTGAACCAGAGTCTTTGCCCTCTTTTAATTACATCTAGTTCCACATCTTCTCCCTTTTTCACCTTTTTTTCTCATCTTTAAGACTACGGGTTAGTGGTAATTAGCTACAAGAGAATAAAACCAGCTGATCGAGAGAGGGGTGGTGCATTTTGGAGCGAGATGGCTAACAGAAACATTCTGTTGCTCTTCTGTGGACTCTTCCTCTTAGCACTGATTCAGCCCTCTCTTCAAGGAGGTAAGTGTGTGCCACAGGTGAATCGAGCCATGTTCTCTGCTGCATCAATCACAGACTTAGAACAGGTGTAAATTTTTTTTAGCTTTTTGTCACTCTCAGAGATATAAAGTAGAAAATCTGAAGTCATGAAATGATGTTTTACTAATGCTTATCAACTACGGTACAAGGTATCTTACAGTACTGTCACTGATTTTTTTAAATATTCAGGTTTGCTTGTCTAATGTCAGGTGATAAAACTAGAAGCTTTATTGCTTCCTTTGGCTTAATCCAACAAAACTTTTTTAGACTGTAATATAGTAATACTTTTATGATGATTAAAGAGTTTTTCCTCTTGCTGATCTGCACATTTATTCTATCCTTTCTTACTATTATTCTGTCTCATAAGATAAAACATCAACACTAGATATGTTTGTGTTATTTACAGTGCATATTAATTTCTACCAGGCTGTGTCAGAGTTACGTTATTGATATTGTCTGCATATATGTGCTCCGCATGACATTTTGCAACATATCTTATAAGTTTTTATAGGCATACTTATTATTTTATTTATTTAATTAAATAGTTGTAATCTTGATGCATTTCAGATGGACTGGGGCCACAAAGTCAACCATTAGACAATGGCACTGCATAATAGACCTGTGCATACATGTTATATGTTTACATGGCTGCAGACATTGTATATAGGTGCTGTACAGTGCCCAGGACCTATTCTATAACATCACAGGAGCATGCAGCAGCTGGTTTCTCTTTTCTCTCGACAAGACCACATCGTATAATATCCCCCTGATGAACTCCCAGGTGGACACAGGTTTAGAGTTTGTATTCAAGTGCCACCATGACAGTTTTCTTTTCTCCATATAGAATGCACAAACTGCCAGCACGTACATTTGGGGAGTGTCTTTTGAAGTGCAGTTTAGGTTACAGTTTATCTGTTTTAGATGGAGAGAAAAAGAGGCTGCAAACTTGCCTTTTTCCTCCCAGTTTCATTCAGCCTGTGAGTTTGCTTTTCTCTCCTTTTCTGCATTGCTTTGATTTGGTTCTTGGTCTGAATTTTGGCTGAGATTCTCGGAGTTATTCAGCCCCCAACTGGAAAACATGTTTAGCATCTGGGGTTGGATATGCTGCAGTCAACTCCATATTCTGTTGTATTTATTTGCTAAAGACACAGCTGCTGATGTTCCTTATCTCACTATGTCCAAGTGTCCTTTCAGAAGCATTATGGTTAGATCAAGTTAGATTACTAACATGAATGCTTTGTCCATATAAAGCCCTTCTTTTCTTTTCTTTTTTTTTTTGTTTGCTTCCTCTAATTTGATTATGTTAAAAAGGCTATCTTTGTCAGGTCATAGATTGTATCATCTAAAATATGTTGCCTTTCTGCTCTCCCCTCACACTGATCCTTTCTTCTCAATGCCAGGCAGAATTCAGCTGAGACTTCTAGGTGCATGCAGGTAAAAAAAAAAAAAAAAAAAAAAATCTTAAATATATAGCAGGTAAACGAGCCAGAGAATATCAATACTGGCTTCGGAGCACAACTTTGATCTCAAGTGGTGAACCCATCTGAATCAAAACTTTCTGTAGTGCACAAAACAGCTCCATCTGTCTTTGCTCTCTGACATAGAAATAAACCCAGCCTCAGCATGGATCCAACTATCTATGAGTAACACGAGCCTTATTAACACCCAGTTTGCTCATTTAGTGTCTTTGCACAGAAAACTCCTTTAATACTTGCGAAATCAACCCCATGAATTACGATTGAGCACAAGCCCTGTCTGACTGTTTTCCATAGACAAGTGTAAATGAGTTATAGTCCTGGAGGAAACATCTGGGAAGGAGTTTGTTAATAAATATGCCCCCTGTCATCTAAACCTTTGACCATGCATAGACCCTGTAGTGTCTTTGTTGCTGCAGTCTGTCTCTGTCATCTTTTTCTGTTAAGATTACAGAGGCAGACTTTTGTGGGCCTGCAAACAAACAACATCTGTCACATGGATTCAGTAAGTTGGATGTTCTGCATCTATAGATAAATTTGTGTTGACATGGCTTGGGCCTCGAAGTCCTATTTTTTATTGCTACATTAGATAACAGAATCAAACCTAGACGGCTGATAACATTCTTTGAATACATTCCTCAAGTGAGGAATTTAATCAAACACAGTCCTCTGCTTTCGGTTTGGCGTAAACGCAAGATACTTATAAAATGATTATAATAATAAATAAATAATAATACTTTTTTTTTTTTTTTTCAATTCTTTACTTTTGTTCTGTTACTTGCAGGACATTATTCCTTTAACCTATCCCTATTATTCTTAATTTGATTTGTGTTGTCACCCGGAAAACCCTGACAACAAAAATCTCATTACATTTTTCAATCTTTTTTGTTAGATCCAATTAATGGTGCAGTTTCGATGAGTGTAGGTTAGTGGAGAATGAAAATGAATAATAGCTACTTAGTTTCTCAGAAGTCTCAGAAGAAGCTCTACAATGTTTTCTTTATTACTGGTGGAAACCAGGTTGTCTCATTTGGCATTTGCCAGTTTCTCAGCTCTGAGACTTCAGAGGAATTTAATACATTAATCAGTGACAATAGCCTGGCTTTAGGGTGAAGTAAAATAAAATTATTGCAGACTGGATGGCATGCATTAGCTCTCACAAAACACTAGTGATGAATTGCACTGTTACCACAGCATTGCTGGTAGATAACCAACCCGATTGTCTTGAAATCGAGGCTGTGGTAACTCATGCTTTATTGGTAGCATCTGTTATGAACACCTCTCTGGCTTTAATTCCTCCTTTGGAAGAACTTAGTGCCAGCCACAGTACACTGATATAATGTGACACATCCACGTCCCAGCTCCATAAACCTTACAATGGATTCCACTGTAAGAAACTTTGTTTTAGGAAGACACAGAGGTTTTGTCTTCCATTAAACTTTTACAGTCTCTTCAGCTTCTTTAATGTTGGACCCACCAAAGCATTTTAATTTGTTGATGTTGAATGGTTTGGTGTAATTCACAGTGAGGTGACCTCATTCGGTACTCATTTGGGTAGCACCCTTTGGGTTACAGGCACTGAGCGACTAGAGTTTGCTATTGTGAAAGAACTCATTCCACTGTACTCATGTCTTACCTTGGCACACGTCTTGGGAAAGTGTTAGGAGATTGTTTTATCCACAGTTGCAATTTTACATCAAAGTGTGTTGCCTGGCTGGGGAGCTGCACACTGCATCAAAGCCTGTAGCCAGAGGTGATTACGAACATTTCTGCCAAAAGATTTTCCTATCACCATTTTTACTGTAACTACTGTTAAGCGTGTGAGATAGTACAAAACAGAGGTTTGGGATAGCTGGGTTTCTTTCATAAAACGTCTGGGGTACGTCTTGTTCAGACGAGACAAACATCCTTTCATTGTTTATACTCTATCCATAACACTGATGACCAATTGAATGTCATCCAATTCCATTATTAGTCTTGCAACATGCATGTGACACAAAAACAGGTTGTTTTAAGGGTATGACTTTTGCATTGTATCCAATTTTCACCATGGCTAAAAATACATACACATCAGTTATTAATTAGGCTACACTCATTCTTTGGTTGAGAATAAATGTCAGTCTTAGCATCTCCCAGTCAGATGTTTGGTCTGTGATCATCCAGTGCCAAGTGTTCAACAAAGAAGCACATTAACTCAGATGATTCATTCCAGCCACTCTGCAGGCAGACCTCACCAGGCTGTTAGGAGCAGTCTCCCTGGGCTAGCAATCTGAAATGGCTTCTGTTTTCTTGACCTACCACTGCCTACTGATGTCCAAGCTAATTTTCCAAACAACATGACAATATGAGCACAACATTTATATAAAAATATTCGAATAAAAAGCCGTATAAATGAAGTGATGAGTGAAAATTATAATAAAATGAATGATTAAATACATTACGTCAATTTATTCCAAAACCTCTGGCGTGAACACATTGTTTGCCGTTTTTCAAGCTGTATGGGTAAACATAGCATCATTAGGTATTTGGCATTGCTGATCGGGTCTACACCAAATAAAACTGCATGTGTATTGTTGTGTTTTAGTAGCGCAACTACTGTGATACATTTCCATTTTCAATACACACTTTCTAAAACGTCTGTGCACCAGACTTATTGGGAGGAATTTTTCTCTAAACATAAATCATGGATTTTATGCTTTCCCTCTTCAACTATGTAAACTTTTCTTGTCCTTGGCAGAATAAAACTTAAGTGGAAATGTCAATATAATGTCCATAAAGATGACTGATAATTCCTTACTGGTGCTCTATCTACCTACTTAAAATCACAGAAAGAAAAAAGAACTGCATTTTTTCTCAAGGGTTACCAGTTTATCTGTTTCCCAAATGAAGTCACGATAGAAACTGTTTATTCCAATAACTTGAGCTTATTACACAAGTTTGATGGTAATCTAGAGTAAAATACAACAACAGAAGTCATCAGAGCTGGGAAAAAATGTTCTTTTTTAGTCTCAAAGGCTTGTCTTTCCTAATTCTGTAACAATCTCCTGCCAGGTTTGTGTGAGCCTCACACAAAACACTAAAAGATTGAAGTCTTCTAAGTTGTTAAAATGCTGCCATCTGTGTGTTTGTTTGCCACTGAATACCTCACACTGGTGCTCTGCTTCACAGAAATGGCAGATGAGGTTGAGCGAGTGTAGAAAGCTAGGGCCCGGGGTGGGCTTTATATCTGAGAATAGTGTCTGGAATAATACTGTATTCTTCAATGTTGAATTGAAATGCATTTTAAGTGTGACTTTGTTAAATGCCTCTCACACTTTCCTCACCTCCTTCATATATACGGTGGAAAACAGACAGTGCAACGGGTGACTGATAGGAGGCCAGCTGTCACATGTCTGATAACGGGAGATGTGAAGAGGCCAGAAACCACGCTGTTTGCTTCACTGCACTGTTTCTTTGGATTGCAGTATGAGCGCTTTCCATAAAGTGAGACCCAAACCTCCCCTTCTGGGACAGCGGTTTTGGATACCTCTGAACATAGCAAACAGTTGTTAGTTTGCCAAAGATTTTTTCATTTTATCACGAGTGATGGAAATACTTGTGCAGAATTGTGTAAATGTCAGGTGGTTGAATGGTGTAAACACATAACAGAGCAGTTTTCCTTAGCACTTACCAAGCTACGTGGAGTGTTATACCCCTGTATGTTTAATGAAGGGGGGGGGGCTGCCACCATAATTAACTTTCGTGAGGTTGCGTGTGTGAGTGGTGTGTGTTTGTGTGTGTGTGTACCAATATGAGTTTATTTTACACGCCTAAGTGCCATGCAAATTGTTCCATCGACTCAGAGGAATTTAATTATTTAGTAAAGAACCTGCTATTAAACAGCCACAGCACAGGGTCGTGGAAATGTCACATTACTCACCAGCTTGTTGTAAATGAAGTAAAACTAAACTCTTTCAAGTCACAAAGAGCATTTGTAAAAACTGTCATTAATGTGGGAGGTACTATGGAAAAACCCGTCATTGGCTTAAATTACATAGAATAACAAAACGTCCCAACTTAACATTTCCCAAATTGTTTTTGGTGGGCCCAATAACCCATATCCCATAAAAGTCTTTTCAGCCAGAAACATTTTAACTAGAAACCTATCCACAAACGACATGATTTACAGATAAAGCTTTGGCTTAATCTGCAATCTTACCTGACATAAATGAAACTTGACAGAATGAAAAACGCAGGATTCTGAGAAACCAAAACACTCTCTGTTATGTTTAGAAATGATATAATCAGTGCATTAAAGATGCTGACCATTTTGTGTTGTATAAATATAAAATGTAATCACAATGATACTTCAGCATTGCAATAACACTAGTATACACTACAAACTGTTGAGTCTGTTTCAGCAGTTGATTGTCCTCATGTTGCATTAAATCTAAAAATCAACAAAACCAATTCTTCCTACTTCATTTGACTATGATGAGGTCTGTTAATGTCAGCTGTATGACCTCCTTGGTGCTTTAATGTTTCATTTTTTGTGTACAGTGGCAGCACTTGAATAATGCCCTTATTAAAGCCTGTGTTTGTTCCAAGATTTTTAGTTAAGTGGATATTCTGTTCCACACTCAAACATGGTGAGTGGCTGTATGTACATGAATGCTGGATGCAGTGACCTGGGCTTGATTCTCAGCCTGGTTCTGTCACTAAAAAAAGACAATATTTTTAAAAAAGAAAAGAAAGAAAAGGTTCTAAGCAAGGATCGACTCTGTGTAGGGCAACTTGCTCTCTCAGTAAATACAGCTCATTCAGTGATTTTTATGTCTATGTGATTTTAAACTGATGAAAACATCTTGATTATATTCTATTCATGCAATGCGCTCATCATGCTCCAGCAGTCTTTCAAAGCAGTGCATTCTCTTATTTTTTGTTTTACTTAGGGATATGTTTATTAGTCTACATACTTATGGGATTTCCTTAAGCCAGCCATATCAGACCCAGGTGGACATTTTGGCCAAAAAATGTATTTAAAACACCTCTGTACACACAGTGAGATTGGCTGTATTCCTAGCTCTAGAAGCTGTGTGTGTCATGAGTCTTACAGCTGGACTACATTCAGATCCAGAGTGGAGTGGCGATAAATTCAGAGTCAACTGATGATACATTTAAATCACAATCAGGGCTTCTGTTGTTGTATCACCTTCAACTTCAATCACAGTCAACTTCTTGTTGCACTTTTATAGCTCTGAAAAGTCTGTGTAGACAGAGAGCATGGAATATTGAAGTGCATTAGTACAGATACATGGAAACCATAACAGTAGAAATATCTGCTTCAGTCCATCCATAGCTTCTATGTTTGAAGTCTGTAACTTCCCTTTTTACTCTCTGACATCTCAGGCTCTAGGGTTAAGGTCCAGTGTGCAGATCTGTTCCCTGGAATGAACATGTCCTTGGGTTAATAGCATAGCTCTAAGATGTAACATCTATCACATTTGCTTCCTTGGTTTTAGAGTCAACAAAATAAATCATATCACTAACAATCAGGTCAAAAACTCATGACCAGAGTCAAAATGAAACAAACTCCGCCTTGGCTGATCCCCTGAGCCCTACGAGTCACTCTTGTCCTTTACACATATTCCAGCATATTCCCATGACCTACTTGGGTTCACTAGGAATGTTTGTGCATGATGATGATGATGACGATAATTAGGACAATCATAAAGAATCCTGAAATCTACTGAAGCAGGTCAGGTCACTTGGCAGAGGTCAGTCTATTCCTTATTTGGGTTCCTGGTCTCAGTGAACCTGATGCACTTTGTTAGAGTTGTACAGTAGCATGATGGGATTCTGAGCAGAGGAAAACTAAAGCAGACACACACTCCCCTTTTCCTCGCTTGCATTGCCGAGACAGGAAATCCTCCTTTTGATTGCAAAATGATTGAGCAAGATTGGAACAATCGCTCCACCTTTGCCTCTGTCTGAAATCTGCCATAGAATGGGCAGACTGACAGACTGACATACACAAGCATTCACACAGTCACACCTCCAAACATGAGTGTTTCAGAATCAAGTGCAGAACTTTGGATGTTCTAATTCATTTCACATTTATATTTAGGCCTGCAGAATTTCAAGTTTCCTTTAGTCACTTAGCCAAAGCCCAAGAAATTTGATTAGTTCTGACATCGTCCAACCCTCTGATCAGTCAGGATGAACCAAAAGCCATTAAGGCAGTCTCCATGTCATCTGCATTAGTTCAAGAAAGTGATCTGTATCTGCAGCTGGTCCAAATGTCAATCACTGAACAAGTCTAAACCATCTTATTTCACATTTAACCCATAAAGACCCAAACGTCCACTGTTGACCAAAAAGCATCTACTGATCTAAACACTTGATCCACTAATCTCATCAATCCATGTAAATAATTGGTGTAAATGCAGTTTTTCATCTTTTCATGGTCATCAGATATGACATATTTGGACGTTCAGAGGCTCTGCAGTTACCATAGAAACACTGTCATCTTCTACAACATCAATTTACCAGTAAAACTCATGGGGTTTGCCCAATGACAGTGGATGGGGACACTGGGTTTATGTTCAATTAATGCTATATTTTACTGAAAAAGTCACCTTTTCTTCAGTTTTTTTCTGTTTTGATATAATAACCTTTGAATTCACTCTGAGTTTTTATGAACATCTACATGATCAGTCAATTAAAAATAGGAAAATAGATGATTTTCACTGGGCAAAATGCAAAATTCAGAGGAAAATATTATAATAAATGGTGATAAATCATGTAGGAAAGGTTAAATAGAGAGAAAAATTTATTTGAGAACTGCCATAAAAGTCACACTGGGTCTTTATGGGTTAAAGGTATATATTTATGATTTTACCAAATTATAGTCAGAGTTGCAATCTTGTTTTAGAGTATTTAGATACATATGACTATTTTCCTTTCAGTACAATATCATCATTTTATCTGACAAGTTTTTCTTGCTTTCTGTTATTGTGAGGGTTCCATATATGATTTAATATCTTTACAACACATCCAGTTTTGCCATCTATTGTATTTACTGAGATGATAATCACCAGCTTCAGATTATTTTTTTCATTGTTGTTTAGTATGGTTGTTCAAGGATGTGGTGTTTTCAGAGGTGATGACAAAAATGAGGATTAATAATAAATCTACCAGACAAGTTATCAATATTTATAACTGACAGTAATTATTTAGGGTAAATCCAACACAAAACATACAATAAAGCCAGTTTTCACATTGGGGTTACTTATAAATACTAATTTTAGTTAATAAATGGATGCATTTTTTCAACTGTTATTTGCATTGTGTAACCAATCACAGTAACTGATGAGCTCAAGAAGTGCAGTAGCTTATTTTAACAATATATGACAGTGCTGAATATCAGGTCCCATAATCTGTCGAGTTCAGCAGTAAGAATATTTGTGTTAGATTAGTATAAAACTATTACATTTACAGTGTCAGGGCTTGTTAGTGAAAAGATTAAACCCTCCTTCAGTGCAAGAAGTATTATAATATGTAAGCATGTCTGATACCTATGCATAACTTAACGTTTTGTGATTTTTAGTGACGTATTTCATGAATTTCCATTAAACTAGAGGAGACAGTAATACCTTGTAATGCTGTATTCTTCCCCTAATGGCCACCCTCAGTGGACAGAACTCAAAGTGAAGTGTTCACACAGTATTCACTAATAAACACATGAACGCCTTTGACATGTGGTTTGAATTAATTGGCCTCCCAGCACATGTAAGAACCATTAAATATAATCATTGTAGTCCTGCAGCCTCTTTCCCTCTATTGTGATGTGTTGTTAGTGATATAAACCAGGTTTTCCCCCCAAAAAATATAACTTTGTAATTTTGGCCTTAGCTCACTCGTCCCGTTGGATTTAGCTGTTAGTCGTCCCAGAACAACTGGAGTCATTTTTTTTCTTTCCTTCTTTCCTTTATTTCTGTTGTTGTTCCTTGCACACATGAGGCCATCATGTCTGGGATCCAGAACGACCATCTCAGGAGTTGCTCTGGGTTTCAGCCAGAAATCATGCGAGGAAAAGGAGGCTAGGGGATGTAGGTGGGGGTTAAGGGTGTCCGCAGAGCTGCAGCTTTCTGAAAGAAGGTTTCCAAGTGCAATACCTCATCAGAATGAAAACAATTGGAATTTTCTCCTAATCAAGCCTATAAAATTTATTTTTTTCACTCATGCTCTGGTGCTGGCTGGAGCTGTTGTGTTCACGTTTTACTCTGTGGTCCTTCACTGCTTTGACCTGGGGCAGATGTTTATGCCAAGGACAAACTTCAGTTTTTCTGTCTGGGTCACAGATGATGAATGTGTTTGATTATGTTTGTCTAAGACATGGGGTCATTGTCTAGCATTAGAATTAAAAACTATCTATTGTCACAAGTGTCCATGAATAGACAGTGATGTCTTGCATTTCTTTGTTATGTGTTTCAGGTGTGTATGTACCACCTGGGGCTGGGATCGGGCCAGGAACTGGATTATTTCCAGGTAACACAGAGTCCAATATTTGTCTGAACAATTTAAACTAAAATAATACAGAACACCACAACACACAAAGCCTGTTCGCAATTAGCAGATGTACTACAGTTAAATGATACCATTAGAGGCCTGAAGTCTTAATAAAAAGAAAACAAACAAAAAAATCTGCATATGAACATGAATAAAAACAGAATATGATTGAAAAAATAAAACTTTGTCCTTAATAAACCTGAAAAAACATGTTGTAGCTGTGTGATTAGTTAGTGTGCACTTAAGGCACATGATATCAGTGCTCCAAATAATCTGAAACATGTTACTCATAGACAAAGTGAAATGAGCGTGTTTTGTTGTTGTTTTTTTTTTTCATGCATGTGATACTAAGTCATATTAAATCCTAATGTTTGTAAACTAAAAATAACATTAAACATTTTGACTTGACATTAGGGTAAAACATTGCAGATGTAGTCTATCTATCGTATCAAACTCCCCCGACCATCTCTTATGTTCAACCACTTTTACATTATCATGTATTTATGTTGGATTCAGTCTTGACAGTGTTGGTTTGATCATTTACCATCTGGCAAACGCAATATAATATAATGTGTCCTGTCAGGAATGACAAAGGGGGTTCATGTTCATGGTTTTATCCTGTGTAATGTGTCATAATGGATTACAACCAGTGCAACAACTCAGATGCCTCACAGTATCCCATCATAAAGATTATCATATGGGCACAGCGCTGTACAAACACTTTAGATACTTTGGAATGTTCAGTCTGACCTCCTCCTTTTCAGACAGTCATTTAACTTTAACTTTTTTTGGCTTCTACTGACACTACAAAGCCAGTGACACACACATCATTGGATGCCATTGCGTGTTTTCATTCTTGTTCTAAAACTTGGTCGCTACACCTTCCCGGTGATCACGCACACTGTGAAAGATGGCAAGTGATAATTGGTCTGGGAGCAACGTTTGGCTTTAATAATGCCTCAGCCACAACACAGCAAGAATTGAAAATTTCCTCCTAATCTAATGCAGTGACCATTGTAACAAACAAAAGTTTGATGCAGCCTGAAGATGACTGTTGTGTACAAAGGTTCACTTACAAACAACTGACATTCATCTGTCTACTTTAGCTTGAATGAACCTTTAATCACGAAACACACATATTTATCCACTCTGTGATTTCTCAGCAACAACTTGCATTGCATGTAAGTTTCCCATTTAATGTCTAAATAGGAACAATTAAACTATACACATGAACATACAGTATTTTATCTACTACCTACTACCTAACTACAACACCACATGTCAGTTTATTTAATACTGGTGTCCTGAGAAAACACAAGAGAGAAGTCTGCTGGTATGATGATGTATAGCTGGAACAAAAACCAGTCCATTACATCAATAAATGCAACCATAACTCAATACTCAAAAACTTTTTTTTTTTTTTTTTTTTTAAACAAGGGTCTGGAGGCATCCCTGGAGTCTATAAACCAGCTAAACCTGCAGGTGAGTAGCATCAGACTCAAAATTTATGATTGTTCACTTATGGAAAATACATATTAACATTCTCTTCTATTTTTTCATGCATGCATTGCTGTTTCAATGATTGATATGGAAATAACTAAAGTGTCTATTATCAAATGAGTATTTTTTAGAGTCACTGATCTTTTGCGTGGAAGATGATATTGTTTGGAAAAGAGATGGACCTTTTATATTGACACACACCAATAGAGTGTGTACAGAGGGTTATCAATAATGTGTCAAATATTGGGTTTATCTTATTTTTTAAGAGTTAACTGAACTGGATTTAAAGTTCATCTCAGAACTGCTGCAGTGACATTTTATCCACCTCCAGTATATAAAAACAGTGGCGCTTTCCCTGTGTTCTGATTATCATATCCAGATGATTAACCCTGTAAGTTGCTCATTGGATGTCTGTGCCACACACTCTGTGTAAGCCACATTCATATGTCTGTTAACTAAAGCAAGAAGAAAATAGATTGCTGTTGTAAAGATAAATTCCCTGTCAATGTTCAGCTTTGGTTTAGAAGATCTGAGGGAAACACATGGTGAGATTTTCTTGTCATACAACCACAAGCTAAAATAATTAAATCAGAGTGATACTGTTGTGGCAATAAGTTGTTTTTCTGAGCCAAACCACTGTTGTTAAGCCAGTTTATTAGAAGATGTTATGAGGTTTGGAAACATGAGGTCTGTTAAACATTTGTCATGCAGTGCAGTGGTCAGTCTTCATTCTCACGATCCTAACAGTATTGAGCATGGATGGTAATGACAACATGACATAGATGTTAATGAATCAATCTGCCCCTGACAGTCGGAGGTTATGGAGGAACTGGTTTGGTGCCCGGAGGCGTTGGGCCTGGTGGCTTGGGATTTGGAGGACTTGGAGCAGGTATGCAAGTAGAAAAAAATAAAAATCTGAATATCATCAACAGATAACAGGGATGAATGATTTGATGTGAGAAATGTTAAGCCAATCACTGCTTCAGATTTTACAGACTTAATACTGTGTCTGTAACATATGCTGCATGTAGACAAGTAGACAGAAGATCCATATGTGTTTTGGGCTGGAAACGTACTGAAACAAAAACCTACATATTTCCTTTTTCACCCAACAGGACAAGGTGCAAAAGCTCCTAAACCAGGTAAGCATTTGTGTACTTTGTACATCAGTGTAATGTTTAATAGTAAATGAGTTGTGGGTAACACTGCCAGTGATTTTTCATAAATCACCTTCAAAAAAACATTCAAACAACTTTGACTCGTGTTCATTGCACATCGTGTAGTATCAGAACATAGAAAATCCATCTTCTTTACTATGGCAAACATGCTGAAGTGCTTTTTGAGGAAGAAAAAAAGAATACATTTTAATGGGCTGGTTGAAATAGATTGAGGTTTAGTGATGTTCTGCACCAGCACTGAAGGGCATCTGCACAGATTCAATTTTTGGATTGGTTGTCACCAGGTTTTCTTATCACCCCTGTGTTTTCATCAGAGCTGGTTTACACAAGCTTGGCAGCTGTTGGGACGTCCTGATTGGGTGGGACCATGCAGAGATTCCACTACTACATCTCTGCTGTATTAGGTAGTGATGATTGGCAGAGTGCAAACTGCCATCAACGCCTGCCAAACAATGGTGCCAGAGTACTGATTATTGTTATTGTAATGCTAGACGCTTACAATATCTGGAAACCTCCTTGTTGAATTTTACCAAGGCCCTTCTTTCTGATATCGTTCAGTAAATATTTTTCTTTGCTGTAATTCAGTCAGTGCATCGAAGCTATAGCAATGTTTAGCTATCGTTTAATTTCCGTAAGCACTGCTGATGCTATCACAACCCACCGCTATGTGTGAGGAAAGATAAGGCACTGAGCAATCGTCTCATAATCCTGATAACGCATGAAGCCGGTTACAGAAGGGTCCCCTCGAGAACCCCAACACCCACCCTCTAACAAGAGCAATTTTGTGAAAATGATGTAATATCCAGTATTTGGTGGAAGTTGATTTTGGCTGGGATCAGCAGAGCATTATTGAGGACTTATTGCTTGTATAGGCATGGGAGCTCTCCATGTTTCACACCAGGCCTACATGATAAGAATGGGATTACAGACACTGAGAAACCTGGGAGCAAACTATGATAAAAGTAGCTCCTTTTGAAATTGGATCTAATTGGGTTTGGGTCCCTTTAATACTCCACATTCATCTCTGTTGTATGGAAAAATAAATACCTTGAATACTGAGTGAACATTTAGGGTCAGCTACAGTTTGAGAGGAGAGATATATTCTCAAAGGGGTTGTAATATATTCCCCTTCATTGTTTTAATTGTGATCTGCAATCTCTAAATGTTGGTTTCCATCAGGGGTGACTTTTCATATCTTTCCATTATTGCCTAAAGTCCAAGTTTAGTCCAAATTTGGGAACTATATCTACAATGATGAAGTTTCCATTACTGTATAAATGCACACCCATAGTTCACCAGCAGGTAAGCCTCAAATTGGCAGGTTAAATCTAATTGCATCATTTATTTTGGCTTGTGCTGTGTAAAACACGACAGTCGAAATGATACAGTGTGCTACCAGGCAATAAAACTGTTGACCCCTTTTCTAAAAATGTACTTAATGTGTACAGGAGTATTATTTTGCCAAACAGACACACTTGCCAACACTAATAAACAGCAAATCCATGATCAAGTGCATATCTATAAAGCTGCCATACATTCCATTGTTGAAGCAAAGCATTGACATTGCATTCCACAGATACGCACCTTGCCTGGTCAGTAATGGAGAACAGCAGCTGGTGTTGTGAGTAGCGTGACTGCAATGAATTGTAGCGTAGCTCATGCAAGACCTTGTAAATGTTACACTAATTGTGAAGCCTGTCAGCATCTCGCTTTGACAATACACTGAAAGCTGGAAAGGGGAACACTGTCTTTATGAACAGCTGTTGGACAATGTCTGCCTTCCTGTGTTCCCTCAAGCAAAGGTGGATTCAATCCGCATGGTTTAGTGCCAGAACTTGGCTTATGTAGGCTAGCCTCTTGTCACTTTCAGGCAGTGTGAAGTCAGTTTACAAAAAACATGGAGGTTACTGTTTTATTTTCTGGTGAAATTTTATTTTACCATTACAACATTACTATTTTAGGTTGAGAGAGGATGGTTCTGGGTGGGATATCTACATTATCTCTGTAAACGTATCTTGACACTGACCTTCTGAGATAAAAGAAATTGAAAGACAATATGCTGCCTTTTGTCTATTATCTGATGGTAGAAATGTCACACAAACCAAGACACAACATCACTCAACAAGACTAATGAAAAATGAGAACTACTACCACTAGTTGCATTGTCAAAAATGTAGTGTCCCTAAGCATAGTAGATATGCATAAACACAATTATCACTTGTGTTTGTAATATTTTTGTTGAACCAATGTATTAAACAACTTCTATATAATCCAACACAGTACAGAAGCCTCTAAATTTATCCAACAATTGAATTAACACCTCTCCAAAGTTATTTTAACATTATGACCTCAGGGAGGGAAAGTTTAATCTATCCAGCTCTGAAGCAGGGTGTTTATATGTGTTCAGTACCGCCATACTTAAATATGAAGTGAGAAGGCTGTCGTCATGGAGAGGAACGGGCTGCAGTAATTGTTTAAATGTGGGGATAACGCTACACATTTCAAGCAGTCTTTTCTGGAAAGCATTCACAGTGCTACACTGAATTGTGTACAAAGAAAAAAAAATACAAAAGCTGTGTGCATAGTTTTCACGTGCCTGGCGGGCAGTTGTGTGACAGGGGTGTAATTGTGCAGTGCAGCACACTTTATGTCCGACATTGAAAATGCATGGGATGAAAGGGATTTTAGATTCAGTTTAACTGTCTAAGAAACATTTAGTGCCTTGTATGCCTCTTCACTGCCAGTAACTACACAAAACAATGCATATTCATAGAATAAATGTGAATGTACTCTCAACAATTAGAAACAAGATAAAATCATGTATGGAAAGATGCTCGCACTGCAATACCCATGCAATTAAAGATGATAGATTGCATTGGTCAACTCAGCAACATCTCTCAGCAAGCTGTTTCAGACAGAGTTTGGAATCTGGGACCTTTTGTCTTCTGTAAAGGAAGACCCACAGATGAACAGACAGTGGGAGGTTGTGATCCTTGATTGTGATAAATGCTTCCACTAGGCAGCTTTGAAGTTTTTTTGCTGGCCTTTCCAATGTTTTACTCTATTTGGAAACGGGTACTTAACAGCTGTTGTGACCAATTTTGCAGTTACCAAGAAAATGCTTGCTATTTCACCACCCAACTGCTGGCTTTAAATAACACAAACTGAACTATGCCAAATCCTTCAGTATCTAAATCCTTCAGTGTTTAAAAGACACATGGCAGCAATGCACCTGATTCTTTTGGTTCATCATCTGATCTTCTGGTTCATACAGGGTAATTGTTTGAAGAGGCAGTGAGAAATGTGTTTGTATCCTCTGCAACAAGAGAAAAGTTTGAGAAATAAAAAGATAAAGTGCAATAGGGAGGATATCGGAAGGCCAGGCTGATGTGAGGAGGATGGAAAGGACTGATAGCTCTTGCGAAAATACTATATGTCATTTGCATGCGCCATCACTCATCGACAAACACAATCGTATTTGCACACTCATTCACCCAACACACTTGCCTAAAGAGCTTGCTGAGAGAAAGGAGACTGATAGATTGAGCTGAGGATGAAAGTGTTTAGTCAAAAGAAGACGAGCTTGGAAGAAGTCTTGTCTCCAGGAGCACATATGTTTTTCATTACTGGAGCTCAGACCTGTCCTGTGGGCTGTCAGAGACTGGAAGCATCTGCATATGAATGTGCATGAGTATGAGTCGCTGTACTGTATGTAAATATGCTTATGATCTTCATATGTGTGTAATTAAAAGTGCGAGCGCAAGTGCACACAGATGCACATAAAAACTGCACGTGCGTCATCGATTTGGGGTCGTAGCAGACACAGACTAATGCAACATCAATGAAATGCTGCTTATTCATACGCATGAAAGATGGCATTTTCCTTTTCCTTACACCAAATCTCTGTGTCAACCTTTCAACATCTTGGAACCCAAACTGTCTGCGGAGTAAACCTTTTTGTGTCAGAGCCTCATCGCCCCTACGTTGAACTCAATCCACCCAAAATGCAGACATTTAACTAATACAGCTTGTTTGTTCACAGTAGAAGTGCCTATTGTTTCCCAAACTATTTTTCTTGGGTGATGTCACCAGATGTGTCTGTTAGCATCTTGAATAATCTCACTAATTCATCTGAAGAAATAAAGTGATAGCAGAGAAAGGCAAGATAAGATAAGGGCTTTTATTAGTTTTTATTGGTGTCTAATCAGTCACACATTATGACCTGTGGCTGTGACTGTGCCGTTTTGCCTCATGATAAACAGATACTTTCACTGAATCAACAACAGCTCCTCAGCCGGCTCAGTGTCATGTTTCTACTGTGTTTTCCAGTGAGTATGTTACCAGTTCTGTATTGTTTTTCCATTGTTTTCCACTGTCTGAGTTGATGAGCCGTCCCATAGTGAGCGCTTACAGCCTCTCCTGTGCTTCATTTGCCAGTAGGTCTTAAACATCGACCTCTGTGCTTGGACATTTGGCAACAGCGCCTTAGTGTTGTTTAGACACCGATGGACACATTTCTTGTTCTTATTTCATGTAGTTTCCACCAAGACAGATTACCAGTTGAACAACCTTGTTATAGTCACTAGAAGAATTGGGCTGAAGTGGCTGAATAAACAATTGCTCTGCGATTTCCTTTTTTTTTTCCTAGAAAAGGTATGAGTTGTTTTTACAGTAGATTAATGATTATGCAAGTACATACAGCCGCAGAAAAAATTCTTAGACCATCAAAAGTCATCAAAAACAATGGTTATACAATCAAGCACTAACTCCTGTGTGTATCATTTGACTAAAACAGACAAAAAAAGAAAAGATGGAATGCCTGAAAGCACTGGTTTTGTACAATGCCATAGATATTGATGTAAGAACTGAAGTGATTTTGGTTATTATCAAGAAAACACAGAAAATGCATAGATATCAGCTCTGAAATTAAACTCTTATGAGCAATTTTTTGTTATCATTATGTTTGTCCAAACAAATGTACCTTTAGTTGTACCAGGCATTAAAATGAACAAGAAATTGAAGAAAACAAGGGTAGTCTAATAATTTTTTCTGCAGCTCTACATTATACATTAACCATTTTTATTCACAATACATTTTTCAGTGTTTGAAATCAACACAGTGTCACAGTTAATATATGTCAACTACACCAAATATCTGATTAAATGTCCTTTTAAAGAGTTGCACACTGACATGTTCGTTAGGCATCAATTTTGTTTAAGCAGAATTCAAGTTATATATTCAACCACTTTTCCAGACAGTACTGGCAGATTTCAGTTTAACATTTTGGTTATAGTACACATATTTTTTATAGAGTAGAGGCCATCCCAAATGTATCATGTTGGGTGGCTTTATCCATTCCACAACCAGCTCTGATGTCTGTTTGGTCTCATTGTCCTGTTAGAGCACCCCATTATGTCCAAGTTTCATTTGTCTAGCCAATGGTTTGAGGTTATGCAGAGGAATTCTGAGGTAGTCCTCCTTTTTCATTATTCCATTCACTGTGTGCACTGTTCCAGTTCAACTGGCAGCGAAACAGCCTCGTTGCATGATCCTCCCACAACCATGCTTAACTTTTAGTACAGACTTCTTGGGGTTGCATCCATCACCCTTATAGAAGTATTCAGTCTTTTTTCTGACTATAAAACCTTCATCCAGAATGCGATTTCTTTGCCTGTGTGGTCAGCATAAGTTGAAGGTGTCACTTTTGGAGCACAGGCTTCTTTGTTGAACCACAGCCTCTTAGTCCATTGTGATGAAAATCTTGCTTGACTGTTATACTGGGGTTTGAGGAGTTTCAAGTTCATGTTAGACCAGTGATCAATGGTTTCTGGGAATTTTCCTGATCATCAAACCTGTTTTCTTCAGCTGATGGTGACAATCAGGTCTTCTTTCACACATTAGCAAAATGGCTTAACCTACCAATAATTTGAAGTAACTTATAGTTGCCTGAGGTTGTTAAAACATGCTCAAAAGATAGTTCTTATTTAAAACTATATAAACGTCTTTCTCAAAATCTGCTCGGAGCATCTTGCACTCTCATTGTACTAGTGTTGGTCAATCCGATGTGAGCTGTCAAACAAATGCTGTCCGTGTTGGCACGCAGCAGCTACCAGCTGTAGTCAATCGTGATCTCAGACAAAAAGATAAGAAGACACAATAACAAGTGGGTGGGATGTGTGTATACTTTTAACTCTGTATATACGTTTTCATAATTTCTTTTATTTCCGAAAACCCCAAATAAATTAAAGCAAACTTTGACATTAAAGATGAATCTTGTACAACACAATCTGTTCCAGAAAAAGAATTGTTCAAGGAAATCATTGAAAGTTGATGTCCCAGATGAGTGTAGTAAACTCCACAATTACATAAAGCTGTAGCTGTTGAAAATGTGCAGCACCAAAAGGAAAAAAAATTGAAAAGCTTTCTCTGATGATAGATTTATAGGGAGCTTATGTGTAGCTTTATGTGTGTACCTGTAATGCAGACTATTACAAAAGCGTTAGTTGCGTCACTTAAAGCAATATCTCTGAAACAGATCATCCTATTCCACACTGAAGACCGGCGTCTTAAGTCATTAATTCTGGTATTAACTTCTGGTAAACGATATGTTTCTAAATCACATTTGTTCACTTTAAAATGCTTGTATTTTGAAATAATGTGACTCACTAAAATTATCTCACCTCATTGAAATGCTTTCTCCAGATTTCTCAAGACTTATCACGACTTAATGACTTGTGAAGATTAATGGTGTTTAAATGACTTCAGCTTTAGACCTAGAGGCCATTAAGGCGTCCTAGTGATACGTCCACAGAATGTACAATGTGTTGCTAAATAGAATTTCCACTGTCAGTGACACAGTTTATCTCTCATGCGTTTCACTTTTGCAGAGCCTCCCATGTGTTTGTCATAGTGAAATGCCACAGATGGTTGCTCTATGATCATAGCTTTTATGATGACAGAGGCTGCTTTTGGGGCTTACCCAAATTAATATAATGTCAATGTTTTGGTGTGCATGTTCTGAGTCGAGCCGACCTGTCGAACACTAGTCTCTTTGCTCAACCCTGAGTTGTCAGAAAAGTATTCAGTGGAATGGCAGTTAGATGCATATGTGGACCATCTGGGAGAGGAAACACACTTGGCCAACTTTACATACCATGGCCACAGGCTGCATTTGTTGACTGGTTTTCTTGCTTTATATGTGATTTGGACAATTAATCTTCTTTATAGTGCATACGGGTCAGAATTGAGCAGTTTTTCATTCTCAGAGTGCACATGTACTCAGTATCCTCCTAATGTCTACAGTGTGCTTCTGCCTTCAGTTTACATTCATTTTACTTTTCGATTTCTTTTAGTTTTTTTAATTTTTATTTTTGTTTTGAGACAGTTAAGTAGGAAAAGATTTATATTTCGAAAACGCTTATTCTTTTTTTGTTTAATTATTTTTGTGATATTAGATATTTGTCAAAGTGAGATTCAGAAAAAATATGTGATTTAAAAAAAAAAAAAAGAAAGTTTATAATAATATATTCCCTTTGGACAGATGAACAACCATCCACAAAAAACATCTATAAAAGATGTGTGTCAGTCTGTGTTTGGGCGTTCTCCCTTATCATTTCTTATCTTGTCAGGATAAGCCGATTAGCTGTGTTGTGCAAGGTTGCCAAATGAAGTTTAAGATTTGTGAGATTTTTCATATATGTTATCACCTTCCACTACAAGGTACTTGTTCTTATCTAAAATAGTCAAATGTAAAGTTCTACCAAATGCACTTTCTCATGACTGTCACCGCCATGATACCAGGCTTGGATGGATTAGCAACACAGATATGTGATGTACTGCCATCTGCCTTTTGTAAAACTGGCACAGTAAAAAAAAAAAAATAAAAAAAAAATTGGAAGATGTAACCATCAGTGAAGGTGAATGCATCAGAGTCTTTAGGGGGAAAAGGAAGCACAGATATATGAACTCAGGAGACATATGGCTTAACACAGAACCACTGTTGAGTGCGGATGGGGGGAAAACATTATGGAGAAACCAGACCATACCAGACCATAAAGCAAGAATAAAGATGAAAAACTTAACAAGGTTCAAAAGGAAGAACACTCATACAGAGGTGAAGCAGGGTTGGAGTAGGTCTGGAAAAGAGGTATGAGTGTGAACAGAAAAGATGAAGCTGAAGTGTTGAAAAATGACTGGCAGAAAAACCGTCAAGAGAAGATTATAGCCAAGATTGTGCAACTTCATGTGGGCAACAAGATCTGATGGACCAGGTGAAAAGGTAAAGTTAAAAAAAAAAAATTAAAAAAAAACATAAAAAGAAGAAAATCAGGATAAGAGATAGAAATGACTGGAACATAGTGATGCTAAAATGACCAAGTACAACAGGACAGTGAGTAACATATGTACTGGAATGGTAACAGGTGGGTGTGAGATGGACAGCAGGTAGACAGGCAAAGGCAAAAACTGAACTGAAGCAGAGTGAAAATTAACAAAATTAAAATAAAAAAAAAGATAGTGAGAAAAACTGAAACCTTGGTGTAGAGGGGGATTCCTGATCCCTGCCAGAAAGTGTTTTTTCACACCTAGTTTTCATCATAGCAATCACTTCAAACAATGCATCCTGGAAATGTGTGAGCGTAAATGAGATTGTGTGAGCTCTAAACCAGGAATACTCTGCAGACATGCTCAGGGGCTTAATTTTGGCAGAGCAACTGTGACATTCCAGTAGAAATCAATAACAAGCAGAATAACAGGGATTCTCATCGTCACAGAAACAAGGATAGGAATTGTTTGCTCGGCTTGAAAGCTTATTTTATGGCCTGTTCTGCTTGTATGAGTTGTAGCATAAACAATGACATCACAAACCTTGTGGATGTAGTGTAACACATGGTGTAGAAATTAGCACGGTTTGGATTAAGAAATACTGGTAATGATCTCGTTACAGACGTGGTTGAAGAAAGGCATGTGTTTCTGGAGGTGAGAGCCTCACAAGGCTGCTGAGGTCAGAAACCCACAGACGTCACTGGGCAAGGCATTGTTTGGCACATCGGCACTGCTTGTAATCCACATACGTGTAATGGTGACTTTTACAGTTGCTGTTGATTTGGACCCATTTGTACAAATTACTTGTGACTCAGAGATGATGTGTGTGTTCTCATGCCCAAGTGTTGTGGTTGCTGAGACCCTCCAGAGTTTGCCTAAGCAGCCCCATCAATGTATTGTAAACCATTACCACATAATGAAACGGAACAATTCTCCTTTCTAGTATGATGCAAGATATGCCTGTAAAAAAATACAATAAAAAAAATGTACCCAAACCGACAATGACTACAGCAGTGTAGTAGTTTGATGGTCCAGTTTTATTACACTTTTGACCTGGACACTGTTCAAAAGCAGAGATGTAAGGAGAATGAGGCAACCTTAGACCCTTTTCCTGTTTGTCTGTAGCAGGTTTGACAGGTTTGCTCACAGGGTCATCTGGCACAGGGGAAGGCTTTGGGACCTCGCATTGATAGTGTCAATGACTCCATGGAAAAGGAAAGCGAAAACAATAAAAGGCTTGCCGCCAAAGTTGACTGGCTCACACCAGCCAGCAAGGGAGAAGGTTTGTGTGTAGTGGTGTGACTGTGTGAATACATAATTAGTCCAACGTGTGACTAGTCTTGCTTCTCACCGCTCGATGCCCGTGACTGACAGCACAGAGAACCTGGAAGTGACAAGGAGCAGAGGAGGTCACAGGAGAGGGAGGGGGAAAGGAAGCAAGGGGAGTTACAATGTGTCCACTTGTGTCACGCGATCTGGAATCACTACAATAGTTTTCATCATTCAGCTTTCATCCAGCTTGTCCTGCGTCACCTCACAAGAATGCATTCAGTCCACCAACTTGGAAGGAAAACTGTGTGATAATTTGATACTGATAAAAATCTGGTGTCATGACTGTAAAGGACATAATGATGGGCTTAACTTTCAAAGCGAAGATTTAGTGGGACCACAGCCGAAGACCTGAACATGCTTGTCAGTCATAGAAAAAGCTGATTCTCTGCAGACCTCTGATTCGCCTTTGAAGATTAAGTTATCATGAAGATTTTCCATCACATTACAGAAATTTGTAGCGTTTGCATTAAATTTGTTGAGGTTTTATATGAATAACTCCATTTAGCAGCTTCCCATTGCTCACTGCAATTGTGCAGAATGTGAGTTTATCTGAACATGTATTTCTATTGAGACTGCAAAAAAATCCTGTCATTTTGGCAGTAACAGTGGTTTCCAAATGAAAGAGTAATAGAGACATAAATTATTTCTAACATGGACTTCATGTAAACAAAAGTTTTGCCTATAGATCACTTGTGTTGTTAATTACAAAGATGACACTGAGAAACAAGGTTAAAAAATTTCCTGGACATTCCAAAGCTTCAGCTCCGAAGTTTACTCTGCGCGTCTGCTGTCAGTTACAGTGGATCCCTGCCATGGAATTCTTTGCTCTCTTAAATTAAGCCCTTCACCAGGCCCAGCTGGTTCACAAAGTTGAGAGGGGGAGGAAAAGGGAGGAGATGGAAAGGAGCAAGAAAATCTATCTTTTACCTCTCATGTTTGGCTTCCTCTAGCTGCTGCCATTAACACCTCTTGTCTGGTCAAGCACAACCTCTTACACACCAATTGGAGAAGAAAGAGCAAAAATAAAAAATAAAATAAATAAAAATAGCCAAAACAAGAAGAAACTAGTCAAACAAGAACAGGAGAAAGAAACTGAGAGCTGAAGACAATATTTTGATTAATGTCTGTTGTATTCCTCTGGTCCTGAAAAAGAGGGTTACCTTACCTAACCCCTCTGGAAAATGAGCAAGACATTTCAGTCGTCAGATTGAAACCAGATATTTTTGTTCGTACTGGCTCATATCCATCACCTGAGCTTTAAACTAGTGACTGAACGAATCAGCCACTCTGTCTGTCTAGTCTTTGGTTTTAATTCCAACACACATGACATGACACAGCAGGAGACTATGAATATGACAAGCTGTACAAGTCTGTCCCTTGTCACATTTTCATTTCATTTTTAACAAAACTGCTTCTTTGTCTTGGTCTAGACTTGCATTTACTTTTGCACCATAGCTGAGATCATCTAAACCAACGGCCACAAATGAATCACTGCTGCCGGGTGATGCTCAGTTATTCCCTGGTACACAATCCTGAATTTCACCTCGTCAACCTGCTGGTGCACTTGTCACTGCACAGCTGTGAAAGCGTGCGATCTTTTCTGAATGAAAACGTAAGCCATGTTTCTGTCAAACAGTTTTTGAAATCTAAATGGAGGGAAACCATGATGCATTGGGGTCCTGCATCATTTACCTTCCAGTTTCCTTGGCCCCCATTTCTCTCTCCTGTGTAGTATTGGGTTTCAGTCCCTTCCATCTTGTATTTGGAGGTTTGACCTTTTGCAGGGTTATTTTGTCCATGGTCCAAAGGCAGTTTGGGTTTCGAGTGGTCTCTCAGGTGTCTTATTATGCCTTCGTCACCAAGAGAATTAGCCACTACACTGGTAAACAGAAATTGTTCAGCTTGTCAGCAATCAACTAAATACTGGGAGCAGGACCAAGGAAAAGTGCTGATTTGATATCAGGGTCATGGTGAAGCCTTTCCATGTGTGTGGTTCATGACAACAAACAACATTGGTGTAGACTTCCAATATTGTGTGAGCTAAGACAGGTCTATTTGTGTAAGCTGACATGCTGTAATAATTGTAGTCCAACAATAGCATGCTTGCTTGAGTTGACAAGATTGTGTAAATATGACTAAACAGAGAGTTTTTATACAGAAATTCTACCCTCCGTGTCTTTAAAAAAATATATACAGTCAGTGGATGGAAGCCAAATGAAAAAGGTCTGATTTCCAGATCTTGGTCCAGATCCAGATTTTGTTGGCATGTCCTCTCACTTTGACCCTGAAAATACACAACCTCTAGGGTACTATCTTTTACTTGTGAGCGTTTTGTTTTCTCTCTGTCTGATGATGTCAGAGGTACAGAAAGTGAAGTCCTAGAAAGTGTCTGTTCCTTTCTTTCTTGTCCAAACCTGGTGTCCACCCAAGGACTACACTCATGGTCACACAAACAGTCTCAGTCTGACTTCTGCATGTCTGCGTCTTGTCTCTTGATCTTAAAACACTGAGAGTTGAGCTCAACGTGGCAGGTGCTGGTCGACCCTGAGCAAGACTGCCAGAGTCTGGCTGGGTCATGCACATGTGAACACAGGTGGGATGGATGATGGATGCGTAAGCTAAAACTCTCCTCAGTACTGCCTGTCTTCGCTCTCCCTCCATGTTTCTCTTCCATTGACATGCATATTTTCTTTGTTGAACATACTGTGCTGTGTACTTCCAACAGGCACACTGACAAACACACATACACCTCAGACATCCTGCGATCTGGATGAAAGACCAGATGTGTACAGTATGAGAAAAACTAGACTTGGTTATTTTAAGAGCTTTAGGAATCAGCCATGTATAATATGTCAGCTGCATTTTTATGTGTCAATTTACTGTCAGTTCCTTTTTATTTAGTGCTTTGGCATGTGCAGTTCAGTGATAAATATTAGAAAAATTGATGAGACAGATTCCTCGTGTCAGTCTGATGATAAAAATTGATTATTGTTGTTATTGCTTCAGCCGGTGTTTGGGGAAGGTTGAGCAATTGAGAGGACTCAAACTGCAAGCTTTGAAGGAGATGGATTATCACAAGGTCTCTGAGCTTAGTGTCTAGGCTCACATTGCATGCACAGAGTGTTTGCCAAGCCCTTGGCAAGTCCACTGCCCACATTTGTTTTGACTAGGTCATGAAACTCCACACTTCCATCTTTCTGTCTGTCTCTCCCAGTACATTCCTCTTCTTTGCCAGTATCATTACCTGCACCCTGCAGACAGCTGGACAGACTCCAAGCTCTCACCCTCCGGTCTGAGCCGATCCCCCTCCCCCTTCTCGTTCAGCTTGTTTCACATGCTTAGTTGTTCTCACCCCAGATTTCCTGGCTTACAAATATTGATGAAAACAAGTTCCTTGGTGGACTAGGCCGTTGGCAGGATCTGAATTTCTTCTTGTTTAAAAACATTCATTATTCCAATATGTTTGTCTCTGATTGGATTTTTTTTCCAGCTCGCAGCTTTTTTTAATACAACTCCATGTTTCTGAGAATCGTGTTTTGAAACTTCAAGTCCAATATGTTAACCTTTGAAATAGGCTACCATTATTTTGGCAGTGAATGGACAAAACTTAACTTCAACACAGTCTTTCAACAGCATCCCTTTTTTGTTCATATTGCAGCTTAGACTTTTCATGCATATCCCAGTGCTCCTAATTACAGATTTCCAAATATGTAACCTTTAATATATTTTACCATGAACAGTCTTAATATGTTACTCTCATGGAAAAACAGCTGTTGGTTTTCAGTCCTTAATGGCTTTGTATATTATGATTGGGACCATGTTTAAACTATCTGCTAAGCCAAAACTTTTTATGCTCTGATTTTAAGTCAATAGCTAGTGCAAATTAAAATATTTTGGGGTTAAGTTAACACATTTGATATTCTCTGAATGGCATTCCTAATCTGTGGTGTACAAATGACTCGTGTGTGCATTTTACAACACTAATTTGTAAGGATCTTTGTGTCGCTTTCAATCCTTGAGCAAGTGTTTAATAGTTTAGTCCACATCTTTTCAGAATTTATCCATTTTTTGTTCTTGTCAGCAGGCAGTAACCCATGCTGCGAAATGACTTTATTCATGCATCAAGTTGAGCCAAAGGCTTTTGCCATGTATGGATTAGTTTGGGACTTTGAGAAAGTATATACTGCTCCCTCCAGTGTTTGAAACACTTCATAGATGGACAAGTCTTTTTGGTGTTGTGTCTATCATGTCTATCATGTTTCCCTGTTGGTTGGGGTCAGCTTTTCCCTTTGTGCCCAGGGTACAGTCCTTGGCTCATAAAGCATAACATAAACACAAATGTGACTGTTTTCAATCTAACCTAATCAAGTGCACATGATATTATGTCATATTTTGTGTGCTTTATATTTCTAAATGTATAGTGTGCATTACATGTAGGTCCTGGATAATGTTTTGATGAAAGATTGAGTGACTAGCCATATTTACTGAAAGGTATTTAGTGTTGAATAAATGACCAGTAACTTATCACAGCCTGAATTTCATTGACTTTCCTTGACCCCTGTACAATTTGGTCTATGTTACTTTTCTTTCTCTTTGTTCACTTTATGTATAATTTTCCATCTCATCAAGGTTATGGCAATCTAGGAGTCGGTGGAGTCGGTGGTGGCGGTCTTGGAACTGGAGGCCATGGGGGAGGTAGGAAGTGCTACTTTTCCAGTATAATATAAAATACAGTTTGAGAACAGGCTCTGAAGATATCCAAGATGCCATATGCACTTTGATGTACTCTCACAAGTGCCCTTTTGTTGTGTTTAGGCGGTTATGGTGGGACTGGGGGATATTTCCCAGGAATTGGACAGAAGGCTGCTAAAAGAGGTACATCACTCCTGAAATTACTGTTTTGATCTTCCTCTATTTGGCGAAAATTTTGGTTCTGTTGTTAGCTTTTTAGGGGTAAAAACTAGACTTGCACTGATTAATTGGCCATGCTCGGAAATTGGACGATTTTCACATGATCGGCCATGACCTGCAACCGGCCGTTCAGTCTGAAATTAACCGATTTTGAGCACAGATCAAATTTCTGCCACACCACATAGCCAGACCCAGGGGCCCGGTTCCAGATAGTCATATATGAGGCGGCAATCAGGAATGTGAAGGGGGCACATGTCGCTGACAGAGGTGGCAGTGGGGGGTCATTTGAACCCCAGAACCAGGCCTGGCCACACCAACGATAATTATCATATTTGTACAATAATTTTACCCTTTGTACAATGTATGATCAGTAATTCCAAAAATCTCATAATGTACGATAATTTGAGCCCTTCATTACACAACTAAATTAATTAACTACCAAACACAAATAGGATCCTTGGCATAGTGATGCACTTATTCATCCTCTCGCGTACCTCTCTACTCATGAGGCAGGACCTTGATTCAGCCCAAAGCATTTAGAAGTTGGGAATGTATAAATGGTGTTCTGGTCCATTCAGTGCAGGGGTTCATCCTGTGCTCCACATATGTAGAGACGTTTGCTTTTTCCAAGGTTCTGTTAGATTATTTAAAAGTAAAACTGGATTGCAGCAAGTAATATGTGCAGCCTATGATAATGTGTTACTAAAGCAGATGGTCTGAGCCACATCAGAATAAAAATTGGGTGTGTATGATAATTTTCCTTTAAATATGGTAATTTTCAGCTGCTGGTACGATACAGGACTCACTAAAAACCAGGCGCTTCAATCAGTCAATGCACCTGTTTTCATACAGAAAACCTGGCATCTTTTTTGCACACTTTTCTTCTATTTTGAAAATAAATGTTCTAATGGGAAAGTTACATTGCAATGTCTTTTGTGTTGTGTTTGGAAAAAATTAGATCGGAATCGGCCAAAATCGATATCAGCCATCCAAGCACCCTGGAAACTGGAAATTGGAATCAGCCCAAAAAACTGTAATGGTGCAAGTCTAGTAAAAACCCATTCTGTTCTCTGTGACTGAATTGTCCCTTTAGTGGGGTGGGCCTATATCTCAAGTGTGTACTTGTAGTTATTTGCACATGGTAGCTGTAATAAATTCTCAAATCATTCATTCATTTTGAACCATGTAGTCCTTGGGAGGGTTGTAGGAATGCTGGAACTTATCTCAGCTACCAATGGGTGAAGGCCCACATGTCACCAGTTCATCGAAGGGCAGTTCTCAAATCATTCTGTATCAATCACTTTAACAGTCTGTTTGCAGAAATGGAATATAACATTAATAATTCTGTTTTCATTACTGTATAATACCCTGAATTGTGTTTTTGTTTCCTTAGAATGAGCCATTTTAATCTTAAAAGGGAGTAGGTTTCCTCCTTCACCAAGCTGTAGTATATTTCTCCTGTACTGTTCAGAAAGGACTAATCATACACAGGTACCAGAGAGGGCCTTCTGTATTTTATTTTTTTTTTTACATTTTTATTCACCACTGTAGCTGTTAGAGAATTGAGGGATATTCACTTGTGAATACCAACCTCATCACTAGTTGCCACTGATACTAACACATGCTTTAAATAATAGTTTTGTAGTGTTTTATTACACACAGAAAACATCTGCTGCCAAAAGTATAAGAACACTCTTTATCAGAAAGGTCTGTGTTATTTCCGAAATCTTGTTGAAGGAAATTTCCTAGTCTCATTAATACCTCCTGTATTGTGATTGTCCTAATTACAGGCGCAGGGGGGCCTCTACTACCAGGAGGTAAGCTGATATTTAGCCTGTTGACAGACTACTGTACAAACTCAAACTGCGCTGCAAACTGAAAGTATGCTTTTTAACACGTTGACAGGTTTGAAGAACAAGCTTGCATGTTTCAAGGAAGCCAAAGTTAATGTTTAGAATTCACGTTAAATGAGCATGAAAAAACAGTGCTTGGCAGTGATTATACTTGTTTATCATGCACCTGCAAGTCCTGGACAGTTTGAATTTAGACCAGCATGACCTCAGGTCTGTGCTGTGTATGCACACATGATTTCCTTAAAATTAGGCAGGCTGATTAAACATGGACTCAGGAGGGCCCAATCATGCATAGGACTACACTATGGCAACAGGCCTATGCTTAAGTAGTGGTTGGCAGTGACAAAATCTCAGTCCCCAGAATCAGTCTGTGCTCTTTTCATGACACTCAAAATAACAACTTGTTCTTCTGAAACAGCACAGATAAAACATAACACTGTCTTGCCAAACTTTTCCTCACCAAATCTCTCAGGCCACATACTTACAGGCAGTGCGCAATGTCTGTCTGGAAAAGTATGGGGAATTTAAGATTAAAAAATGAAAAAAAAAACTTTAAACAAATACACAAATGCGTTTTATTCTACTGCCAAGCTCCCCTACAAGTGAAGCTGACAGCTCATTTCCTGCATGAGGGGATAGCCAAAGAAATGAGGCATTTGATGAGGCAAGGCGAATGCCATGCATACTGGCTATCTGTCCTGATTAGATTAAACATCATCCATGTTACTTTTGATCATGGGGTGATGACAGACCAGCAGAGCCAGATTAGCTACTTTCAAAAGCAGTGGTCAAGCGAAGGCTCCCTGCTGAGCAGGTCAAGTTGGGCACAAAGTCCTTTTCAGTAAAACAGGGCCCTCTGGTGGGGATAGTTGGTACTCCTGGGTATGAAACTGCTTTACAACATTGATTTACCTGTAAAACAGACAGTGGTGGAATGTAACTGTACTTAAATTCATCTTTGTCCTGTATTTTAGGATTTCTTTTTTATGCTGTGTTTTGCTGATACTTCAATACATTTCAGATGCATCTATTTAGTTTTTACTCCATTTCATTGTCTGAGATCTGTAGTTACTTTTCAGGTTACAATTTTCCAGACCTTTCCTGTTTTAATAATGATAAACTGAAGGATAAAGGGAGCAGTATTTGTTTTCTTATCCCTTAAATTGAATAAACATTTTTAAATTATTGAATTTCTAGACAATGCATTGTCACAAAGCTGAAAATAGACCTGTTTCCCTTATAAAAAAAAGTTGACCTTTTTGAAAATTCTTGGTTCTCACAGGACAGTGACTCAATAAACATGGTGATTTTATAAAATATGATGCATCACTGTAAATTAAATCAGTCCACAGTTTATGTAAGTAGTTCACATGTCCTCTGCCTTACA
>JAPQRP010000006.1:22068165-22081798 GCA_037367295.1 Apogon hyalosoma | reverse complement strand
ATGGTATAACACTTAACGGACCACATTACTGCACAATGAGGCATTTTACTCATATTTATTACCTTTTGAATGTTTGAAAAGTAATGTTTTGAATGTGGAACTTTTCCATGTCGTGTTTCAGTGTGTTATTAGTACAAGTATTATTAGTGGTAGTGGTAATAGTGCTTTTACTTTAATCAAGTATAGGGTCTCAATATTTCTTCCATGACTTATAACAAGCAAATGTGTAATATTTTCATTACTCTGATGTTCTCAAATGTGATAATGTGTAGAGGTTTAAGTTGAGTGAATTCACTTTCTAACCTGACACTGACTTCTAACCAGTTTATACTTACATCAAAACACTTTGCTGAAAAACAGGAACAGGAACTGTAGTTGGGGGAGGAGGAGGACCAGGAGGTGCAGGAACTGGAGCTTCAGTACCCGCTGGAGGCAAGAGACATACACCACATTTATCTGCTCATTTCCAAATTTTGTGTATTCTATGTACTGATTTCTTTAAAAAGTTAAATGTGTTTTAGTTCTAAGATATCTTCATCATATTATCTTGAGTGACCCACTTTCCTTTTTTTTTTTTTTTCCAGTTCCTGTAATACCTCAGACAGGCCTTCCAGGAGGAGCTGGTGCTGGTGCAGGAAAAAAAGCTTCCAAAGTGCCAGGTTCAGAGGAGTCTAGCAAACTCACAGTAACTCATAAAACCAGGCAGACAGAATGCAGCTCTCTGTGCAGCAGAGCTCCACCAAATAATTTTTTTTCCATGGGGCGTTTGGCATGGTGGTAAAGTTAAAAAAAAAAACAAAACACACACAACAGAATAAATAAGCTGACAAGCAGCCAAACTTGTAAGACGCCAGCATCCCACACCTGGCTTGGCTGCATCCTGTCTGACTTCAGCGTGACAGCGTGTGTTAGTGTGTAGTACAGAATACTGCAGTTTCATTCATTATTTCCTTTCAGTTTTGATGCAAAAACATTGCTGTCTCATTGGCTGTGATAGGTGTGGGTGTACCTGGACTTTATCAAGGTGGACTGGTTCCAGGACAAGGTGTGTCTCTTTTAGATTTTAGTTTCACAGGAATTATTTGTTAGTTTTAGTGTGTCTATCCACTGAACTGTAAGTGATTCTTCAGTGATTGGGATTAATTTGGCCCTTATCTGATTGGTTTTGCCTCCATTAGGGTTTGGGGGACGTGGTGTTCTTCCAGGGGTGGCCACTGGTTCAGAAATGAATCCCAAATCAAGTAAGTGTAACCATTTTAATAATAGAAAGTGATAACTAATTTTGTAGCCTTCATTTTGGAACAGTATATTTAATGTTTTTCATCAAAAGTTCACTTTAAGATCAAACACAATTCAATACATACTCAGGGAGGTGAGGACAAAATTGTTTTCAGCACATACTTCATTTGTCCAACCTAGGATTTTTATCATTATAACTTAGAAAATATTAATGCATGAGGCCCACATTCATATAATATTATTAAGAATATAATTCAGTCAGAGCCACAACACTGTGTAATATTTGTATTATAATTACCAGTCATTAATCTGTTCTGCTCTTACACAGCTGTAGGAGGGGGACAAGGAGGGGCTGGACCAGGTACAGTAGCTCCCCTTATCATTCATTTTCTCTGTTACCACTTTCAAATCTCATCTTAAAACTTATTTATTCAGACAGGTCTACTCTATCCCATAATTTCATAATTCCAATTCTGCCATGTTATGTACCTATGTGTTTTATACATGTATGTGTGTATTTTTAATTGTGTTTTGTTTTATTTTATTTTAACAACTCTGTACGGTGACCTTGAGTGTTCTGAAAGGTGCCTATAAATACAATGTATTATTATTATTATTATTATTATTATTGTGCTTCTCATAGACTGCACATTGCTCTTTGGCTGCACACTGTTTTATTTTCTGTTGCTGTGCAAAGGCTCCCATCAGTCAGATCTTTGCAACAGCTGCCATTGATGTCACATTGCATTACAATTTTTTTTCCCCAATATGTAGACTCATGTTCTTTATTGTATTACACATGTCGAAAGGTATTTGTATTTTCTGACATTGTGGCATTGACTTACCCAGATTTTACTGATTTTTCCACTGGCAGGAGGCCGTGGATTTGGTCTTCCACTACAGACTGGAGTGTTCCATGGATACCCCCTTAAATCACCCAAAGCACCAGGTGTGATCTGGAAATAGATTCATTATCACTCTTCGGTTTAATTTTCACTGACACTATTTTCTTTAAACTTTGTTGGATTTACAGATCTTTTCTCCAGTATACAGGCATTATTACCCACATTATGGCCCAATAACAAACAGGCACTTCTATGGTTACCCTCTGGTTTTCTATGGTGGGTGTATCACAGATTAGTTGTATGACAGGTGATCTGTATTTGGAGCTGCCGAAAGGTTTGCTAGTCTTTATTTTTTCTGATCAGCCCAAATACAGGACATAACATTTTCTGTTCTGTAGAGATTCTCACTTCTGTACTCACTGTCCCACTGAACACTAGTACTAAACTCTAAAATATAGTTAGCTTGCCAACTTACCATTATTATGCTGCAAAGTCCCATTAATGAAAGGATTAGAATGGTAAAGACTTACAAAATGTAGTGGGTTAATAAGTTGTCTTTTCATAGAAACAGATATGATGCTGAAAAGACATCGAAACAGTTTTACCTATATCTGATAAAGATATAAATATGATATATAAAGTTAAGTACAATACAATATGCTGTACTTTTGTGTTTCAACTGAACACATTAATGAATTAACTTATGAATACATGTCAAACTTTCTGGATTCATCACATACTCTATTCACACTTATGGTAACAAAACAAAATAAAATAAAATAAAATAAAATAAAAAGAGAAATATTCACTAAACATTTTAAAGATGTCTGTGCTTTGTGAGATTTTAAAGATATGAAAATAACAAATTAAAGGCATGTAAAACTTTAAAAGTGCCTAGTATCCCTTTCCCCCCATGGCCCCAGTGAGGATCAAGTGGGTTCAGAAAATGGATGGATAGTATCCATTTCCATGTGTTTTTAAGCTGGTTTTTGCATATAGTAGTATCAACAGAACCACTCTGTCCTTGTTGCTTTATTCTTTAAGTGTTTTTTTTTTTTTTCTCTCTCTCTCTTCAGGTGCCTATGGAGCAAAAGCTGGAGCTGGCAAACTTCCTTACGGTACATAAGCTTTTTTCACATTTGAACCAAAATGGAGTAAATAGAAAAATCCAAAGGCTACTCATGTTTCTCGTTCCAACTTTTCAGGTTATGGTGGTTTTGGGGCTGGTGGTCTTGGACTTCCAGGAGGACAGGGTGGTCCTGGGTCAAAGCCTGGATATCCTGTTGGAACTGGTGTGTGTTTGTTCAAATAATGTTAATGAAGATAAAATGGAAGGATACAAAATATAAAATATTTCTGATTTATATTTATCGTTGTAGGAGTGGGGCCTGGGGGCATTTCACCTGCTCAAGCTAAAGCTGCCAAATATGGTAACGCAGTTATTCACCCAAAAACTGTCAAGAGAAACATAATGCAAATTTTAGATGAAGTGACTGAAGTCTACACTCTTTCTTTCAGGTGTAGGTGGTGTTGGAGGCCTTGGAGGTGCAGGTGGTGTCGGAGGTGTTGGAGGCCTTGGAGGCATTGGAGGTGTTGGAGGTACAAAAATAGTCTAGCCATACTTGCAGTCTGTAATCAGTCTATATGTAATATAAAGGCTGGCCTTGGTTAACATTATAAATTTTTTTGGTTTATATATTTTTGGAACTGGTGTATGTTGGAGAAAAACAATATCACTTGATATAAGATACAAAGACAGCAAAGGCAGTTAGTAATAATGTGTAATAATCTTGTCTTTTTGCAGGAGTGGGGCCTGGGGGCATTTCACCTGCTCAGGCAAAAGCTGCCAAATATGGTACTAGATTTATTCACCATGACAAGGTTTTGCGATTAAGAAAAAAAAATTTTAAGTATTGTGTCTGAGCAGTACATGTGGTGTTTCTTTCCTCCAGGAGTAGGTGGTGTTGGAGGTATTGGTGGAGTTGGAGGCATCGGTGGGGTTGCAGGCATTGGCGGTGTTGGAGGCGTGGGGGGTGTTGGAGGTACAAAAGCAAATTGCATAACTCTGAAAAGCTTACTGCATACCATGTAGAATTGTTGACTGCTGGAAACTAAACAGACAAATGCTATGTGAAAACCAGATGTACATTTTATACAATATTTACTTTTCTTTGCTCAATGAGAATGAACATCAGAAGTTCTAAGTCTCTGGGAACCATAAGTATCAAATCTCATGATAATAATAATTGTTGCCTAGACGTATTTCACTCTGAACTTAGCACATTTCCCATTTTTAAATAACACCAGCATAACTACAAAAAAAAAAAACAAAACTTCAGTGTTAATTGCGTCTGTTTTTATGTAATGAAATGACTCCATATCTTTATATATTATTATCATATTATACTGCAGGAGCTGGGTCCAAGGCTGCTAAATATGGTGAGAATCCTAAACTTAAGCTTAACCTTAACATACAGCTATATTCATGTTCATATGTTATGAACTAGAAAAGCATGTTGTTCTTGTTTTGATCCTTAAATTTCACCTAAAAAGGTGGTGTACCAGGTGGGGTACCAGGTGGAGTACCCGGTGGAGTTCCAGGTGGAGTCCCAGGTGGAGTGCCAGGTGGGCTGCCAATTGGACTACCAGGAGGCGGTGGATATTCACCAGCAGCCAAAGCTGCTAAATATGGTATGTTGTATAAATAGCTTTAAAACCATCTGTTATATTAACATGATAAACACTGTAGTGTCCATTATCAGGTAGATCACATAAATGGTAAACTAATGATAGTGTCTAACTTTGTCTTACTCTCCATTGGCTATATTCTCAAAAGGACTGCAGGAAATAAGAAAGAATAAATCAGAATCAGAATATGTTATTAATCCCAGGGTGAAATTTTTGTTTGTTGCTGGAAAAAAAAAAGCTGTAAGGTTTATCAAGGTAATTTATCTTCCAAAGGTGTAGGTGGACTGGGTGGTACAGGAGGACTAGGAGGAGCAGGAGGACTAGGAGGAACAGGAGGGCTTGGAGGAGGAGGACTTGGAGGAGCGGGAGCACTAGCTGCTGCTAAAGCCGCTAAATACGGTACAATTTAATGTACCACTGTATATTCACATACTCCAGCTACATTAAACTGAAAGGATTGCTAAATCAAATTTTGTATAACAGGAGCAAGGGGGCAATTAGGAACAGGAGGACTTGGTGGAGTAGGACCAGGTGGAGCAGGACTGGGAGGAGCAGGAGGATTAGCTGCTGCAAAAGCTGCTAAATATGGTAATCTACTTTATTACTTTGAAATACTGCTCAAATTCAAAGTGAAATGATAGCTAAATTAATTTGTATTCCACAGGAGCAGCAGGGCAATTAGGAACAGGGGGACTGGGTGGAGCAGGACTGGGTGGAGCAGGAGGACTTGCTGCTGCTAAAGCTGCTAAATACGGTAGAATCTATTTTACTATATTCATATACTCCTGTTACATTAAACTGAACATTTTACTGAATCAAATTTTGTTCCACAGGAGCAGGGGGGCAGTTAGGAACAGGGGGACTGGGTGGAGCAGGACTAGGTGGAACAGGACCAGGTGGAGCTGGACTGGGAGGAGCAGGAGGACTTGCTGCCGCTAAAGCTGCTAAATATGGTAGAATCTATTTTACTATATTCTTATACTCCAGTTACATTAAACTGAACATTTTACTGAATCAAACTGTGTTCCACAGGAGCAGGGGGGCAGTTAGGAACAGGAGGATTGGGTGGAGCAGGATTTGGTGGAGTAGGACCAGGTGGAGCAGGACTAGGAGGAGCAGGAGGATTAGCTGCTGCCAAAGCTGCTAAATACGGTAGAATCCACTTTACCTCATTCAAATACTGCCCAAATGTAAACTGAAATGATTGTTAAATGTATATGTGTTCCATAGGAGCAACGGGACAGTTAGGAACAGGAGGACTGGGTGGAGCAGGACTTGGAGGAGCTGGACTAGCTGCTGCTAAAGCTGCTAAATATGGTAGAATCTACTCAACTATCATTCAGATGTCCTTCTAATTTAATGCTGGGAGACGGCGAACACATTTTGTCTTTCACGGGACCAGGTGGACAGTTAGGAGCAGGGGGACTGGGAGGGGCTGGAGGACTGGGAGGGGCTGGAGGACTGGGTGGTGGATACTCAGCTGCTGCTAAAGCTGCTAAATATGGTAGCCAGAATTAAAATTATGCAGAAGAAACTAATTGGAATTTAAGAAGACATTTCAGTTTTGTGCACAATTACATGGTTATTTTTTCCTCAAGGTGTAGGTGCAGGTCCAGGTGGTGCTGGAGTCCTTCCAGGCGGTGGTGTAGGGGGAGGAGGTATTCCTGGAGGAACCCCATTTTTACCTGGATATGGATGTAAGCATGCTCCATGTTTTTTTTTTTGTGTACAGTGACTGTTGTAAAACTATTTATTATTTAGAACATCACCTTTACATCTAATCTCTCCTGGTCATTTTATGTAACAGCTTTAGCAGCTGGTGCCAAACCTCCAAAATATGGTGAGATCTTATTTTTCTTTACATTAGATATAATATATTGGGCTGCATACTTTACGTAGTATATTTCAAATCATGTGTTTGGCATAAAAAGTACAGGTTGAGTGAAGTCAAACTGAATAATTGAAAGGCCAACAGTGCTGTAACGATTACTTGTCTATTTACTTCCCAACAGGTGTAGGTACAGGAGGAGGTGGCGTTCCAGGAGGCGCAGGACAAGTATTACCTGGCCTTGGTTATGGAGGTAAGTCATTATTGTGACCTAATGAACAGTAACATTATGACAAAAGGTTTTTGTTAAAACATTATGGTTCTGACAGGTTATGGAGCTGGTGCTGGAGTTAAACCCCCAAAATACGGTAAGATAATTATCTAAAGTTTATTTGTTCTTTTGTTTGTTCGTTTGTTTGTTGTTTGTTTGTTTGTTTGTTGTAAGTCCAGAAATATTTCATTGTGTTATATTAATGCTTTTTGAACCTTAGACCATAATTCTTGTGAATTTCAGTGGTGTGATTTTAATACTGTGTTATTGCTAGAGTTAAGCTCAAGTTCAACAATTATTTGTAGCTCAACTGGTTTGTGTAAGTGCAATATGTTGGCAGTGGAAAACAACAGGAGAGGAAGACATGGTCAGTTCTGTGGGAGGTCCAGTAAAAGTATAAACAGGAAAATGATACACATTGAAAAACATATACGTGTGTAATCATACTATATTCTGACAGGGAGGGTCTAACAAAAATAACTTATTCTGAATAATAAAGCATTTATTGGCCCAATTCCTTTCATGAACATGTGACATGAGATATATGAACACAAGTGGTCAGCTGTAAGTCTATCTGTTTAGGCCTTGGATCACTATGCATCTCCATATATGTCCCAAGTGATCATTTCTGATTGAATTAATCGACTCTATATGCAGAAAAACAGGCTCATATAGTGTAAACATTGTAGTGTGTCTTTGCAAATTTACATGAAAAACACATGAAGGAAAAACACATGAAGGTGCATGAACATGTATGCAAAACTTTGTGAAATTCTGCTGACAGAGTCATAGAGATAGATAAACTCACATGTTACTTCGATGTTATGTTAATAGTAAGAATATAATGAACAGTGAATAATGCTGTTTACTACTTCCCTTAATTGTGAGTTGCAGGAGGAACTGGAACAGGATTAGGACCAGGAGGACTGGGGGGAATAGGAGTACCTGGTGGAGTAGGAGGGGTCGGAGGGGTACCAGGAGGACTGGGTGGACTCGCTGCTGCTAAAGCTGCTAAATATGGTAGTTGAATTAAATCACACCTTACACCATTCATCAAAAGGAAACATAGGCTTTTGTTTGTATGTAAACTGATTCTGTCATTTTCAATAATTATAAATCTATACAATTAGTGCAACACTGTTCTTCATCTTTATTTAGGAATTGCAGGTGGAGCAGGAACAGGGATAGGACCAGGAGGACTGGGAGGAACAGGAGGAGTACCTGGTGGAGTAGGAGGGGTACCAGGTGGTGTACCAGGAGGACTTGGAGGACTTGCTGCTGCAAAAGCTGCTAAATATGGTGGGTGAAGGAGAGTTCATTCAGCTGACACTAAATACTCAGACACTTACTTGTATACAAACTCATTCTGGCAGGTAGGAAGCTAGATTTGGAATCCAGTACCAGTATTGGAGCTGATAATCAGTGTGTCATTGTGAATTTGTAAAAGTATGGTATTTATCACTATCATCTAACAAATCCTCATCACTGGAATTGAATTTGGAGGCGTGCGGTTTGGGCTGCTTAGAAATGCAGTCAGATAATGTCATAAATCAACCATCTCAACATACATGCACAGAAGTACATGAACATCTTCCATTTTGAACCTGTAACACCTTAACTGTCTGTACTGATCTTAGGAGAGAAGCAACAATTAGAAAGCATGACATTAGATGTGGATCGGTGCAAAATGCTGCATGTTTTACAGAGGGAAGTACCCCTCTCCTACATATGTTTAATACATTTCTCTATTTCTAAGTGTAATAGCTTGCCAGAAAATGGTCAGATTTAATTATTGTATCATTGCTGTAGCCATATTTACAAATCTGCACAATCAATATAACCCTCATTTTCTTAATTAGGAGTTGCAGGAGGAACAGGCTTAGGAGCAGGACTAGGAGGAGCAGGTGGAGTAGGTGGAGTACCTGGAGGAGTAGGAGTAGGACAGTACTCTGCTGCTGCAAAAGCTGCTAAATATGGTACAATACATAGCATTTAAATGAAGCAGTACTTCAACACCACAACTGTTCATTCATTGTCATCCATTTATGTGCTTCTGAGCAGAGGTGGATAATCTCAGCTCCATAGAGTAAAACTCCTGTTATGTATTTGTTCCAACCACTCACTGAACCAGCCCATTTTGATGAGCCCAACTCCTGATCCAGGTAGATGGACACTTAGTGGAATCACCTGTGTTAAGTGAACGGGTAGAACCAATACATGGAAGGATGTTTACTCTATGGAGCTGGGATTACCCACCTCTGCTTCTGAGCACAGAATTTAGTGTACAACCAATGCAAGTTGCTGTTTCCTCTGACTGACAGGAGGAGCAGGATTAGGAACTGGAGGACTGGGTGGGACAGGAGTAGCAGGAGTAGGACCTGGTGGTGTAGCAGGAGGTACAGTACACTTTTATTAGGCGATAGTAGAAATCATTGTTTGATACTATGATTTCTTCACTTAAATCTATTTCATACATCCTCTATTAAACAATACAAAGTTAAAAGTGAAATATTGACAGTAGTGTGTCTTTTTGTGCAGGGTATCCAGGCGGCGTGAAACCACCAAAATATGGTATAAGGCATGCTTGAAATTATCAGAATAATTTAGTCGTGTTATATGAAAGGGAAACATACCTGTTTTTTCTTTAAATTAGTACATTTTGCAAGTTTGCAAGCGTCTCTGTATCTTGCTTACATTGCTGTTATTGCAAAGCTCTTTTGTCTGCTCAGCCTATATTTTTGTAAAATAAGGGGGGGAAGAGCCTGTGTGTTGTATGGTTGATATGTTGGTTTTTCTTCATATGTTTGAAAATGTCAATACTAATTCATGCTGTTGTGTTGTGCTGAGCTATTCATTATTGTTGTGTGTTTACAAAAAAATTCAATAAACATACTTGAGACAAAAAAGACCATACATGGGACAGTTTTTGCTACAAGTACAATATATAATAATCCTTCCTACCACATACATAATCTGCATCTCACAGGAGTCACCGGAGTAGGACTCGCCGTGCCAGGAGCTACACCAGGTACAGGTGGTGGTCCTGATGGTTCTGCTGTGGTGGTACCTGAGGGCACAGGGGTTCCTGATGGAAAACCAGGTAAAGCTTATCTACAGATATTTTTTGGTGGATGAGCCTCTTTATATATGTCACACACTGCATGAACTCTCTATTCTTTACAGCAACAGATGGAGGCCCTGCTGGAACTCCTGGTCCAGGTGCAGTAAACAGACAATACTCCCCATATGCTTTTGCAGTATCAGTATACAATATATGGGAGCAAGGTTTTACATCTATAAACATTCTGTTCACACACTGACAGTATTTAATAAACGATTATGTTCAACCCCCAGGAGAGTATTCAAACTTAAGCCATACGCAGACAGCTAACCTACCTCACTGTTTTCGCTCTGTCTGGCATTTGCACTCTCCCCCGGGGTGCTGCAGCAGTACCATGCCATCATTTATCCCCTCTACAGTTACCTCAGCCATCTCTTGCCCATACTGTTTGTTTTGCAAGTGCTACCAGCTATTGACCACCTTCAGCTTAAAGCCCTCCAGCTATGCCATTGTCAAAGACCACATTATGGCTTCTGCTTGTTGTCTCACCTGCACCTGTTGAAAGCACAATGGATGAAACCAAAACTTGTTGTCTTTTGGCAGAGCCCACAGCTAATGCCACAACTAGCAAGGCTCCAGAAGTCCAGCAGCCCAGTAAGACTTACTGTTTGCATGAACATCATGTGACTTAAAAGTGACATCTGTGTTGTGTAAATAGAATATCTTGCTTTAATTGTAGTTGCTCACAGTAAATACAGATAAGGATGTATTTTCTGCTGCAGAAATGACATCTTCACTGTACAATGAGCTCACGTCTCTCCAGATTATCTCACTATGTCAGCTCAGATACAGTAAAACAGGCCTTATGAGATAAGCTTATTTAGCCTGTCATAACACCTGCTGCTTCTTTAGTTATTTTTTTCATTTACAGCCACAGATTTTCTCCTCATTTCAATGCTAATTTTCTTGTGCACTTAATTTTTTTGTTTTACTAACAGCCAACAGCGCTTGATTTTTTTTACTTTCATGCCCATCATACCTGCAATATGGGGAAAATACCATCAGAACTTATTCTCTGACATGTTCTACAGCAGGGTTTTGGGTTGTACTTTATGGAAATCTTCAACTTATCCTAAACACAACACAGCATTGGTACTTTTATGTAGTCCAACAAGAAGTGGAAACCCCTGCTGAAGAATACTACTAGTACATTGTTTGTGTATATGCTGACTTAACTCTTCTTGTCATTATGTTTCTTTTATAGAATTTGTACACTACTGGCTAGGATTTATGCAGCATTTTTCCTATATATACACAATAATTCTATATTTTTATTATATTATTGTTAAAATTGTGCTTTTTATGCTCTTTCTCTTCTTTTCACTGTTGCGCTGGATACACTAAAGCAGGCGGTAAGTTCTAAACAAGCACTGATACTTTTACAGTTTACTGATTATTCTGCAGCCTGTTATTAATGTTAATATTCTTTTATAACAGTTGCTGGTGGGATTGTCCAGCCAAGTGGTGAGTAGTTTGCAGTAAACAGCTGCAGTAACAGTGCATTATTTGCCAAGATAACGGCTGTAAGGTTAATGAAAATATGTTTTCTTTTTTCTTTTTTTTTCACAGCTGGGACAAGTATTGGTAAATATGAATCTAAAATACTATTTTCAGCTTTACAATAGAATAATCAGCACAATTTAGCAGATCTTATGTTCAGACACATTGGACCAAAGCTAAGTTTGTTTGTGTCACAGGTGGAGCAGGAGTTGCAGCGCCCTCTGGTGGTAAAATACATGTTACATTTTTCTTCCATTGTTCATTAATTGATTGTTAATATTGTGTATAATTTTGAGTGCTTTAAGTTTTCTTTGTGTAAACCTTAACAATACCCTAATGTATGAGATAATTCCTTATTTCTCACCAAACAGATTCTATGTTTATAGTTAACTTGAGTGATTTTTTTTTCTGTGTTTTAGCTGGTACGACAGGCCAAGGTCAGCCCAGTAAGTGTCAACAATTTATTTGTATCACTGATCAGATGAAAGCAAAACATACTTACTTCTGTTTTCACAATTCAAGAAAAAAGCTAAATCTCAGCAAATCACCAGATACAAATGAAATATATTTACAAATTCTCCAAAATAAGTTAATGACAGCAATCAAACCCATTTTATTACAGTAGAGACTTAAAATATACTTTAGAGACTCACATAGGCATGAGTGTTACGTTGTTGAGTAACCTTACAAGTTTTTTCTTTTACACTAAGTTTTTTTGGGGGGGTTTCAGCAGTTTCACAACTATTTCCTCTTGTGTTGTTTTATGTCTTCTGGCTTTTTGCATCTGTCAACACGTTTTTTGCAGTAGTGAATGTTTAATGTATCATATCTCCTCTCTCTCAGTTGCACCTGTAGTCCAACAGCCTGGAGGTAGGCCAAAATTACGCTTAATGTGATTTAATAACTATGTACTGGTCCTGTGCTGTGATGACACATTGCTGTAATAGTATTACCACATGGTGGAGACAAACACAAAGCTGCTAAAGTCCTTGTCTCTCTAATAACCTCTAAAATTATACTAAACTTCACTATTTCAGGAACTGTTGGTACAGGAGTCAAAGCACCTAAACCAGTCCTACCAGGTAACAATGGCTTGATATGTTCAATAACCTTATTTGTTATCCAGGAAAAATAAAATAATATGAGTACATTAAAATTATATATAATCATATAATGTAGTGTGTTATGTAGTATAGAAGACTGAGTGGGTGCAACAAGCGAATCTCTCACAAGGTTTTTTTTTATCTAGATGATCACTGATGGTTTTAGATGATCACTGTTCAAAAAAAAAAACACAAAAACACAGCATTAGCATCATCAGGATTATCAATATACTTCCTCTGATTTCATTGTGTCATAGATCATGCTTTCACTTACGTCTTACAGTGCAAACTCTGTCCAGACAGTTAATAAACAAATCAATAAAACCAGCCTTTAATATCCAAAGGAAAGCAACGTCAGGTGTTTGTAAAACTAATTATACTTTAAAAACACTGAACAGTCATCGGTTTTGTGAATACACGGTCAACTGTTTTTGCCATTCTGCACTATTTTATTTGTTACACATTAAGACGTGCCCAGGGTGTTTTTCTGCCATAAACTGAATCATTTATCAAGATAAAGTTTATCGTCCCTGATAAAATATACTGTCCCAGAGAGGACAATTTGGAACATCCTTCCATAGCATTAATATTCATGTCAACAGTCATATAAACACAATAAAAGGAAACAAAGGAGCTTCTGTTTAAAATATACAATATGAAATAAAATAAATGTTAAAATACTAAACACAATAAAGATGCAGTAACAGTTAACGTTTTATATGGTATCATTCAAATCTATTACAAAAATAAAGCCGCAGCGTACCAGAGGTTCAGTTAGTTTAATGCATACCTCCACCAAGGCCCTATAACCATGTGATTCAATGAAACACTCAGTCTCATAATATTAGAATAAGCAATAAAAGGTGTCATGTGTCCAACCTTCATTTTAGAAGTTTTTGCATAATTCTTACTGACAGAACAAACAGACACAGGCAATTAGATCATCTTTGACAGAGGTAAATACATTTTGTTCTAAATTAAAACATAAGGTATTAATCTACAAACTACGACTAAATAATCTACCAATAATGACTGTAT
>JAPQRP010000006.1:22054030-22064071 GCA_037367295.1 Apogon hyalosoma | reverse complement strand
TTTTGAATGTCTGGGGTCGCCAGAAATTTGTGATGTTAAAATGGGGTCATGAGCCAAAAAAGGTTGGGAACCACTGAACTAAGGTCAATACATCTATAGGAACTGTTGGTAAAGGAGATTCACTTTCACAGCTAATTTTCATTCCTGCAGAGCCTGTACTTGATCAGTGAAAAAGGCCTGTTTTGTAACTCTGAAATTATATTACTTTTCAGTTTTTGGTAAGCTTAACTTTTTTAACCTCTGGTACTCTACCCTTGTTTCTTTTCAGGTCATTCTCTGGGTTAGAACTACTCGTGTTTCAATAAAAATGGGGGCGTTTTGAATCTTTTGACTCGTAGAACAGATAATAAGAGAAATACATATCAGTTATTATAGTTTATATATAAAACAGTTGCAAAATTCAGCTCCACCCAAGATCTCTACAGTAACGGTGCCGTGAGGAGTTTAAAATTAGAACTACATTTCCTGTGGGAGATTAATTACTCTTACGATTGCAGTAACAGTACACAAAATCAAAGTGTCATAGTGTTTGACATACCACAAACCCCGGGAGAGACTCTGCCAGGGGAAGCTGAGACCTGGTTATTAGAGTAACTTCAGCTATGTATCACTTCAGAGAAGTGACAAAATCAAAAGAAACACCAGTAATAACTCATGTCAACTGTACAGTAGAACAGAAAATGTTGAATTTTCACCTGTGGTTCATTTGCTGTGTGTTTCATCAGGTTATGGTAACCTTGGAGGTGGTGGTTATCCAGCAGGTGAGGACCGACCCTCATAATCTGTCCATTATTTTCTATCTTTTGCATCACCCTGTACGTATTATCCTCTAGTTATCGAACTCATATTGAAGGTTGTGTCATGTATTTGTGCTGATTAGTTCAGCTTCCTTTCTTTTTCTTGTGTATTCTCACAACTGCAGCTCTAGATATTTATCTGTGTGAAATGCTTCCAGTTTTTTGTTGTTTTTTTTTTTCTCAACAAAAGACGATTTAAATGAATTATTAATAATCCAGCTCACATTAGTGATTGTTGAGACTTTGTCATAATTGTGTTTTGTTTTTCAGTTGTTGCTCCTGGTGTTCCTGGTTATGGAGGAGGTTACCCCTCACAGTATTATCCAGGTAATACTACACATTTTTACACACATTACTTAATGATAGGAATTTAAACCTGATTAGACTGTGATGCTATATACGTATATCACACTGTATGTGTATTGGTTTTGGGTCACACACATGTGGAGTGGAGCTGGTTTCTGCTCATAAATCATAGAAAAAGGTCAAACAGGCAACAGAATTGAATCATTTATCTTAGGACAGTAAAGGCAAGAAAAGAAGACAGTAGGAGGATGGTGAGGGTGAATGTAGAAAAAATACACAATGTCTATATTTATTCACTCTCAAAACTAATGAGATTCTACTCATATGTCTGTTCACTAAATGTGAAGATAGATGTAGCGTACATGTACACTGGTTTTACATTAACCCATAAAGACCCAAATGTCCGCCATCAACCTAAACCATCTACTGATCTAAACTCTTTCATACCTCTTGATCCACTAATCCTATAAATCCATGTAAATAATTGGTGTAAAATGCAGTTTGTCATCTTTTCATGGTCGCCAGATATGACCCATTTGGATGTTCAGAGGCTCCGCAGTTACCATAGAAACACTGTCATCTTCTACAACATTGATTCACCAGTAAAACCCATGGAGTTTGATCAGTGACAGTGGATGGAGACACTTGGATTATGTTCAGTTGTTGATATATTTTACTGAAAAAGTCACTTTTTCTTCAGTTTTCACTGTTTTTGATATAATAACCCTCAACTTTAACCTGAGCTTTAATGAACATCAACATGATCAGTGAATTAAATGCAGGAAAATACCTGATTTATACTGATAAAATACAAAATACAGAGGATAATATTTTAAATAAATGGTGATGAATCACTTAAAAAAGGTTAGATAGAGAGAATTTCTCATTTTGGAACAGACACAAAAGTACCATTGGGTCTTTATGGGTTAAAACCATCAGAAAGTAGAAACACTGAAACAAAAAGTCTCCCCAGAAACTTAAAGTTCTCTTTGACATCACTCAAGACGAACAGTGAAATCAACAGTGATTTGTATTATGTTTTTTTTTTCTTTCTGCTTCACTTTCACATCCAGTGAAACAAACAAATATTACTTTTAGTTTAATAGAACTGAGTGAATATTGTAATTACAAAGTATAATCTAAATATTTAGCTGCATCCACCTAGAAAAGGATTAGGGCACACACGAACCTTTAACTTTTCATCCTTGTTTCTGGATCAGGAGGATTAATACCCAACTGCCGACAGCAAGGTAACCCAGCAGGACGATTGAAAGGACAGACAAACTGACCCATCACTGAACCTCCAGAGCTGAGCGTAAAGAGAAGGAGAGGAAAAAAAAAAGTTCAAATCCTCAAGTTGAAACCCACATACAATAGAGCCGATGACATGACAAAGTAAAATATATTTAAGTGGTGTATTAGTCCTGCATTGTATAATGATATCATTCATGTTCTTACTCTCCTTCTCTTTATGCCACAGACTTTGACCTAAACACAACTTTGGCTTCTGCACTGTAGAAACCCTACCATGAAATCTCACAAAGCCTGTACAGTTGTCATTTTACCAGTTTTGTAACTGCAATTAATCTGTGATTACATTTGAAAAGTCCTTCAGTAATTCTAATTTGACCCTTAACATTCTCATCACAGGAAAGTTTTGGATTCATGTTTTTTTTCTTTATCAAAAATTTAAATGCACTTAAGGACTTTTCAGTGTCAACAGAAAATCATTTATTTTAAACCCCTCACCCTCAGCTTGTGAGCACACATGGGAGGCTGACTGTGCATGAGGAAATAAAATTATGTTTGGATAAAGACAGTCTTTATTTTTCTTCTCTTCGCACCAAATTACAGATAAATGAATTCCATTAGATAAGATGGTGCGCATAATTAAAACTGATATGTAATGCAATTATTTTTCCCAGGTGGAAAGATAATAAGCCTGTGTTATTGGTGTCACAGTTCATCTTATTCAGACAAAACCAGCTTGTCTCTGCTCTCTATTTGCACTCATTCATGTTTGGATCAGACCACTAAGTGCCTCCCATGTGATCTACATATGTTAGTCTTTCTATTCATGACAGATCAAGAGCGCTTTCATCTTAACATTATTGTTGCTGCTGTTATTAAACCTCCCTTTTGTCCTGTCTGTTTCTTCTCTCTGTAGGTGGATATGTACCAGCTCCACTGACTCCTCAACAAGGTACTGGACACACACTTCCTCCTGTCCTTCACATGTCACAATGAGAAGAGTTAATGTTTAATTTCTGTGGTGGAGGATGGCAGCCCATCATTTGAATGGGATTGGAAAAGGGTGCAGTATGGTTTGGGGCTGCATATGCCTGTCAGTGCAGATGGTTTAGCATCTGCAATGTTAATCTGCATTTTCCTGAACATTTGAGATTAATGCACAAGGGATTAGATCAAGGAAAGCACATCTGGTGTCTTCAATTCAGCTACAGTAACCGGTTTGATTCCTTACAGCGTCAGATGTTAGGACACTTGTAAATAAAAAATAAAATAGACATTGACAGATAAACTTGAATTTGCAAAATGGGCCTCAATGGGGAGTTCTTTGTGATATAAATGGTATCTTGGAGGTATTGTGGCTGACAGCATTTCAGTTAGTGCTGGCTCAGTGTTTTTCAGATGTTAAAAAGTGAGAGACAAAACCTTCTTTGTGCCTTAAAAATGTCACATAAATTCTGCTCTTGCTCCTTTAGCAGTGCAGTACATAACATCACATTGTTCGTTTGTGAGGATGACCCACTCCAGACACATTTACATATGTTCCATATTCATTCCATTTCTTAAAGATGGATTTAACTGAACTCCAAGGTATGTTCAGTACCATTTTTATCCATCCCCTGGCGTACACATCAATAACCTTTTCTCCGAGCTCACTGGAGAATTCCTGTGTCTTCATGGTGTAACTGTAGCCAGGAACACTGATGAACCAGTGACTGGACCTTCTGTACACACGTGTCTTTACTCTACAATGACTTGAGACACATTCACTGCATTCAGGTCATCTCCACTTCAATATTAGCACCCACTGGCTAGAGCTCTGTTGAACTGAGCCTCTCAACCTTAAGCGGGGGAATATTTATGTAGTTAATAGGGTTGTCAAAATTAACGCATTAATGCAGATGAATCCATCATCATGATTAAACTGATGAAAAATGTTAACACAAGAATGTCTCTGCCAATGCATTTGGGGCAGTTTGTCCAAGTAGAGTTAGTGTTGTGCATGAACAAATGGTCAGTTGATCCGGTAGTGACAGGCAGCAGAGCTAGTTGGGGATTCTGCTAGCACTTCGGCTAACACAGCTTCTTTCTTGAGTCTGTTTGCTGATGCAAAACGAAACACGATTAGTGTAGGTTAAAAATGAGTGATATTTAATCGTGATTAATTGAAATGAATTCACAACAACCCTGTGATTAATCTGATTAAAAATTTGAATCATTTGACACCACTAGTTATTAAACATTGAATAATTCTTTCCTTTGTAAATTCTTGTGAAAGTGGACAAATGATATTGACCATGACTCCATTTATAAAATCAATAAAAAGGGAAAATATCCAACACTTGTGCATGCTCTGTATATAATTGAACTGAATACTGTACTTCATTATGGTTTTCTTTTTGTAGCCAAAGCAGCTAAGTACGGTGCACTGCAGGGCTTCTTTGGTGGAGCAGGAGGAGGGGTCTACAGAGGTAAGACCTCCACATTTGAGTGTCAGACTGTTTCATGAGTATTGGCGTAAATGCATACATACAGAAAACTGTGGTATATGTCTTAACTTTTGTTGATGGTTTATTTTAATAAAGAAAACTCTTTGGTCTTTGCTGCAGGTGGTGTTGGAGGTGGTGTCGGCGGATGCCTCGGCAAATACTGTGGGAGGAGGAAGTAGAGGATCACTTGAGATCCCATGTGACCTCAAGAAACCATGGTGCTACTGCATGATAGAGAATGTACATTTTATAAACAACAAACAAGCCCCCATTAGAAACCTTGTAAAAATGTTTTTTTAACTGACTTGACTTTAATGTCTGTTTTAATGCAAACCCACCGACCCAGAATTTTGTACACGTTCTGATGTGACGTATGTTACTGATAGTGCCTTAAATCATTAATGTGCTCAAGTTAATCAGCTTTAAAGCACCAGCCTACTTTAAATATAGAGAATGTGTTAGTCTGTCACCGTGTGTTGCTTATTCTTGATCATGAGTGTGTTTGTGTTTGTGTGCGGTATGTGTGTGATTCAGGCATGTGGTTGCCTTCATGTGACCTATGAATGATCTCCCTCCCAGCTTTAATCCTACCCTGAGGTGATGTGTCCTTAGTGTTAGAGCGCACGTCGCTGTGCAAACCTCATCACCTCTCTGACATGTCGCAGTGTTTGGGTTGGTCCCGGACCGTTCCAAAACTGATGAAATCTGGCCAATCTGTGCCTCGTCTCTGCCTCCCTGTCTTCTGTGCTGCTATTTTTAGGCCTGCTGGGTATAAAGCAGCGGGAAGCGGGGCTCCGTCCAACCCATCTGCTCTCTGTAACTTTGCTGATTCGGGTTGCTATGCAGTACAGTTCCCTCAGCATTTTTTATCTTGCCAACTTGTGATGTATGAAGAGCAGCTTGTGCTCTGAGGCATTTGATGCTAGAGGGAATTAAATAGTTTGATCTAGAACAGGATGTTTTAAACTCCTGGAGAAGCAGTGTTTCCATTTTTTTTAATTTTCAGATTCAAGTATCATTCAGCTTCTACTCTGCTCTGGCATGTACATTGTGTATGTATGAATGTTTAATTATGTGTCAAGTCCGCTTCAAGTGTTTAGTCTCATTTCAGCAGTTATTCACATTTATGTAACTTGTCATTACATGGTTATTCAACATTTTTTTGCACCATGCTTTGACTCATAGCTTTACTGTTATCAGGAATGTGTGAACATAAACAGTCCTTTGCTTTTGCATATATTAACTGTTAAAAATTGTTATACAGAATAAGACTTTGTGTGATGGTGAGCTTATGTTTTATAAGAGGCACATGCTCCCATTGTTCTTTATTTGCTTTCAAAAAGGCTTTACAGACCAAAGGTTCATGAGCGCTGTTGCCAAGTGACCCCATCTCTTTCTGTAACTATGTACTGTATTTTGTACTAATTTGATGTTAGCCGGCTTCAGTCCATCACTCTGTGCTCGGAGCCTCGCTGGGTCCGACTGTGTCTTATGTGCCGTGGGATTCTCTTCATCTTTATTTAAAACTGTTTTTATACGGAGGAACAGTGTGGTTTTGCACTTTTTATATTTCCACGACACACATGTGACTTGTTCCTGGATATCTGCATTTTATTTGCTTCATTAAATAACAAAATAAAATGTGTTAAAAGAATGTCTTGTCCCTTATTGTTTTTTTTTTTTTTTCCTGTGTAACACTGCATTCCACAGCCGCAGTTCATCCTGAGAGTGAATCAAAACCACCTGGTCTGGAGAGTCTCTGTGGTCCAGTTCGGTGAGGCCCATATTGTTCCACATAGCGATAAATTCTGTTACCTTTCAGTCCTGACATATACAGGCATCAGGGAACATTTGGTTGGAATTCTTGTTAAAATGACAAAAAAAAAAAAACATATTGTTAAAGTAGTGAATATAAACCCGGTTCTTGTTGTGCCAGCTGGAAGTAATGAACCCTGCTGCTGTTCACTGGAGATCTCCAGAGAGCATCACCGAACCATGATACTTTAAAAGTACATTACTCTGTTGTTCCATCAGCAGAAAAAGTTCTATAATGTTCAGGATGAAACTGCAGCAACTGAAAATGCCCATTATCATCTCTTTAAAGTGTCCTGAAACTTTACTCTACTGCAATGTCTCACAATGTGACGCTTCCTCAATGACGTCTCAATGGGAAACCTCCATAAAAGTGTCCAACAAAAGCATTCATTTTATAACATAGACTCAGCAGATATGTATACACCATTTTACTGACTTATTTACAGTGTTCTCTATATTTTTCTGACTAATTCATGTGAACACAGTCACATTTTCAAAGGTTGCGAAGATATTTAGTTTTGTGGTGAATTTTTATTATTCTTTATATTTTGACCATAAACCTATCCCATAATAAAAACTGTACTTTAGCTGTATTTAGCTGAGGGGCTTCAGAAAGTTTTCAGTCTTACACAAATGGACTTAAATGCTGGTATCAACGTTTGCAGAAGTGTATTGACCTGCATGGAGCTTATGTTGAAAAAAAAAAACAACATAACTTCATTTTTGAAGCCCCCTCATATAAGTTGATACTGTGTCTTTATGTATATAGAGTTTCTTTTCTACTTATTTTACTTTCCTTACATTTTTTTTAAAATGACATCATGTATTTATAATTTTTTTAGGGTGACAACATCTACTGGCAAAAACTCTGTGTTTGTGCTTACGTACTTGGTGAATAAAGATAATTCTGATTCTGTTGAAACAAATACTGCAAATATTTTTATTTTCTACATATTCTGGGTAGTTTCGGAATAATGTTCAGAATGTAATGAATGTAATGTATAAATCTAAGATTTTGCTTAGATCTGTATTTGTTTTATTTATATTGTTTAAAACTGTGCCATCTTGTTGTCTTGTTGCAGTTGCTTCAGCCTATGCCTTTTTGCTCATAATATAGAAATCCGAATTGTATGTATATATTATGTTGTGTTAAATGGACAAATAAATTACTACTACATAACGGTGAGTGATGGCAGACACTCTGGCATCAACACTCCTCTTGTTTTAGTGTGTACACTTCACATTCGTAAAAGCAATTTTAACACTGAGAGTTCTGGATTTGTGGTGCAGTTGTGTTGTCTCATATGATATGAAACTTGTGACATCTTCTTCATTTTAACTCTGTTTGCTCATGACGTGGTTTGTTTGTTCTAACAGCTCCTTTCAGATGCCACAGTGTTGTATTTCTGCTTTAAGGGTGTAGAAACATTCCTCCATAGCTACAGGGTTAAATCAATGATTACACTCTTATCATATTCTCCTGTGACCCACGAAAGTCAAAGTTTCAACTTTTTTAACTTTTTTTTTTTTTTTTTTTACATTAAATACTTGTCTTAATTGGAAATAGCATGATCAAAAGCATTGAACAATTTTTCAGAAACATTTTTATTTTTTAATGGAGTGCTGCTTTTTTTTTTTTTTTTTAACTCGTGTCCCCTAAAATGCATTGCTGAGAGGATATGACATCAAACTTGTGACATCTGCCCCATTTTAACCAATAAAGACCCAAACGTCCACCATCAGCCAAAAGCATCTACTGATCTAAACTGCTGATCCACTAATCTTATCAATCCATGTAAATAATTGGTGTAAAATGCAGTTTGTCATCTTTTCATTCATCAGATATGACCCATTTGGATGTTCAGAGGCTCCGTAGTGAACGTGGAAACACCGTCATCTTCTACAACACTGATTCACCAGTAAAACCCATGGAGTTTGATCAGTGACTGTGGATGGAGACACTTGGATTATGTTCAGTTGTTGATATATTTCACTGAAAAAGTCACTTTTTCTTCAGTTTTTTTTTCATTTTGGTACAGTAACCTTTGACTGAGCTTTTATCTTCATCATCAGACCATTAAACATAGGAAAACAGATGATTTTCACTGGAAAAATGCACAATTCAGAGGATAATATTATTTAAAAAAAAAAAAAAAGTGATAAATCACTTAGGAAAGGTTAAATAAAGAGAAACAATACTTTGGGAACTGCCACAAAAGTCCCACTGGGTCCTTATGGGTTAACTCATAAAATAATGTTTCTTCTACCAGTGAAAACCCTTAAATCTCAGCTCATTTTAGATGCTACATTGTTGTATTTCTGCTTTAGAGTGAAGAAACCTTCATGCATAGCTACAGGGTTGAATGAGTGGTTAAGTAAATGATTACACTCTTGAATACTGCAGGCATGTAAAAACAAGACCCATTGCAACACTCACTTATGTGTTTGCTCCTGCAGATTAGTGTTAGTGGCTTAACAGTCTAGTTCAGGGATCTGCAAACTTTACAATCTAAAGAGCCATTTTTGACTCAAAAAAGAAGAAAGAATGTGACCGGAGCCATAAAAATATATATTTAAACACATCTACATTTTACCATGAGAAGGCTGTTCTTCTGTCGCCTATTTGTGATTAGTTTGTTATTTAACTATTTAACTTTGAATTTCCACTACAATAATGCAATGTTTGGTGCATTTATGAAATTATACAACTACAATAAAGAAAACAATCAAGATTTGTACAAATTTTTAATGATGTACACTATTTCCAAACAAAATTACATTGTGTAAGAAAAAGCTCAACTTTCAAGTACAGTAAACGGGCTGACTTTTAAACAGCCAAACAACTAACAAATGGAAACTGAGTATTTTGTGTTAAATTTGGCAAGAAAATAATGTAGTGTGACATACATTTGGGTTTATATGATGTCAAAAAATTATTTCGTTCTGTGTATAACCTGCACATTTTTGTAGATGGACAATATTAGAATTGATTTTGGCCTGTAACAATTTAAAAAGTAATGGTTCATTCAGTTCATTTCAAAATGCTCCTTATGTTTTTTTTGACAAGGGGAGCCATAGAGAGGCTAGAGCAGTGGTTCCAGACTTTTTCTAGCTTGTGACTCCATTTTATTATAACAAATTTCTGACGACCAAAGACATTCAAAATAGAGACTTTTTTTTTTTTTTTTTAACTCAGATTAATTTGTTTTTGATCATGTAATAGTTTGCTATACTATGTTGCAAATAAATGATAATTTTATATGACATTTAGTCTATATAATATATATATTATGGACGGAGGCAGTAAAACCAGGTGTAGATTACTGCACAAAGAGAGAATTGGATTTTCCTTGGTCAGGATATGTACAGTCAGTCCAGCTTGGATT
>JAPQRP010000006.1:22034849-22047401 GCA_037367295.1 Apogon hyalosoma | reverse complement strand
TAAATGGATTCACCAAACCACTAACCATCAGTGACATAAAAGTTTTTGTATTATCATTCATATTCTCTGAAAAATGGTCAAAAAAATCACAAAATCTGCTAGGGTATGTAAACTTATAAGCCCAACTGTACCAGAACACACCTAGGACTACCAAAACCACTAAACCACAGTGCTATTCACCACAGACTGTATCACTCGCTGAATAAAGTCTGTATTATGGCATTGACTCATGGCTGGTTATTCTGAAAGCCAGTCAAAATATCACTGTTTTATAATCTGCACATGCTGCATCAGCCGATAGTTTACATCATAGCTCTGTTAACTTAGTTCTGTTTTTAGACAGACAACAGCCACAGTAAAACCACAAATCTCCACTGTTTTCTGTACGGTTTGGGTTGTCAGTAGCTGCACTAAAGATCAGAATCAGAATACTTTATTAATACCAGGGGGAAGTTATTGTGTATTACAGATGTGTGTGTTTGGAATAGTCCAAACAACGTTACAACTTTAACACTTTAAACAAACAGTGAACTTAATGAATATAGCATTAGTAACATAACATTCTGACTTCGTTCCTCCGTAAGCTTCATGATCAAACTCACTTGTGTAGAAGAAATGCCAGAATCCAATTCCATCCTCTTAGAGCTGCAACAGTACTTCTTGCCTTTATTGCTGACTTTAAAAGTTGTTTCTTAACAGTTCTCTTTCCATCTGTTCACTTTCTGATGCTTTGCTCAAAGGCCCATGGCCTTGGTTTTCCTCACCAGACTCACTACTCCCTCTAGTGGTCACATAAATCTGCTGGACAGTGGGTATCAATAGATTCAGTGCATATTTTTATAATCCAGTACATTGGCATCTTTGGCATAGCTTCTGACCTCCACAATCTCAACACACTAATGATACTTTTAGGCAATTTTTTAATATGTGACATAATCTCAAAATTTCCCAGAGCTAAAGGTAATGTCAACAGAATGCATATTTGTCCATTCAACACTAAATTCCCAATATTTCACATTACAATGCAATTTTTTGTCATTTTGTTTGAAAAGTTAACACTATTAATTAAATATCAGAATGGTTGCTAATTATCTTTTTATTGAATCGAATGACATTCAAGCACAAGTCTTGCCTATTAAATCAACAATAGCAGAACTGAATGTGAAAATGTTATTTGTTGTGTTTGTATCATTCCCCTGAATTTAATGATTAGACACCAAACTGTAAGAATTTGAGGCTGTTGTAACAGATCACTGGTTTCACCCTGCTGTGTAATATTCTCATTAAAAACTTGGCCATCTGTGGCCGCAGCGAGCAAGAGTTTACACATATTTAGACTCAGTAGTGGCCTGTGCAGTCTCTGTGTAATAATGAAGGCTTTCAGAAGAGGATATTTTATAACTTTGGATTTATTAACCAGCGGAGATGATTTGCATTAAAGTTAAGATGAGGATAGAACCATCGGTCACATCATGCAAACACATGTTAATTACCAAAACAACTGTTGTCATAAACCATGTGGATACAGGACACAGTGTCAGTACAGAATGCCCTTTGACCTCTGTGGGTTTATTACTGTTGTGTTTTTTCTGCAGCTGGGGGAAGCTTGCCCGTCTGTGCGGGATGCAAACAGAGGATCTATGATGAACAGTACCTCCAGGCCCTCAACACCGACTGGCACACCGTCTGCTTCAGGTACCAGCAGGGTTCAGATGTAAACTGCCCACTACATCCTGTTTTGTTAACGGAGCTGGGTTTTTCTGTTGCTTTCACCTCTATATTTATGATATTCTGACTTAAGGCAAATCACATTTTTTTCTCAAATCAGATCTTTCGAGACAGAAAGTCTGCACTGTTGCAGGCATCAGATTGGATTTGTGTGTCCATACATCACCGGCCCATTTACATGTGTTGCTATGGTAATGATGTAGGCATCAGTATCTGCGTTCCTGTGGTGGAAACATGGCTTCATGGTTTCATGTTCCTTCCAGCTTTGCCTGTAGAGAGGCCTCTCCTAAAACACCAAGAGAGTTTGTTTATCCTTTATGTACAGTTTGTCTCCATATTGTTTTCCACACTAATATGTGTTTGTCTCTAGTGTTGGGGACTGCATTCATATTTTGTGCCATGTCAAGTAGTTCAAGTACTTTTGGGGTAATTTTTTTGTAGTTTAACTACTCAGTTTGCAAACTGCAATTTTGGGCAACAACATAAAATTAAGCTTTTTTTTTTTTAGATGTATTTTTTGTAATATAAATTGTATTTCACCATTGAATGCAAAACTGTCCCTTTTTCTTTCATCCTGAATTGCTTTGATCAAATGATTATCTTTTGAGGTGGAATCATGATCCATTGTCTGAATTACAATATTCTCTCTTCTTAGAAAATTTAGGGGACTTATCTGTGGTTAAAATGTTTGCTGACTAAAGACTTGATCATTTTGGACTGACATTATTGTAATACTTTTACATTATCTAGATGAATATGACTTCATATTTTCCTTTACATAAGTATGTGACAGCTACAGAGTTTTCTTTAATCACTTTGACTGTGGTGGTGTAAGTTTTCCTGTAAGAGAATTAATCAAAAATGTTTTTATGTGAGTATTACTCTTAAACATCTGTGTAAATTAGACTCACAGAAGACAGACCTGCTGCTCACAGACTTACGGTAAATCCTCAGCATTATTTCTTCTGCAGCAGCAAATCAGTGTTAATAAATTCAGAAAATTAATCTGGACTAAACCCAACTCTTTATTGTGAATCCATGTCTAAACAAACTTATTAACAACACATAACCACACTAACTCTGCCAATAAAGTATCTCCTGAGGAGCTGTCAGCATCTACATACTGAAGCCTGAGGAGAACTTAAGTTAATAATTGTTAAAGTGTTGATAGTTTTGGAACATTGAAACATTTTGTCAGGTTTATGATGGTGTCACGTTGGAGGTCACATAAGGTTGAAAGTCTGTTAAGATTTTTCAGGTTTCTATGACACAATACATAAACACGTGCGGGTTAAACCTGTTACTCTGCGCAGGTAAAGATTGATTAAGTGCAAAGAAACATTCCTGAACTCTTGTAACTTGTCTCTAACACACAGATCAAACATTCTGTGTTCATTCATAACACTAATGGAATTTACAACTCACAGTTCCTTCTCACTGGCTGTGTGTTACATTAATAATACACATTATGACACACCGCTGTCATTTTACTGTGCCATGGTTGTAAAATGAGCTGAAAATATTCGGAGTCTTGGTTAACCATGTTTAAACAATGTAAATTCATTTTTGGCTGAATGTGGATCAATTCAGCAAACACACAAATAGGCGGCTGTAGCTCAATTGGTAGAGTGGGTCGTCCAATGGCTGAAGGGTAGACGGTTCAAATCCTGGCTCCACATGTTGAAGTGTCCTTGGGCAAGACACTGAACCCTAAATTGCTCCTAGAAGGGTATAAAATGCGCTGTATAAGTGCAGTCCATTTGCCATTACAAAAACCAGCAGCCTCTGGAACTATGGAGGCTGCAGCTGCAACAGAGACATGAACAAACCCAATGAGAGAGGCTGAATATAAACGTTACTGCTGTTGATTTGTTAACTAAGTACTATTTGTAAGTATCTGACATTTAGTTTTGCAGTGGATCGAGCTGCTATTCAACAGCAGCAAACAAATCCAGTACCAATCATAATGTTTGTCTTCTGTAAAATGTACATATTATTTCCAGTCAAATCTGACATCAGATAATCAACAAGTAGGTTACAAAGCCAACAGGTCTCTGTGTGAGTCTTTCTGATTATTAAAATGATAGAAACTGGTCCATTCTTCCTTTCATTCTGCTCAGATTCTCTGTCAGCTCCTACAGAAATGTCTGTTTGCACATGGGTTGAAAAATAACTTAACGACTGATAACCTGGTGGAGTAAAAAGTCAACATTCACATAGTAACCTAATACACCCATGTGATTAAGCAGAGCTCCAGAACAGTGCAGGAAGAAGTTAAACTTAATTTCCATGGTAACAGAGGCACTGGATGGCTGTCTGTTCCTGTGCCTGTGCAGAATTATGTGGACCTCAACAATAGTCGCTTTTCCATTGACCCTCAAATTGTGTGAATATAACTTGCACATAAAAATGTACCTAATGGAAAAAACGCCAGTTTCACCCAAACTCTCGTTTTTCGATTAACGTTGGCAAGAGGTGTAGTGCAGTTGGTATATTATGCAAAACTGCAATGGAAAGACCTTTTCCCGCAACTATGTAATGTAAATAATGTCATGTAAATAAAAAAAAAAAAAAAAAAAAGGATGTTGACAACAAGCGAAGAAGAAGAGTTTTAAAAGAAACATGTGGACACACCAGGAAATCCAATCATTTTTAAATTTAGTACGGGATAGAGGGGTAATATGTAATAATGATGAATATATCTGTAAATCAACACTATATTTACATTCGTCACCATGTTTATGGAATGACTTCTTATGTCAGCTCGCGATAATAAATAAACAAGTCGTCATATTTGTGATTTAATGGAAAAACCGACATTGTGCACTTCTGTTTTTTCGGCATTTAGTAAATATCAGTAAAGTTTTGCGCTGATGTCCAATGGAAAAGCGAATGACATGTAATAATAACTTAACATTCTAAAATATGCACCCACTATGGTTACAGTTGTAGCTGCTGTTGGAAACACTGGGCTACATGCACGTTTCAAGGTGTAGTCAGTAATAATCACTGCAGACTGTTCTGTTTTAGTGAATTTACTGCAGCTTCTCTAAATGCGCTAAACTGCACTGCTGCTACTTCGATTGCTTGTCAAACCTTTACACGTGCTTGGTTTAACTTTCCAAAGGTTTTGTTTGTAGAGAAGAATAGGCAGGTTTGTGTTTCACTCTCAGGCAACAGGAGGATTAAGTATAAAGGGGTTTTAGTGTCTTTGTCCGTGAGATTCTCAGAAAATTTGCCGCAGCATGTTGCGTGTGTGGGCAGTGAGATTACACATGCCATTATGTGCAAAAATCGATTCATTATTTATGAATTTCAGCCAGGACGTTAGTTTTCATGATAAACTTGAGTCTTGTTTGTTGAACCGGTCTGGTCTCAGGGAGAATGTTGAATCCAAGGAGGTTAAATTCAGAGTTTAGCTTAATTTTTTTAATCATTTTATGGAACAAAGAAGCAGGTACCAGATTGCAATACAGCTAAACTACTCACAACATTTAACTCACACTGAAAATTACAGCCTGTTCCTTCCCAAGTCCCTCATTTCTCTTCACATCGTAGAGATGCATCTGTCTTTTTCATTATTTTTGACTCGATTTTTAAGAGGTGCTGAATTTCCCTGGAGATCAATACAGTCACCTCACACCTATAACACGAATAAAGGGAAACGATGGCACAGATGATTGAGACGCACTAATGGCCATCGATCCCTTCAGCTTTCAGACTGTAATTCTAGACTTCCGCCACAGATGCTGTCGAGCTTTAAGTGCAAGTTCTTTATGTGAAGTGTACAGTAGGGCTGCAGCTCATCATTATTTTCATTACAGATTACTCAATTAATTCTTCAGTCAATCAAGCAGCAAGAACCCTCCGTGATTTCTCTGATTCTATGCTTGTTTTTACTACTTAACAGATCCAAAACTAAAGGTATTCATTTATTTATGAGACAAAAACACCCTGGAGAAGCTGAAGCAAATGATATTGAAATTACTGCTTTTTTGCTGCATCCTGTGAATGATTTGATTCTAATATAACATTATTGTCACAGCAAAAACAAATTAAGTCATTGGGTTTTTCTCTTAACACAGGGTGTCCAAAGATCTTTTTAAAAAAAAAGGTTCAATTTGATGATCCTAAATTAAAACTGATAATTATTCTTTAAATCTTAAAGTCAAAGGTCTTACAAATTCCACAGAAACCGTAAATGATGTTGCTATATTTGTCAAATTTGTAATTGGTTTTTACAGGGTTTCCACAGGTCATTAAAAAGCATTAGAAGTCATTAAATAGATTTTGTGAAAATTAAGGCCTTAAGTGGCATTAAAAAGCATTAAATTCAATGTCCAGTGGCATTAAAAATTAAATACACTTGATGGAGAAAAAAAAAAAAGGCATTGTTATTTACTATGTATTTTGATAATATAAACATTTCATAGTTTTGAATCGGAAGTATAGTGTGATGATTGACAGGCGGAACCCTTTAATTGGCCGATACACGAAGTCACAACACTGGATGCTTGGAATGCAACGTGCTGTGAGCGTGCTGATGGCAAAAGGGCGGAGGGAATATTAGCAAATGTCGGAAAAATGGGAAAATGCAAGTTTCAGCAGAAGCGATTGGAGGAGGAACTATTCAGAACCTGGTTAAAGCCTGTCAACGGAAAACCGACATGATACTATATATAAAACTGTATCTGCAGTTGGACATGGGCATTACATTTGTTTACAGTGGCATTAAAAGGGCATTAAACTGGATTTGCTGATACCTGCAGAAAACTTGTTTTAGCATTCAAGCAGCTTGAACATCAGTAGCAGAAACTTTAGTTATGAAGAAAATGGAAATGTAATGTTAGCTGGATTGAAACATAGTAAAACTGTTTCAAGACAATAAGGAGTATGTAGCTTATACAATATAGTATACAATATGACATCTGTTGTCCAGTTATTTTTTGTGTATTTAAGGTCTTAAATTTAATCAGTGACACAGAAAAATGTCTTAAAAAGTCATAAATGTGGCTTCATCAAACCTGTAGATATCCTGTATTAATTCAAAAATGTGTTTGTTTCTGATATGTTATTGTATGTAGCCTACCATAAACTATGAAGAGATAATAACTGTTTAAACAGAACTGGGTGCCATGTGCTTGTGTGTTTTCCCTCACATTGTGGCATAAACATCTCTTCATCTCCAGTATCATCTTAGGGATTTTCTGAGTTTGCCTGTTTATGTCGACGTTGTGAAAGTAGGACAATTTTTGTGCTGTTCTTTGCAGAAGCTGTATTATTAATAGAACACGGTTGCTCCAGCTGCTTTTGTCTGTCATGATATTATGTAATTTGTCTCCTCATCTGTATTGTCTTTTACATCTTCATCGAGCTGATCTTATTTCCGAAATGAACATCAAACGTCGACCAGTTGAAACATTCATTTTGTCACAGTTAATTTGTTCATTCATAATCCTGCTGGGAATTCCAACCCTCTGTTTGCTTTGTTTCTGTTGAGATCAAAATTACCGAACAAACCCCAGTGAGTGTACTCAGCACTAATTCACCAAACAGAACTGATATTAACTTTGTTTGGCAGATGCACAACTTATGATTTAACTGACATTCTACAAATTACTTTTGTCAAGCAAAAAGGAAATTATTGGTTGAATTTTAGACGGGCTACCTAGATTTTCACTCCCACTTGAGATATTTTCTTATTTATACTAATTAGACTAATACAAAGTGTCTCATATTGAGTTCTTCTATTAGTACACTTACATGCAGTGCTCTGTTTACATTGTGTACTTGATTGCAAAGACCAGCGAATGTCATTATTACAGCTGATGCCGTTCAGTTTCATTTCCTCGGCTCCACCTCCAGATCATCAGCTGATGGGCAGCTGGTGGCCTACAAAACCAGGAGCCACTACTGTGAGGGCGACCTGTGGGTCCTCCGCTGCAGTGTTTCAGTTAACGTAATTTTGTGTTCATTTTAGTTAATTTTTATGTACCAAAGCTTTGTCACTTTCTCAGTCATTTTTGTAAATAAAGTTAAGTACCTTTCAATCGTTAAATCAACCTGCTCTCCATGCTTCTGCTTTGTCTACACTTGAGAACATGTTTTTCATTATTGTGTCAGTACCCTAGACCTCCTGGCAGGTCATGAATAAGTTCAGAAATCAATAGACCAATGTGACAAACTTTGCAGTGCTAAGCTAACACTTAGCCGATCCAGCAGTGCACGTTTTATTTCTTTACTGCTAAATCTCACTGAACGAGCAACAATAAAGGCTACATTAGGATGCGATGATTATTTTACATTATTTGATTGTTTTCTGATCATAACTTGGTTTTAAATTAAGCTTCTGCTACTGGCTAATCTGTAGTTTTGTGTTACATTGAAATGATTCTGACTGTAAACAAATAGTGTGTGGTTCACCACATTAAACATCTGCTGTGATCACAGCTTCATCATCATCATTTCTGGTCCCTCTCCTATTGTTATGTCTCCAAAATAGTAATTGTTGAGGGTGAAAAGTGTCCACTTTTTACAAATTCAACATTTTGACCATATTTAGTATACATCTTGGTGCTTACAACAAACTACATTTTGCTGTAACTGACAGTGTGAATGTATTCACACATGCAAAATATTATATAGTCCAGTAATAGATGTATCTCTTAGATACTGAAACCATTAGACTGTACAACACAACAGTGGATTTTCCAAATCCGCTCCACTCTGTTCTGTTGTAAATATGTGTATAATCTGTATAGTTTTATTATTTGTATTATTATTTTACACTGTTTTTAGCACTACCTTTTTGCACCTTTTTCTTGCACTTTATTCTGTTGCTGCCTTGACCATTGAATTTCCCCTTTGTGGGATCAATAATGTCTCATCTAATCTAATCTTAGTTAATATAGCTAATTAGCAGCAAATATGACAAACTAAACCAAAGGCTAAATTACATTTGAGAACTTGAAGTGATTCTTAAAGTAACTCCTTCCTAAAATATCTTCTGTTCTTGTTTAATCTGGTCTTTTACATTATGTTGAATGTTTTGTCTGCTCGTGAATTTTCCTTTCTCCTACTTTCTTTGACACATTTCTCTTTGTTCATCTGAGCCGGTTGGCAGGTCGGCTGTTGCTCTGTGGAAACTCACCACACAGAGTTTCATTAATGATTTCCCCCGGCCGAGTGTTTGAATGGGAAATCTGAGGAGGCCGAGTCCTCAATGGTTTTGTGGTGTGTGTCTCTGACAGTATCATCAATATATGCGATTTCATATCAGAAGGACTCAATCCTGAGCTCTTCCCACTTCCCTCACACTGCTTTAAGTCCTGTCATCCTGCAGCTTTTTGGCTCCATCGTGCAGTGACATGAAACAGCAGAGAGCTTGAATTACAAGGGTTAGAGTCAGCGGTATTCTCGGAGAAATCCTCGAAATGTTTCCCTGCAGAGCTCTACACGTTTAAAATTTAGAGGGAATCGTGTTGTTTTGACCCAGATCCGAATCCTCAGGGGAACAGGATTGTCATGGAAAAGCAGGATTTAAGATGGCTTTGCTTGTCATACTAGAGCTGTGTGGAAAATAGACTGGTGGGACTGGGAATGGAGCTTAAACCCAAACAAAGTGTGTTGGTTGAGACGGTCCAGCTGCAGGCCTGGAGCTGTAATGGTGCATTAGTCCGGTGAAAAGGAAGTGGAGATGAGAAGAGAAGAGGGGGATGAAACTGGAGACTGGAGGGAGTCCCTGGGGTGGAGAAAAAACTCCAAATAGCTGTAGCAGAGGCTTCATGGGAAAAGTGCACCAGTGCTCTAAATGTGAATCGTCTTTTTCTTGGCTTCTGTTTGTACACAAACTCATATCAGCTGGTTTTTCTGCATCCGTACAGCTTTTTCACAACCAACACAGACCAGTAAAACACTAATTTATTGATCTATGTTCTGTCCGATTAGAAAATAAGTTCACTTACTTAATTACTTTTTGGCTTCTTGGCATTCTATAGTTCATAAGAATGTAAGAAAATATCAATACATCTGAGTAGAGGGCGCCAACAGGACATTTTATAAACTAATATTGTTGGCAGAAGACGGTGCTGGTTGCAGCCAATAGATAAAATTAGGATTAAAGCTGCACTGCAATTAACCAATATCAGAATGTGCAATTATAAAATGCTATAATCTGTAATGAAAAGGTTGATGATTCAGGAGGATTTAGGGCTAGACAATAACATTACAATCCATGATCTGAGTCACAGTTTTCCTTGAAAAGTGCGAGTTTCTCCCTCGTTTTCTGTGGTTTCCAGAGGCTTATGCTGTTTCATGGTTTTTTGTTGTTGTTGGTGTCTGACTAGAAAGTGCATTCCTTACTCTGCATCTTTTTTTAACCAGCATTATTGAAATATTTTAATATGTATATGAGGTAAACACTAGTTGTCATTCTCCGGAACATCGAGCTGAAGTGTTTTCATGAATTACCCAGACTGTGGCATCCTCTAGAGTTTTATAATGAATCAAAAATGTTTTTCAGACTGGCATCACACTAAAGTATCTGTGTAAATCAGACTCCCTGTAGCCACATCTGATGGATTTGAGTCATTATTTCTTCAGCAGCAACAAAATCACTTGCTACACAAATTCAAGTTAAAGTGGATTCTGTCACTATGAATGGACTGAAATAAACTTAACAGCCTAGAGACCTGTTTAAGCAAAATTAAAACTACAAATTCATATCTAATGCAATAGGTACATGTAAAATATTACAATTACAGATAAACTGGCCACTGCTTTTTTAATGACATATTCTACACAATGTTTCTGAGAAATAGATCATGTGAGAGGCAAGAAAAATGTACATAAACCCTATTTTCTGGTGAATTTTGGGATTTAGTTACATGGAGCATTGCATGGCACTTTATCATATTATTTAAGCTTTTATTTTTTTAACACTGGTTTAAGTTTGTTTGATTGACAGTATTTTGTAATATATATTTGATAAACATACTGACCAGTAAATACAGTAGGTTATCATGTTTTTCCAGCGTCAGACTCTTATTATGTCAGCCTTTGAAAATCCACCATCCATCCATTTGTCGACCTTTACATTTCATATCATGTTTACATCATGAATATATTGATTTGTAAATCCGGAATGTGGCACATATGGTATTGAAACAATTCATGTTACCACAAGTTCCATAATTTGTTAGAATGTATTAATTCATTATATCTTAAAAGGTTGTGTAGGCTCGGACTAAAAGCTCTCCAGACACTTCCCAGTGCGAGCTCCCATCGTGGAGTTTTATTGCCCTCAGTGTGGATTTCAGAGGATTAAGTTAAAGTGGCTCTTGACATTTGAGTAAAGATGAGATGCAGGAAGGTGTGCAGCATCTGTGTGATGGGACTTTGGAGTCAGTCCCAGGCCCCAAGAGGCATGAACGGATTTCTAAGCTTATGCTGGGGTTTATCCTGTTGGTTTCATCTGTTTTGTATTTATTGTGATGAATTTACATTTCACACTTATCTTCTGTTAGTGTTTGAATCGTGAAATTGATTTCTTCATGTTCTTCTAGACCGCAGATCCTTTAAATGTCTTAAAAGTCATTGAATTCATTAAACTAAAAAATGCTTTCATTGGTTTCAAAAGTATTTTATGAATTGACATATTAAAATGTCAACATCAAATTTTGTCTCTGCATAAGATGGTTTGTCCATTGGTGTCCCGTGACTTAAAATCATTTTCTCAACTCTTTAATGTCAGACGCAGTTTACGGTGAACTTTCAGTTGAGCCCTAACACATCAGCTGCAGGGGACATAACAGCTTGAAAGTGAAGCCATAGGAACAATATCCAATGCATACATTCCGAACTTTTGTTGTCACAGATCTTAACATAAAGGTGGTAAGGTATCTGCAGGACAAATATACAGCATATTAAAGTTATTATATTAAAAATGTATGCGTTGTTTTCTTTGGCAACCCCTGTTGGTGATAAATGGTAATTACAGGTATAGTCTTGAATTTCAAACAGATCGAACCCATCACCTGGAATAGAATAACAGAATAACACCATCTTCTGTTGATACAGATACAGATTGTATTAATGTAAAAGCATACGTATGAAGTAAATGAACACATTAGCAAAACAGTACATGTGTTTTTCGTCCCATTTCTGTTGAATGTGTTTTAGTCTACTACACTCACACTTTTGTCAGCTGAATCAGTTGGGACAGAGTTATGGGAACATATTTTTGGAGCATTTTACAATGAATACAGTTGGATATAACACATGTAGTTCTATGATGAAAGATTGCGCTGACGATTGCTGCAGTCCTGGACAAATAATGATCAATTAGTTGAGATCTGCAGGGGAAGTCTGTTCTTCTTGAGGACACCTGTATTACAGTTTTACAGATAACACCTAAACTTCTTACTCAAACTCCTCACCTGTCTCTGGATCAGGTGGATCTGGGCTTTACAGTTAGTGAGACTTAACACAGGGGTTACCTCCGTCCTGGTGAGAGAATGAGAGAAAAAAGTGGAATACTGTTCATGTAAGCTTAGGTAAGTTACATGGAAAGAAATGCAAATTCTGTCCTTATTTCTGTTTCCACACTATTTTCAGATTGTTATGTGTCTGTGTCTAGTGATATTAGACCATATACGGCTGTACTGTATAAGCTTGGAGGTAAGACGTTCTTAACTAAATCTACTTTGGCGACTTTTAATGTCATCGAGGACCGATGAAGTCCGTGTGTGTGTGTGTGTGTGTGTGTGTGTGTGTGTGAAACACCAGGACACTCCTCCCGCCTCTTCTGTGTGTGTTCAGGCCTTA
>JAPQRP010000006.1:22008484-22023842 GCA_037367295.1 Apogon hyalosoma | reverse complement strand
TGCTCGGCTCACCCAAACATGCTGCATAACGAAGCAGCTCTGCCTCAATCTGCTGAGCTGCAGTGAAGCTCTGCATGCCATCGCTCTGGAGAGTGGGTGTGCCGGCCTAATAAATAAATAAATAAATTGTAGGAGTATGTACCTATGCTGCATGGCTTCATTTGTGCGTGTGTGTCTGTGTAGGGACATGTGTGTAGTTGTGTTCGCATGCATGGGGTGTGAGACCTTGTTAAAAGTCATAGAAAGTTGCTGCTTCTGCTGAATGTGTTTTTATTGAATTCCTCTCAAGGTAGAGAGAGGAAATGGACCAAAAAACTAAAATCACTCATTCATTCTGTTTACTGAAAGCTGATCTGTTCAGTATGTGCATCGTATTCAGCAGTGACCTGATACAAGCAGAAATATTACCTGTCAAGCTTTATACAGTATTTCAGAATCTCCTGACTAATTTCCAGTGCACATTTTAGTTATCGAGTGAATCTGGTGTGTGTTCATGAAAAGACAGACACAAAAGTAGAAAAGCAGTTATTGAATTTAATAAACGTGAGACAAGGTTCAGCCGAAGGATCGTTCGCTTTGAGTGGGTTTTACTTAAACCTTTTTAAAAGAGGTGTTTAACATGAAAGCAAAGAGGAGTATATCAGAGCGCTGGAGACTTCAAAATGATTTCTGTGCATTATTTCTTCAACAATTGCTAATTTATGTCAGTTTAGATTTGCACTGATTAGAACTGTATAACCTTTAAATTAGCAGAAATGTAGATTTTTTTTGTAATAAAGTGTCTTCACTAAGGCTACATGACTAACAGTGATTATAGCGATGTTCATAATTGGGTGTTTAAGGCTGACATCCATAAATATCAGTCCTTATTTTGATTCATAGGTGACATTTGTTTAATTAAGAATATTTATTTTGTCAGTATATATTTTACATGCAACACTCACTGAAATTGCCTCTTTGCATTTAACCCATTACTGTCTGAAAATGCAGGAACACACCACGTACTACAGATGAGGAGCAGTGAGCTGCCATGTCAGGTTCTTAGAGAGCAAATGGGGGTGGGGGTGGGGGGGATAAGTGCCTTTCTCTGCCGGTCCAGGGAATTGAACTGGTGACTGAAGCCGATTCTCCAACCTTCTCAATCACGGCTGTCTCTATTTTACGGCGTTTCCCTCTTTATCTGCTCTTGTTTCCCATTTCTGTCCTACATTCAGCTACCAAAATAGATGCAAATAAAATGGCCACAAACAAATATTTCAAAGAAAATGTGTGTTAGTGGACATACTGTAAAACTAATCACAAAGATATACAGATAGGTGACAAATTAGAGTTAAACCTGAAGGCAGTGGTGTCTCCCAGGATGACGTGACATCCATCCGTAGTGCACAAGGGCTGTTGAATGTTTAATATGTTAAGTATGAAAATGATGTGGAACGAATGCTGTGACCTTCACAGTCATCAGATTTCAACACCAGTGGGAGATTTTGGCCTGATGTGTTAGACAGTGCTCTCCACCACCACCATCAAAACACCCCCAAGGAAATGTCTTTAACCAGGACGGTGCTCAGACCTCCACTAGAGTCCAAACTTGTGGATGTAAGGCTGAAGAGCATTGAAAATAGCTGCAGCAATATGATGGACCATCACCCAAGACACCTGATGCTGGTTTTTCTTTTAGTATCTCACTAATTCATAAAGATTTGCTTTGAAGCTGATATCTCCAGCACAAATAGGTTGTGTTTGAAGCCGCCCTGAGCAGGGACGGGACCAGACAGTGGGAAGACAAGAGGAAAACTCCACTGGGAAGGAGTGGAGGCACTCAGTCATGGCTGTTAGACATAGAGATTTAGACAGATTATAAACAAGCACACACATGTCTGAAAGCATGTAGAATAAATTGCCCAAACACACAGCATATTCCAAGGAAAAGCCACACACAGAGTAAAATAAAATGAGTAAAATGTTTAGTGTCATAAACCTAGTTTGCTCATTACTTGAAACAGAAACCCCTGTGTCAATTGAGGTTATCACACCTTTCCTCTTAAATCCTTATCACTGTGTGTGATTTACCTAACAGAAGAATTTATCCAAACAGGCACACAGTATAATTCAAAATAAAGCCGCACACTCAGCAAAATGAACCGGAGGTGTTAAAAATGTAGATGGACACGTGTTAACCCCACAAACATAACTCCCACAAACGTAATAAACTGCAAACGGTATAAAAATTTGCAGCTTTTAACATAATAATCCCACAAATTTAATAACTTTCCTACAAATGTAATAACAGTCGCCTACCACAGACGTAACATCATTTTCCCACCGTGTGCTCCTACCCTCTCCATTATCATAATCATATCCAGACATTTTATTTACATGTTTCAAACATAGGCTTCTATTATACTTAATGAGAATAAATAATATCCAGTTCATACTGAAGCTTTTATAATAAAACCTTTAAAACATGTTTACCCTTTCTTTTTTCTTCCTCCACTTGTATTTGTGATTAAACACCTATAATATGGAATTAGTACCATGTGGTGTACGTAACTGCAACATTTGATCACTTAAAAAGGCAAGTATCCAAACGACAAGAATAAATGGGAAGAAAAAGAAAGATGATTGAATATTCATGCATGCATTACTTAAATGTGTGTGAAAACTGAAGATTTTTACCTTCCCACAAACGTAATAAATCCCCACAAAAGTAATAATTATTAAATTTTGGGGAAATGAGGTATAACATTTGTGGTAGGCAACTGTTATTACGTTTGTGGGAAAGTTATTACATTTGTGGGATTGTTACGTTAAAAGCTGCAAATTTTTATTACTTTTGCGGTTTATTACATTTGTGGGGTTGACGACATGTTTTCTGTTCAGTATCATTAACCAGGTTCAATTGCACCAGGAACAGAAACAGCTGAGACATGAGATTATTATCATATCTTTCCTCTTAAATCACTGTCATTATGTGTCATTACTTATCAGAACTAACCTTGTACTCACCTCTTTTAAACGTTATATTAAATATCAGATCAGCATATCCAGTGGCCCACATTGGGTTATTTGCATTGTCACTTATCCTGGAGTGTGTTGCAGACATCAGTGCCGTCTATCTGAGTACATCTTTGTCGTCCGCCCTTCAGTCTGTCAGCAGCTGATGCCTATCAGGCTGACATCACTCTGGACTTTTAGAAAACCTCACTGATGAACAGACAGACCGACTTTTACAGATGAACGTCTGTGTTTACTTAGATTAACAGTAGCTCGATGTGTCTGATTGGTGAATTCGGCACTTAGAGTATTAGATGGTATCAATACAACCTGGAAAAACACAGTTTCACTTCGTGCTGCTTCAGACTGTTTTTATTTCCTCTTGTTGATTTAGTGTAGGTGATGTAATTATTTGTGTTTCATGGTTGTCTGAGTCAGTGTGTGAAGTGCGTGGTGGTGGTGTTGTTGCAAAAGCACTGTCACAGTTGTGTGTTTTGGTCTGGTCTGATCTCATGGTGTGTGATACAACCACAAAGGCCACCATGAAAACTATAATTTGGGGCCCCATAGGGTGTGATTATAAGGATAGAAGTACAGCATAGTTAAACAGAATGTTCTGTCAACACAAAACAACATGATCTTGTGTTATTTCATTTTTTTTTCCAGAGTTGTGTCTGTAACGTGTCTGGTTATTGGACTTTAAGTTGGACAGTATGTGTAAAAAAGACAAACAGATGAATCAATAATCAATAAACAGTAGCTGCTTTCATATTTTAGTGTTTATATTCATTTATGTGTCATGTTTTAGGGTGTTTTATGCATTTTCTGTCATGTTTCTGCTGCTAGTGGTCTGCTGTAGTTGAATGTGATTATATACTTTTACTCATCCTTAGGTTGCTTCCAGAGTTCAGTTGTTTCAGACATGTTTTATTGTGAAGCCTTATACAGATTTGAGGTCCCCTGATTGGTACATTATGCTTCATTTGTGATATAAACATGACAAATGCACAATCAGAAATGAAAAGAAAACAACATTGATAAAGTAAGAAAAAAAGAAAGAAGACAAAAAAAGAAGGGGGCAGAAAAACCAAAACACAAATTGGACACCCCCCCCATCCCCAGAGCCACTGAGGTAAATTGCGGTAGTGCTACTGCTTATGTAGTGAATCCAGAGTTCAGTTGGACTGGACTGGTTCTGATATGGATGAGACAAAAAACCTTTTCAAGAACAAAAACCAGTCCAGTTGAACTATGAGAACAGCCTATGTATGAACAAAGACCTGGACAAATGAGAATTTACACAGACATGCTTCTGTCTGTCTACAATGCTTAAATACTTTTCAGGTACTTAGTTTTTTCTTGAGTATTTTCAGTTTATACAGCTTTTACTCCACTAGATCAAAATTTTTCATCCCTTTTTCGTCCACTAAAAATGATGTCTCTAAATTTAATTTAAAATACATAACAATAATATGATCATCTGCATTTGTTTCCTAATTAAGATAAAAGAAGAGTGTTCTATGAGAGAGTTAATATATTATGTACATGTTAATTAAAGTCATGTGAAATTTAGAGACCTCAGGCATAAAAGAACAAAATAGGACAAAAAAAAAAACCCATGCGTCTATATGAATGCATGTATGTGGCGCTGTGGCTTAGTTGGTTAAAGCGCCTGTCTAGTAAACAGGAGATCCTGGGTTCGAATCCCAGCAGTGCCTTTTCCTGGGTGCCTGACAAGGCAGCTCCTAGTGTGTGGTGTGTTTCTGCAGGATTAGCTTGGGATGGTTATAGAGTGTCAGTTTGGGCATGTGTTGCATTTCCTTGTGTACATTATACTGACAAATTAAAGATTCTTGTTAAAATGACATACAGATTCAATAAGTAAGCAGAAAACTCAGTCAGTGTGGTAAAGTTAACTATTTATTACTTGCTGCCTGTAGATAACATTAGAAGTGAATGTGAACGCGTGCTCGTTCATATTATGCATTAAAAGAGACTTCTATCCGATTTGAGTATGAACTGAATGCGACCCTGAAGTGACCCGCATGCACAAAAGAGGTCCTGATGTAATACCTGACTATGCAGGCACGCAGTGTGTTTGCAGAAGTAAATATGGAGGCATCTTGTCTCGTTTATCGCATTTCAGTGACATAAAGGTCGGATAAAAGTGACCTGGCTGTTCAGACTGAAGTCGCATTGCAAAATATCAGATACGTATCAGATTTAGGACCACATATGAAAGTGGCCTGAGTTGGATTTGAAAAAATCAGATTTATGTTGTTCAAACTGTCTTTAACAGATCAGATACAGGTCACATAAGGGCAAAAAAATCTGATTTGGGCCACATACACAAGACATTATGACAACTTGTGACATACTTTTGTAGATTTGGATTGTAGGAAGACACAGCATTTATTTTTTTTGTTTCTTGAGCTAAAAAAAAAAAAAAAAAAATGGGAAGACCTGCTCTAAATGTCTTGGTTTCTAATGTTTGTGATGAACTGAAGAATTAAAAGTTCCTTTATGGGATGAGAATATTCTTCTACTTCTTAATCTATATAAACGCTATAAAAAATAAAAAAAAAAAATCAGTGGAGAATCAGTTGACACAAAACTGTTTTTCTCACAGAAAAACGCTGCTACAGACACAACAATCTTATAGAATAGCATAGATTCTATAGTGAGAGCAGTGATGCAGTAAATTTGCTTGTCATACGTACATTCTTACATACTTTTAAACACTGCAGAGCATTTACTTTTGGTGGAGTATTTTCACTGTGTGGTTAATACTTTTGGTTCGTCTGCCTTATTTGTGTTTGTTATTAATGTAAATCTTATCATTCCTTAGGTGTTGTGAGTGCAGTGCCTCACTGTCCCACTGGTACTATGAAAAAGATGGACTACTCTTCTGTAAGAAGGACTACTGGGCCAAATTTGGGGAACTGTGCCACGGCTGCAACGACCCGATCACCACCGGCCTCATCATGGTAAGAGGATCCGACTCTCTTCTCTCCTCACCCCCCTCTCCTGGATCTTTGTTTGCAGATAAACCTCGAGTTACAGCTTGGCCACTAAGTACGCACACATCCGTGCGTTTACAGCCTCGCTGCTGTGTACAAACATACGTACAAGCTCGCAGGATCTGTGCCAGACCTGTAACTGACCGTGATGCCTTTGGCTGCTCAGACAGATTGTCTTACAGACCACCAGTGAAAGTCGGAGCTGCTGTCGTGAGAGCAGAGAGGTACCTGTGCAGAACAGACGATGGTCACAGCACCGGAAAGCAGATCAACAATAGGCCGTGCTTCTGCTGATAAGTGCTGCTGCATTATGGAAAAGACAAGATAACAGCGTCGAAGGAGACCTGTGTCTATTTGTTGATTAGTGATCGAATCTCACACATTGGAAGCTCGAACAAACTGATTAATTCTGAATGTTAGTGTAAGAATATATGTTCTTATTTCCCTGCTGACACAAAGGCAGCTGTTATTTGGTAGTATTTCTTTGTGTTTGCTCTGCACTTGTTTCAGCTCAATATTGCTCTTGAATTTCACCTGCTCTGAATACACACGGTTTCAGTTTCCAAAGGCACAGACACACTGCTCCAGATAATAATAAAAACATGATTTCATGTGGATTCACTGACACTCGATGTGCTTAAAACAAGTGTCATCTGTCTACTCTTTCATTTTTAGACTGTTACATAATTCAGACTCATCAAAATACATCTCTTAATGCATTTTCTCTGAGTGTTGGTAATGAGCATTTCATGTATTTTGATGTTCAGATGCATATTTTAATGTTTCATGTCTGAATAGACCCAAGCTGGAGGCATAAGATGGTTGGTTGGTGTATTTATAACGCAGTGAGTATATTCATTTTCTGAAACAGCAGTGGGATTTATGAAGGTTTTAGTATGTGCTTTTGGTGATATATAATCTAACCAAAATATCATATACATCTCTTATCTAAATATCAATATGCATCATAAAATAGCAAAATTAGCATATCCTCTGGAAATCTAAGGAATATTTTATGTAAAATGAGCAGATTTCTTACTGCATTGAATTATATAGCAGATAGCAAGTACTGTTCTTCCTCTTTTTCTTCACCTTATTATTATTATTATATTATTTTAGATTTATTTGTTCATAATCTTGTTATTATAGATTTATTTGATCTCTCTCTCTCTCTCTCTCTCTGTATTTATTTACTTATTTATTGTCAAGACTGTTTTTCACAATTTTTTCAAACATCATTTACAAAACAGCTCTGTTTCACAAGTAAATACACCAGATTAAACAGACCAGAAAACAAACAGGGACAAAAAGAGATGAGTCAAAAATTGTAATTAAAATTTATATACATATGTACACATAAACACACATACTTCTACTTACATACATACACTCATACATGCTTACATACAGACACACATACGTTTGATCTCAATATATTGAGGTGAAATCTTCATTCGCAGTTTAACCAAGAAAACACAGAAATTAGTGATGATCAAAATAATTGACTCTGGACATAATAAAAACCTATAAAACATTACAAAAATTGTAGTCAGGATATGGGTATTGAGTGGTGATTGAACCAAAAATAAAAGAAGTCTAAAAAACACAAAATATATTAGTTAAAGCATACTAGTCTGTAGTCTATTATACATGATAGAATTAACTGACTGATCTGAAGAATGATTTCCATAGTCTGGTTTTCTGCTCTGTGACGTTTCATTTCCAAACCAGGACAGAAGTTGCTTCTTTTTTTGGTACAACTCCCTGTTGTCAAGTCTTTTTATTCAAAATAACCCTGTCCTATGTTGCACTCACTACCACTAATTCCACCAACATAGATCACATAATGGAGTATAAATGTGAAACAGTAGGCATTTTCTCCTTAATATTGTATTTATTACCAGAAAACATGCGTATACGGCATGGAGATTCTCCATAAAAACACCATGTGGAGTGGCCTGTAGTCTAGTGGTGAAAGGTTTAGACCATGATGATGCCACCATAATGTCCTCGATTTGTTTCCTGGTTCAGTTGACACTTGTATGTCACATCTAGAGGTCGACCCATAAAGTTTTACTCTTAAAACGCATGATACAGTTTGTCATTTTATTTTTTGTGGATCATTAGTGAACTGAACATGTAAGTTGTGGAGTGTAACATTAAATTAAATATAAAACTAATTATAAAAACTATCATTTCCCCCTTAAAGACAGTACTTCCTTTTGGAATCTTATATTTGTTTTCCACCACTGTAGGCACCAACCTTTGCCAGTAGGATCTAAAATGTCCTATTGGTGCTGATTCATCTACTTATCTCCATTCTGCTCTTGATTTCTGTCTTCTGTCTGCTTGAAATAAGAACCAGAAAAATAATTATTAAAAAAAAAAAAAAAAAAAAAAAAGAAAGAGATTTCTAAATGACATGGTCAAATGTATTTTCAGTGAGTTTAAGTTCCTCAGATTAATTTAGTAAAGTGAAATAGTGATTCATTTGTTTTAGTGAAATACAAAAAAAACATAATCTCTACTGTAGGTAATGAATTGCTCTTGCACTGACTAAAATTCAGAGCTTTTACCAAATCAATAAACTACAGACTGGGTGGGTTCCTTGAATACTTGAGATGATTTACTGCTCATAAAGTGTTGCCTCCTGGTCATATTCTGCAGCTTCTGGCAGGTCATATGTCATGGACACAAGGAGCAGGGATCATTTATGCCTCTGCTTTTCTGAGCATCTTGCAGAGTGTATCTTGTCATTTACAGTGCCATCGGAACGCCCGTCCTTTGCAGTTCAATCTCCATAATGAAACGTGCACGTCACAAAGTAAAGTGAATGAGGTACAGATATTGCTGCAGAGCCTCTCCTCCTCTTTCTCCTTGTCTGCCTGATTGCTCCTCGTACTTTGCAAAGACGCTGATGGACTGTCTCTGCAGTCACGCTTCAGTGAATTCGAGACGGGTCAGCCAATCAGTTGTTATTGCTAAAATGGCCCGACCAATTGTATTATCACACAGACAGTCAGAGCAAGGTCAGCTCTGTGTCTGAGCCACACCCAGACAAAAGGAGAGTCTGCACTGTCACCCTGACACCTGTGCAGATTAGACAGAAACACAATCCTATTTTTAACATTCACTGTTGTCGCTGCATCTGAATTGCCTTCTGTTACTGCAACAGTCAGTGAAAATATGTCAGGCTGTGTGATGCAGTGATGAGTCAGACTCCGCAGACAGACATGTGGAGCTGACGGTCAGCCCGAGAGTAGGGATAGAAAGTAAGAGCTGTCCTGGTTATGGTTTTACCCTGATGTCATTTCAGAGAGTTTCATCATTTCTGCTGCAGCTTTTTGCAAGTTTTCCCTCTCAACTTCATTTTTATATCAACCTGTGAGTCCCCACTAAGCAGGCTGGTTATTCATGAACTCTTTGTCATGCTTAGCTGATATTATCGACTATCTGTATTTTAAGGTCTTATAATAATAATGGATTAGATTTATATAGTGTTTTTCTATGAACACATACTCAAAGCGCGTACAGTGGATCCATTATTCATTCACTCACACATTCTCACTCTGGTGGTGGTAAACTACATATGTAACCACAGCTGCCCTGGGGCAGACTGATGGAAGTGTGGCTTCCAATTCACACCTAAGGCCCCTCCAACCACCACCAAACATTCATATGCATCCATACACCAGTGTGAGTAGCAGCATTGGAGGCAAGGAGGGTGAAGTGTCTTGCCCAAAACATGACTAGGACAGAGCAGGATTCAAATTGCCAACCATTTGGTTATTGGACGACCTGCTCTACCTCCGGAGCCATGGCCACCCTAGGTCTTCTAATCTATTGTATAACCGTGTTCACATAGGATTAAAGTCCTATTTGCATGGGACCAGTATTACCTGTGGACCTCGGGTAATTTGTGAAAGTTATGGAGGTTGTCTGTGATGCTAAACCCATGTGAATTTTTCTATGTCTGCTATTTGTAAAGTAAACCTACCCTGTTTCAGCAAATACAGAATAATAATAATAATAATAATATTAGACTTGTTTGAATTTGCACCTCTGTAATTTGGTTGGATATACAGCATTTTTTATTTCCTTTGCACATTTATTCAGCCTATTTTCTGGGTGCCAACAATGGAGGCTGAGCTGGTGATGATAAATCAAAAGCTACTGTTACACAGAGATCCCAGAAAGAAGGTGAGATGGTGATCCCACCTTTTTTCCACCATTGACTGATTTCCACTGCCAAGCCAAAGGAGTAACAGAGGTGAAACAGGCTGGAGTTTACACAGCGGACCTGCATTCCAGAATCAAAGGGATGGTGACACAGCATATAGTGTGATGTATAACATGCGTGTCGGAAATATCCTGAGTATAGCGGTGTTGCTAATCTCTCCAGAGTCTGCCCGTGTTTCAGCATTCCACAAATGTTAGCATGGATAGAGTCCTCTACCCGAGGTGACAGCAGTTCACAAATCTTGGCATCTCTGCAGTTCAACATCTTTATGGTCATGATGTGTTGATATGTTTGTTTACTGTACATGGCCCTCGCTCATTTTAAATCCCCCCGGTGTGAGGGTCGCACACGCAGTATGTCATCAAAACAAAACATTGGTTGCGGAACAAGAGGTGTTCCTTTTACATAGCATTCCGGAATCATGATCCCACCTTTATTGCAGCTCTGTTACTGCATCCAGAGGCGTTACAGAGCCACGATAAAGGTGGGACCAAATGATCCCACCACTTTGTTTACACAGACATCTTTCCGGAATTAAGGCAAACTATTTCCATAACATAAGTGCTATGTAAAAGGGGCTAAAGTTTTTAAAGTGTTTTAGGTGGAAATCCAGTATGATCATGTCACAGTATAGCACTGATATTCACTGAAATATCAAGCTGAAGTCTTTCAGAATGAAATCTTAAAAGATTAATGGATAACAATAACAAGGGAACAATGTCAGTAAATTTTAGTAAAAAATAGACTTTGCTTATCCTGTGCACCCCATGAAACATATTGTTTGTTTTTTTTTCCCAAATAACCAGAGGTCCACAGGTTACACTAGTTCCAGGCAAACAGGACTTATGTTTTAACAGCAATTAACAAAAGGTCTGTGCCGTTATTTTGGAATCATCAGTCACTTCACTCTTCTTTAACGGATTAACCCATAAAGACCCAAACAGGCCCTGGTGACCAAAACCATCTAATGATCTAAACTGTTTAATACCTGTTGATCCACTAATCCTATTAATGCATGTAAATAATTGGTGTAAAATACAGTTTGTCATCTTTTCATGGTCATCAGATATGACCCATTTGGACGTTCAGAGGCTCCGTAGTGAACGTGGACACACCGTCATCTTCTACAGCATTAATTCACCAGTAAAACCCATGGAGTTGGATCAGTGACAGACAAACAAACAAATACAGAGAATCACTTAAGAAAGGTTAAATAGAGAGAAAAAGTCATTTGGGAACTGCCACAAAAGTAGCACTGGGTCTTTAGGGGTTGAATTTGTTCAGTCGTTGCTGAAGTTCGATGTCTGTTATTTTTCTAAGCATCCACTTTGGTTCAGCTGCACTGCAGAAAGCTCCAGAAGTGAGTGCACTGAGTAGAGACTGGCTTGTTTGCTGTTCTTTCCAAAGACAAGAATGACCTGTCAAGCTCAAAATAAAGAACTACTTGTCAAAAAGCACAGAAAACATAAAACTGACTTTTATAACTATAGCTGCCGTATGTGTGATGCTTTCTTCCGCTTCTTTCGCTCTTATCAGCATCTTCAGCCTTTAGTCGTAACTCACCCAGAGGACCTCAGTCAGTTATTTACGCCCCCGCCTGTGTGAATTATGTGCTAAACATAGAGTAACTTCTTTGATTGAGTTTTCGTTCCTCCCATTTCTCTTAGTGTGTGTCTCTATCACTCCTCCTACTGACAGGAGTAATCCCAGCCTTCTACACATTCATTTTACAGTCAGTCAGCTTTTCTTCAACCGACCCCAGGCTCGGAGCCAGTTAGCTGATTGGACTGGGCCCAGACATCGACCTGGACCGGTGCTTCTGGTTTCACTTTCTCACCCTCGCCGTTATCTTTCCCTCAGCCGTGCTCTGTCACCACTCGGTTGGCAACATTCAACACTGTACAACTAACAGATCTGAGTAGGACAGACCCTGAGGAGGCCTCAGACGTTTAGAGCTGTTAGAGTTTTTGGTCAGTGACGTAGTTGAAGATACAACCCTGATTCTGAAAAAAGTAGAAAGGATGTGTAAAATGACAATAAAAGGAGAATGAAATGATTTGTGAATCACATAAAACCCAGAATATAAACACAATAAAACATTACATACATACATACATACATACGTACATACATTACATAGAGCATTACATCTCCAAAAAGTTGGGACAGGTACAACAAAAGGCTGGAAAAATATGTGCTATTAAAAAGAAACTGTTGTGATAAAAATGAGCCCAGCCCAATCACCTTATATAAATTGCTCATGACAGATTCACTGGACAGACAGAATATCACTGCATTCAACTCTGTCTTCACTGCACAATAAATAGAAGCAGCCACAATTTCTGAAAAGAAATTTTGTCAACAAATTTCAGAATAAAGTTCCTCAATGCAACATTGTGAGGACTTGGAATTACACATCATCTACAGAAGCTAATATAATCAAAAGAGCTAAAGAATCACAAGAGTCTCTGTCACCAATTAACTGAAAACAGCAAAAATGTAAGAATAAACGTGACAGAAACAATAAAAAGTGCTATTTTCACAATCCTATATGATGATACATAGTAGACACAGTTGAGAGATCATCAGTTTGATTTTCACTTTAATATCAGGCCAAAAAAACACATTTACTTTCATATTCCAAGATTTGCAGCTTCTCTATGTTCCAACAAACTTCATTATCTATGAGTTTTGTTGTCAGTCCAGCAATTTTTTATTACTTTTTTGCATTTCAGTTATTTCTTTGCAAATATGAAGTCATGTAAATTCATTTGTAGCACCATGTCATGTAAAAATAGTTCGACTCTTAATTAAAAACAGTAAAAATGTAAAAATGAACATAAAGATAAAACACAGTACATTACATGAAAACAATTTAAAAAAAAACAACATTAGAAGTAACACAAGTTCAAAATCAGATTGATTAATAAATCTGGCTGATAGGACATTTTAGCAGATGGTCAGTATCTGCAAAACAACATTTTGTCAACAAACTATAGAACAATTTCAGAATAAAGTTCAAGTTCAGGACTTTAAATATCACATCATCCACCGAACCTAATATAATCTAAAGATCTAGAGAATCACAAGAAATCTCTGTATGTAAGGAACAAGTTCGAAAATCAATATTGGATGCTTGCTATCTGCAGACCCTCAGGCAACACTGCATTAAAACCAGGATTCTGTAAAAGAAATCACATCATGGGCTTAGGAACACGTCCATAAACCAATGTGAACATCACTGTGTCATCAGCAAATACAGATTAGAGCTCTGTCATGCAAAGAAAAAGACTCTTATAACACCTCAGTCTGATGACTCATGAATTGCTGGTTGCTTTTCTTTCTTTCTTTCTTACTTTCTTTCTTTCTTTCTTTCTTTCTTTCTTATGCTTAGATTATTGTATTATTGAGCAGATTGAGTAAGAAGCTGTGGGGACATTTCTAGCACATATAAGAAGTGACTTGTCGCTGAACTTTTGAATGAAAAATAAATAATATTAAAAATACATAATAATAGAATTGAAAACTGTTTTTATTTGAAAGGTTATTTTCATGTTTTTTTCCATCCAATGCAACAAAACCCTGATACAAATCTACTCTATTAGGTTCAAATATGACATTATTTGACATACCAGATCACTTCTACTTTGTTTTGGGGTTTTTTTAGCATGTTGGCCGTCTTGTAAAAATCTCCAGTCATATGGTTTTGGTTTGACATCACTGACATTTCATACATTTCCAGGAACTGTCTCTTGTTTTCTTGTTTTGTTCAATATTAAGTAACAAAATACTTGAAGGTGATATGAGACCATTTCCCCTAAATCACAAGTACTTATGATTGTTTGGAATTTTTTGGTATTTTAGTACCCTTTTTTCATGACAACTGAAATCAGTCGGTATGTGCTGAGTGTTACGTAATAGTGTACTTCTTCCCTCAGCCCAGCTCTGCATGTGTCTGTTTTGTATTTCACTTTCATAGTTACTGTGTGATTGTACTATGTGATTGGCAATATTTTTGTCCTTGTTCATTTTGACGCCTTAAGCAATACTTAACATTAATACATTTTTTGCGAGCTATAAACAGAGTCATATGACTCAGTTGTAACGAAAAGCATCAATTCAATTTGATAATGCACAGAAATATATCAAGAAATACACTGTTGTCTATGAAGCTGGGATAAAACATTTTGACTTGAATTGAAATTATTCTGACAATGTGATTTATTCTTGACTAAGTGTAACTGTAATCACTACCTGGTTAAGGTGATTACTGATGTGTATAAATAGGAATAAAAAGAGGAATATGTCTGAAAACAAAATTCTTCCAACTGTATGGGTAACAGTGTATGTAAAAATTGTGAGCCTTCCCATTGTGATGATGTAGAGTCATATATTTAGTATGTTTTTAGGGTGACTTTATGTTATGAAATTTTCCTTAAACAGTGTTAATGTGTATTCAGTGGTGTTCAATCCACCTGTACCTCAGGCAGATTCTGCCAAATCTTATTCATTTTCATTCCATGGACCCAAAGCCTTTTTATCACTCTATTTTGAAACAGTGGACTCAAAGCAAGTAGTGATTTTGCTTGTAGAATGGCTTCCTCATTTGCTTAGTTTGTTGAAATAAGATATTAAAACACCACAGTGACACAACAACACAGGCTGCTGTGTTGACACCATATGTCTGTGAACTCTGGTAGAGGCTTTAGGACTGTATGATGACAAGAAAATGAAGAGAAAATATACTTAACCCATAAAGACCCAGTGTTACTTTTGTGGCACTTCCCAAATTCCCATTTATTCTAATATTATGCTTTGTATTTGACATTTTTAAGTATAAATCAGACATTTTCCTATATTTAATTCACTGATCATGTAGATGTTCATAAAAGCTCAGATTAAAGTTGAGGGTCATTATATCAAAATCAGAGAAAATGGAAGAAAACATCAATTTTTCAGTTAAATCTATCATTATCTAAACATAAGCCAGTGTTTCCATCCACTGTCATTGATCCAACTCCATGGAATTTACTGGTGAATCAATGTTGTAGAAGATGACGATGTTTCCATGGTAACTACAGAGCCTCTGAACATCCAAATGGGT
>JAPQRP010000006.1:21962402-22004912 GCA_037367295.1 Apogon hyalosoma | reverse complement strand
GAGGAGGAAGGCAGGGTGGGGGGGTGGGGGGTGGAGAGGAGTGACATTGATTCAGAGATGAGCTCAGCTGCAAAGGCGTGGGCTGCTTTCCCTCCCCCTGCAGCTCTGTCTCTCCCCGGCTTGGCTGCTGTTAGTGTTTTGTTGTGACAGTGGGAAATCGCCTGCCTCAGTAGAATGAACTAGGAGAGCGCAGAGAGAGGCCGGCTCTCGCTGACATGGTGGGAGACTTGTTTTTCTGGAGCTTCTGCTGTCTCAGGCTGTGGAAAAAGGAGAAGAAGGTGAGGCTGCTCAGTGCTGCTGGAGGTTACCAGGGGGTCTTATGGGAGTGGAAGTGATCCTCAGAGTGGGCTGGTGAGGCAGACAGTCTCAAGTGGCTTGTTGAGTTGCTTTGCTGATGTACAGGCTTTTTTTTTAATGTTCATCTCTTTAAATTTAGTGATTATAAATGCACGTTGCTGTGTTTTGTGTGTCATTTTAATCTGGGTCAATACCGTGCCTTTTCACCGCAAGGCAATTCTTCTGCTATTTCATGTCATGAAAAACTGATGAGGCATGGCACGTGTGCTATTTTTAGAGAGTATTCTTCCTCTGATAAAAGTGGAATTCAAAGTGTGTCCGTGCATGTGTGTGACATGCAGAGATGACCTACAGTTGTCGTGTCTAATACATATGTCAGTGCATGGTGATGTTTTTATTTCCCACCAAATTGCAGGCTGCATTGTAAACTGTTTCCTCCTTTTACCACAGTGGATGTGAGACTTAAAGAGGAGGGACGAGGCTGAATACATTAAGAGGATTTCTGAAGCTGAGGTCTGTGCATGTATACTGTGCTACTGTACTGTCGGTGGCAGAAGGGGGGTTTCCATTCAGCGAGCTTCAATGTGATCTACTGTCCTCTGTCTAAGGCTTTCTGTGTGACAGCTTAAATGATATCTACTGTAAAAGTCTGTGGCTGCATCCTGCCTCCCTTTGACTTATTTCTATTCAAGCAGCCTAATGTTTCTGCTTATTATTGTGTTTTTATTTACCGGCACTCTAGGAATCCCCTCTGGCACATTTTTTGTACCTGACCCACATGGATCTCTGTCTTCTGGGAGTATCAGATGCCTAATGCACGTGTTGTTGATGCCTTCTCCTTAAAACATCTGCATGAGGTCACTTTTTGGTGCCTGGATCTTTAACTTGATGCTGATCCTGAGAGCAGAGCCACATATGGACTTTGTTTAGGCGATGAATGAGGCTTTTGGAGGAAAGTTCATTACATCAAGCGGGAGGCTGAGTAAAGCCAGAGCTCATATAATTTGATGAGGGTATTCAGAAGCACCTTCTGCATTGTTGATATGAGGTCATTGTGCCACATTTACCCAAAACAGAGTGAAGTCAGAAGGTTCAGCTAGTGTTTATGTGAGACTAGAAGATGTAAAGAATTCCTCTCGTGCATCTTGCGTGGTGTCTGTGTGACGTTTAGAGGATAAACAGAGGAACACTCAACAGTTTATTTACCTCCTCTTCTGCACCCCTTTTGGCTGCAACTGATGGAGCAAATGTGTGCACATCCAAGCCAAACTATCCTGGGGCATGTCACAAAAGGTCACAAAACCGGGAAAGTCTGCACAGTATTACACTCGGAAGATAAAGACAATTAAATTACCTGCTTGTAGACTAACAGTGTGCAGAGCTTTCTGGTTTTTCATGCTCTCTATAACTGAATTCAGACACAGATATGTTTTAAACTTAAACTGAACACCTACAGCATTTCCATTTTTCCTCACATTTAACATTTTACACGTTGATGTAGTGCAGATTGTTATATCTGTGACCAATAATACTTGTCAAGTTTTTAATATTGTTCTCTTGCGTTGAGCATCTTCTGGGTCACATGTTCTGTTCAGCATTTGATTATGCTGCTTGACAGATGCAGAATGATGGAAGGAAATTAGAAAATGTTGTGAGTAAAATGGGGAATGTGTAGGAAATGACAAGCACTGAGGGAAAAACTTGGAGCTAAATGATTAGATTAAAAACATGACATGTAACTCCATTTTCCTGACACTGTGTGCAAACTAATTATTGTGGCTTGTGATTTGATTACTCTGATCTCAACTTAGGAACAGTCACGACTTAAGGCCTGAAGGAGACATTGAGTGTCCCTGACTTATTACCAACACAGTTCTGATCTGTTAATTGTGACCAAGAGCATCAGAGCACCGTAAATTCCTCCAATTGGCTTAAAAGGGTCAGTTCGCACACACATAAATCACTAAACAAATAAACCCGAATGGGCCTGACACACCTATCAGACAAATAAACTGTGGACGAACATCCTCCAGCATCACTGACTTATTAGATTCAACGCATACAAAAATGCCAAACAGTTTGATTCAGTGTGACCATTGTACATATCTGCCTCAGGTTCTCCAAATGTTCATTTCCTAAAATGACTCTAGAGCTATTTCAATGCCATCCGCAATCAGTTAATCAATGTGAGCAGCTTTCTACTTTGAGCATTACCTTGAGTTACCTTATTTTGTCACTTTCTCATTTCAGAAAATTGCATGAATTTGGGACAGGCTGTGCAAAATTAGTGTGAAACCCAGAAAAATCCTTCAAAAATATTAATATAGAAATACTTCCTTTCCAAGCTTTGAATTTTTTATAGTGAAATAACCATTAAAGACCTTGAACTATTTTTGTCGTCACCTCCAAATAAATTTTTCTCTACATCTAATTTTTTCCTAAATGATTCATCACTATTTATCATTTTATCCTCTGTATTTCTCAGTGAAGAGCAGATATTTTCCTATATTTAATTTACTGATCATGTAGATGTTCATAAAAGCTCAGAGTAAAATCAAAGATTTGTATCAAAAGAGAGAAAACGGAAGCAAAAGTGACTTTTTCAGCAAAATATATCATTAACATGAAAACAAACGTCTGTAACCAGTGACATTAATCAAACTCCATGGGTCTTATTTGTGAATCAGTGTTGCAGAAGATGATGTGTTTCCACGTTCACTACAGAGGCTCTGAACGTCCAAATGGATCATATCTGATGCCACTGAAAAGCTGAGAAACTGCATTTTACCAGAATTATTTGACTCTGTTGAGAAGATTAGTGGTTGAAAAGTTATTAAACATTTTAGATCAATATATGCTTCTGGTCACTGGCAGCTCTTTACATGTTTGAGGGATGAAATCATAAAATGAAACAATCTAAGAAAGGAAAAATGACTGTAAATGCTTGATAGAAGTGTGAAAATATGACAATCACAAGTCTCTCTAGTCAACTCAGAGATCTCTTTTGTCCCTCTGCTCTATTATTAAGTCTTTATCTGTACATGTATGATGTTAAGGCACATGCATGGATCCTAGTTACTCTGCTGAACCCCCCCTCACCCACCCCATGGTCAGACCTGCACATGGGTCCGTTTGTTGTCACCTAAAGGGGCCACGAGGCTACACAACCAACTAACACAGTCATGAACAGGATGAGCTAATTCACAAATTGCAACTGGTGTGTTTATACATGTGACATTGCTTGAAACTCCTCTCTTTCACTTTGGTCGAACAGTCACATGGTTTGTGTTGAAGCCTCACCACTGTTTCTTTTTGTTTCTTTAGGCTGTCATTGTCTGGACCTCCAGACCTCAGAGTATAAGCATGTCCTCGGTGTGAGGACGGCAGCTGTCGCCTGTCAAATGTGGTTTTGGCTCAGAGAGGGTGTGGTGTCGGGGGTGTATGTGTGTGTGTGTGTGTGTGTGTGTGTGTGTCCTGCCTGGTAACCAAATGGCAGCTACAGTGTCAGGTTGTGCAGAACCACACATCCTTTTCATCTTTGTCCAGCTGTCCCCTTTTCCTGTCTTGGCCATTTTTAAGGCAACACACACAAACACACACACTGCCAAAAATCACAGCTATCCAAAACACAACAGCAATAAAGACGATTAAGTAAATGTTGTTTTTACCCCTAAAACCATGTCTTATTCCCGTGTCAAATTTTGGCTTTCAGTAGATTCTCGTTTCTCATTTAATTTATTCTGTAAGTTTTGCAAACTGCTGTTATTCTATTGTCTAAGTGTTTTGGCAAAATCAGACAGGCATTGTTTATGGCTGCTTTTATGAGGCTACTTGGACGACAGATAAAGAAATTAAGTCCGTGTAAGAGCCCAATAGCTACCTCATTCCCTTTCCTATTACACACCCATTATGTGTCTTGTTCCCTCTAGACGCTTTATGCTACAGTGATAAAACTCTCTGATGTACAGCCAGAAGGATAAAACAGTTTTTAATCTATGACAGGGTCAAGCTTTTGTTGAGAAAAGCAGGAACACAGAGGGTAAAAAATATTTCTCCTCAAAATACGCAACCACAGAAAGTCGGCCTATTAACATAGTTTTGGATGAAAGCCGAGTGGTGGCATGTTTTTTGGTTCTTAGCTGGAAGGCGCTGCTCAGATGGGTTAGTTAAAAAGCTGTTAATTAATATGCTTGTACGGTGACGTCCTTTGTGCAGCCTGGGGCCCTTGGCATGTGTTTATCTGTTTGTGTACGCTTGAGGTTTAGTGTTGCTCTCCCAGGAGGGTTGGGCTGACATATGGCTATAGACAATGATTTTATTGATCTTCACTTAAACATCCTTTTTTACTCATTTTATCTTTTTTTTTTTTTTTTAAAGTTTCAGTGACCATTTAGGTTGATGTCAGTTTAACTGGACTAAAGATTTGATGTCAAATCTGCATTTGTGGGTCAGAGGGTGATGGATGAGCCTTTGCATTATTTTTGTTTTTATGCTCTACTCATCTTTTTTTTTTTGCAACTAAGCATTTTTAATCAAGAATGTGGTCAGAAAAGCATTGCATTATCTTTTAAATTTACAGGAAGTAAAGTGTATGCAAATATCTGTGGTGTATTTTTTGTAGAATGTGCAAAATTCTTGATTTCACTGTTTCTGCTTAGCCTTTAATTGATTTCTCTTTGTTCGTCTCTCCTCTGTGCCATGCCCCTCCTCAGTCTCGCTTTGGTAAATTAGCATTGCAGATCCTTGCAGTTGAGAAGTGCCGTCGAGGGGCCCTCTCCTTCCAAAATTTTCTGCCACTCAAAGCAGAAAATGAAACCACAAGCACAGCCTCAAGGGAGTGAGCAGCGCCCGTGGACCCAACCTTTAGTGTTTAGCATCGTAGCTCATGTTTAATCATGACAGTCTTTAGCTGGTTGAGTGGGCGGTCATTTACATCGATGGGTGCAGAATTACCTGAAGGAGTTAAAAAGGGTCAATGTTGATGCATGTATATGTGAAGGTGCAGCCTCTTAATCGATTTGTCGGTCAATCGTAGTAAAGGACCCATGGATTTAACAAGCAGCAATAAAAGTTGGAGTTTATGTTATCCAAAGTAGGTGATGCACAGAGGATCTTTTCTGATAATCTGTGTTTTTTTTTAATCAGTTCACATTATCTGCTGTCAGGCTGATGAACGCACTGAACTCTCCACAGCATCATCCTCAGATCTGCCAGTGTGATTAATCTACTCTTTGCCTGCTTTGGTTTTTGGCCATAACTCAATTCCCTCTCTTGTTTGCAAAACTGGCCTGAGCCCTGGGAGCGATCTGGCAGGAACAAACTCAATCTCGCAGCTTGTAGCCTAACTCTGTATTGCCCTAAATGACCAGACCTCGCCCTACTTCTCCAGCCATTTATTAAAGCCTCATGTTGTTCCGGTCACAACAAAATACGGTTGTGAATTTTTGCCTTCAGATATTTGTTTTGTAGGTCACAAAACAATCCTTTGACTTTCCTATGTTCGTGCAATTGTAATGTTGTGTACATGGATATTTTTAATAAAGAAAGACTGAGATTAGGTTTTTTAAAACTGTGTCTTTGTCTTTGTTTATCTCTGGCAGGTTGCAGGAGAACAGAAATATCACCCAGAATGCTTCACCTGTCTGAACTGCAGGTCATTCATTGGTGATGGAGATACATACGCTCTGGTGGAGAGATCCAAACTCTACTGGTGAGTGTCTATGTGTCTTATGATGTCTACTTATGCAGTTTTGTCCTCTAAACTATGCAGTTTGTGGTATGGTTTTGTCCCCGGCATTTACCCACTACTTATTTTCTTTTTTTTTCTAATTAATTCTTTCTACTGCTGCAGTCTAATCCTCTGAAATCCCTTTGAAGTGACACCAAATCCACAAAAAGAGAAGAAACCAAAGTTGCCATGATTGACAATATCTAAAATTATGCAGCTTATTTTGGCCTTCAAAGACCTTGCCTATTATAGACGACTGTGCTGACAGTTTAGCTTATAGTGAGAAGTTTGGAGAATTATTCTGTTTTAGTGCAGTTATTCTCCTGTCACACATTTTGAAGTGATGACGGCAATGTGATATCACACATTGCCCAAGGGACATTAGATTAATTAGCTATATTCATTTCAATTCAAATATAATTATCAGTTACTGTCATGTTTTCTTTAAATCTAGGATAATCATAAGCAGCAGGGCTCTCAGCTCTAGTTATGAATGTTTCGTATACAGGTTGTTGATCTGTGTGGCTGAAGGCCTGTGTGACTGTCATTGGCCTCAGGCTTTAACAAACAGCAAGTACAATGTGAAGCCAGTTGCACTATATTCATTCATCCAGACAAAAAAGGGATTGTTCTGTCTGGGAGGAAGTTGGTCATGACTGCGTGATTGAGTAGGATCATTATGTTTATGGAGAGGTTTACATTACAAGGACCAGTTTCTTTCTGTGATTAAAAATAAATTATAACTTAACCTGCTCATCTCCATAAGTTGATTAAACAAGTTAAACAAAATAATGTGTGTCTAGTAAAAAGGGGGTCATTTAAACAAGCTTTTCCCAGAATTCTTCTTATTTTGAAGAAAAATAATCTTGTCCTAGTGGGTTTTGACTGATAAGAGGTCACTCTGACCATAAAATCAGAACAATGACTGCACAGTGTTTTCCAAAAATGAGCTAAAGCAACATCTTGTCAACAACATGTGATGCTGTGAAATCTGTTGTAATAAGAACTGGAAGTTCTCCTCATGATTGCATGCATAGCAGAGCCAGAAACCTCACGAGGGTTTCCATTTTCTGCAGATGAGTAACTATTTTTTTATAACCTTCTACTCTACATCTTCCTCTTGTCATGCCTCTGGCTCCAGTGGTCACTGTTACTACCAGACCATCGTCACCCCGGTGTCACTGCCAGACTCACCATGTTCACGGATCCCCCACACGGTCACACTCGTGTCCATCCCAGCATCCGCCGAGGGCAACAACGGGCGTAGGGGGCGTGGTTTCTCTGTGGCCATCGACCAGCCACTCAGTCCCACCAACGGCTTCAGTCCTGAACACGGACACACTGTCCGAGTGTCTCAGTGAGTACATCCACCCAAGGTTGTTTGTCTAGTGGATGAGGTGTCATTGTCTGTTTGTGTGTGAACATTCTTATTTTCAGCAGCAAAAGTCAAAAAGGAACAAAAAAGAGAGTTTAAGAGAAAAGCTGAGGAAGGTTTGCTTAACAGAGCAGAGGTGACAGATGAGATTCATTTAAAATAAATAACAGGGTGGAAGGAAAGAAAACCAGGAAAGTGGAAGCAATGGCTGTTGATATGAGCTGAGACAGATCCAAAGTCTGCATCCAACTAAAGGTTTTTTGAGTCTTTTCACAAGTATTGTTGTTTTCTTTTCAGGGTGGATGTTGACTGCATCAGCCCAGATGTAAAAAACTCCATTCATGTTGGGGATCGGATCCTGGAAATCAATGGGACGCCCATTCACAATGTCCCTCTGGATGAGGTATTTAACAGCTGCTTCTGCTCACATTGTTACAGAAATACACTATAAAAAGGCACACCTAGCAAAACACAGTTACTGTTTTTGACATTCTTTATATTTATTTACTTGTTGTATTTTACGTAATGAATTATATTGAGGTTTTTTTTCCAAATTTAATGTATTGCCAACTTTATTTACCTTTCATTCATGCTAATAATGCACAGTAAATTAACTGAACTGAAATGAAAATGCAAACAAAAATCTTGCACTGATTGAGAAAAAATATTTTTTAGTTAATAAACAGTAGAACAATTACTGTGAAGACAAAACATTAAAAGACCTATTAAGCATAGAAATCAGAGTTATTTTCTTAGATAACTTTAAATAGACCCATTTTGTTCACATTAAGATAAGGTTCAATTTCACTCTGAACTTAAACACAACCAAACTGATAAAGCATTGTTATGTGTCTCACATCTATTAGATATATCATTGCTGTTCTAATTTTGGACTGACCTGTTGCCCTGCAGATTGACTTGCTGATCCAGGAGACGAGCCGGCTGCTTCAGCTCACCATCGAACACGACCCTCACAGTCAGCAGCGAGATGGGGGTTCTTCAGAGGCCGAAGAGCAGGTGGACGGGCCCCTGTCCAGCCCTCTGTCAGAGGACCCCAGCCCCATCCTGCCCATCACCCAGCCCCCAAATCCCAACATCAGCAACCTCAGGTCCCGCATCATCTCGTAAGAAATCTCTAAAAGCTGCCACCTTTTTTTATCAGATTTTCAGTTGTACATTTTTAACCATTGCAGTACTAGCAGATGTTTCAGCACACATCTTATTAATCTTTAACTCTCTGCTTATTGCTCCTCTCATCCTCCAGGCGGAGCTATAGCATCGACAAGTCACCAGGCTCCAGCAATGCAGCTTCTCCCATCTCACAGAGGAAGGATATCAATCGTTCAGAGTCACTCCGCGTCGTCTCAAATCGTACACATCGTATCTTCCGCCCATCTGACCTCATCCACGGAGAGGTGCTGGGGAAGGGCTGCTTTGGACAGGCTATCAAGGTAGAAATGTTAAGTCATATTCATCATGTCCACAAGATGGCAGCATTGAGTTATATTTGAGGGAGAGAACATATGCATGTTTCAACATTGCATTTGTATTAAGTAAATTTCACACCACAGTATGATGTCTCCCAGCTTGATGCTTACTCTGACTGATATTTACCACCGTTTTAGGTCACACACAGGGAGACAGGGGAGGTGATGGTCATGAAGGAGTTGATCCGATTCGATGACGAAACACAGAGAACATTCCTGAAAGAGGTGAGTAGGAGAGAACCATCACTTATTTCTCCATCAAGGTTTGGAAAATGTAGTTTACTGAGAGGCTGAGTCAGTTCACTCCTAATGGACTGATGAAATCTCACATAATATGTACATAATCTATTTCCTTTTATAAAAATGCAGGGTTATTGATGGTTCAGAACTGGATTAAGTCTGTAAATGCAGTTAAATAATAAAGTACTAAGAGTGAAGTTGCAGGTTTAACTTCCTGGACCAGCTGGAGAAATCTGGGCTGGAAGAAGAAAGTAATAATGCGAGGAAGATTGTAGTTAAAATTAGCCGCTCCACTCTGTGAATGTAGGGCATGACTGAATAAAAAATAGAAGAGTTCTCTCGCCTGAATAAATAAAAGTTAAAATACACTGAATTTAGATGAAATAGATTGTTCTCTGTCTTAACAATCATGGATGAGCACAGTGTATTTTACCTCCCACACAATAGTTTTTGTAAGGTTATTTGAGAGGTGGCTTAACTCAAAGGCCCCTTTTTTATTTTTAGGTCAAATTACCCTGTATGTGGGTGGAGGGCTTGCTTTATTTGAGGTGATCTCTGTTTGATGTTAGTATCTTAGACTCATTCATCCAGTTAACAACCCTTTAATTGAAACGTTAGAAGTTCAGGAAAATTATTCCAGCATGGGACTGTTTACGTACGGTCTAAGTTGTATTAATGGGTTAAAGAAAACAGGGTCTTCACTTTGTAATTGGTGCAGAAGAGTTAAACGTTCAGCTATAAAACAACCTCCAACCACAATGGGCCTGGTTATTACTCCTGCAGGCTGTTGTGTTTGTAGGTGGCCACAAGTCAAACAGTATCCGCATTGTGTTTTTAGCTGCCAACATCTCTGGTAAAGATTAAGATAAAATACAACATTTTAGAAAGAGACATCATGAGACTTGAAGGTTAAATATTTCAGATACTTTTATGGGTGTGATGAGAGTCTGTCTCCTCCTCCACAGTCGAAGCTCAAGGGTGGAAAATGTTTTATGAGGTGCCAGAGCAGTACTTTAAAGCACATTTACTCAGTAGTTTTACCACAGCAGAGGGGAAAAACTGAAACATTTTAGCATACTGAATCCATTTAATATTTAATGATGAAAGAAGTTAAAATCAAGAATGGGCTGAATAATAATAACTGAAGGAAACAAACACAAAATTTGCAGTATTAGAAAAAGGTTGTATGTTGAACGTAGATACATGGTGCTAAAAATATCCAAAAATCATCAGATGCTTTTAAATAAACTGAAAAGATTCCTCTCAAAAGTCAAACACTTAAAGATTTTTTTTTTCACAGTGAAAATACAACATACTATACATGCATATACATGTATACAGTTACATATTAATGAAAACAGTCAGGAAAGGCACATTTATTTGTATAGCATAATTCATACACAGGGCAATTCACAGTGCTTTACAAAAAGAGACAAATTAAAAACACACAATTACTATTAAAACATAAACAATAAAACATAAATAATAATAATCAGTTAAAATAAAATAAAAGAGAAAAGTGCAGACAGAACACTTTCAGTTGTTTTATGCACAGTTGAGCAGAGCTGTTTTCAGCCTGGACTTAAACATTGTCAGACAAAACTATAAAATACTCTGTTAGGAGCTGTTTTTACATCATTAGTTGAATATGGTATATGATGTGAATTAATTTTCTGAATTAGAAAGAATAAGGGAAAGAAGAAAGAAGTGTTGAGTTTATAAATATTGACCCCAACAAAGCCATGTGAAATGTAAAGGAGAGGGGTCAGTAGTAAAGACAAAAATGATGTAAATAATGAAAACAATTGTGGAAATGACATAAATATTATAACAAGACAAAAATGTTATGCATAAAAGACATTCAAAAGACATGAAAAATTATATAAAAGTAAAAAATGAAACAGGAAAAAAACAAAATACAAGGTGCAAGATTAAAATGATATACATTGACCTAAGGCAATTCATGGCATTTTTTGTGGTAACGTTAGGAAACACAAAACTCCTAATCTGAAAGTTTGGGACTCATAGTAACAGAATGATGAAGTGAGTGATTTTTCTCAGGTTTTAAGCAGATCATGTTGTGCAGCGTCTCTACACATAAGCAGAAGGGTCTGCCAAGGCAGAAGGGAACCAGAAAATAAAGTTCATTATTTCTCCATAATAATACATTTTCCTCCCCAGCAATACCAAACAGAGCAACCAGAGGATTTGGTTCCATTCAGACATTTAATAATAAATGTCCGAATTCCTTATTCTATGTCCATAGAATAAGGTGTGAGAGAGGGACTTTTGCCATAATGCTAGTTTCTGGCAATATGTTAGATACTTAGGCTTTGGAGAGATGAGGCATGTGACCTGTTTTTTTACTGCCCTGTCTTTACATTAAAAAAAATGCTGTTTCACCAGGTGAAGGTCATGAGATGCCTGGATCACCCCAACGTGCTCAGGTTCATCGGCGTCCTCTACAAGGACAAGAGGCTCAACTTCATTGCAGAGTACATAAAGGGAGGCACGCTGAGGGACATCATCAAAAAAATGGTATGAAGGAAGTGTGTGCCTGTAGAAATGTGTTTGCATTAATAAGGAAACTGGAGTCTGTTTAGGAGCTTGAGTAAAGTTTTTGACATAGCATCAATAATTGTGTTACAGGACAGTAACTATCCCTGGAACCAACGGGTCAGTTTTGCCAAAGACATAGCTGCTGGCATGGTGAGTTCACGGACAAGTCAAAAATCTGGTTAATTGTAAAATTTTGTCAAGAAAAAAGCTTCATCTAGTTTAGATATGTGTTGGTAAACAGAGGTGCATTATTTACATATTAGCCTCACTGCTGGCTCCCCCTAGTGTTCATATTTGTGATCTACAACCATTTTACTTATACATTGCACAGTATGTTCCACCCCCTCTATGGAAATCAGAGCTTGAATTCCTACAGGATTAGACCATGGATTGATAAATGTTCCCTTGATATGAGTACAATAATGAATGCCATGCATGACCGGATTAGTCCACTACGCTACTTGAGATGAAACAAGGCAGGATTGTTCTTCAAGCACTGAGCTTTAGATTACCACTTAAGCCCTCTGTTTTTTTCCTCTTCCTTTTTTTCTTTTCTCTCTCTCTCTATTTTCCTATGTGTCCATCTGTCTGTCATTCAGACATACCTGCATTCCATGAACATAATTCATCGGGACCTAAACTCACACAACTGCCTCGTCCGTGAGGTAAGAACTCCTCTGTATATTCGTACACCTGTGAAGTATGTTTTCTTTGAGAAGTTGATCCTGTCAATTGCCAAGACACTTCAGAGACAAAGAGCTTTGTTAACAGTGGGCTGAGCCCTCTTGAAACACAATCGATGTGTAACACGCAATTCAAACTTCCATGTTAACCTCATCAAACAGAGAAGGCATTGTACATGTGTCATGAAAACAACAGATCTGTGTTGAGCTCACATCTGAAGTGTGGAAAAGCCACACTAAAGACTTGAAGTTCAACTCTTTAACCTCTGCAGACCCAGGAAAGTACAAGTTTTGGGTTTTTTTTTTTAATTAAATAATTGCCTATATTGGAAACATCAGGATGCAACAGTTTTTTCAGATGCATTTTTAAATTATTTTTATGGAATGTCCTTTGCACTGGGTCTTAGGAGGTTAAAGTAGCAGAAACAAATACAGTTGTTCACAGGGTTCCTGTATGGTCTTAAAAAGTTTTAAAACTCTTAAGTTTACAAATCTGCATTTAATACCTTAAAAAAGTCTTTAAAAGATATTAAATTTGATATGGTAGGTCTTTGGTTATGTTGCCATGAACTTGTTCACTGTATTGTGTTTAAATGTGTCTGTTAAATGTCCAAGAAAGTAATGTTGGTCTACTCAGTTCCACCTGTTCCGACCCGACAATTTACATTGAATTTGGAAACAATTATTGCTAACTTTGCAGCCCCCAGTGAGAAATGATCACAGAACTTTCACCCCAACACATGTACAGCCGTCACATGAGAAAGTTGACTTTGGGAACTTTAAGGGATGGCTCGCAAGCAAAAAGCGAGCATGAGGAAGTGTAAATTTAATAATGTCTGGGTGGAGAAAAGACCATTCTCGATCTGGTTGACATAAGGTGAGAGGAACAGCTGTGAAATGGGCATTCAATTCTGTTTTAAGTAGTCTTAAAAAGTCTTAAATTTAACTTGTAGAAACCTGTAGGTACCCTGTGTTCAGTTACTGTTTTTACCTCCTTTGCACCTCATATTTGTAATATAGACATGTATTTTTTTTGTTTGATTGATTGATTCTTTTATTTTCATGTCATGCACACAGTGTGCACAACCCTCGTGGTTTTATAAGACACCAAAAGTACAGATGCAGCGGTCAAACATTTTATTCCTTTCATTATAAAATTACAGGTTCTTTTACAGCTTGGTCTTAAACAAAATATACCGCCTCTCTCCCAAGCTTGGCAAATAAAATCTGCCACAAAAATGGTTCCCATCCTGAAGCACAAGTCAAGTTTTTTTTTTAATCACCCATCCAAAAGAAATCAACAGAAAATGAAGGCATTTTATTAATGATTGTATCCTTTATGTCTTAGTCGACACAACAGTAAAATAATCTTGTTTTCAGTTTTACATATTGTTTGACCTGTAGCATAATTGCTAAAATAATATTTTTGTCAAATTGTGATATTTGCATAAAATGAAGCAGCAGTTTTAGGAGAGTAAAGTTACAGAGATATCACAATTTGGCCAAAAATATGACTTAGGCAATTATGCTATGAGACTAATGACATCTGTGGCTTCAAACCTGCTGGTCTCTATGACCAATTGTGATGCAGTTATTCTTTATGAAATAAAACATTCATGAATTCTGTTTAAAACCTATTAACAGACCATTTTTCTCTGTTGTGGAAAAATATTTTGGTCGTAGCCATGTCCAGGGTGTACCCCCACCGTCATTGAATTTGGTTCTATGTCTGTGTTGAACATCACATTTAAGTGTATTTTTTAATTTGTCTGTATGTAGAACAATACAGTTGTTGTAGCAGACTTCGGGCTGGCACGACTTATGGTGGACGACAAGCACGAGGAGAAGCTGTCACAGGGTAAACTGCCCGGCCTGAAGAAGCCCGACCGCAGGAAGAGGTACACTGTGGTTGGAAACCCATACTGGATGGCTCCAGAGATGATTCACGGTATGGTCAGCTCACTAATACAAGTATTCTTATCTTCCTTACAGTAAACAACATATTAAATGTGCCTTCATTTCTTATCAGGGAAGAGCTACGATGAGAGAGTAGACATCTTTTCCTTCGGTATCATGTTGTGTGAGGTGAGTAACTCTCCTCTCCCTGTATAAAAAAATAACCACACAGTCATCTAGAATTTCAGAGCGGATGTTGTTTGATAAGCAAAACACAAACTGCTTCATAGGTTTTCGTGAAAGTTCATATTTTGCAGCGTACTGCACATTTTGCATAAGTTGCTTTCCTTGCAATTCAACAATAAATGCTTTAAAACCTTTAAAAAAAAACCCTGGATGATTAGGTGATTTAGTACTTGTTGTAGTGTTGTCTGCCATCAGACAATGTTTCCATGTAGATTAAAGATAGGTTCAGCTTTCTAAAATGTGTACATCTTCACTTGACTCCTCTTTTGCATCTGTGGGCACTGATGGGCAAAATTTTCCAGTAAAACCTGTCAGAAATGCAAAGTTTTGTCAAATGTTTCAACTCTCAATTTATTTTACGAGGGAAAAACTGTGTTTCTCAAATTTCCATCCTCCCAGTAAAGCTTTCCAGGACCCAGAAAAGCAGAGGATAGACTTTCCGAATAAATGTCCAATGTGTGTTGAGCTATGAGCCTGGTTTCATACCGTCCACATAATTTGGGCTTAACAGTTTGGTTCAGTCACTCAGAAGCCCCAAAATATGACTTCCCCAGATGGGCACCATTAGTCTGAGAATAGGGTAGGGATTAGAGAGAGCAGAGAGGCAAAGTTGTCTTCATGTGGCTACTAACAGGCAGGCAAACAGTAGTTGTGGTCTGTTTGGAGTAATCAGCCTGGGACTGGAGGGTTTATTGGTTTTCAGCAGATTCTTCTGACACTTCGGTCTTTAACTCTTCTATGTCTTTCTGTGTTTTTCTCTTGGGCTTCTACAGATCATTGGCCGGGTGAATGCAGATCCAGACTACCTGCCACGAGCGGTGGACTTCGGGCTCAATGTGTCTGGGTTCCTTGAACATTACTGGCCCCCCAACTGTCCCCCAGCTTTCTTTCCCATGGCTGCTGTTTGCTGCGACCTCGATGCAGACAAACGGTCAGACATCTACATTAGATTAACACTGATTATGTTAACTAAAGAGGAAGTTAAACATACACCCTCTCTCATTTGAGCGTTAAAGATTTACTGAGGTTTGTGTCTGTCCCACCATAGTCACTGGGTTCAAGTGTGGAGACAAAGACAAGTGAAAAACAGTCAGTAATAGTCAGTAATTCATCCATCCATCTATTTTCTGAACTGCGTAGTCTTTGTTAGGTCAGCTGGACTGCCAGAGCCTGTCCTGGCTGTAAAGTAATTCTAATAATTCATTTTTACAGTTTTTGTACTTAAGTAAAAATAATAATACTACTAATAGAATTACAACATGTTCTGTGCAGCACTACAAGAAACTGATAACATTGACATAAAATGAGAAAATGAAAAAAAAAAGAATTAAGATACTATTCTCTTGACTTTTAAATGTACTGTACGTACAGTGTATAGCCTCAAACTATCTGAATGGATACAGTATTTTCTCAGAGTTTTCTTAGTTTCCCAGTAAGTTTTAATGTGTTTTGAAATGAAATATCTATTGAGAAAAAAAAAAACAGTTTAATTGTAAAATCACTTGTGAATAATTAAACTGACTGAACTCACTAGTTATATAAGGGTCAGGCAAGTTTATTTATACAGTGCATTTGATATATAATTCAGTGTGTTTTACATGAATAAATAGAACATCCAGAATAAAATAAAACAAAGTGCTTAAAAATGCCATTAAATATCATTACAATTAAGTACAGAGTACATAAAATCATAAAAGAGAATAATAAAAAGAAAGTTCAAAAGATACAGTACTACAAAATTACTTGATAAAAAATTTGGACAAATCTATGCTCACCTGACAGTTTTTTAGTCAGTGTTTTGAGACTAAATATGATTTTTTTTTAAAGTCTAATACATTAATCATAAAATCACTATTGAATCAAAATGACTTGAATTAATTGAGATCCCTATCTCCTCTGCTGTATCCATCCCCAGCCCTGCTTTTTCTAAACTGGAAGAGTGGCTGGAGAACCTGAAGATGCACTTGGACATCGGTCTGCCCCTGGTGTCTGAACTGGACCAGATGCACAAGGCCTTCTGGGAGAAACACAACGTCACACGGTCTGAAAACGGCCTGCACACCCACCCTGAGCAGCCGGAGTAGGACGGGACAGGAGGGATGTGAAGTTAGAGTTAACCCCACATCGGTGGAACACAAAAGCATTGTCTGTGGTCATCTGTGGCGGCCGCCTGTGTTGTTGCCGCTGCAGTGGCTGGAGTTGCTTTGTTAAAGGGGGGAGTTAAGACTCCTCCATGATTGAAGCAGATGCTGTTGGTGTAAGCTGGCTCAGGCTTAACGATTAGACTCAGGGGGAAAAATGTGGATCTTAAAAGCCACCTGTGCGAGATGCACACACATTTTAAGTCAAATCCAGACATTCACTACGATAGCTTGATTCTGCTGCATACGAAGCTAAAGTGGAACATGTCATATGCAATCAGACCCAAGTTTCAAATCATGACCCAGCTCTTGAATCGTGTAGAGTTAGTATTTTTTCCATCACTCAGTCCATTCAAGAGTCTTTACTGTAATACTGTAATGTATATATTCATGTGGATACAACAGTCCAGAAAACAAAACATATAGAGCAAGTGTACAGTCTTCTCACTTAAGGCTTCTTCAAGGTACATTGTGCAGTATGTGTTCCTGTGTGTGAGTTTGCTTTGGGTTGATTTTGCGTTTGGTTTGGTTATCAAATCTGAACTGATGAAAAATTGAAAAGCAAAGGAGCTCCTCTGACACCGAAGACACAAAGGTTTACATAAACAGTCACTTGTACGAGTCATACAGAACCTTTCTAGCTTTAAATAGCTCATTGAAGAGTGCATGGCTGTAAATAACGCTGTCAGGTCAAATCCTGGTCCAACATGTACCCGTGACCTCTTCTGGTCTTCATCTGTTACTGACGTGTCGGAGCGCTGCCTCTCGCCTTCTGTTTTTCTGTAGCACTGACTTAACTTTGAGGTACAAATCTTTGGCCATAATTTGGTGCATTATCTCCAGATTTAAAGACCTGTTAGTGCATCTCATTCATACTTGTGGAGCATCTCATGCGTTCAGTCTCAGTGTACATAGCCAGAGACACTGTAAATGTTTTAAATATTGTAAATGTACAGACATATTTTATATACGTATGCTACATTGCCATATTTTTATTGGCTGACCACTTCAAATTAAGGAGAGTAAAAATTCAGTTAAAAGGGCAGAGATGAAAGTGTTACTGTTTTATTTTATTTTTTTCATTAGTCACGGCACATGCGACATCTCTTACCCTCATTTCACGTTACATTACGTCATTTCCTGCATTTATAAGTATTTGTCTGATCATCTTGGCGTTTTCATGCAGCTGGAAAAAAAATCATATTACTGATCACATGAAATACTTGGACGGCACTGCTGCCCTCTCCAACACCAGTCCAAACTTTAATGTACTTTAAGTGATGAGAGTTTTGAGGGCAATCAACCTTTAATTATTCAGTCGTCTCATGTATGTACTGTAGTTCAGGTTTCAGGTACTGCCTCATTTTGTCCACATTTCCGTCTCTCCTCCTGTGGATGACCCACTGTTTGTTTACATGTAAATGCTAGCTGTAAATATCCCTGCACATATGTGTCTGTCCTAACACCTGTCCGTGTGCGTCGCAAAAATATCACACTCCTCAGAAATAACCCCTTACACTGTCAGATTTCTCTCTTGCACCTTCTAACATAATTTTTCCGTCTCTAACCTTAAAAAAGAAAATGCTTTTTAAAATTTCCAGCTGTTGTTTTCACGAGCTGCATGACGTTCTAGCTAGGTCTGTTCAGCTTCCACACCGAGCTATTTTTGTCTCTAAATATTGTGACTTTAACTACAAACTACAAATGAAAGACAAAAAAAGTCGACAGGCTTAAAAAGGAAAAAGGAGGAGAAAAAAAAAAAACACACAGCATTTCTTTTTTATATGTAACCACTGAAATCTTTTTCTATAGATTTGAGTACTTTAATTTGCACTATATTACCAAACGGCTGGTTGAAGCCATGTTTGTTGAGTTCTTCTCTTGGGCTACTTGTGATAAGGAAATAAATATATTGGTTCAGGTTGTTATATGAATGCAAGACACTGATAGAGCCTTTCAACTGTAAAAATGGGTTCTGGGAAATGTATCCTCTTGGTAGAAAACTGGACTGCTCATTATCATCACCAGTAACCTTGGGGTTTCGATACTTATAGAAGGATGGATCACATTATGAAAACACTAAAATGCATTATTTTTAAGACTTCTACAGCAGTTCTTCATGTCACGTTCAGCAGCTTCAGAGAGTGATGATTTGTCAGTGTTTGCTACCAAGAGGATGTGATGTCCCGGCTCTGCCTGCTGCCTACAGACTGGTCCTTTGTGAATGATGTTCTGTGTTGTTCCATGTATGATGCCCACAGAGGCTGCAACCACTGATGGTCCTTTCAACAGCAGAGCACTAAACCGGCCTGTCTCACCTCTCACCTCCTCATCGTACTCTTTTGGCTCAGGGCCGTAACTTTCTGGAACTGTGTCACAATTCCGCTACTTCAGCAGCTTACTAGAAAAACCGTATTCAGTAGTAACAGTGAGACTCAAAACAGCATGCAAACTTCTGTCAATATATAGGCTGATAACACAAAAATATGCTTCTGTAAAGTGTGCCCCTCCTGGTTGATGTGTTGTCCGTGGGCATGTGCTGTACATATTTCTGTCTCCATTCCTGTCTGAGCCATGTCGAGCATGTTAGATGTGTCTGTGAGGATGTGTTGATGATCTATGAGAATGTTACCGCAGTACTTCTTTGCAAAGGATCGTTACCTCTGAACAATGCTGTGCCTTTGTTGTAAGCTAGCCTTGCCAACGACTCGAAAACGTGAACTGATTTCCTTTTTTATGTATCGTAAGTGCAAGCCTGATTCAAGTGGATTGAATTTGCTGATACTTTGTTGTATGAGATTTCATCTTGTTCTGTATCATATTTATATTTTCCAGATCTCCATCGTCAGTTTTGATATTTTAAAATTATATTTCTTTTTTGTCTTATTTAATTTTTTACACAAGCTGTGAAAACAATACTGCACTTTAATCCTGAACATTTAGAATCTGAGGAGGCGACTGTTTTGTTTTGTTTTGGTTTTTTTTTCTTTTGTCACAGCTAAAAATAAAACTGTTGCTCCTTAAACAAAACAGAGACTCTAAAGTGTGTTCATTACTGCTAATATCTCTTCCAGTCTTGGTGTGTCAAAGAATGCTATTGCTAAGTAACAGTATATATGATTATTAACCTTTGTTTATATTTGTGCCACTAAAGCACACAGAGATCTAATTTAGATAACTCCAATAACAGGGACAAATTCAGCTTTACTGCAACTGTAAACCTGCATTATCCTCCTGAGACCCAATAAGTAAACATTTTTGCCATTTTACACTAAATAATTGCATTAATTGGAAACAGCATGACTCAACTGTTTGTTTTTTCAGATACTTTTTTTTTCATATAATGTCCTTTTCAGTGGATATTTTTTTAAGTGAAGCTGTGAAACTTGTCCACTACAGAGGACAAAAATGCATTGCTGGGTCTCAGGAGGATATACCAAAAACTGTGGATTATATTAAATGGTAAAATAATGTTTCTTTACACTTATTAACAGCCACCAGATGTCACTGTCTTTCTCTGCAGTCAGTGTTATAGTCAAAACATGGCAAAATGCTAAACTTAATGGCTGCTGAAAATAACTGCTGCCTCTATTAATGATATTTAATGTAGTGGAAAGGTCTTTGTTGGTTATAACCTACAGCACAGAGCAGGTAAAATAATGCTGACTCACCTTCAACAGGTCATTTTTTCATTTTCTTATAGGGGAGAGGGGGTATAGATGGAACACTTTGCTTCAGCACCAGTAATTCACTTATTGTTTGATGTTGAGCTCTTAAATTTTTACTCACATTTGTCAAACTTTTACAAGAACATCACAAACCTTGTAAGTTAATGTTAAACACATGGTGTCTCTGTTACAAACCAACCCAATTACTGGAGTTGGTAACAGTTCAGTAACAAATGTAAAGAACCTGTACTATGTGACAAACCTCAAAAAGAAAAAAGTTATTGAGGTGAAAGAACAGTTGTCTGCTTGAAAAACCTTCCTTAACAGTAGTTATGCAAAATGAAAATTTGCAACAACAACAAAAAACTATGTGGAAACAAACACTGAAGTGAAATTGATAGTTAATGTGAGTGTAACATGAGCCAGAATTTTAGTCGGAATGGAAATTTTAGCATTTTATTTTTTATTGACAAAATATGTGCTGTTAGTTGCATGTGGAAGATGGTTTTTCCAGTCTTTACGCCTGTGTTTCAACCCACCCATCACTCAACATTTAGTTTAGTTGTATTTGAAAAAGGTAAATGGAGAAACATACAACATATTTAACTTAGAAACTATAGTTTTATCTCATATGATTTTATCTGCAGATGTTAAAGTCTTCTTTATCTTTATTTCTATTTTTAGTGTATCTACATGGGACTTTTTACAGCCTTGAAATTCACCATTTGAGATAAGGGAGGGGGATACTCATATTATATCTATGTTATCCTATACTGGTTGGATTGGTGGTGTTCTAGTTCTGGTCTTGCAAAGCCAGGTCTATCTCCATGCTTCATTAACACTATGCCAGTTCTTTAGATCGGTCTGGAACAAACCACTATTGTTCTGGAACAGGGGTATCTGGGCTGTTGGGTTCAGTGGCTCTATGGACAGGATGCTGAGACAATGTACTAGCCAAATAGTGTCAGGGGATTTTAAAAAAAACAAAAAAAACCCAACTTTATTTAATAAGGAAAAACTCATCATTAAAATTCTCTTTGATACATATCATAGCCAAGATAGACAGAAGCACATACACATCTACAGCATATTAAATACTAGGCAGAGAGGGCCATGTTGTTGTATAAACCCTTGATGATTTTTTCTGTACATTTAACCTTTCCCAGGTCACCACTTATTGCATTATTACGCTCTGCATTTTGCATTTTTCAGTGAAAATCAGGTATTATCTTACATATCAGTCACTTATCATGTAGATGTTCATAGAAGCTCAGAGCAAATTCAAAGGTTATTGTACCAGAACAGAGAAAACTGAACAAAATGTGACATTTTCAGTAAAATAGATGATTAACTGAATGTATAAAGATAGGTCTGTATCAAAATACATATGATTTACTGATAAATTAATGTTGCACAACATTTGCATGCTCACTATGGACTATAGACATTATAAGACTAAATCGTTACATATCATGTGTCTGTCAATTTTTTATTTCCAGCGTATGTAGCTGCAGACTGTATGGGACTACAGATTCATACAGATAGAGGGAGGGAGGAAAATGACAATCCTGCTGTTGCATGAAATATTCACCCCTCATGTTACAGCCATCAGGGGTGCCTTAAGAGAGAAAAAAGTGATGACGCTTCTAAAGCCCATAACAAATTCCCTGGAGAATAATAGACTATTAATTATTTTTTTCCTTTTTTTTTTTAAAATGTTTTTTTTAATGAAAGTTATTAACCTATCATGTAATCTATCTTTTTTTTTTTTTTTTTTTTTTTTTTGCTTCACATGGCACTAATAATCATTAGTTTTGTTTCGTCTTTGACAAAAAAAAAAAAAAATTAAATTAAAGAATAAAATCCAGTGACATCCCCCACCCCCTCTCTCTCGCTCTTTATTTCATGATGTGGTTTGTCCAGGTGCCAGAGGTCCTGACTGATGTTAGTACATATACTAAAAAAAGACCAAAAAAAGACCAAAAAAAAAAAGCCAAAACTGTTATAATTTAAAAATATTTTTAAAACAGCTCAGTTCACTTCGTTTGAGATGTTGGCTTTAATTTTTTTTAACTATTTTGCTTTAGTTCTATATTTGTATTTGTGTGTTTCTAAGTCTTTCACGTGTTTTATTCGTGCACAGTTGTTTTTAAAGTGCTTTATAAATAAAGTTTGACTGGATTGGATTGGGAAACGTTAATGTGGCACCTTACTCATCAGAGTCGCAGGAAATCATAAAATAAAAGCAAAATATTGATCCATTCCAGCACGTGATTATATTTTGGGGATTTGTCTTGAAGTGTTGGGGCCCAGAAGTTCTTTTTTGTTTGTTTGTTTTTTGTCCCTTACCCAATGGAACAAATTCCACATGTCATGTAGCTAATAAGCATTTTTTCTGTGAGGTTGCGTGTGTTCGCAGGTTATGACTGTGTGACGCAGCAGTGGATCTCTTTGTGGCACGTCGACCTCCCTTTTTCCCAACGCAGGTGCACGTGACCCATCTCCCATCACATCCACGTGCGATTGTTTTCATTCCGCGCGCTGCTGCAGCCGCTGGTGTCTAGTGACGTCAGGCCCTGGCTGGAGGCTCGAGAGGCTGGCTCTGTCAGTTTGAGCGGCTCGAGCGGAGTATCTGTGTGTGTTTGTGTGTGTTTGTGTGCGTGCGTGCGCTCCGCTGCCAAACGCACACTCACACCCACGGGGGACGGGTTTGTCCGGTCACACACCGACACACCGACTACCACTTCACCGCAGTTGAGCTCAGACCGTGAGAGGAAATTAAAGGAAATACCGAGAGGAAGAGGAGGAGGACGCGTGAGTGAAAGTTTGAAGATGGAACATTCGTCCAGCAACAACCGGTTTCGGTCCGCAGTGTTCAATCACGGTGAGTGTTCCCGTGTCCTCTGGGTGTTTATATACATATATATATGTATATGGTGGCTTCTCTCCTCAGCTGACCCACAACCAACCCTTCCTCTAAAACCGAGCTTTTATTCATTGAGGAGCCGTAGCCTGCAGACGCCGTTAAAACACAGCCGTCTCTGTCCTCTTATCTTACCCAGGGGTCACATTTAATTCATGTTTGTCCGCTGATGGATGCGGATGATACGCGTACAGCAAATTCACAGGGTACATTTAGTTCTGCAGGACGAAAATCCCTGAAAAGCCTGGCAGTTTGAGCTCCACACGGGACGCGGCAGCAGCAGGCTGTAATTCTGCAGTTATGCAAGAGTGGTACCAAGACTCGCCACACTAAACTATTTCTGGACCATGAAGATAGAGCTGCGCCGATAAACTAAGGCTACAGCCGGATGGAGAATTCACATGAAATGCCACAACGACTCGCCCCATCACAATGTTTGTGTTTAACCTAAAGCAGTCCTACAACAAGCATTTTTGTGTCAGGCATTCTTGCTCTTCAAAGTGGCATGGCTATAATAGAGAACTTGAACCACTTAAAATAATCTCAGTCTTTTTTTCTTTAGAATTACATGGCATTTACATTATGGCATTGCTTTTTCAGTTGCTGCCGTAAGTGTTAACACCATTATCAGCTCATTTGACACTTTTCACTGTATGTGGAAACTGGTCTTTTACAGCCCCCATACCTTCTCTCACTGCAATCCTTGTCTGGCATGTGTGCACCTTTTCACATCTCATGAGCTCCCATCTGTGTAAATAACATTCTCCAGTCTCATGACAGACTAGAGGCTAAAGTCACACTGAACCTGACTTAACTGCTGATCGAGAGAGGAGATAATGGGAGAAAGGAAAGTTCAAATTAATGAGAGGTATTAAGTGCTCAGTCAGATACCAGATATCACATGTCTTTTTCTGTGCAGATTTTACTTTAGAATGTGTGCACAAATTCATGCAAAGTTTGCCAGACGTCTAATTCACTGCCCATGATTCACTACAAGTCAGTGCTTCAGACTAATGAAGTAAGAAGAAATGGCATTGCAGTCCAAAACATGAGGCAAAAAAACTGAATTAGTTCATTTCATGTGGTAAAGATAAAAAGGATAAATCAAAAGTCCTGTGTATGTTTGGCTGTGTTTAATGAGAAACCAAGGTATATCTCAAACAGACCTGACAGTTATTCCCATACAGGCGGAATCTGCAAATGAACCTGTGGGACCGCCGTCTCACCTTTTTAATATCTTGACTTTTCGTGGAGCCACTCCAGATTTTACATCTCAGTGGTATTTCTAAATGTTAGTTTTTCCCTTTCTGGCCTTTTGATGTGTGGTAGTAATATTTGGACTCCCTGGAAAAGCTGTTTGAGCACATGTCAACCAGGTGATTTTTACATATTGCGTTGTCACAGTCAAGGGGAACGCATTTTCCAAAGAGGAGCTTGCATATACAAAAGCAGCATTAGGTCAGATTCACATAGAAGATGGAATAGGTACCCAGAAGGGAAATGAGTGGTGTGGATGGGTGGCACAGTCAGCAGCGGCGAACATTCCTCAGGGAAAGCCTTGTGGGGAGATGCTCCCATCCCCGCTGCTGTCTGTGGCTGTGCTGACAGCATCACTGGTGGAGGACCTCAGCATGTAGGTCAAGAGAGGAACCACAGGAAAAATTAACAAGTCAAGCGAGTAGCCATTATAGTACGGCAGTGGAATTTAATGTCCTGTGTCACTGTAATAAGATGTTTCTACTTTAATTTTGCAGCTGTTTTTTGAGGGCTGTGGTTGCGGATGTTTAATTTATCTCTTCATTGTTCGGTCAGTCAACAGTACGCAGCTGCCATGTCATCCTACAACAGTCATTTCAATCAAAGTGCATTTTGAGAGATGTTTAAAGAGCTCCATCAACATGCTGCTCATACATTATATATTGGCCATATGCAGGCGCAGCTAAAGCCCTGACTGTCAGCTGTAACATTTCTGCTATTCCTGAAGTGGTTTTAAACAGTGGCCGAGGCTATAATGATATTTCAGCCCCTGACCTAAGCCTGTACACAGTCTCCTCTGTGAGTTTACAGGCAGTGATGGTCCAGAGTTTAAAGCAGTGAATCAATATTTGTAACGTTGCCAGACATTTTCCCAGGACAGGCAGTCTAGAGTAAAGAAATTTGTTTGCCTTTTAAGAACTAAAAGAATCAGTAAATGGGAACCACCATGAATAATTTGAGGCAGCGTCTACTCTTGACTAATTACTCTGAAGTCCATCTGGAATGAAAATACTACCGTCAGACTTGGACCAGAGTACCAGTTTCATAACGGATCCTGCCACATTTGTGACTTTTATGGGTTTTTACTGTGTGGAAATTCTAGCTTTTCAAATATGTACTTCAAGATAGACCTATATCGTTTCAAGCCATTCTCCTTGTTTTTATTAAGACCAAATTTCCTGACATTGGATTTGTGCTCTACGTGCACACTGTAAATCAGAAAAGCTACCTTAAGCCCCTGCACTGGTTGATGTGGGACATGTAAGCATGCTCTCTTTGAACAGTAAAGCTCATGCAGCCTTTGAAGCATGAATACTTACATACACTCTGCAACATCAGCACTGAAGATTTTTTCTGTGTGAACATAGCATTGTTCCATTGCCCTAACTTTTGGCAAGTTTTAAATTAGAAATGAGTTGATGAGTGTGCCTTTGTTCAGAGATATACATGGTTTTGTTAAAGTGGGTCCAAACTCTCAACACCTGGGGGAAGGCGTGTAGCACAACACACTTTTGACTTCAAAAACCACCAATGAATCAATGCTATGTATCCACAGACTGTATCATGTAGTGAATAAAGTGTGAAGCTCATTGTTTAACCCTACACAGATCTGTACAATGGTATTATCACATTTTCTCCTACAGATAAAAAACTCACAGCTGGTGCTATGTAATCCTCATTTTACATTATAGCTCTATTCACTTAGCTCCGATTTTTAGACTGAAAACAGTTGCAGTAAAACCACAAATCACCTCTATTTTCTGTACAGTTAATGTATCAATCGCTGCACTAAAGATCTGTTTGGAATTGTTCAGACAGACTGTCAATTTAGTCTGAATCATAGATCAACAACTTAGCAAAGATAATAACATCACCCAATACATTTATATTCTTTATTAGCCTCATAATCAAACTCATCCATGCAGAAGAAACGCTGTGATTTCAGCATCAGTCTCCATTCTTTTCTTTTAGAGCTGTGTCCAGTGGTGAAAACAACAGTGTTTGTAGCTTTTTAACACTGTCACTTTCATTGACTGTAAAAGTTGTTTCAGGTGGTTCTCATCACTTTCTGATGCTTCAGTCAGAGGGCCTTTGGTGTTAGTTTTCTTCAACATGAGAGAAAAAGTCAAATACTCCATACACCTCCTTTAAATCACTCCTATGACAGCACCTTATGCTGGTATTAATCTTCATCATGGTCTAAACACTGTCACTATCAACAGACAAAGGTGCAGTAGGTATATTTTGTTAGAATGATGGTTTTGGTTGGTGTCCTAAATAAATTATCTGCTCTACTAATTTTTGTAAAAAATTTCTTGGTTGTCTTATTAAAGCATAAGACAGAACATTTCCTTTGCGAACCACAAATATGTATGATGGCAGCTTTTCTTCAACATTTATTGATATGTATATTTGTCAAGTCATGGCAGTTTTCAAGCATGTCATGCAGAAATTACATTCTTATGTAACTACTTAATGATTTTTATGGTTAGGCTTAGGCATTGACATTATTTAATGAGGTCTAGGTTTAATACTCAAAAAGATGTTAGAGTATTTATAGTTAAATCAGACTACTATCATTTCCCAACCATAATGAAAGTACATTTATTGTGTACAGTTTCTTATTTCTAATATTGACTTTTTGTTTCCATTCCTTGGTGCCCGGACTCTGCTGGATGGGGATTTTAAACAAATTTATCCTGCTGATCAATCCTTCTGCCCTGACCAGATGATGAGGTAAGACATCTGAGTTTTCCTCAATCCTGCTGCTGAATCTGAAGTAGGTCAATGTGAAGGGCGATTTGGCTGTGATTATCTCACCATATGGGAACATTGTGGTTTGTTGATGTCAGTCCTTTTGCCACTGCCTTTCAAGCAAGTGCAATTTGTACTTGTACTGACAGAGCGTTTATGCATGAGTATTGAATAAATGGAAAATTCTGAATGTGAACAGTTTTTTTTTATCTTTACACAGAACTGGACTAAAGTGTTCAGTGTGAGGTATTATATACGATGTGAATGCTCCAGCCTGTGTGTAGTTGTGCTTCAGGGTTTTACTCAACACCGGAAAGGAATAGTTCTTTAATAGGTGTGTTCAGGAGGCCCAGATTTTCTTGTTCCTTGTCTTTCAAAGTGACAACTGAGAATTTGCACAGGCATGTCATCTTTCTTTGTTTGCTTGCTACTGGTTTACATTTTACTTTTCACTGGTTATAGTTGCCTTCTCCAGAAGTAAAGAATTTAACTATCTTTTAGCAGAGTCAGCAGCTCTCGTGAAGCATATCGTAGTTCATTTATTATCTCTGTTGCAGTAGCCAGCGGCCTGTCACCTCCATGTCAAAACCAACCCCCTCCCTTCTCCTCCACTTCATGTCATTGCCTATATCCCAGTCATAAGCCTTACAGCTGTGTTTGGCCTGGCTCAATGTGGATGAAAGGGGGCGTGTTTGTTTTTGAGCCCAAACAGTTCACAGACGGGTGGAGAGGAGTGGATCAGAGTGGGTGTGACAAACTCTGGTTCCTTCCTCAGCAGCATTCCAAGCCTATGTGACAAAGCTGCAGAATATGTACACTGAACACCTTGTGAGGTGACTTTCAATGGGCCAACATCTGTCCGAAGCCCACAGGCTGGTACTGCCGGCTCTTGGCTTGGTGATGACATTTGCTTGTTACTCTCGCTGGCTTCACACATCTCTTAGTGTGTACATATGTGATTAAATAAGCAGATCCCCAGTTCTGTGTACATGACACCACACCCTCTGATATTCTCATTAAACATTCTAAAACAGCATGTATCTGTGGAACTATTAAAAGGCCACACAATTTCAACAGAAAGATAGATGGTCAAAAATCATCAAAGCTGAGCTGCCTGCATTTTTGCACCAAGAGTTGTACAAAATACTCAACAGCAACAGGAAAGACTGGTAGAGAACATACTGAGATCTATGAAAGTATGCCATGTCATAGTATGGTTGGTGTTACTTATTGCTGTCACGTGTCTGCAGTGTTATTTATTATTATGTGTCTGCACTGAGATGTCTTCTTGTATGTACCATGTTCTCTGTATGGCATTGCAGCCCCCATGAACTATTGCCTGTGACGAATATCCCCTGGAGACAATAAAGTATATCTTATCTTATCTTATCTTAAAGCTGTGTCTGAATCAGGAATATTCCACCAAATATTGATTTCTCAGGTCATTCCAAGTTAAAGCCACAAGATGAAACATTTCCACCAAAAAAATCTAAAAATGACTGTCATAGATGTTGAGAGAAAATCAAAATTTTATCAAATTATAAACCAAGCTGTCAATGGTGTCATATCTACTTTATCAATACTAATGTTTAACAGCGACTTCCTTAGGTTGGACCAGAGCCTTTTGTTGAATTTTCTTTGTATCCCATAGGTTTCTCCCAGGTCCTACAGTTTCCCTCAAAATTAAAATAGGTACATGTGGTCAGTGCCCCTGACCACAGTACTGATGAAGATCTGAATTGGGTCCCTGAATGCCTTAAATGGGAGTTCACTGCTCCTAATGGGTGTAATGTGCTTATGCTAGTGGTAGGTATTATGCATGTATTAAGATGGGTAAAATGTAGAGACTGAATTTCCATATGAATTTCCCAGCTAAACTGAGTTACCATAACCTTAATAATGTGAATATTTAGCAATAAAACTTAATGTTATCCCATCTGTAAACATGATTTTAACATGAGTCATACTAGACCACTATTCTGTGAGCCCACTTTAATTTAGGAGATCATCAAACCTCTTTTTCTGCTATTGTTTAAACTGGGAGACCCTGAGCATCAGAAGTGACATACTGCAAATCTAAAACATTTAATATCGTTGCATTCGCATGGCTGGTATCAACTTGACCCAGTTCGACTCGGCATAGCCTGTCTCGGTTTAGCCTGTTCGTTACATTTCCACTGCAGGCATAGTACTACTTTTGCATGGCTGGTTGTCAAAGCAGCACAGTGTAAATTATTGTGACGTTGGCTTCACTGCAACTGCAGCTATGAATGCTGCAACAGTGGAGGAGGATGAAATATAAAAATCTAACTTATAGCTTCCAAAATAAAGATTATAGTTGTTTAAACTTCAAATCTGTGATCAGTCAGGGTAAAAGCAAATTCAACATTTGCTGCAATATTTTTGGACATTTCCTTCTTGTTAGGCATGGTGTATCTTGTATTGATGATTTTAGATCTATCAGTCTGTGAGCTACATGATTCTTTTTTTTTGTAATTATCTTTTTGGGGTTTTTTTTCAGGCAGTATTATCAGCATTTTACATCATGTATATAATTTATGTTTATGTAAATAAAAGCAAAGAACAAAAACAAAGTCGTAGAGAGTAGCAATGACAGAAATAGCAAAAATATACACAGTAACGTAAAATAGAGTTAATGGGAAATTATTTTTCCCATTCCATTCTTTCCTTGATCTACATGATTTTACATCATGTTTATTATCACTCAAAAACAACAGGTTAATATTACTCAAACACATTTATAAGTATTAGAACCATGCTTGTCTCTTATTTCTCCAAGAGCTGTACTTTTCCTCTTGAAGTCTCTCAGTTGACATAAGTGAAGTGTCCGTTCCCTGTGCCCACACCCCGTGGCTTAAAAACCACACAGGACTCGGGTGTGGTGGAGTAGGAGGGTGGCTGTGGCTTCCTTTTGTTAGCCTCAGTATGCCTTATAACCTCACACACAAACATACAGAAACAGAATGACGTCACTTTGCATGGGCAACGCCAGCTGTGGACAGAGAGGAGGGGATGGTTGTCTCTCTCTTTTGAGCCACCCTCTCCACACACATATACACACATTTACCATAGTACATTCCACTGTGGCTTTTACTCAACTAGCCATTACCTTCCTCTGCCTTCTGTTGCTGCTTGCCACTGCAGTCAAAGCGTAGGCATCTATACTTGGACTTTATTAGCCCATTAGCATGGCCGGGATAGCTACTGCAGTAGATGCCGGTTTTCCCCTTTTCACGGGTTCCCCTGCAGCCGCATCTGCTTTTCTCATTGCTGTCACAGCTAGTGAGTGTGCGCGCTGCATTCATTTGCAAACTGGAATGGCAGACTGTGCAGATATGCAGCTGCACCACACCCTTCTGTGCAGTGATTGACATTTCATTGTTCAAGAAACACATACAGAGCATATTATTGGGAATAAAACATCTTAAGTATTTATGCCAAGGGAATGTCAAAATGATGGGTGTGAACCATGATCTGATGCCTTTTACTTTAACACCATGTTTTCAGTCAAGAGGAAACGACACAGACTCACACCATCCTGATACAGTTGTACGTCATTCTCATTTTTCTGTCATGCTGAGAAGTGGAGTAAGTGATTGTTAAGAAAGACTGTTACCATTTGAACTCAAGCCAAACAAATACACATACAGATGTATTACCTCTTCTGCTGACTGACTGGATTCCATCATGTCTGCACTCCCTACACATTTTATAAGGGCTGAGCACCAGTTAAATTACTGTATTTTTCAGAGGGTATTGCATCATGGGTTGTTCGTTGCATTAATGTTGCTAAGCTAGTGGGTGTGTTCAAGTCATCCATCCATCTGTCTATCTGTCCATCCATCCATTTTCTTAACTGTTTAGTACTTGTCAGGATTTTCAAGTCAGTTTCTAATAATTCTTTAGAGCATGTATGTAATATTTCACTTTGTCCATGTTAACCTGCAGTAGTTTGTTTAACTTAGTTTGTTGCAGCTGTAAAGTTATGACAAATGAAAATGAACTGAGACTGTGTTCAGCTACTGGTGACTACACATTACAAGGAGACATGTAGGGCTGTCTCATTCCATGACAGAATAAAAGAGCATTTCCTGTGCTGTTTGAGTCCCGTAAGAATTGACATCCTTTCTGTATTGTATTCCATTGTGCTTTATTTATTTTTTTGGAAAGGGGTAGTGTTTGTGAATGTATTTACTTTTTCTGGTGCCTCTGACAAAAAACAGGTGTTTTTTTGGCTGAATTTTGTTACTACCTGCTTTACAGTGTCTGCATATTACAAGTAGTATAAAAGTGAGTTGTAATTCACACCCATCACACTGGTAGCTGGTTGCAAATTAGAATTGTATGTTAGTTTATAAATTACTTGTTGTTTGTATAATTTGTAGTTTGGTTCACTCCTGTTGACTTTTTCCTGTCCTGTCCCAGTCATGTTATGAATAGCAAAGCTGACTCCCATCCCATGGGAATCTCAAGACCCACAGGATTCACAAAACGTTGTTAGCCTCTACAGTAGACAGTCTTACACTGACGCTTTGCTTCTAAAGCACAATGTTGGAGGTGTTCTATGTTATTTTGAGAAGTATAACGATATGGAGACCAATTAGACTGGGTAATTAATGGGAAACACTGATATAGGGTTACACTCATTTATTCTACATTTAACAAAGTTATTGTTGAATGTTGAATTTAATCCATCAAACAACAGTATCAAATGTTACATTGTACATTATCATATGCTGTAATTCTATCATCCACTACAATAATATGTCACTGAATCCATGCACCAACAATAGCACCACTCTACCTTGAGTCCTTTAGTGTTGGTGGGTGCCGTATCACTCATTACTGAAACCTGACCCATAACTCTCCACTGAGTAAAGTGTGTGGGCTCAGTTCTCTGAGCATGTAGTGAGATTCACAGTGTGATGACACAGTTGTGATGCAGACACTGAGGCTGTGGTGGTGAGGTTGTAGCCTGTGGGTTTGCATTTGACAGGCAGCCCCCTGGGTTTTTACAGTTTGATGCAAGGGCAAACAATCGGGTTAAAGAGCAGGCACGCAACACTTGACTGAATACGAGGCTGCTGTAAAACTACAACAAAAGACAACAAAGACATGGTGAAAGATGACTGCTTAAAGAGGGATTTGTTGTGAACATTACACTGCATCATGTGTAAGGTATTCATTCAGAATAGTTAGTTTTTCCACAGGAAGAGAAGCTGCATCGTAAGAGTATTTCAGTCAGTATGAATAACGTAAGGTATAATCATCTAACCTCCACCACAAACGGTGTTGATGAAAAGTCAACATTTTCTGACATATTCCACTACAATTTGTGTATTTTTTATGTGTGTTTTGGATGGTACAGCTCACCCAATATAAAGTAATCTAATCCAAGTTACAGACATTAAATTATAGTAAAGTTAATAGTTAGATAAGAAGTTGCACAGAATTATTTTCTGATGCTAAGTGTATTCAAGGCGGCCAACTAAAAAAACGATTTATTTTATTTTTTTATTATTTATCTGCACAGTATAGATGGATATTAACTGTAGAAGGTGTTAACAGATGGGATGGGATTTTTGGCTTTTTAAACTACCTCCCTCCTCTGGTCACCGGCCATTGCCTTCAAACCCCATATCTGATTGAAGTCTTCTGCCTAATGTAAAAATACTTGGCTCATTTTTATCATCGTTAAAATGGCTTGCTGAATTGCCCTATTTGGTCCTCCTCTGACATCCGTACTTCCTCTGCTCACTGCTTCCTTCCTGTCCCTGCTGGGCTTGTTCACCAGACCCTTTAGCTAATTGGCTCGTGTCTTCATCTCTGCAGATGTCCCACGTCAGCCTGAGCTAGCCTTACAACCCCCAGCCTCAGCACTCTGCAGAAGTTTTGGTCAGAGGGCGACCTTACACATTCCTCAAAAGCCGAATTGAAGTGGCCCCTGTAAAGTCCACCACCCGCTATAAATAATCTCAGCCCAGTTCCCATGGCCCCCACCATCGTCTCAGTACTCGGTGACCAATTCTCAAAATGCAGGCACTGTAGCAGAGACAGCGCCACCCTGTTCCCTCAAACAAAACATGAATGGCTTCTATAAGGAAATGAAGCAGGTGTTGAGATCATTATCAAAGTGGTCTGACTGATGTGATCAAAAGACTAAAGACCCCAGTCTGAATAGTTGCTTGAGGGACTTAAAATTGTCCATCTAAGGGCTTAATCTCTCTGAAATACCACTGTCTGTTTTTGTGCTGTTGTAATACTTACTGGAGCTGCCTGTGTAGCTAAGGATGGGAATTGATAAGATTTATTGATGCTAATTAGTCCTGATCAGCATGTTATTTTCATGGTTTCACTGCTAAATGAACATGCTCAATAAGCGCATCATAACAAACTGCTTGAGTTGAGCTGAATAAAATGTGTTTACAGGCGCCATACATTCACAGAACAATTAGCCTGTCAGATGAAACCTCTTCTAACCAGCTGAGTTCAGATCAGTTGTTGTCAGTTTGGTTTTGATTTAATAGTTTTAATCGTTGGTTGTAGAATCTCCAATGTTTTGGGTCTATGTTAAACCCATTTTTCAAAGGACTACAATAACCTGTGGATCTCTGGTGATTTGGAATTTAACCCTTACATCTGTGTTTCATGCAGCACATTTACATGGAATTAGCAATGTCTATTTTTATTTCAATATGCTGACATTGTTTCTCACTTCTGATGTCAAGAGCAGGTTCACCACCCATAGATAACTGTTGAAAGAGATAAAGCATTCTTTTTTCTATAGCTACCATGCATCTCATCCATCTTATCTTTTGAGAAATTGCTTTTCTGAGGGATTTTGATTTGTTCTTTCAGTGAATATCCTTGCTATCCTTCAGTTTCCACCAAAAAGATTTTTAAAACTTGAATTCATCATCATCACTAGCACAGGCTCCATTGTCCTTGACCTGTAAATTAGACTGAATAAATCCACAGAGGAAACAAGAAATATTTCATATCACCCAAATTTACAGAGATGTTGACTTGCATGGGACTAATATTATGACTCGACATCTGTTTGTTGAAATAGGGTAGGTCATTTACAGTGGAATTTTTACTTGACAAATTACAGACATGGCAAATTCACACAGGTTTAACATCACAGATGACCTCTGCAATTATTATAAATGAACAGGAGTCCACAGGTAATAATGATCTCATACAAATAGGGCTTTAGGGGACTATATACCTTAATAGAGCAGAATGACATAGTTAATAATGAAATCACAAGGCATATTATTACAATTTTGAACAGTTTTATTGAGCAATACAGACTTTTTTCATATTATGCAGGTCCAATGTCAGTCGTGTCTCAAGTGGGACTGGTTCTTGATTCCCTTCCCTCTGCATAGCTTGTCATCACACTTAAATTTACATCTGCAGTGTGGTTCAGTTTTTTTGGCATACTTGAAATCATGTTCACATTGCACAATTTTTCAGCAAACATTCCTTACCTCTATCCCCTCGCCCCTGTGGGACAACCCTCAAATTGTTCCAGTGTTCAGTCTGTGGTTTAGAGTTTGGTCATGCTGAATCCTCCCGTTATCACCCTGTTCACAATATGTTTATGTCCTGGGATTTTTTTTTTTTTTTTTAGCTTGTGTATCTCCAGTTTTTGCATTTCATCCCAAGATGTGTTATGTGTTGTGTAAAGGACACTCGCTCATTTTCATCTGCCTCCCTATATTGCTGTGAATTTGATATTGCTTTTGATACATAAAATCAAGAGTTAAATAAATTATATTTAGGCTGATTTCTATGATACATTTCCATGGGATCTGGTCATTCTCCTTTATTTGTCAAACTTTGAGCAGAACTGCAGAGTCATGCTGTTGTTGATAGGAGGGCTGACCTTGTCCAGCTCATGGTGGTTACTAGTATCTTTGTAAAATCAGGTCAGTTTTTAATATTGCAGGGAGTAATGATACAAGCAAAGCCAGTTACCGTGAGATGTCAGATTAAGAGCTGCAGGTGGGTCTTAGTGTGTTTTTCTCTTACAAATCTCATCGTTTGCACAGAAGGCGTATCAGCCAGACTGATGTTTAAGATGGACAGTAGCCTGGGATGAGATCCTGAATGCTTTGATCTAATCTTTATACTTCTGGGAGCAAACTCAGAGTTTATTCTAACTGAGGGCACAGCTAGATGTCAGACGGATAACAAATTAGCAGTTGTTAGTGTCCAAAATGTGTCCTACATAATGATCCGCAGATTATTTATTTTCTGTCCAGGCAAGTGATAACTGAATATGCAGCAAATAAGAACATGTTGAATATGAAAGTAAAATAAAGATGATGCTATTTTGTGCAGGAAGACTTCATTTTTTCTTTTATTTTGAAAGGATCCAACTATGATCCTCTGATCCCTAAGTAGCAGCAAACCACTGACATTTCCTTCAGCCTTTTAGCTGTTTTTCTTATTTAACATTAAACTTACATGATCCTCTGATGTAGCCCTGAGTGAGGCCTGTGTGTGAACATTCCTCTGTGTGTGTTAGTGTGTACTGTATGTGCATGTTAATACATAGTGACAGTTGTGTGTTTTGAGGACCGGCATGGTCCTCAGCTGCAGCTCTGTCCACTCCCCCTAAGAAAACAGCTCCAGATGCTCCTACTATGCTGCAGGACAGTGAGAGGAAATGCCAGGCAAGCCAAGAGGAAGAAAAGGAGAGATGGTGGAGATCAGGAAGATCTTCTGCAGGGCAGGGATCTAGTAAAAGATGGTTAAAATTCCCATAGAATGTAAAAGTTGTGTGTTGCAATTTTGTGTCTTTTTCTTGTTGATACACTTAAAAGGGGAAAATGGCATGGTGTGTAGACAAAGTATGAAGATGAGCAGAAATACCTGACTAGAGACATAGAAAGCCTGAGCACTGTGGAAATAAAGTTTGGTTGACTTACCCTGGGAGACGTTCATGCCAGAAATGATCTTGCTTAAGAAGCAGCTCTGCGAAACCACTGGCATTTAGTGTGCTTATATCTTGAATACAAAAGCCCCAGCAAATGAAAAACAGTTTGAGTGTTCAACCCTGGATACTCATTCATTTACACTGTGGGCATCACGCTCAAAAAATACAGACAAAACAGATACTCATTCAGATGGTGGTATCAGATTTAAGTAAAGCATGGAATGTATTAGCATGCTGTGACATGATGATAGAAGAAAGTAAAGAGGGTGGGAGTTTAAGACAACCACAATATTTAGAGAATGTTACTGTAATTGGGAATAAGGAAGTGGTTTAGAGAGAATGGATGGTGGAAATTTGTGTGAGTGCATCCGTTATTGAGTTTTTTAATCATTTGAGGTCATGACTTTAAGTCACTTATTGAATCTGCTGCTCATTTATCATCACAGACAGACATTCAGACCTCATGTCCAACAGAAGCAGGAGACATCTTCTATCACAGACAGAAAAATACTAACACACACAGAGTCAGCTCGCTCCATGTGAGTAAACATTGTCTGAAATTGATCCAGAGATAGACAGAGACCAGGTACATTTTTATTGATCATCACCTCTGTGTGTGAATTTTCTTTCTTCTTAATCTGTATCACTTCACAGCTGGCCCTTTCGAAACTGGACACCACAGCAGGAACCACACCATTATTCAATAATATTTACTTCTCTGTTGACTTTCCACAAGTCAGAAAGTATTGTTATATGTTGTTTTTTGAAGAAGCCATGCACATTTCACCATTATGAAGCTGCATTTGACACAACACTTTAAGCGACTCCTCTAATTTGTCTTTGAATTGTTGTGTGAAACCAGTGGTACATACCATCTGAATTATACTATCGGTGATCTGATCTGCTCATTCAGCCTAGTAATGTCACTACACTGGATAAAATCTCTTTCATCCCTCTTGCCTTGTCAGGGTGTTTTGTTTGAAGGGAATGACACAACTACCTTTGAAATCTGACAGCTTTGTCTACACATGTTTGACTGAAACCTTTTTCCTCGTATGAAACTAGCCTGTTGGCAATAATTATGAGCTTGTTTCTCATTGCACACAGATCAGTCACACATTGTCAGTTATAGCTGCTACCAAAAGTGCAGCACACATGCTCAGTAGCACTTTGATTAAAAAAATGTGTCGTTTTATTTAATGCTCTGTTGTTTATGTCATTCTATCTTGTCACAATCTGACTCTTTTCAGCTATATTTTTATTATTTGTGCGGTTCTGTGATCTTCCACATGGCATAGATTCATGCAGGACATTTGCAGGCATTAACACAAACATGTAGGAGAATGAACATGAACAGAGGGGTCATTCTGAGCATTCTGATTACACAATAATACTATGTCACAATATGTTACTGTGATATAAAATTGCATATACCTTGACAGATGGTTTTGACCATATTCCCCCTAATAGTCAATATTAAAAAGGACCCTGGATGCTAGTATCTCATGACCTCTTTGTGTTTTCTGTTGTATTGACCGATGTTCCTCTGTGACATTACAGAGACAACTGAGTCTATTTAGAGTTAAGAGACTGTGTTTTATGGTGTTTGACACTATAAATGTTTTGAGACGTTGTTTTTAGGGAATTAGCAACTGAAAATGTGTTATGTGTTGTGAGTTTTGGGGATTTGAGAGATGTGGAAATCCGGATCATGCGAAGTGGTTGAACACAACATGTGTGTCTCATTGAAGGATCAAAGAGGAGACACGTGGCTTGTGTCTCCCTCCGTCCCCAGAGCCTGCTCCCCCTGTTCCCTTTCACTCCTCTGTCTTTAATGTGCTCCCTTCTTTCAACCTTGTTTTTCCTCCTCTTTCTTCCGTTGTGTGAAGGAACTCCCTCGTCTGTCTCACTTACAGAGCAATCTCCCTCAGGTTTCAGGTTTACACTCTTTAACCTCTGAGGAAACACACTTGCATACCTGTGGCATGCTGACCTCCCTATTATCCAGGAGCTGTCCCATCTTTCTCTGTGGTCCTTCATGTGCCCTCATTGCCAAGGGTATGTTTCTAAGCCCAAAATACACCAGAAGGACACTCTGAGTGTGCATACTTCCTCCAAGACTCTATGGTCCGTTAATGCAACCTAAACCCATAAAAAAGTCAGGGTTCCACCCATTTTTCTGGATCTCTTCCAAAATTAACGGGTTGTACTTTTGTCCTGATCCTCCATCTCCACTAAGTTAATGTTAAAATCAGCAGTAGTAGTTTTTGCATAATCGTGCTGGCAAATAAACTTAAATAGTAAAGAAAAACATAACCATACCCTGTTTCTGGAAATCGTCCTAATTGGTTTACTCTCTTCTGAACCTCCTATAATCATTGTGATGACTTGTATTTATTAGGAATTAAAAAGTTTCATGATACAAACAGATGTACATTACAAGAAAAATACACACCATGTTTTTACAGCAGTCTTAAAAGAAATAAAAATAATTTCATATCAAATCTAAATCACTAAATCACATCAATACTCAAAGACATTTCTGCCATCCTCTATACCTATACTGTACCTCTATTTATATTTCCTACGGGTTCTCACAATGAACTTACAATGATATTTCTTGAGATTTAACCAAAATTGCTAAAATACAGACTGCTCAAAAACCTCTGAGTGGCAGGCTAGCCTAGCAGGAAAACCACACACTCATTTACTGCTTCTCTGTGTGAGGTAGTTTTAATTACAGGTGTCTATCTTATCATATGTGTGTGCATGCGCGCGTGTGTGCATGCGTGTGTGTATACACATGATCCTCACATGTTGTTGAGGACACAGAGCATGGATGCCCATTACTGACTGTTTTATGGAGGTGGCCTCTGTATTTAAGCACTCTAAGCAGCTAATGACTTCCTTATTTTTACTGTTTAAAAAACGTCTTTTAGTCTCTTTTAGACTTCTGGTCATTGAAAGGAAACAAGAAAAACATCCGGTAGTTTTAGCAGATTAACAGGTTGCCACAGGCAACTCTTTATGGGCTGAAATACTGGCACTGCCTATTCAGGCCTTTCCTAGAGTACCTGAGGAATTTTTCTAAACTGTTTTTAATGAAACATTTGGACAAAGACACAGGATGATGCTGGTAATAAACACCATCTACCACAGTTCCTGTTGTGTTCTATGAAATGCATTTAGAGAACAATTGGATCAAATTTAGCTCTTTGTATAATTTTAGCCATAATTAATTTAAAAACAAACTACACTATTAACTAATAAAAACTAAATAGACTCTGAATTGTGAAGAACCGCAATGAGCTGGCAATAAAAATAGCTATTACATAAAAATGTCTGTTCTTACAGTGGCTAACTTGCTTCCATAATTCAATGAAAGCTGTTTTGTTCAATTTCAAGCACTTTACAAGGTCAAGGTTGTTTTCCTTTGGCAATGAGCTCTAGTTTGTGTATGCAAGTCTCTGAATAGGTCACATAGTGTTAGCTGCTGCACCCCTGCTGAGTCTGAATTCACACAGAGTTTTGAAATGACCTCATTATATAGATGTAGTTTCATACAAAGAGGCTGTGTTATTGTTGTATTTTATTATTATTTCTAGCCTGCAGATACAACTTTAAAAACAATTTTAAATTGAATTTTAATACTCTGCATGTGAACATATTGTTCTATTTACGCCCTAAGACAGTGTTTGATATTTCTAAACCCACCTGCTGTGTCTTAGCTGCTCTTCAGTTCCTCTGGGGCACAACAAAATCCATCTCTATAAATATTTATCTGATCACCTAAAGCATGTAATTAATAATCCAGAAAGCTAAATGTCTTACTGTCCACTTACGTTAAAAAGTTCTTTCTATTTCTAGTAATCTCTGGTGTCTTTGTTAGGGATAGTGGAGTTAGCATTCCTCTGTGTGTCTGTGTACGTACACAGAAGTCTGTGGAACTATTTCTTTAGAAGAGTTTATTCAACCAGAAGATGGGCTGACCTGAAAATGTCTGTTGTTTTGAAATGCCAGTGAAAAAAACTGTGATCAAACCTGCTTCTTGCAGGAAGAGAAGTTGGGGAAAACTGGAAAGCAGTTTCTGATTAACTGCTTTATTGTGATGTATTGTGTATTAATTTTAAGACGGGTTCCCTGCTGTCACTGTTTATCTCCAGGTCATGTTTGTGATGGTGCAATTCCCTGCTGTGTTGTTTCCACTTTCATCCATAGTGATACTTAACTGAATGCCATCTTTTTTTCAAGAATGTCTTGAAGTTTGGAAGTTTGGGACACCCCCTCCAGGTCCCGTTGTCTCTACAGAGCAGTAAATAAATAGCCCTTAGCGTCCTTGGCCTTCAACTCCACCTGCTGCCACAGCAGACAACCAGCCGCCCTCTTGTGCCGCCTGTCTGCCTAAATATGTTTCTGAGGAATGTAATGTATTTTAGGAGCACATTAAAGAGGTGGAGACTGTTAACCTGTAATGAAGTATTGGGTCAAATTACAAAACACACAAGCAAAAGCTGAAACAGATGACTGCTTTGATGAATCTTCTTAAAATAAGTCATTATTTTAGATTAGATTACATTAGACTAGATTGTGTGTTTGGTTTTGAAATAGTGACAAGTGTACAGGCTGTCAAATTCAAGTTGTACTGTAAGTAGTATAATTTACATCTTATTTTGTTCATAAGACAATGGACAGTAAAATGTAGCTCTGAGGCCATGCGTATCTAAAATGACAGTTGTGGGCTTTTCCACTCAGCCACTACGGTCATGACATTGTTTTTTCTGGGAAAATGACAGCACAAGTCAGCCAGGAAAGACAGATTTTGGCATTGCATAACTTCACAAGACAATGCGTATGAATCCCTCACTGCTTTAAAGAAAGCAAACATCACACTAGCAAATCAGTGGGAATTCCTTTGTGAGATGAAGAAGCTAAAATCATTTGCATAAACATAGGGAGTTATATTTAACAGTGTGATGGAAGTCTGGTCTGTCTTGAAGCGTATCACAGAAGCCTGTCAGAAGTTGTTAATCTTTTGTAGCATCTGGGTAGATCTTTGGACTGATTTACAGCTAGATCTTGTTAGTGTTGGATCTGCAGTTCAGCAGTATTCCTTAAATACCTTCATACAGACAAAAGCTCAGTTTTTTCATTGTGAATGAGTCGTCTGGGTATGAAATAGCAGTGTCTCTCCGAGTAGCTGCCCAGTTTCCCTGGGAAGAATGCCAAATGTGGTGCCCCTTTTAGTGCAGCATTACCATTAGATGGAAAAGTTGAAAGCTTGCACTATATTTGAGGCATACAGTCCAATTTTACTCATAATACACAGTTTAATCAGTGGATGTGCAGATGTTATTCAGTAGAATCTGCCAAGCTTTGGACTGTAGTGCATGCCATTAGCTGCATTGTGCATTTTTGACAGTGCGAAGAATGATTGAGTTGCATGAGTTGAGAAGGCTCTTCAGGAGACTTGTTTTTCTTTCTAATCAGCCTCCTTTTCCAGCAAAAGCCAAACTAAAGTGAGCTCTGCCTGCTGACTTAGGAGTCTTGCGCTTTCTGGTGTCTGGGCTATTAATAGAGCTGGCCTGAGAATTCAGACTAAGGTCAGCAATCAGATTCCTGCTCCCAACTAGTGAAGGGAACAAGGAGGAAAAGTCCCAGGAATTATGCATTTTTCACATTTCTATTCCTATATGTAAACTTCTATACATGAAGTCTGTATTGTAAAGCAGGGCTGGCTATACAGTGATCTTAATGCACTTTTGCTGCCCCTTTCCCTCCAGAAGGTTCCAGCTGTTTACTGCTGACATGAATTCACTACTTTGGGCTTTTTTATGTGAAACAGTAAGAGTCAACAGGGGTAGGTTTTAAAAGTACCAATAATAATGCAACAAGTAAAAGAAAGGAAAGAAAAAACAGCTATATAGTAAATTCAGCTGTATTCAATGGATGCGAGCACAAGAGGAGATGAAACATAATAAAGCGTAGTGGAGGACACTGTACATAGACTTATGTGTAACAGGCCTAAACAAATCCAACCCTTTCTTAGAAAACATCAGTCTCTTGCAAATAAATGAGATGAAAACTGTACAAACATCCTACTTTTGTATTAATTTAGAATGTTATAACATTCAGTCGGCTGCCATCAGCCAGTGAGCCCAGTCCTGGATCACATATTTAGCACATTCTCATATATATGTCCCTGGTATGTCGATTGACTCTTCTACCAGTCACCTCTGAAAAAACAATAGACAGTGTATTTTGGAAATTTATGTAAGACAGGATCAT
>JAPQRP010000006.1:21929951-21958881 GCA_037367295.1 Apogon hyalosoma | reverse complement strand
AAATGTACCTTTAGTTGGACCAGGCATTAAAATGAACAAGAAATTGAAGAAAACAAGGGTGGTCTAATATTTTTTCCGTGACTGTAGCAGCAGCATACAGCATTAGCTCATAGTACATTAAGAGCAGTGAGCCTCCACTGAAGGTGTTCAGGGACCAACTCCAGATCTTCATCAGTATCTTGGTCAAGGTCAGTAACAGATGAATTAACCCACCTATACCTGATTTCATTCATAGAAGTCTCATTCATCCATTAATCCTGTATGAAGCAATGTTTCCCACAGCAGTAGATATCACACATGGTGATGGTTCATGATGGTGTAGAAAAATGATGATCAATGCCTCCACTGAAGATCCAACAGTATTCCTACCATAGCCTGCTGTATGTAGATACTACAGGACAATGAGTCTATCTGTCTGTCTCTTTCATCTTACATTAACATTTACTTGCTGTTGTTTAAGTAGGTCATAACAGTAACAGAATACTCTTTTAGCACAGTTTGATATGGGCATTATTAATGTAAAAGTATAATGCGAAATGTGTGAACACAGTAGTAAAACACTACATGTGTTTGAGTTTTGTATTTACTCTATAATTGAATCATTATTATCAGATTGGGCAGAATTACAGGAACTCGTATTTAAAATGAACACAGTTGTATAAACAGTTCTGTCCTGAAAGGCTTTACTCTCCGACTGAAGCAATGCCGAATAATTAATCAATTAATTGAGACTTGTGGAGCATGCATTATGATGTATTTGCTCTTTTGGAGTTCACCTTAGGATACCAGTGTTACAGTTTGACAAGTAACACATAAACACCTCTTTCAAACTCCACCTTGTAAACTAAAAGCTGTGAGGAAAAAGATGCAAAGTCTGTTGCTGTTTGTGTTTTCACTGTATTTTTGGCTCCTTTTTGTACCTGTGGAAATTAGACTATACTGGGCTGCGCTGTAATACCTATATGACAACGGCCTCTTTGTTCAAGTCTTATGTAAACTCACAGTGACAGGTTACTATTGTGACAGAATATAACTCACTACTGTTGGGAGACAATTTTGCACTGGAATGTTAGTGGGTCTTTAATCCAAAAAGACCAAAACAGCTGCTAGCAGCTGAAAGCATCAAGTGACCTAAATGGTTTAATAACTTCTGATCCACTAATCCTATCAATGCTTGTAAATAATTTGTGTAAAATGCAGTTTATCATCTTTTCATGGTCATTAGATGTGACCCATTTGGACGTTCACAAGATCCATAGTGAATGTGGAAACACTATCATCTTCTACAACATTGATTCACCAGTAAAACCCATGGAGACGGTTGTTTCTACATTCACTTATTGATGTCTTTACTGAAAAAGTCACTTTTTCTTCAGTTTTCTCTTTCTGAAATATTAACCCTCAATTCTAATCTGACCTTTTATGAACATCTACATGATCAGTAAATTAAATAAAAGAAAATACTTTATTTTCACTGAAAGACCACAAAATAGAGAATAATATTATAATAAATAGTAATCAATCACTTAAGAAAAGTTAAATATGGAAAAACATTTTTTTGGAACTGCCACAAAAGTAGCACTGGGTCTTTATGGGTTAAAATATAAGTTAAAAAGAAAAGGAATACAATCTGAGTTCTTATTCACCAACATGAAAACAGTGACACATTTCCCAAGCGTGTACACCGACAATATAAACCCTAATAATAATCATTTTGTTGCCTAGTCCTAGTGTTTCTTTTAAGATATACTGAGTCATCATTTTGGGATTTTTCTCGTGTTCTTCATTATTTATTATTAAGATTATTATACTTTGGTGATTACTGTTATGTGAATGAAGTAGCTTATTTTTCTCTCAGCTGTTCCGGTTGTTGAACATCCTACCTGTTTTTTCCTGAGGTCTCTGAATAATCCTGATGGGCACAGAGCTTTTCCTCTCTCCTCTTTCTGACCATTACACTCATGCTGTTCTCTCCATTCTCTCCTTTTTCCTCCACCGCTGCTCCTTCTGCAGTAGCACTAGCCACCAGCTCCAGGATGCTGCATGTGTCTGTGTGCAGCATTACGTTATTAATGTCTGGGTAATACATTGTGATTCTCTGCCGGAGCTGGAGGCACAAAACGTTGGTCTGTGCAGACCTGGAGCAGCTCTCTGTCACTGTCCTCTGCCGGTCGTATGTAGGCTGACCATCTGCAGAATGGTAAGTGTAGCATGTCTTCTGCAGGGATGAGAAGTGAGATAACAACTGAGATAAAACTGCACATGCTTTCAGTCACCGACACGCTCACATACAGTAGTTTATGACGTGAAGAGACACAGATGCGTCATACTTGGTCGACCTGCCTTCTGATTTTGCTTTAACCATTTGATTAGCTTTGTAGCTCTCACTCTGTGGCCCTTTAATGAAATCATACTGGGAAAATGTGCTTATAATAATGCAGTATGGGCTGGATTTCATGTTTTATGTAATGTGTAAATCTTGAAAATATTTTCTGATAGCAGTTTTGGTCAGACATGTATAGTGTGTTGTAAATGAGAGATTAGTCAAATGAGAGAAAATGGTGAATCCTGTATAAATACAATGGTTGTATGTTAAGTAGCACAAGGTGTTTTTGAGTTTTTTTGGCTGCATGTTGTGTTTGGGCAACAAGATTAGAGAAGCGGATTACATCCAGAGTGGCGAACAGATGGAAACAGAAGAAGGAAAGGGACAATTGTGTGTTCATGTTGGAGCCCAGTCAGACACCACCCCAGAAGTCATGAACACCATCTGTTGAGGGCACAAGTCAAGAACTGGCACAGTTCTATCCTTAATAAAGGTTGGCAGAAATTAGGGATTGACTACTATCTTTTTTTTTTTTTTTTATGTGGCCAATGCCGGTACAGATTAGTAGTAGTCAAGGACACCAATATCTGGAATTGATTTTGAAGTAAAATGAAATTTGAAGTAAAATGAAATTGAATGAATTGGCGAACCATCATTAGTAAATCCTGTATCTTTCAGTTTTCTGTTATAAATGGTGTGGATCCAGGACTGTGTGGTTATAATTAGCTTTTTCTTTTTTGTTTTCTTTCCTGCAGATCTGTGAGACATTTGAGTATTCTGGAAAAGAAACCCAATACTTTCTTTTTATTTTCAATGTAAAGCACATATTTACACTTTAACACTCTTAACATGAGAAAATTTGTCAATCTGTTGAGGGAGCAAGTCAAGAACTGGCACTCGTCTTTCCTTTTTTTAAAAGACGGTTGTTTGCTACTTCTTTTATAATCTTTTTTTTTTTTTCTAGTTCCAATACCAATATAGAAAATGAGCAATCGAGGAGCTCAGTATAACTGATAAATAGTGTATTTGCTGGAAAAAGAAAAGCAATGAATCAGTGCTCGGGTCAAGTCCAGATGTAACGGTAATGTCATTTGAGGAGGTTTGGTAAAAAAGCCTTTAGTAGCAGGGTGTTGAGGTCAGACAACCTTCCTGCTTATTAAGTTAACAGCTTCATAATCCTGAGCACACAGGGATTCCTCCTGTGGTGTCTGGGGTGTCAATCACAGGCTTTTAGGCTCAGTTTGAGGGATGCTGCTTGTCCATCAATACAGAATTAACAGTTCCATTGTGGCTCTGGACAACCCAGTGGGAATGACAGGAAAATCAATGAAAGACTTTTTAATACTTGAAAGTCCTGTATTTGTCTTTTTATAAAGTATTAAAGCTTTCAAATGCTTCTCACTTAACATAGCATATTGTGTAATGATGTGGATGGATTTTAAAAGACCAGCATGAAACACTCTCTAGCAGCCATATACAGTACTGTCCAAAAGTTGAGTACAGTTATGACCACACAAATACATCTTTTCGGTCTCTTTATTAAGATACAATCTGGATATATGGGAAGTATATACAGCAGTAAAAACAAAATTTTCAGGGGAAAAAACAGCCAAAGTGATAGTATTTAATGTGACCTCCCTTTGCACTTAACATGTCATCAACCCTTTTGTTCAGACGATATGAGATATATTGCATTAATTTGTAGAAGAGTCACAGTGAAATTGTTATACATTTATGTGGTATTTGGGGGGTTTGGTTGATTTATTTCCATAAATTGGAGTGTCCTTTTAGATCTGGAATTTCTGTTGCTTACTTATGCTTGAAGTGAAGTATATTTGTGTCAAATGACTAAGAAATGCACAGAGTTTATTTTGATATGTATAATATTTTTTGTGTTTTGTGGAGGATTGTTTAGAATTTATTTTGACATGTGTAAGATTTATTAAGGTACTTTGAGGAACTGACATGGGAAAAAAAAAAGGATGGGGTAAGGGGGCGGGAGTATATAAGTTGCACTTCATCCTGCTCCTTGTTTAAAACTTTTTTTTTTAAACATTTTTTTCCTTATTGGTTTTGGTTGTTTTTGATATTTGAAAAAAAAAAAATCTGATGTTTTATACCAGCTTTAATTCAGCACATGTCAGATGTTTCTGATTGTTTGTGCTACTTCTTGTCATGGGGTCAGGGGTTACTTTAACCTTTAGAACACATTTAGAACACGTTTTTCTATCTGAAAAAAAGAGAAAAAGATACGTATGTTCATTTCAACTCTACAAAAATAACAAAGCTAAAGGTGGCCTATGACTTGTACAGTACTGTACGTGTTCTCCTGCTGTTGCTTCGAGCCCTACTGTGTATATTTGAATGTTTTCTGCGTTACTTTGTGAATTAAATGTGAAAAATGCCCAAATCATAAAATCAAGATCAGTTTAGATAATTTTTCTGTTGATATGTTTTACTAAATCCAACCTTTTTTATTGTAATACACTAGTTCTGATTGGCCATTTTCTGCTAGTGGGGCTTTATTTCATTATTTTATTTTTATGTTTTTAACAGAAACTGTACATTGACCCCCTGTGCTCCTGCTGCTTTTTCCTATCACTAATGGTTAAAACTGAACTAAATGTGTATGGTTTTAACAAAGAAACTTTTCACTAATATTGTATCTTGAGATCATAATGCACCCCTAACTGTGACAAAAAACATCAGATTACATTTTTCCAAATATTTCCATTTATCATTTACTTTTGTGTGAAAGCTTTTTTGCAGTAACTTGCTCCTTCCTTTTGTCTGTTTACAGAATTATGTCTGAGACATAATTTGCATATTAGACATTATAAAAATAAACAGTTCATCTCCTGTCTTTGAAGTCCTATCAGTCCTAACAAGTTACCATCCATCTGTCTGCACTAAAATGCCAATGGATGCATCCAGAACATTGCGGTTATAGTTTGCATTGTCTTATTGGTTTGTGAACTGTTCTGTCCTCCGGATGTGAGATGATTGCTTTGAGTGCTTTGCAAAATTTTACTAGATTTTATTTGAAACTTTAAGCACATATTTACAATTCAGTTTGACAATTTATCTAGATTAAATGAAATAGGACTTACAGCAGTAAGGCTGCAGGTTGTTAAACTAATCCCAGTTTTCTGTAAGCATTGTTTTGCCTGTACTGGAGTCTCACACTTTACTCAGACTTTTTTTATGCAGACTCCATATGATGCAATAAATAGTCAGCCCCAGCGTCACCTGCCTCGGAGAGTAACATCTGCGGTTTCTTAATCCTCTGTTGCAAAAGTAATGAATCTGAGAATAGTTAAGATACTTTGTGTTTGTTTACACTCTACTGCCACCTTTGGCAAGACAGGAAACCCAGTCCAGACGCTGATGTAATTTCTCTCATTGAATCTGTTCAAGATACAATGCCAACTCTGTTTCAGCTGATCTATGGCTCCGACTTCAGACTTCACCCTCTCCAGTAGCATTGTGATAAGCGGTGGCCCAGCAGGAGCCAAAAATCACACAAGGTGGTTTTGTGTTCATGTAATGTGGGACTTAGACAGGCTGGAATTTGGTGTTGCAGAAGCAAGGCCACACAGAAACCCACTGACTTCCTTTCACCAGGGCAAACAGAGTTCACAACCCAGCTGATGGTGAGATTGTGTTGTTGCCGCCGCCTTTTGTCTCACAGGTGTCACTCTTTTTCTGCTAAGTTGTGGTGCAGCACATTAGTCTAAATAAATACTATTAGCTTTGTAGATTGGACACGGCAGTTTGTTCTCTTTCAGTAACAGTTTATTCAGCAATCTGAGAGTCAGTATAAATAACAATTTATGGTTCTCATTTTGAATAATGGTTGAGAATGATCATTAAAAGTCATTAGCAAGTCCAGGTTGTTGCCAAAAGTGGTAAAATACAGCGCAATTACTGTGTTTAGTGGAAACCAAATCCTTGGTTGTGGAGTTTAAAGTGTGACCTTAACATATCGTGTGTGCACGTGTGGTTGATTGTGATCAGCTCCAAATCTGCTTGATATTTTAAACCCTTTTTTTTTTTTTTTTTCTCACAGATGTAGCTTGCTAATTTAGATGCCGTCTGAGCTTCTGCTAATGATGCACTACAGACTTCTCAAGCTGCTGGAAAACATTACAAACGGAAGAGTGCAAATGGCATGAAATTGAGAAGTCAGTTGCACAAGAAGAATCTGCAAAATAAAAAGAAATAAAACATAAGAGGTCAAATTAGTCCAAGGCACATTTTAGACTGAGAGAGTGTTGTGGTGATTGGATATAAATGCCGGTTGAGCCACAGATAAAAAGATTAGACCAGAGTCCTTAAACTTTCTAGCTAAAACGTATTCCTTGTCATGTTTCGGAGTGTTGTGCAGGATATGAATTTCTTGCATCTGAAACAGAAAAAGATGTGATCTCCCTTGGGACCCCCAAAAAAAAACTTCATTAATTGCCATGACATCTGCATTTTTACTCACTCTCCCACCATCAGAACAATGCTGAATGCATTTTGTTGCCAAATCTGCATTGGACACCAGCCCATAAATCACGAAGGGAATGTTGGAATGTCAATTGAGAATAAGAAGATAATGTTTGCAGTCACTTCGCACAAGTCATTTTAGCTAGCTAGCAACAAAATAGTCACCAAAATACAATCAAAATGCCAACATACACAAATCGACACATGACAGACTTACATTTACACCGTCAAAATACGGTTTTTGCTTTGCACATGAAAAATTCACCTGACCTGACCTGACCTGACCAGTACTGAGAATGCTTAGTTTAGAGATGCCTGTTCAATCTGTTTATTTTAAAGCTTCATTACTGAGCACCTCCCAACATAAGCTATGAAGCCTGTCCTCTGTATTTCCGTTAATGAAAGTGAAGCCAACATTTATAAACTCTACCTTGTTTTCATTCTTATACACGTTACTATCGTAGCAAAAAAGAATACTATTCCCCTGGGTGCATTTGGAAAAAGAATTAATGAACTGTACTATTAAGTTTGGGGAAATGGAGATGTTTGCACTGTAAGTCTTAGCTTTAACAAATGACATAATCGGATAAAAATGCACCGTGATTAAAAGGTAGCGTGAATTAGAAGGAACAATGGGATTCCTAAGTTTTAATCTGGAAAAGCCTCTCCCTTTACACCATTCAGGGGGAAACCCCCCCCCTCCACCAAATCCACATGAACCATTGTTACACAATGCTGCTTTTTGAAAAGGAAACAACAAAGTGAGAAAATGCTTTAGCTCCTTTCCAACAGGAATTTCTCTCTGTCAGATAAAGAGCCATGAGTGAATGGAGGAGGAAGTGTAGGAAGTGTAAGTTCAGCAGATCCAGCGTCTCCTCGTTCCTTGCTATTGTGGAATAATATTTGCGTTCCTGCAGAAGTGGTAGGTATCTACTTCAGAAGGGGTTGCTGACCTCTGACTGTAACAGTTCTGGATAGAAGTCTCATTCAATATGTCAGTCAGCTCAGGAGAAAATGTGTATCTAATTCATTTTTCTGCTTATTTCCTCTGTCTTTCATGGCTTCTTTTCAGAAGTTTTCACAGTTAGACAAAGTCACAGGACTGTTAGGTCAAAGGTTACTTCAGCTCATTATCTCTAAAATTCAGTCTCTTCATTTTACCCAGCCTAGCATTAGCATTAGCACTAGCAGATTAGGAGCAGTGAGCCACTGAAGACGCTCGGGGTTCAACTCCAGACCTTCATCAGCATCTTGGTCAAGGGCACTGACAGGAGAATTAACCTGTTTTAGATATTGTACCTTTTGTGTGAGATGGTCAGGAAAACTGGAGGAAACCCACATCTAAAAAAGTGTCATACAAAAAAATTGTGAATTGATTCTCAGTGGTCATATTTAGCGGATTTGACTGTTTTACAATCTAGCCTGACATATGATAGTGGTTGTAGACACTTGTTTTTATGTGCAGTTAATGATATATATTGCTGGGGGGAAAAAGTTTTTCGTCATTTTTCTGTGTTCTGATACAGTAGCCTTTGAATTTATTCTGAGCCTTTATGTATATCTACATGGTCAGTAAATCAAATACAGGAAAATACCTGCTCTTTACTGAAAAATGCAAAATACACATAATAATAAATGGTATTAAATTTGTTGGACAGATTAAATGTAGATACAAATTAATTTGGAAGTCACCACAAAAGTAATTTTAGTGCTTTGAGGGTTAAGAAAAACAAAATATAGTTGTTTCTTCTTTTTTCAGTGTAATACATACAATCATAACTTACTTTTTTATATTACCAAGATGTTATCATACACTAATGAGCATTAAAGCAACAAACAAAAAGAAATTAATAAAATGAAATCACATAACATATATTTTAGCTTTTGTTCTGAGCCAAAATTGTCTCTTTAATGAGTAAATATTAAGCTGTCTGTACACACTATGTTCTTTTCATTTCTAAACTATCCATATTTCGTTGTTTAACATTTCTTCCCTGTGAGCAGCCAGACTTTCAAGACCATTAGTTACGGTCTGTGTATACATACGCAGTTTCCGGTTATGAGCAGCAGGTGGCACTGCCCTCCCTCCCCGTGTCCTCCCATGGGACACGCGGCATCCCCTGCAATAAGAAGATGAACATCTGCACGTAGTCATCCTCACATACATTTAACATCATTGTGTTTTTGAAGATTCAGATACTGGATCTGTCCCCTCTCCTTTGTGGTTTGTTATCTCTGCCTGTCTCTGACATTCTGTAGACCAGCGCTCATTGGCAGCGGGTCTGTGAGCAGTGGATTTTATCAAGGAACTCATTCCAGCCATACTGGACCTGAGCCAGACGGCCTTACAATGTAAACAAGGACAAAGAGACGTTTTAATTAGGCCTGGAAATATGATCCTCAGATCCCACACACCGAACCATACTGTCATGTCTGTACACTCTGTTTGTGGGGTGCCTGTATGTAGTACATCTGTGTGAGGACTAACATATAAATTACTGACTGTAGGTTGTGAGTATGTGTACAGCGTGAGATTATATCTAAAGCTGTCCATCCCTTAGGCCCTGTCAGCCCTTTTCAGACAGTCCATTATAATCACCCTCATGATGAGGGCCAGCCACAGAGGATTAAAGCAAACCTGAGGTCATCTCCTCAGACATCATCTTTCCTCACAGGAAGTAATGTCTCCGGTCTGTTAGTGCACATGTGTTTTCTACCCCCGCCTGTAGATTTGTCACCTTAAAGAAGGCTCAAGTGGGATTTGCTACTGTGTGGTTTCTTGACAAGCATGTGTTGGCATTTGTATTCTCTGTGTACTGGTTATGGTAGTGATTACTGTTGTATAAGTTGGCACACTTGCACCGAGCTATTAAGATTGGGATCAACTTGCATTTCACTTGTTCCTCCCATAGGCGGAAAATGAATTCTCAGCTGAATTCTGCTTCTATTTTTTCTTCTGTCTCATATTAAACTAAAAGCTTAGGAACTAGATCCTAGTCTTTAAAGAACAGGCAGTTGCTGAGGCTGTTATTTTAAACAGAGGAACACAGTGTTTTAGTCTCACTTTTCCTTGGTGTTTTTTTTTTTTTTTTTTTTTTTTAAAAAGGACTCTCAAAATCACTCATACAGTTTGCTATCTTTGACTCATTGGACAGATTGACTTCTGTATGAAATCAAGAGCAATATAATCACAAAATCCTAATTCCACAAGAATGAGTGAGTATTACAAGACTAGTAAATCACAGATCCGTCAAGATTAATGAAAAGCCTTGTGCTGTGGCCCACTTAAGTGTGTGTATGTGGAGAAGTGACTTGTGGCCTACATGCTACAAATAATCGTTTTATCTTACACACACTTTCTCTCCTCCTCTCCCTCTCTCTTTCTCTCTCACACACATTTCTCTTGTGCCACTCTGGTTCAGGCACTGCCAGCTGGGAGGTCTGTGGAGGGTGTGATGACTATTGTAGCTGCATACATACAGCTGATTCCTTTTGACACAGACCCCACAGAACTGAATCTATCAGTTTAGAGCTGATTTTTCTGATCAACTGTTAATATTGCAATCAAAGAGTAAATTCTAATAGTTTGTGGCATCTGCATCCTTTATTCATGCAGTGCTGAACAATGGTCATCGTCCAGTATTGTGCATGTTTGTATTTCTGCTGCAATGTTATATGTGTGCACATGTTTAAAAGTGAAGGCAAGAGATGCTTGTTGCAAGTCAGATGTTGCTGAGGTCTCTACAGAGGAGGATCTCTTCTAAAGTCCGCCACAGCTGCCTCTCATCTACATAAGAGCTACACATTGGCCAAAGCTAAAGAGCAGGGTGGAGCTATTGAAATTTCACTGACTGCACAGTGGCAGAAGATCGAAGGTGTACCTGCTTGAAAAAAGTTGTTTCCGGGCTAAGTGAAGCGGGATGTGAACAAGAAAAGTGGATACCATGTGATTGGTGAAGCAGTGAAATTAGGTGTGCTTATGTAACACGGGGTGCTCTGAAACTAAAGCAGTGACACTGCTTCCCAAGGCCTTTTCAGCGGCTTCTGTTTTTTCCTACTCCAGTCGGGTGAAACCGCTGCTTCTGAAAGGATAATATGGCAGCAAATTCAGAAACAAACAGTGAATCAGAGGTATGTGCTTGTATGATTTTTTTCATACTGACCCTGCAATTAAGTGTGTGTATGTGATTTGCTCTTTGTTGTTTCTTCTTTTCAACACAGATGTGCATGGCTGTGGGTTTCTCCTGTGCTTAAGTTTAGATTATAATCATGAAGCCACATTCACGTTAGGTCGTTCACATGAATGCATGTGACTGAACTTTGTGCTCATGTATGGTTTTGTGCGAGCATTAATTTTCTGCACGTAGGACTGCAGAAAACTGGTATTTTTTTTTTACTTTTTACTGCTGACACTGCAAGAGGTTAATGAATGCTGATTAGGAATGACCGCTTAATATACTGAGAGGAGAGTGTTGGGAGTGTCTTAATCTGACGGTTGAAGACAATGTTGCTGAGTAGTTGACACAAGAATACATTTGCATCAGAGATCTGTCTTAAAGTTTTCCCTGCTATACATTTGCAAAGCAGAGAAAAGCTGTACATGCTAATTGTCTTTTCTGTAGTACTGAATATGTGGACTTCTGGTCACATGGATATTTGCATGAGCTCTATAGCTGTGGGAGTGTGTGGTGAAGACGGACTATTTCTGTCTTTCTTTCTCCCTTTCAGCTTGTGTACTGAGCCAGCTTCACACAGAGCTTTGCTATAACTATCCAAACAACCACAGCATTCACACAGAGTGCACATGGCTCACTTCACCACCTGCTACTGGCCTCGCCACAAGGGGAAACCTCACTGGTATTCAGCCTGTGCATTCCACAACATTTACATTTTAAAGAAGGGATAAACATGGAGTGTTGTGTCTGGTGTGACTGTTTTTCAATAACCACATTTATATTTTATTTTTCTTCAAAATGAGGTAAAATTTATTGTAGTTTTAACAGTCAATCCACTGTACACAGAATCTCTTACACTGTTTTTTGACATACAGTTATTCCTGCCAGAAACTTGAGGCCTGCCAAGCAAAAATGATTTAACATTCATTTAATAGCAGGGCAATTATTGTAGCTGGATTATAAACGACTCTGTCAACTGCATTTCCTTCCGTGTTGTATTCTGCTTTCATCATAGAAGGTCAATAACAACATGTTGTATAGTTTCTTTATGACTTTTGGCAGCTTCTGATTGCATTTCCCATGTCATAAGGGGTCCATTTGAAGTGGGCTTTCCCCCGAGAGCTGCATTTCTTACAACAAATCATCATCCATCAGTGCTGTGGCAGCCAAACCCACTTTCATGATCCAACATTAACAAAGCACTGTAGTCAACCACACAATTTGTTTATGTTGAATTGGGTTTCATGTTCTTCGATTGTTTCTCAGGGACTGCTTGGGTTAGCCACAAAGGTTTCAGTCCCATCATTAAATATATCTCCCTGATAAATAGAAGACGGTCATTTTCTTGCCTTCATTTGATGCCAGGTACAATGGTGTACTTGATAAGTTTTGATTGAAACACAGCAAAGGGTATCATTTCTTACTGTAGTTCCACAGCAGCCTGCCACTTTTCCTCCAGACTGCTTATTACAGTTTTATCAAAGTAATTGGATGCATCAGACTGTACTGTATATGGAATACACTTTAGTTGAAGTTGTTAGCTTAGCCTTACTCATTTTACATAAAAATGCACTCTGTCTCTGGCCAAAATCTTCTGAATGGAGATCTGCAAAGAGAATATGCTGAAATTCAGTGTGATAGACCTTCTCCGTTAACACACAACAAACACATGGCAGGAAATGCCAAAGCAGCAGCCGCTGTCATCACCAAAGCCTTAATGTATCTGTCAACATTCCATTGTTAATTTTTCTGCTTTCATTCATGTGGCTGTATTGTAACTGTGAATGATGTTTTCTTTCTAAGAGGAGGAAGCAAGTGGACTTGTGTTGTGCTACATGAAGGCTTATTTTGTCACACAGTGGCTCTGTTTCTCAGTTACAGTGTGTCTGAGGCTTTTCTAGTCATGTGTCTCACTCCACCCACAGAGTTCATCCAGAATGACATTTATTCATTCTTTTTCATTAATGACAAACTCACTACATTATGCCCATGGTGTTAAAGGCTCTGTAATCAGTTGTAGTGAACTTCAACATGAACTGAAAAGATGTTATGGAAACTGTAACTGGTTCAGGTCTCAGCTGGGACTGGGTCCAGTGGGATACTTGGAGTGTCAGCCTAATAAGAATTGATGTCACAGCTTATTAGGTTATTTTTTTAGCAGTATAAAATTGTTTTTACATATGGAAGAATAAGGATTTCATTTTTTCTAAAACTTTGAACTTTCTTATTTGTGTGTCTTCTCTTTTAGTTTTCTTTGATATTTTAATGGCAAACCTTGTAGTTTTTTAATTGGATCTGTTCACATACTGTCTTTAATCACTGAAGAAATACTTTTAATATTACTGACTCTATTTCAGAATGTATATACACTCTTACACACTGTCACCATTTTAAACAGAAAAAAGTCATATTATTGCTGAGCATTGTTCATGGATTTGTAGTATCACTGTGGGTCACCAGAGTTTATGTGTCTATTGCCAATCCATCACATGTCAGATATATTGATTAATTAGTTTTACACACTTGGCTTCCTATTGTCAGATAAGTGCATGTATTTTAAACCATTCAGTTCTGTGGTAAATGTCTATACTGTAGTGTAGTCAGTCATCCTTGATTGGCTCATTTTAGGAAGTCATCATGGTTAATACTTTCCCCTGGATTGTGGTAGATATTTCTAAATGCTGAAAGCTGCAAAATAGGGATTAAATTTAACCAAAGAATCAAATGCCAATGCTTCTATGTGGCAGCATAACTTCAGTGATTTAATAAAAATAGGATTTTGGGTAGTGTGTGTGGAAAAAGTGCACAAGTCTGATCAAATCTTTCCTGTGTTGAACTTCTTAGATTACTTAAGCGTAATAATTCTCCCATATTGTTTTTCTTGAAGGAGGGAATAGAAACACAAACAGTGCGCTGGCACAGATGGGTCCCAGGAATACGGAGTAGCCCTGATTGGACAGTTTGCTCTGCTGGAAAGGATGATGTCACTGATAAAACTACGCTCCATAACAAACATTTTTTGTTCTAGAGCTGATTGAAGCTCTGTTTGTGCTGTGGGACTGCTTTCTTCTGTGATCCATTACATCAGTGTTTTTCAAACTCGGGGTCGCAACCCCATGTGGGGTCACCTGGAATTCTATTGGGGTCACCTGGAATTTCTAGTAACTGATAAAAATAAAAAATACTAATAAAAAAATATTTGTTAATGATTCAATATGTATTTCATTATAATTAAAACACCACACACTTTTCCTAATAAAAATCAAGTTCAAAGAAAATGCAGGATATAATATCTGAGAGGGCATATCTTGATTGACCCGATCATGTGACCACATGCCTTAGCTACTACGCTTCAACCTGCCTGGACACAGCCGCAGTCAGAAAACCAGATCGAACAGAGAATTGAAAGATTTCTTCACCCACCTGGCCCTGCTAAGACATCTCCAAGAGAAAAATGTCTCCGTTTGGAATGTCTGGGGTCGCCAGAAATTTGTGACATTAAAATGGAGTCATGAGCCAAAAAAGGTTGGGAATCACTGCATTACATCTTTCTTCTATTGGTCCTTTCTACTATAAACTTTAAAAAGAACTCAATAGAAAATATGTTTTTGGCCAATAATGCAACCTGGAGCACATAGCTAAAAAGAAATATGGTATTTAAAATGATATTCCTTCCATTCTTGCAGACTGTCGGTCATATTATTCAGTGGTAGTGTAAAAAAGGTGCTTTCCTTTACAAAGATGCTTTAGAGTGCTTAAAAGAAAGTGAATAAGCTACCTGAACACAGTAATGCCTGCCTCATCACTTAAGGTTTAATGACAGTGTAACCAGATAGTGTGTGTGTGTGTGTGGCTTAGAAAAGAAAGCTTTGAGGCACCTAAAGAGGTGGGGTCAGCATTCAGGAATGCTACTGGGAGAAAGCAGATGGACTTTTAATTTAATGAAACATTTAGAATTCTCAAAAAGGTGGCATGTGTGGCCCTGCACATTTGATGGTTAGTGTATGTGCACAAAAACGTAAAAGAGAGGACATTTAGAGTCAGTCGTGTTCAAATTTCTGTTTGAGTTTTCTCATCCTGCTGTTTTCTCATCACAGTCTTATCTGTGCTTTGTGTAGAGTCAATAGTCAGATTACATTCTGGAGCAAGTTGCTGCATACATTTACATCCCAATGAGAAATCTCTTTAATGCTTAATGTGGTATGTGAAGAAAAGTTTGTTGGCATATAAATAGTTGATAAAATAATTCATTCATTAGATTAATTAGTGAGCTCATAAGCATCACATCATTATTCTATTATAGCTGCTGATGATAGGCCAGTAAGCACATGATGGGTCTTAATTCAAAGGTTTAACTCAACTGCAGTTCATTAATTTGTTGTAACTTTAGGGATCCCCTCCAGGAAAACATCCTAAAATGACTCTGTGCTGAATAATAGCTTTATTCTCATATGTTTAGAAAAAAAAGTTCAATGACCTAATTAACAGTGTTAAAACAACATCCCTGGAATCTACTGAATGTGCAAATATAGTTAAGGTTACCTGTTGAATATCAGATATTTCCTGCTTTCCCTAAACTCAAGTATCATGTATATGAGCAATGATGGCTAAAGTTAGTACAATGTACTTGTAAAAGCTGCATAATAATTCAATACTGACTCCAAATTATGTAAGTATAAACCTTAAAGTCAGAATTTACTTTAAAAGAGCCTCAAACTCTGCGTGGACATCAATCTGTGTGAATTCATAGTAAAGCTGAAGGATTAAAACCTTTTGAGTGTGTGTGTGGGGGGTTAATTTTTTATACTGGATATGGCAAAAACCTGTAGGTATTCGTCATGGAGAATTATTGAGTCATTCGTGTCATTCCTGAGCTGCACTACACAGCCTACACTTGTGATAAAACACCACACACCAATAGGAAGCATTAGAGGCTGTGTTTCGTGTGTGGGTTGGTAGGTTTGGGCCTCTGAACAGTGACGTGTGGCTTGTCGATGCTGCTGATCAGTTCCCCTGGCACTAATAGGGCTGAAGGACGCTGTGTCCTCTGAAGTGGAGGCGTATAAATGCTGGGGCCTGTGTGCTTCCTGCTGCTTTGGGCATGAAGAGGAGTGATCGCAGAGACAAAAAGAAAAGACTTTACGCGTTTGTAAAAGGTACCACAGGTGAGGCACTTTGTGGACATGTAGAGTGTGTGTTTGTCAATGTGACTGAGTATAGTATTGCAAATTGTATGGTCAGTTTTTCTAATGTAAAGTAAGGGGCTGAGTTTTAAAAGTGGTTTTGTATGCTATGTTTCATTTGACTTCATAAATAAAAATCTGTTTATATTGGTGGTGTAGCCTAAATTTAAATCTAAATTTAGTTTTAAAAAAAAAAGACAGTTAGAGGTCAATTTGTCTACATTTTTACATTGAAACTAAAGCTGTACAAGTGGCAACTTCTCTCCCATGTAGGTCACAGGATCCATCGTGTTAAACATTGATCTCTGTTTGTTGCCTATAACAAGGGAAAGCAGGTCATTAGCTTCCTGAGCCCTGAAACTATCAATTTCTTTTTCACCCTGAAGCTCAGAATGCCACTTTAATTAAAACTGTAGGCTATGGATGTTTTTAGACCTGCAGTTTGGGTCTATTTGCTTAGTTAACAAAGAAAATGCACATATAACTGATTCTGAAATGTGTATTTTTCCAAATTAAGCGTATACACTTGATATAAAACCTGCAAATTGTGGTATCCTGTTGGAGCTGGGTGTTAAAATACCACAGTAAGGCTTCAGTTGAACTGAGATTTTGTTGCATATTGTATTCAGTAATTTAGCTGAATCCACAGTTTAGCTGTAGATACTAAAAAGCCTGTGTTTATCAAATTATGTAGTTGAATGCCAAGGCACATAATATTATCTGCTGACTATGGTTGGAGTGGTGCATTTGTGGTGGTGTGAGACAGAATATATACAGGAAGACTTACTGGAATAGCAGGAGTTCATCGTGGACCAACATCACTTTAACCATTACAAGGCTGGAATGACCTGTCCACAGGATGTCTTTACATGTTACTTGACTAAACCATCATCTTCTCTGCTCATGTCATTTTCTGTAATGGATGGTATGTGGTTTCATGTGTAGTTAAGTTACTTTTCTTAATTTAACCATTTTTTAATCATTTGTTTTTTATTTCATCTTTTTTTTTTCCTTTTCCTTCAATCATTCCTCTTGCCAAAACTCTCATCTATGGTCCTAATGTCCTCATGGTGGACTCATCCTTTCCTGATACAATCCTCCCCTTATTTTGCCTTAATAAACTCCTCCACATGCATGCTTCTTCCCGGTTGGAGATTGCAGAGTGCACTGTAGCTCCAGTTGCAATGGAAGACAGTGACCATGAAATTCACTCTTCTTCAGATGAGCACGATTCCTGCCCTCCCTCCCCCAATCACAGCAGGGGCCATGACATGGAACAGGTACTGGTAATGCTTCCCTCCCCATTAAGTCCCTTTTTAAAACACGTTTTTTGTAAACCTTAGTTAATGTGAAGGGAACAAATACAACACGTGTGTAGAGTCAGAGTAAGAGTCTACAGATATATTTAAATGGCCTCATTGACTTTTCAGGGTCACTACATTATTTAGTTCTCTGAGCTCAGCTCGCAGAGAGGGTTCAACTGTGGGACTAGGAAAACTGTACTAACTGGAGTCCAGAATATGCACTGCAGCCTCCAGCTATGTTATACTGCAGCTTTGCACATATTCCCATGGAAATTAGTATGAAACAGTCCTCAACCTTTAAGTGTAATACTGACTGAAATCATATCTAGGTCAGAGAAAACAAGTAATATCTGTTCTTACATTACTAATCAATTCTTTAATCTTCTTACTTTTTATATTTTCAAGTCCTTTAGGCCCTCCCACGTCCCCAAGCTGAGAAGCTGGGTTTTAATATCTGAAGCTATATTTAGCATCATATTTGGCAATTTTATATACAGGACCAAATTATTATCTATATCTGATGTAGAAATATAATAATACTACATGTAATAAAAAGTGAAAGTGAAAAAATAATGATACTGATGTTGTAAATGTAAGATCTTTGTATTGGGACAAATGGACATCATTTGTTAATTTGACTTCAGCAACAACAAAAACATGTTCAAGCTTGCAATTTCTTGTTTTTTTTTTTTTTACTGATTAGAATATACATGTTGATATTCAATTTATGCTGAGAAGGGTGTATTTCAGAAATTCCCAATACATGTGATAATAAAATCACATGAATAATAATAAAATCACATGAACTGAGTAAAGATGTAACATCTTGGTTTGTTGACATAGAAAGGCCTTTTAAAGCCAATGCACTAAAACACTGTGAATTTCATCCTTCCTTTCTCACTGGTACATCATCTTTCCTCTTCCTATCTTTGCCCTCTGTTTATTTATTGATATTTACCTGGTCCTTGCCATCCGTCCCTTTCAACCTCGGCATCTCTAGCATTCAAGCCATTCAGATGATGCAGAGGTGGAGAACATTATGCAAGACCCTCAGCTGCATGGAGGGCACAGCCACCATCACCAGCACCATGAGTACACGCACCACCACCATCATGGCCATGAGTCACATGACGCAGACAGGGAGGCTGAGGGCCAAGACTGCCCACATACCCCGTCTTATCTGAGGCCCCCTGTGGCCGGCAGCACGCTGTCAGATTCAGGGTCAGAGCCCAGTCTGCCGCACAGCAGAAGTGTGGAGTTTGACTTGCCGTCCCCCGTCAGTCCAACCAGGCCCAGGAGCCCCTGGGCTCGATTTGACCCTTACAACAATACTGAGGTAATACAAAGGAGCTCGGACAAAAGCTCAGGAGGAGATTGACATCGTGTGTGTGGTTTTGTCCTGCTTTCAAAGCAATGAACTTAGTGTTGAACATTGTACATTCTGACAGTGTCAAACAGTACAAGTCTGAAGCTAATATGTTGCTTTATGCTGTGAAAAAACAAAATGTTTGGTGCTTCCTGTCAGGGAATAGATTGAGGTTGATAGTCTATGATGGCAGTGCTGGTTTTGTCTTTGTTATGTTGCTGACTTTACAAAGGCGCCAAGTTCTGTGAAGTGTGAGAAAATCCTGTGAAAATACTATTTCTCCTCCTACCTGAATAGAGTTATTAGCTATTGCCATGTTGAACACATTTTTACATAGCTTTCTGCATGTGGATTGCAGTATTTGTACTGATATATTTCTCCATCTGTCTGTATTTTTAGGACCAGGATAAGGAGTACGTTGGTTTTGCAACTCTGCCAAACCAAGTCCACCGCAAGTCAGTCAAGAAGGGATTTGACTTCACCCTGATGGTGGCAGGTAAGTCTTAGCTTTGCAGAGTTTTGCTTAAGCCCAGCTTTGACTTTGAAGTGACACCCAATCATAAAGTTTTAATCTCTCTTTTCTGACCTGTCCTCCATGTTGTTCTTTTTTTTTTGAAGGGGAATCTGGCCTGGGAAAGTCCACCCTGGTCAACAGTCTATTTCTCACAGATCTTTACAAAGATAGGAAGCTGCTCAATGCTGAAGGTGAAGAAGCTTTTCAGATTTGTTTTTGTTTTGTTTAATAAATATTTGTTCTACAATATACTGTGGCTGGCTGATAGTAAAACAGTGTTGTTGTTTTTTTGTTTCCCTTAGAGCGAATTACACAAACAGTAGAAATCACCAAACACACAGTGGATATAGAAGAGAAAGGTGTCAAATTGAAGCTCACCATCGTGGACACCCCTGGGTTTGGGGATGCTGTAAACAACACTGAATGGTACAAAGCATGTTAAATGAAAAAGACTAGGCTTTGTGGAAGGAGCTAAATAACCTCTACTGAGCTCTACTGTGGTGAAAAAGTCATGTGTGAGGGTTCAGCTGTTCCCCAGTCTGCACGGCCTCAGAGAGTGAATGTCCTGTGTGTTTTCTGCTTTAGCTGGAAGTCGGTGGCCGACTATATCGACCAGCAGTTTGAACAATACTTCAGGGATGAGAGTGGCCTCAACCGCAAGAACATCCAGGACAACAGAGTACACTGCTGCCTCTATTTCATCTCACCATTTGGTCATGGGTACGACAAAGCTGCAGATTTGTTAGCTTTCTGATCCCTTAAAATTCCTGCAATGGCAAAACCTAGAACTGTCTGAGCTTGCATTTACATCAAAAGCAGATCAGTGAATGAGCACAAAGGAGGCCAATTTTACCATTATCTATATTAGCTATAAAACATACGTCATAGCAGCTTCACTTCCTCTTTAACAGCCTTTGTCAGGGTCACAAAGCCACCTGATGTAACTGAGATTTATCACAAATGTGCACTGCACCAGTATTTACTTGCAGTGCATTCAGTTCCATAAATTGTTAATGCAGCCCCTGCCTCGAGTTAAAGGAGTTCTTAGCTGCCTTCAGGTGGATTTACATCTGGTGCAGCACTCTCATTCTAATCAATTGTTTGTGCTGAGTGCTGATGTGGTACTTTTCAGTCCATTTGTGCACATGCACTGTTCCACACCGCTGTGCTCATTAAAGAACTGATATACTCTAAAGCTCAAGTAAGCTACAGTGCATTTTCAATGTGACACAGATGGAGAAACTGTGCCCTCTCTTGACAAGCCTCAGTAATTGCTCATCAGGTTTTGCAGTGGGAGGGGGCAAGAGGAAACCCATTCATGAGACTTGCTTACATACTATAATAAGTCAAGCCTGTATCTCATACTGAGCTGTTTCACAGCTAAAAGTAAACAGGTACATACAGCATATGCTGTCAGGGGAAAAAATGTAGACTGTTTTTGCCCTGAATATTGTATGTGTTGCTTCTCCTTCAGCCTTCGGCCTCTGGATGTGGAGTTTATGAAGGCTCTGCATGAGAAGGTCAACATCGTCCCTATCTTAGCCAAAGCAGACACACTCACCCCCACTGAGGTCAAGAAAAAGAAAATCAAGGCAAGACCCCATAAACTAAATGTGTTCCCACACGTAGATGAAGAACTCATCTTGTCATTTCTTAGTATCTTGAATAGTAGTTTTACTAATTTTTATTGTTCAAAAGTATTTATTTTACTCTGTACTCCATATCCTCAGATCAGAGAAGAGATTGAACAGTATGGTATTAAGATCTACCAGTTCCCAGACTGTGACTCGGATGAGGATGAAGAATTCAAACAGCAGGACCTCGAACTGAAGGTGAGAGCCAGAGGAGCCACATGTTTCTGTTACCTTTCCTTTCATTATTTTTTTCTGTTTGGGATTTGAAGGTTATTGAAATATGCAGACATCAACTCGGTTAAATACAGTACATAGGCCACATGACCTTGACTACCACAGCCTCCACAGGCTTGATGAGTCAACCACTCCCTATCCTTCTTGCATCACTGACTGTCAGGAGGCTCAGTGTGCCAGTGTCTCTCCCTTTGCCGCCGACCTTAAATAATCTCTGCTAGGGAATTGTTTTATCTGCAACAAGACACAGATAACAAAATCACAATTGACAGGAGATGTTTGGCACCATTAAAACCAGGGACACAACAAAAGTAGCATGGATTGAAGCTTATTGATTAAACAGAATTGAGAAGGAAAAGTACAAGTGCAGGGGGGAGGTGCTAAGGTAATGGAAAAGATGGGAAAGATAAAAACAAAACAAACTAGACAGACGATCTACATATTTTCCAGCCGAATCTTTTTAAAACATCTTTTAATTTTATGACTTTTCCAATTCTTCCCACAAGGAAAGTATTCCCTTTGCAGTCATTGGCAGCAACACTGTGGTGGAAGCCAAAGGGAAGAGAGTGCGAGGCCGGCTTTACCCCTGGGGCATCGTGGAGGGTAAGGGTCTTTGTCTGAGTCTGATTTTCAGTTCAACACTACAATCTTCACACAGAAAACTACTTCAGTCTTTCATCTTCATTGACATAATTCTGCAAGTTATTGAAATATCAGAGATTCACCTTTGCACTGTGGTTTGCAGTGGAGAACTCGGCGCACTGTGATTTTGTGAAGCTGCGAAACATGCTCGTTCGCACACACATGCAGGATCTCAAGGACGTGACCCGGGAGACCCACTACGAGAACTACAGGGCGCAGTGCATCCAGAGCATGACCCGCATGGTTGTGAAGGAGCGCAACCGCAAGTATGTGCACTCGCACCAACACAGTAGATGTTTTTGGAAGTTCACGCTGAATTATAATAGATTTACAAAAACTATAGGTAAATATTATATGTTCATTAGGTTTACCTTTCTTTCTTTATCTGTGCTCATACAAGTTCATTCCAGTAATTTGTACTGTCTAGTATCATTTTTATTCATATCCTGCTGAAACCCAGGAAAGTAATCGTTTTGGCTTTTTTTTTTTTACACTAAGTTATTGTCTTGATTGGAAACGGCATAATGCAGCAGTTTTTTCAAATACATTTTTCAAATTTTTTAATGGAATATCCTTTGCAGTGGACAGTGTTTTTGTTTTTTTAAGTAAAGCTGTCCCTTCTACAGGATAAAAAGTGTTTCTGGGTCTTGAGGATTTAAATCGAAATACTACAAAAGCTTGAGATCCTTTTACATCCTGTCTAAAGTGGTGGCATTGTTAAATGTTGAACTTCACTTTCCTGTGTCTGTAGTAAACTAACCAGGGAGAGCGGCACAGACTTCCCCATCCCTGTGGTCTCTGGAGTGACGGACAGCGAGACAGAAAAGCTCATCCGAGAGAAGGATGAGGAGGTACGGCAAGTCGACCATGAAACGGAGTCACATGAGCACCACGATCACGGACATGAGCACAAACCCGAGCACAATTCTGAGCCCCTTGAGCCGTCAGACCACCACGCCGACTCAGAGACACACTTGCATCAGATGGTGGACGAAGCCCTCTGAAGGCCTCTTGTTTACCTTTGTTGTTTACCTCATGTTTTCTGAAGTTGACAATGAGTAACTTTGTAAAACATGAGTGGTTGTATTTACTGATTCCAACCACCCCCTGCTCTTATCATCATCATCACAGTCCCTATGAACTGTGGGTACAAAAAAGGAGCTTGTTTAATTAAAGTATTGCAATTAGAGCATTAAAAGTACTGTATACTCACTGCAAAAATCTAAATCATATCAAGTGTATTTTTCTGATTTCTAGTCAAAATATCTCATCAGACATTATCACCTAAAGAGTAACTTTTCAGTGAGATATAAGAACTTATTTTTAGATAATAGATCTTCAAAATCTTATTTCAAGAAATCTTACCAAGATAATTTTCACTTGTTCCATTGGCAGATTTTTTTTTGTTTAATTCAAGATTTATTTTTGCTTAATTCAAGCAAAAAATCTGCCAATGGAACAAGTGAAAAGTATCTTGATAAGATTTCTTGAAGTAAGATTTTCAATACCTATTATCTAAAAACAAGTTCTTATATCTTACTGAAAAGTTACTGTTTAGGTGATTATGTCTTTTTTTAAGTGTGATGAGATATTTTTGACTAGAAATGAGAAAAATACACTTAGTAAGATTTGGATTCTTTCCAGTCCTTTACATTTCCTATAGTAATGGCGCCATCTTTAGTTATGTATACATACACTGCAAATAAAATTCTTTTAACAGTAGTATCACAAATATGAGCGTTTTAACATCCTGAAGTCAACTGTTAGTTCAAGGGCTAATAAAGTGTATATAAAATCTGATATTTACCAATTTTATAATTTTATTTTATGCCAAAGTGAACATTTGTAAGTGGAAATATTCATAGAGGTGATGTTACCAGATGAAAACACCCCTCCCCTCATGAGTCCTTATTTTCTTAGTAAATGAATGTGGTATATAGAATATGGGTGTGTACAGTATTACAGTATGCATCCCAGACCAGCTAACTGATGAAGAGAGCAATGATATATAAATATATTTATTATGCTAGTGTCTAGTCTAATCAGCTACAGCAGATCATGAAAATGTTTCCCCATCCCCTCTCAATACTGACAGTTTTATTTACTTCATTAAATAAAGAGACAGTTTTTTTCCTCAGTTGTTTTTTTTATTTGCTTTGTTAAAAAGTGTACTCATTACATAGAATAATTATGTATGGGTGGGCAACATAATGTAGACAGATGTATGTGAGATGTGGCAAAATAATATAAGTATATCTCATAAAGGGCGAATGATAAGTATAATATATTTTAGTACTTTTTTTTTTTTTTTTTTTTTTTTTAAACCTCATTGGCAGCTGGAATAGTTTCCCTGCAGCCTCTGAATACACGTGATTTATGAAGAACAGACTGATCTCCCGACTGATATCGATGAGTTGCCTGTGCAGTCATGTGTAAATAATTCAAGTCTGCGCCGCCTGTTGACACATTCACACTTCACTGTAACATAATGGAATAAGGCAAATTTATGGGCGCATTAGTGTAAAATTGTAACGTTAACATTTCTGTCTTTTCCCCACAGCTGCGACGAATGCAGGAGATGCTGCAGAAGATCCAGGATCAAATGCACACTCAGAAAGAAGCCTATTAACACAGGACAACAGTCAGCTGTGTACGTGTCTGTGAGTCTGTCATTAAGTGGGTGACAAAAACACCCAGGAAACCTTTACCTTTACTCGAACGTTGACACCCTACATGTCCACTCAACCACTCGGCCTCATCAGAAGCACGTTATACCATACATGGATCAGGGATCTGGTGGTAAGATGTTCTAACGTTTTCCATTTAACAACTCTGCTTTCTCCAGAATCTCATACTTTACCACCACTGAACTATAAAAACTTTGCTGTTAAAGTAAAAGTAGAATGAATTAATACGATGCAGTCTGATTTTCACATATCTGAACTTTATTTAGCCACATGATCACAGGGTTGTTGATTTCTTTTTTCTTTCTTTTTTTTTTTTTAACAAAACATCTGATATGAGGTTTACATCCAAGTACTGTTGACCTGCTCAGATTTTTAAGCACATTTTTCTTGTGCAACTGTTTATTTAATCTCTATACATCAACATGCATATATACTGTAATTTAATTTTCTATATTACAATACAAACTTTTTTTCTACCACATTTTATCTTTTATGTGCTCCTGGTTTTATTTAACTCCACTCTAGTACACCGCCTGACGTGTAGTCATGTCAGCTGTTTCTGTTTGTTTAACCTTTTAATGCAGGGATGATGCGGTTTCATTTAATTGTTGTTTTTACTAATGTCTCTGCTCAGTGACGGCCAGTCTGAAACTCACATTAGAAACCACTTTGATTTACATGCCATGATGTAACACAAAATAACTTTTTACATGACAGAGGAGTTCACATTTATTGTTTTCCGAGTAATTTCCCGAAGCGGTCGTTTGGAATCTGTTAATCGACAGAGCCACCCCAGACGCATGTTAGTTGTTCGAGACGAGTGTCAGGACTTCGACGAGACAAGACCTTTATTTTTGCATGTAGGTGTGTGTCTATGGGAAGGGTTGCATCAGAGGCCATGCAGTTTGTTTTTGCATGTATTGTAAAGCTCAGACTGCAGATTGATTATTTGATAGTGAGGTTATTTATGGGCTATGAAAATATATAGCTTAAAAAAAATGGGGAAATGTATGAAGCCAAGTTGGGTTTTTTTGTTTTTGTTTTTGTTTTTTTTACTTTATTTAAATGGCTATTATTTCAGGTGGTTATAATGAATATGGATCCTATAACCAAAGCCAATTTCATTTGATATAAATTCTATATTTTCCTTAGGAGAGTTCAAGACCTTTTCTCCAGCTGACTTTGTGATTTGCTCATCATTCATTTTCTGCCATAACAAGTCACAATGTCTGCATTAAAAAAGCTCAAAGTTAATGTAGTGAATTTGTTGCTAATCATTTCCTTTCTGTGACTTGGATGACTCTGCCACGTTGTGTGATCTTTTGTTCAATTACATTCCTTATGCTTCGGTCCCAGAGTCGGTTATAACTTTGTTTCTAATTTCATTTGTTTTATATTAAGTCTGTCTTTTGTTATTCCACTGTTTGGAGTATATTTATGTAAAAATTTATATTTGAGATATGGATGGAGAGGACAAAATGTTCAAATTCTAATATTGTAATAAAATATAAATATAATTGTCTCCATTAGATATCGGTGTGTTGTGTATGTTGAGAATCATTAGCTGCCTGTTTATTTTCATCCATGGCTTTTTTTCAGTTAAATGGTTTGTGTTGTGAAAGTTTTTGACTATGAAGCAGCTGATTCTTGACTAATTTAACTCCACTTATTGATCTTCAGCATAGCTCCTATAGTGTGGCAGGTGATTTATGGATAAATAAATCTTTCAAGGTATCCAAATAATGTGTGGAAACAATGTTTAAGTAGTCGAAAAGCAAAGTAATAACCACAGTGGCAGTGTTCTTACTTTTTTCCACAGTAAGGAAAATAGCTATTGGCTGTCCTATAAGTCGCCTAATGACATCACCATCCAATTTGCATAAATGAACATGTGCATGGAATTGACACTGACTATGTACGAGAGAGGAGTAACACTGTGGGAGAGACAAAATGTGAGTATTAAAAACACCCTAAATATGTTTAGAACTACAAATGAGCTATCTTAATTCTTGTTTTTTTTAATCTCTCAATTCCAATCCTCCTCCATAATCTTTTAAATCATCAGTATATATTAACAATCTAAATGGACCAGCAAGAGACACTAGCTGAATTGGTTTTTAGGTGTTTTGTTTTTTTTTAAGTTACTAGAGTAGTCTGAAAAGTTGCTAATATTGTTATTCATTATTATTATTATTATTATGTATTACTCTTGCTATATATATATATATGCTAAGGTGCTGAGCTGGAAAAATTTTAAAATGACCCATAAAAGTGCTTGAATTTGATCTTGAAAAATGTGTACAAACCCTGTAGATGAGTAGAGCTGAGGAAGAGAGACTGTCCACAATTACCCAGCAGGCTTAGGGGCGGTGACATGTTTATTGTCTGTACAGCTCAGAGGGATGAAGAGAAAAAAGTGAAACAAAGTTCTAGTTTTACCCGTGGAACCTTTGAGAACAAGGGGTGTGTTGAAGGGCAGGAAATCACAGCGGCTGCTTATGAAAAACATGCTTCTGACACTGATGAACGCTGGCCTGGTGGTTCTAGGTCGACCCCATTTTGGATCAACAGAACAGTTTTTTCCTTCCATGTCAGTAAATACATAAATGTGCATTACACACAATGTTACACAAACATTTGGTAAAAGGCAGAATATCGTTAACATTTTTAAAGTTTGGAACTAAGATAAGAACATTTTCTACAATGTTTCATCTCAGTTTATCATTAACACAATTTACAGATCACAGTGGATTTACAAATACACAAAACATTTAGGAACAGGCAGAATATTGTTAAAATTGCACATTTCAGGTTGTATTTACTTTTATTTATGTATTTATTTCTGTTTTACTGTGAAAGGATAGTTTGTCCATGTAAATATTTTCATAGTGTACTGTTATTTTTTCACATTAAACGAAGAAAAAAATAGTTATCCTATTATTTTACTTCAGATCACATTGGTCTGTCTGTAGAATTTTGACACCCTTGACTGTTAATATCTCCAGTGTCATTTTTGCTCTTCCATCTCGCCGGCCAGATTGGAACGGGCTGGCTTCGGCCCGATTGTTGTGTGTTTGACACCCCTGGTTTAGAGTCAGTTAATTTTCTTTCTTAACTTACCTGACAAAGATGAATGGCCAATAAAATGTTGATAAATGTAGTCATTCTTGTGTAAATCACTCCACACTGCTGATATCATGGGGGCAGACTTTGGCCTGTTACACCGGTTGGCTGTTTTAGATATTTAGCATGCATCACCTCATAATTAATATATCAGATGAACAAAACTAAGTTCAATACTATGGGGATGTATCAGGGCTGCCAGCTTCTCCTTGGAGTGAGATTTGGTGGGTGTGACCAAAATTCTGTCGCACACAAAGCCACATAAGATGGTGGCTTAGACATAATTAATTGGATCGGTGTCATGTTTGTGGTGGTGGGGCGGCGTGCTGAAGATAGACAATACCTAGGCTACGTTCAGTAAAGCACAAACATGGCTAAGGTTTGGATTCAAATGTGATTTCCTACATTCTGGTTGTTTTTGAGGTGACCTCTGTACAATACCTAAATCCATTCACATTCATAGCCCACTTCCTGACTTTATAAGTAACAAGTGGTGCCAGGCACAACAAACCCCGCCCCTCACAAACATTTTACCTGATTTTCCCTATCTCTTATCATTGCGAAAACACTTTTTTTTTTGGTGACCTTGACTTTTGACCTACATTCACTAAAATTTAATGGGATCTATTCTGGACCACCTCACACCTTTTCTGAAAATTTCATGGAAATTGGTCCTGTAGTTTTTACGTAAAGTTGCTGACAAACAGACAAAACAATTTTAAAAAAAACCGAACCAAAAACAATACCCTCGCCTCCCCTTCGGGGGACGGTGTAAACATGGGCTGAACATTGATCTCCGACTCGCCAACAAAGCACCAAATTTGGGCTCAGCTCCACACCAGAAAACCACAGCTGAACCTAAATGACTGCTGATATACCATCAGAGCATAATTATAGACCCATGGAGCAGATTTAAAGGTAGACTCATGGTTGGATACATTTGGATTATTATTACTGATTGAACCGTAATGCTATGTTGTGAATAATTGTTGCATTATTTAGTCAAAAATGAAGCAGTATTAGTCAGTGAAGGACATTCATTCTGCATTCAGGGCCTTTTCCCTCCGCAGGGTCCATCAGAAAATTGACATGGGCATAAATATAAACACTAACACACAACAAATAAAGTTCCTAAACACTTAAAGCACAACAAATAAGTTACAATATACTTTTCCCCACTATTGTACAGTGCAATGGGACTAATTCGCTGCTAAAGACTTGGACTAGTAACTGTGTAATATTCCCTGTGTG
>JAPQRP010000006.1:21891334-21929851 GCA_037367295.1 Apogon hyalosoma | reverse complement strand
CTGTGGAGGACATTTCTGATCAGAGACGCAGAAAAATGCATCTTCAAAGACCAACATGTTGACTTACATTTAGAGACAATTGCATTTCCTCGTTTTCCTCGCCATCTTCTTCCACTTTATCCGGGTCCGGGTTGCAGGCCCTGAAAAGAAAAAGAACAAGAAAGTTGTAGATGAAATCCCCTTGAACATGAGCTTTGACAATATTAAAAAATCTGAAATCCAACTGACCATGTGACCTGGACCAGTCGTGAGTCCCCAGCCCTGTCGTCAGGTCCAGACTGGACATGACACCTTAGACCAGGTCTGTGTCTGGACTGGTCTGGTTCCTCTGGTATCTCTCCCCTGGTCTGTAACAAAAATTGGTCTGTAACAAAATTAACAAATGAGCCAGAAACATAAAGAAAATTATCAACAAAAACACACAAAAATGACAAAGATACTCAATAAAATGAACAGCAATTTCCAAATTGAATCAATTCAATGTGTCACCTGTCTGACTGCAGGGGTTCCACAGTTTGACCTGGTCTGTCCTGAGTTGGCTGGTGGTCTGTTCTGGGTCAGCTGGGTACAGGGGCTCTTCACTGGTGACTTCTGGATCCTGAAACATAAGAGACGTCTACACAAAAAAAGTTAAGGTGAACAAAGATTTTCAACACGTACTACAACAACATCAAAATGAAAAGAAAGAGGAAATGACATGCAGGAGTCTGCGTCTCTGCAAGGGTCTAGCAGGGGGCAACGCCTCCATCTCCTCCTCTACTTTATCTTCTGGCCTCTCCTCCTCGTCTACCTCCTCCAACCACTCCTCCTCCTCCATCTCCTCCTCCTCTACTTCCTCCTCTGGCCTCTCCTCCTCCTCTACCTCCTCCACCCCCTCCTCCTGTACACTCCCCACCATCTCCCCCATCCTGTTCTCCAGCCACGGCTCCATCCTCTTCTCCAGCAACCTTTCCCCTCACTCCCTCCATCTACCTCCTGCTCCTCTTCCATCTCCTTGTCCTCCAGCCTCTCTTCTTCCATCTACCCCCTCCTCCTCCAGCCTCTGCTCCTCCATCCTCTCCAGCCACGCATCCACTATCCTGTCCAGCTGCCTCTCCAATAACTCCTCCACCGCCACCATGCCCATCCATCTCCTCTGGCTTCTCCTCCACCATCTACCTCCATCTCCTGCTTCTTCTCTACTTCCTCCAGCCTCTCCTCCTCCATCTACCTCCATCTCCTCCAACCTCTCCTCCATCTCCTCTAGCCTCTCCTCCATCTCCTCCTCCTCTACCTCCTCCAGCCTCTCCTCAGTCTCCTCCAGCCTCTGCTCCTCCATCTCCCGCAGCTCTGGCACCTGACAAAAAGATATTGAAGCATGTCTTGAACAGTGGGACAATTTGGGGTGCAACAATCATTGATTTTGATGGTACTGTTATAGTCTGAGGAAAAAACTCAGTTTCACAGTTATAAGTATGGATGCATAAAATCACATTTGTAATCCCAGGTTTTACTGTATTATTAGTTGCTGCCTTTCAACACACAAAACATAAAAATAAATAAATCAAAAGTGCATCTCTTTGGCATTAAATATTAACTTTTTTAAAATCTCTGCATTGTTGAGGCTCTATAGTTATAATAATAATAATAATAATACATTTTATTTAGCTGCGCTTACAATAAAACTCAAAGACACTTTACAAGATTATTGAGAGCTTTGTAATTGATGAGGAGGATCTTGAAGTGAATATGCCGCTTTATTTGGAGTCAGTGAAGGTGCTGTAGGATGGGTGGAACGCATTCCTTTGAGTAACTTACACTTTGACTGCTAAAGAAGTCTCTTATGCCAACTTTTTTTTTTTTTTACATCCTGGCTGCGCCCTAATTACCAAACACATACACACACACATACGCACATCATGTGGGCACATGGACATCGAGTCAAACATTAATGTAAATGAAACCTCTGATATTACAATCCGTCTAGCTGATGTGACCCAGGCAGAACAAACACTCAACATGTTAACAAGAATTTACAGGGGCAGATGAACACAGAGGACAACTAGCAAACCGGTGTTCAACCTGATGGAGTGACAGTGGGGTCAGCCAATCACACAAGAAACAGCAGAGCCAATGGAGGAGCCTGTGGGTGTAACATTGTTTTTGGAGCAAATCATATCTTTCTTACTAAAATGTGTTATTTAACTGGGCAATGAAAATGCATCTTTCGAACATTCCTTCTAACATTAGTTACATGTAGGCCTGTATTTTAGCATTAGCCTGTAGCTAAAATCTAGTTATGCTAACATAGTTGATATTTATATCCCCGAACGCAGTGTCTGGGATATTATGTTTCCAGACGGCTCCGCCGGTGCTGGATATCCTACATGTTAATGCAATAACTTGAAAAATATTGGGTTTAGAAATTCCAAATTTTCCACATCAATCAATATCATGGAGAGGACAAACTGATTCGATTTTGGACAATTTACCGTTTCTAGATTGACCACAAGGGGCCACTCAAAAGTTTAAAATCACTAAACACTCTTTTGTTCATATCTCTGGAACTATTTGATTGATGTCAAATCAAGTGCAAATGAAAGGTCATGACCTGACTATGATTTTATAAATGGATGCTATTTTTTGGAAAGTGTGTGGCAAACGGCAAGTCCACTATATATTTCTAAATGTATAGTGAACACACACACACACACACACACACACACACACACACAATATAGATAACGGCCGATACATCTAAGTGATGATGAATAAATTGAGTTTATAGACAGGGTATCATTATATATCCTATTATTGTGTATTTTTGTTGATGATTGTTATACTTTTTTGGGTCATTGGTTAATTTTGTTCATAATTTTTGTACCACATCTGAAGAGAGAGACCACAGACCACAGAGAGAGACCACAGGACCTGATGACATGAACCATGTGTTCAGTTGGATTTAATATTTTTTAATATTATCAAAGCTCAAGTACAATGTGATTTAATCTTCAACTTTCTTGCTGACCCAGGACAGACCAGGTCAAAGCTGTGGAACCCCTGCAGTCAGACAGGTGACACATTTAATTGATTCATTTGGAAACTGCGGTTCATTTTATTGAGTATCTTTGTTATTTTTGTGTATTTTTATTGAGAGTTTTCTCTATATTTTTGTCTCATTTGTTCATAAATTTTGTTGCAGACCAGGGTAGAGAAACCACAGGAACAGGACCAGTCCAGATGCAGACCTGGTGTCACAGGTGTCATGTCCAGTCAGGACCTGATGATAGGGATGGGGACCTGCGACGGTCCAGGTCATGTGGTCAGTTAGGTTTCATATTTTTTAATATTGTCAAAGCTCAAGTACAATGTGATTTCATCTACAACTTTCTAGTTCTTTTTCTTTTCAGCGCCTGCGACCTGGTTTTCAAATGCATTGGAGATAGTCAACACTCTCAACAGCACTACTAAAATGATATGACTGTACACTTGTAATTAAGCCATTTCAATGCCAGTCAGTGTAGATCTTTCCATGTAGAGCTGACATCAATGCGTTGCTCCTACAGGTACTCCACCATAAGGTTAATAGTAGTGTTGTAGTGCTCAAGTCTGGGTCTTGACTCAGTCTTGGACCACAGTGGAAGGAGGACTCAATTTTGGAGCGAGTCCTCGAAACCAACAGATTTTTCTATGTTTATGTTAACAAAAAAATCCAATTATCCATCATTACAAATAAATGTAAATAATAATATAAAAAACATAAGGAATGTTGACGGGCATTATTTGAAAAGTACATCCCATGTGCGATGCAATCATTCTGCGTTCAGTAAGTGTCAGTAGTGGCTTTTCCACTGGACATCAGCGTAAAACTTTACCGATATTTATTGAATGTCGAAAAAACAAGTATGTAATGTTAGTTTTCCCATTAAATCACAAATGAGATGATTTGTTCATTATCACGAAATGACACGAGAAGTCATTCCACAAACATGGTGAAGAACATAAATATTGTGTTGATTTACAGATATATTCATTATTATTATATATTGCCCCTCTATCTCGTACTAAATTAAAAAATGATTTGTTTCCGGGTGCATCCACACATACTGCGCCATGTTTCTTTTAAAACTCTTCTTTGCTTGTTGTCCATCAACATCCGTTTTTTTTTTTTTTTTAAATTCACATGACTAGATGTGCAAAAAGGTCTTTCCATTGCAGTTTTGCGCGCTATATGAGTTGCGCTACACTCACAAAACTACCTCTTGCCAGCGCAAAAACTTTTAATCGAAAACAACAGTTTTGAGAAATTGTCATTTTTCCATTAGGTCAATTTTTATGCGCAAGTTATATTTGCACAGTTTGAGGGTCAGTGGAAAAGTGACTACTGACTTCAGTTGCTGGTGACAAGATGAGCGACCAATCTGCAGTCATAAAATTAGCCTTTCTTAATCATTTCATAGCTATTATCATAATTAGAATTTGCTCTGCAGGTCCTACCTATGATTCAAAATGAGGGTGGGTTTAACATGTTGATGACAGCAGTGCTGTTGAAGCAGTTTTGAAAAATTGGCAGAAGATGATGCATATGGTTAGGGTTTTTTTTTAATGATAGTAAAAAGTCCCTATGAAGAGGTTAAGTAGACCAGACTGTGCCAGACTGCTCCTATAAACAATTCCCAGTCTAGCTTAGTCTGTAGGCCTAACTGTTGATCATTAACTGGGGTGATATTCAATCATTCTCATGAAAACAGACTTGTTTTTATGTCTCGGTCTCAACTCCTGAAAGACTCGAGTTGACTGGGTCTCGACATAGGCGGTCTTGTCCCAATCACTGGTTAGTAGACCCACTTTGTGAATCGGCCATAGGTGTGACTGGTTGTTGGTGTACGTCACCTATGGTGACGCGTCCAGGGTGTATCTGCCTTTGACCACTGGTAGCTGGGAAAGCGCCTCACAATAAGCAGTTCAAAAAATGGATGAGTAACTATCTTGTAGAAATAATTAAAAAAAACTATCCACTATCCTTTACTGAAATTCAAATTGAATTATATTGAAATCATTCATCCCCCCTAAAACTACAAAGACACAATTGATTAAATAAATACATTTATTTTTGTCAATTCTAAGTCAGTGTACATCTGGGTGTGTACACTTTTCATAATTATTTTTAAAAAATAGTTGAGGTTGCGAGGAGTTTTTAAGCTAATGTTAGTTTGGGCTAGCCAACAGTTTCATTAAAATGCCTGTGATTCTAATTTCCCAAACGTTAGGTTGCTAATATGTCAGTATTTTACTTGTAGCTTAAAAGCAATGGCTGGAAGGTAAATATTAGATTTTTGTTTGTGTTACTGAGATGAGGAAAATTGGCCAAAAATGCATCCTCTTCCTTGAACTGTAAAACATCTGAAAATCCATTGTAAATTAAATCATTCCACTTCATCATAAAATCTAGCTAAAATCATACTCATTACTTTTATACTCGATTATGGCGAGACAATTGTAGCAGGTATATGAGCTCAATAAATAAATGTAGAACAGCGGATCGTAGACTTAGAATTGTCACAGTTACAGCTGCTACCATACACTGATAAAATGGTCCCTTAAGAATGGTTTTGAAATGCGATACATCACAGGTGTCAAACATATGGCCCGTGGGCCAAAACCAGCCCGGCAAAGGGTCCAATCCAGCCCATGGGATGAAATTGTGAAATACTGTTACACTGAAGGTATTAAAATCATTTAGTTCAGGTTCCACATACAGACCAATCTGATCTCAAGTGGATCAGACCAGTAAAAAACTATCATCATAGTAAGTTTATCTATAAACAACTACAAATGTTTGTGTTGTAGTGTAAAAAAAAAAAAGTAAAATTACATGAAAATGTCTACATTAACAAACTATCCTTTCACAAAAAAATGTGAATAACCTGAACAAATACAAACATTGAATGTTTCAGAGAAGTGCAATTTTACTGCCTCTTACTGAATGCTTTGTATATTTATACATCCACTAGGATCTGTAAGTTATAATGCATATATGTAAATGATAAACTGAGGCATAATATTGTTAAAATTGCACTTTTTTCTTCAAGCTCATGTTGTTCATGTTATTCAGATTTTTAAGGAAACTTTCCAGTGTAATTTTACTTTTTTCACTGATTATTTTACTGGTCCGGCCCAGCTGAGATCACATTGGGGTGAATGTGGCCCCTAAACTAAAATGGGTTTGACACCCCTGCTGTACACCATTGGTAAAACATTAACGGCTAGATACTCCGATTGTTTCTAAGGCATTTTCAGATGGTTATCAATGGCCTCCGATGATGGAGAAGTAACTATTACTGCCTGCTCTGAAGTGGGCATACGTTTAAGTCTCTTTGATAGCTATGAATGCATTAACAGGTGCCTCATGAAGTTTTGCTAGGAAGTTTCAGACAGTCCCTGACAATGTCCTGTGACAGAATAATAAGGCTATATACTGTATATAATGCGTACCAAAATTGTTGCTTAGGACTTGCTAATGTACATATATTGATCATATTTTAATGATGAGAAATTTGGGTGTCACCTGTGATGTGTAACCAGGGTGGTGGGCCAGATTTCCTGCTACAGAGACTAATCAGAGCTAAAGTAGTACATTTAGAAGCTGTTTAAAAACAAAAAGTATACAGACAATGGGAATATGCTGAATAGCAGATGTAACCATCATGCAGACTGATTATCTATCAACTTCTAGTTTTAATTGTACCTATATGTACTGTGCAAGGTGAACATTTAAACACCATCAAATACCTTGACACTCCAACAATACACTCAAAAAGTGACTTCTAACATGTGTAAATGTATACAATTTATTTATTTTTTTTACAAATATTTTGTACATTTTACATCGTCTTCCGATCTTTTTACATAATACAGGTAGATCTAAATGCAGTCCGACATTTACAGGCTATATACAACTTAATCTTTCTCCATAGGGAAAACGCGTATTGTTGCTTCTTCAAGTATCTCAATCCCTCGTTTACTTTTACACATTTTGTTTTGCAACAATATGAAATGTGAGCAATATTGCTTCATCTCTGTACACCATCTTTTCTCGTAGATAGAATACTTTAGAGAGAAAACATCCATGCTATAATCATATTGCATCAGAACAAAATACTAAAAAATAAAGGGTGAATACTTTCCAAAGTGGCCGAATGTGGTATCATTGTGGGAAGAGGTTGGTTTAGGCATCACCCCCGATATACTGTATTGTATATGGTCCCAGAAAAAAGTCATTTATCAAATTTACACTGAGAAAGTTACTTTCCAGATGAAACAAACAGTAATTTTTAAAAATACAAATACATTTTAAATGTTACACTTCACATACATGTGATACTTTAATAATCTGCTTTTTTTAAATTTGTTAAAAAACAAACACACACACACACTAAAAAGGCTTAACTTCCAATGAGTATGATGCTCTACATCCTTTCACAGATCAGTACATTCAGATTAAATGATTAAAGTAGGAGTCCACAGCATGCTACTGCTTTAGCAAGTGCTATGCTAAACTTCAGATTTACTGCTCAGTGAGACTAATGGAAATTAATCTTCACAGTGCCAGCACTTGGAAAATAATAGTCTTGAAAAACATAATTGTTTTTGTGCCAGCTGCTTATTTTGTACCAACCAGGTAACCCAGAGCTGGGGTTTGGAGTCCTGGGCCAAACAGCCTTACATTCCTACTGCAACATGTTGAAGTGAGCAGACCAGACAGTACTGTCACGTGCCCTTTGCTTGCAAAATAATCACTGAACAAATAACACAGTAGTGGCATGCATTCACAGCATGCAAATACACATCCTACTACCCTATATGACCGTACAGAAACACACTTTACTATATTTATGACATTCAAAATCTCTAAACACTCAATGCCCTCACCTCGTAGGACTGACATGATATAGTTTTCTGACTGTTCTGTCTGTTACCTCAGCTTTGGGGGCCAGGAACAAAGTGACAACTTAAACTATTTTGAAAAAATATGAGAATATATTAGCAGCTGTGGAAAAAAAACACTAACTTCTTCTCAATGAACAGTCACAAGTGTCTAATGAAAATAGTACAGAAATAATTTGATTGTCCTTTACTCCTAACCTTAGATGCTAAACCCTGAAAAAACTGCATTTTTTCAACTTTTTGTGAGGCTGTTAAGATGACATCCATCAGTGTTTCTGACAAAAATCCTCAGAGGTATAGCAATATAATGATGAATACAAATAGACAGCAGGGGGAGCTATTGTTATATGCACCACAACTGAAGACTGTAACTCCTATGTAAGAGGTTTGGTCCGTGGTTTTGCTCCAACCCTGCAGCATGTGCCTCTACTGGAGAGGAGGAGCTCCTCCAAATCACATTCTCAGTGTCCTGGTTATGGCGGGTTGAACACTCTGATCCTGCACTGTCAACGCCTTTAGTACTCACTGCTCCTTTCTGAGCATCCTTACTACTGCTTAATACACAATGTCTCTAAAAGTTACATTTTCCATAAAGCTTGTTTGACAATACACTAACTACTGCTTCACTTTCTGCTAAATTCATTGGCCAGTGAGGGGCTAAAAGTGCGCTTTCTTTCCACTGTACTGTATACTGCCACATATACTCAACATGATTACTTTTCACCAGATGAATATGGCATATCCCCATTTTAGGATCAGGACAAGAGGACGCTGTGGGAGACCAGTAGAGAGGGTTATGGTTTGTTTCAGGAATGTTCTGGGTCGTTTTCTAACCACTCTGATGCTTCTGAAAATGAATCTTATGTGGATTACTGAAGGAGCCGGTGGCTGTCCTGCTCTCACTTGGTTCACCCTATGGCCTAGTCTGAGACCAGTGGTTCTCCCACATCTGGGGGCTTTCCCATTTCCTGGTGGTGGGCCTCAAGCCAGCTTTAGAGTGCTGATGGGAAAGGAGGGCATTGTTACCATTGTCACAGGGTTGAGCACCGTCTGACCCACTAGCTGTGGGTGATGAGTGACCATTGGTGTGCCCATCGTTGCCTGTTTGCCTACAATGGTGGTAGCTTGTTGGCTCGGTGCAGTGCCATTCACCTGGGGGTGAGCATGGTTCAGGGTGTGGGTGATGTGACCCACCACCGCAGGCTGTGTGACAGCTACAGGCTGGGAGTAGAGGGCAGGCAGATGCTGGCCCAGGTGAGTCACAGGGTGCACAGTGATGTGGCCGATGGGCTGGTGTGGAGCTAACTGAACAGAGCTGGTGGTGGTGGAGGGAGCCAAGTGGGCTAAATGTTTAGGACCCCCCGTCTGAATTACATGGTTCACTGCTTGGATGACTGAGGGATGGGAAACAGAAGCATGAGCAATCACTGTGGGATGTAGGCTCGGTGCTGTCACTATTGGTGTCTGGGTGGGAATCAGGGTCTGACTGAGGGTGGGGGGAGAGAGGGGCATGGTTGTGAGTGTAGGTGAGGCTGCCTGTTTGGACACTGGCTGTGGAGATGACACTGTGGGTCCCTGAGCCTGCTGCAGTGGGGATTTGTGCTGGATGGAGATGTGCTGAGTAATGAAGGAGGTAGTGGTGGCAGTAGATGCCAGGGTGGGGTTCTCAGCCACTGTTACGGGTTTGTGCAGCTCAGGTTTCATGAGTTGAGGCACGGTGGGTAAGGCAGTCGGTGCTCTCTCCGTCTCATCATCATCATCAAGGTCATCATCCATGATGTCTCCACCTTCTGAAACGTCAACAGACAAAGAATTCAGTATTTTTACTTATATAATTTATTTTTTTGCCAACACAAAAATCGTGGGCCAGTCACATTTATTGTAGTTACTTGAGCATCACTGTGATCATTTTCTCTATTCACTCATAAATAAAGCTGGATAGAACTAATAATTGTCAGATTGTGTCACCATTACCACATCAAAATGATGATCCAGTGTCTCACACCCAGTGAGAGATATTAACTATTAAGAACTTGTACTGGATCCCTGCTCTGTATTAGTTAAGCTTGGGAATCAGGAGTGGTTTGGAACTAAAAAGTTTTGATCAGTCCATCCTACCAATAAGATTTTTTAGCCACAGAACCAAGTGCATCTGCCTTAGAGCAGATCATTCTGGTATTGCTCCCATTCAGACCGATTTCACAGAGCCTTGATTGGACAGAGTCAATCATCACCATCTATGTGATATGGGGCAGGTCAAATGTGAGTTGATATAATGATGGAGTGCTGTCCTATCACTTATTGGCTTTTATCCTTGACTGCTGATCTGGGTGTAGGTCCATTCAGTTACAGAGAGTTAGAAACTTTAGATCTGAGCCTGTTGATAACACCATTTTCATAGAACCATAGTTTTTTTCTTTTGCTTAGAACAGCCACCTGAAGCAGTGGAGGTTGAGGCCTGGTCCTCTTCAGGCTGTACTGTCTGTCTGAGGACACGGTCGATCTCGATCACATCCATCCACTGACTCAACTCATTCTTCAGCTCTGCTAATCGCTGCTGCGTGGCAATCTTTTCTCTGGCCAGTCGCTCCATATCATGTTCGTACTCCTTTTCTTTCCGCTTCAGAGTCTGTGAAGAGGAACCAGACAATGATAAACTATATCCTCAAATGTAAACAGTGATAATGTGCGTATGAACTTAGCGACTGCATAACACTGAGCTGCCGACAGTTGATGTACTTAGTGTTCAATTTTATTAAGTTCACATGCACAGCTATTACTGACTACAATGGCTCCACAATTATCCCTGTGTTAGGAGTTTTGCTTTTCTTGACAATGTATCAGGAAACATCAACTCAGTGATTATTTTGAGGCCTTAGATACACTGCAAAACATGAGTGTCTGCATAGTAAAGTGTGTTCTCTTGTTTTGTGTACTGTAAGGGCAATCAACAAATTATTGTTACTTTTCAACATGAGCAACATAGAACACTGAGGATGAAAATGGTAAAAAGTACAGACTGGCTCAGTTTGGTTGATTAATTGGTGCTGATGGGACACTTTTACACAGTATCAGCTCACAGTACCCTGGCTACTATGTGCCTTCTCAGCTGGAAATGCTGACTTTGATGGCAAATGTGTCCAAAAATAAAAATGCATGGTATACATGCATAGTGGGTGATAAAGCTATTTCCTGCTCAAAACTGTTGTTATCATACAATTAATAATCCACTATTGGTTGAGATCTAGTTACAATGAAAACACCAAAAATAGCAAGCAATGTGAGAGGGCATTGTGATTTCAAAGACAGTTTTGCAGAATCATTGTAAAAGAACAAGTTAGACTGCAGACATTTGCCTGGCAAAATTAAAAATAAAGTTATAATTAATTATTTTGGACAAACTGATCACTGTAGACAGGAAGTAAATGGTGTTCAGTACATAAACATACTGTACTTTTCAACAATGCACATCCTTAAATGCTGTCAGTGAAAACATTAACACTTGTAGCCTGATCAGTGCCTTTATCTAGTGTGCCAACCTGAACACATGTTGTCTGCTGTATTATACTGTGTATTGTAACACTCAGTTTGTAGTTTTACATCACACTTCTTTAATAATTATTATTTGTATGCGAGGTGCCCTTTGAGGCAAGATTTAACCCCCTTCTGCTGTTTTTCTAGCACAAATGCTTTTGTTTTCTTCAACTGTGCTTATGTAGTTTGAAGATACTGTAACACTTATTTGTACTGATGGTGTGTTATATTTGGGACACTCTCCCATAGCTTTGTTAAGAGCTGGATGATATGGCCAAATGATTGTATGAACTTTGGAAAATCACTGTCCACAATCTGAATGACAATCTTCTCATCTCTAGTAACTAAGTTACAACATTGTCCTCTAGTTTTAGCCAGTGTCTGATGGATTTTTGTTGTTGCCTGACAAGAAATTCTGCATTTTTGTACAATTTTGGATCAGTGTTATTAGAATATTGACAATGCATAGATAAAATAAACACATTTTCCTGTATATACAGCTGCTGTGTTTCCATTAATTACCCATACATTGGCAGTTTCATTTGTCCCACTAACTCTACAGCAACAAACAACACTATACATAAACTCTGCAAGTTAACATGAACTAAATCCAAACTTTTTAGAGTGGACAGATGCTGAAGAACATGCAGATGTTATAAATTCAGTGAAATGAACTCAATGCTGCAATCTATGGAAACAATCTCTCTGGCACAAACCCATAGGTCAGTGCAACACCTATGCAATCCTCTGTAAATTACTGTAATTACACTAAAGCCAAATGGCTGAGTAAGAGCTGGAAAGTTTTGACAGCACTGTTTTGTTTTTTTTCAGTGGAAGGTTCCGTACAAACTATCAGAAGAGTAGATGATATGGCAAATTAAGATCAATCATGAGCTAAGATTGTGGGATCACCCAGCCCTAGATTTGTTATACCTCTAGTAAACACAGATGGATATTCCACTGTGCAAACTGCTGCCCTGCACCCAGAACAGCAAAAGCCACATTCTTTACAGTTTATGGTCACCATTTTATAAGTTATTTTACCAGTTTGATGTAAAGTTTTATGGTTGTTTTCTAAAAATAGTTGATAGTTTCAAAGGTCGTGCCTTTCAAAGATTGGGGAAAAATTTTAATAATTACAGTAGTGTCATGACTGAATGCTCCTAAATGTTCCATGGTACAAAATAGCTTCCTCATATGGAAAAGTGTTCACAGCCATTTAGCTTCACTCATTCTCTAAAGGTCAAGTGATTTTTGCTGTTTCAGTCTGCACTGACAAACAGATGATATTCTACAACATGTCTGTGCCTTGAAGATAAACTGCACTAAAAAAAAAACAAAAAAAAAACTACACTATATATACATTAAAAATGACCAGTAGTGACAGCAGTATAATAAGGTGTACGACCCACAAAGTTATTTTGAAATAAACCTCAACCAGTGTCCGTGTGACAGGAGAAAGAATCAGAAGTACAGAAACCCGCGGGAAGGAGGAGGTGGAACAGGGAGGGAGGAGCTGAGTTTGGACAGGGGGAGGTGCTTCCAGTCAGTGGCTTTCAGTGACCTAATTTCCCTTAACCTATCAGCTGACATAGGACAGGACCAAACAAACTGGGGACTTCCCCATGAAGGGCCTCACAAAAAAAACCCAACAACTTTGAAAACCAACTAAAGTTAAAAAAAAAAAAAAATCCAGTGAGTTTAACGTTGTTAATCCTCATTTTACTTCCAAACAACTGACCACTGGCTGAAAGCAGAACAAACAGGATTGAGCTTGTCGGGGATTAATGTTTTGAAATCAAACACTAAACACATGTATATGTCAAGTGTAACTATCCAACACAGTCTTGGGATGGAGTGGCTAAAGGAAATAATTCTGTGTGAAATATGGTACAAGCAACCTGATGACTCATGACCATAAAACCATTTCCCCAAAGGGTGGACTTCCTGCTAGTGTTCATACCTGTGTGTGTGTAATTATACAGAACATGCCCTTCATGTTGTGTACCAGAGGCATAATCAAAAGTGTACATTTCTTCCATGTTCTATGTTGCTCTTGACAGAATGTTTGTCAACTTGTATGCATTTACTGTACACTGTACATAAATAGCCAAAGCAGGACAAAAGGCAGACCTTGTGTAATTCGGCACCTGTCCCTAGTCCTTATCCAGGATTAGTACTGCACAGTCAACCCGGTGTGCACTCGCCCTCCAATACAAAGTGCACATGTAGGTTTAGCAATGACATTAGCACCACAGTTAAAACTCAATCTACACTTAATCAAAGGCACATAAACAATACGACGCTATACAAAAGTGCTGCAACTATTGTCAAAATGTGAATCTTAACTTTGTTCCTTTTCTTTTACTGTTTGGACAGTTCACAATTAATTTTTTTTTTCTGTACATGAACACACATGATGCAACACTCAAATATGATATATTCAAAAATAGTTTTTTCCGAGTACTATCATTTCAGAGCAGTTCAGCAATAATTTCTGACAAAAAGGTTTTGGTTTTTTTTGTTAATTAAATTTACCTTAATTAAAACAAATAAAAATACCTTTAAATAAAATAAAGCACCACTGATAAGTGACGCCTGGAGAAGCATATCCCAAAAATTTCTCACAACATACATATAAAAAGTTGTACTAAAAAAAAAAAAAAACAAAAAAAACTGCATACTATTAAACTCCAAAGTTAGAGGAAGCAAGAGTCTCAGTTTTGCAAATCAGATATTTTAAACCATTTTGAGAAAGTAAAAATTTGAATAATTCAATACACTACCAAATCTCGCTATAATAATAAAAACTTCTTGAACATGGAGCCACACTACATTAGTCTTCAAGGACTCAAACACTACAGCCTCATTATTCATGGTTGACTGTTTATAGGAAACCACAAGTAGTTGAATATTGTACCATTTCTGACACACCGACATAACATTATGCTTGTACTCTCTTTAAAAACATCAATAAATATGGAAAACAATTTCTGTGGATATGCACAGATTCATCAGATTACAAATCACACACGTCATTAATAAAAAAAACATGTGGTTGTCATAAATGTCCTCTGGACACAGACCTTTAACTCGTGACTGCCTATCAGGAGCTCTGAGACGGCAGACAGTCTTTTCTCTGTCAACTATCAGAGCTGGGGTTATCAGTTCTCAACAAATGATGTACTGAAATGCCCCATCTTTGGTTGTCATGGAAACAGCAGGAACCCTTCAAAGGTTTCCTCAGTAACCTTAGAGACTATGCACACCTTCATCTGCCAAAGGTGAAATCCAATCTTCCCCTTGGGAGTGTTTTTGATTGGAAAAGAAACTGGAAGTGATTATAAAGCGATTATTCACATGCAGAAAGGAAATTTTCTACACGCTAAGAACATTTTTGAAAAGAAACAATCATTAGGGAAGAACAAAATGCTCTTAAGCATGTGCAAAATGTGACACAAGGACACAGTGGGCCGGCTGCCTGTTTTTTACCCTTTTACAGTAGAAGGCAGTCTTATGTGAGCGGCGCCACAACTGTGCATGCCTCAAACTATGACTCATCTGGACAGAAAGTGAGAGGGAGAAATGCCCCACAAACACCGAGACCCACTGAACACCTCTTACTATGCCGATGGTGGACAACAAGTTAAGAGAAAGAACATGTAAATGTGGTAACCAAGTCAGTAGCAGATGGATCCCATGTGACTTCACCATTTTAATAATGTCACCAGGTTGGTAGGACAAAAGGTTCCATGTACCATGTGTTTATTTGCACATGACCGCACCTCTAAGCCTTTGAACCACCTCCTTCTAGAGAGTTAAGGCCCTACCTCACTGTTGTTTGTGTGTGAAAATCTAGATCAGCGCAGGAATCAGCTGCATTTATGTGTGTGTGTGCGTGTGGAAGGTAAACACTGCTCAGGCGTTGTCACAAGCAATGCGAGTGCCGAGCACATGGCCCCACAGAGAACAAGAGCGGGAGGGGTGTTAGATAGCGGGGGATTGAAAGAGAGCAATACAAGCTGTACTCACTGACTCACTTTTGCAGCAGCCGGGAACAGATGCACAAGGCTGGGTTTTCTTAAAGGGCCAGGAGCACAGGCGGCCACGTTGCAGACATGCTGCTCGGCCTGGCTGCCTGATCAGGCTTCGGCACACAGGTCTTGTGACAATATGGTAACCATAAACCCTTGTCTGACTGTGCCTTCAGCTGAAACGGAGAACTTCACGTGGTGGCTGACTGCAACAATAAAAGGCTTGTCTGTGGAAAAAAGCACCTACTTTTGCAAACTATTCCTTGTGTGCAAAGCTGGTACTAGTCAAAACTGTCCTAATTACCTCTTCTTAGCTTAACACAAACTGAAGGCTCTGATCATCCTGGATTTCAAGAGTCTACCCTCAGATGGCTTCTTTAACAAATATCCCAGAGACACTAAGGGATTATAGACAGTCATAGAAAAAGTGGCTGCACAAACTACAATAACACATACAATGACACAGATAACAGAAAGACAAATGGACTGTAGTCTTTACTCATACCTGGCAATGACAAAACAGAACATCATTAAGAGTTTCTGACATTAAACCTTATGTCAGATACTTGTTTGAACACACAGCCTTTCCTATCATCAAGACTTAAGTGCAGCACTTGCACTCACGAAACAGAAAACCAGATTTCTCCATCTCTAAGAATACCATATTAGTCTAAACAGGGTGTGTCATTTTCTAAAAATAAGAGTGATTTGTTTATTCACAAAATTGTTAGGATTATCAATGTCACTCATTTTGCATTTTGTTACCTGTTTTCTAAATATTGCAATATAATGTAACATAACTGCCTTGTAAATTAAAACTGAGATTAATCATTTGGCCATGGCTGATGTTATTTTCTGTCTGTTCACTTTGTGTTTGTTATTATACCCCTCTACAACTACAAAATTCCTAATAATCTTTAATATAACATGAGAGAACCTGATGTCTGTCATTGAGCCTGGTATTAGTGTTTGCCTGGGATATCTTTGCATCCCTTGTCAACCCACAGCAAATCACAAATAGAACACCTAATACTTCCATAAACCTATGGAAAATTGTCAATGTTCATGGTTGAATTCAAAAAACAAAACAAAAATAGAATGCAAAAGGAAAAAAAATGTTATAAGATGTCAAAGGAACTGCACCATTAGATACACAATGAAATGTTCTCAGACAATGCTAAAAATAAAACCCATCCACCTTTTTTAGCTCTCTGAAAAAAATCAGTTTCCCCACCAGATGGCACAAAAAGTTTCAGACTGGTATTCACAGACAAGCACTAGAGAAACAAGTTCAGTCAGCTTTGAGGGGAAATGAAGCGCGAGCAGAGTAAACCGAGCCTTGTGTTTACCCCTCCATGTTCCCTGCCTGCTGCTGGCAGCTAAACCCGGCGGTACGGCTAGTGCTGCCTGTTGCAGTGCTGGGTGGGGGCCCAACACGGGGGTGACGTCACGCGGCTCAGGCTAGCCATGTGCTTGCTGCTCATGTGGCCTTAAAAGCTCAGAGAGGGAAGGTGGAGGGAGGGCTGAAGGGAGGGGGGAGGAGAGAGGAGGAACTCTGTGTCCCTCTGTGCTACGAGCTCACGAAAAAGGCTTTAGAAATGTGAGGAAGCACAGAGGTAGTACATTTCAAGTAACAAAAAATTGTTTGCTGATTAAGTATTGAAGGTTATTGGTTGCAGTTATTTGTGGTTTCACTTGAATTGAAATAAACCAGTGGAAACTAAAAAAAGCTGACTCCTTTTACTACATGTACTTTAAGATGAAAGCCAACAATCTTGTGTGATTCATTTTAGAGCTAACAGGCATGATAAATCAACAAGGAAGCTGAGCCTAAAGCCTACTTTTTGAGGCTTAAGTTCTTTTTCTATAAAGGGGTTTTATGAAAGCAAAAACAGGTCAGGGATGAGGCAGTCCTCCAAGAGTTTAAGGGGTTATGTAGGCAGGACATGCGTCTGTACCATCCATGTCAAGATGAAAATGTACATGGTTGTATTTTATGCATTTTTATGTTCACATCCCTAACTATAACCTACAAAATAAAAACCAAACACCACCAGGATGAACAATCTCTCAATCACTGACCTCAAGTGACATGCACTAGACTCATCTGGCTTATAATAAAACCACACCACTACAGCATCCAGACACTAAATCTGACTAAAATTGACTTTCTGTACTTATTTACCTTTAATTTAACGATATTCATCATTGGTAGTGAGGTTACATATTGGACATTTTTTCTGATTTAAACACTTCATCTAAGCACACCTGAGCTGTTCATAGGGTGAAAGCAGAGGCAGGTCAGTCTGTCAGTCCAACACAACACACTCAACACCATGTTGCTTAATCACACAGAGAGGAGGCAGGAGGGAGGGAGATTGGGTGACGAGCTCTGCACCCACGCTGTCCTAGTTTCCCTTAGTATCCATGCACAGGGAGGAATAACCAGACTGTTGCTACTCATAGCATCAAATCAGCAACACACCATCCTCTCCAGATATCACACAAGTATAGGAAATGAAAGGATACAAACTACTACAGTCAATGATAAATGCATATTAAATATGGCTGCTCATCAATGCAAACTGTAATTATTGCCTGGAAAGCTGCCCACACATTTGTTTTGATGGAAAAAGCAATAATCACATTAGACTCAAGTATTTTGTAGGTTTAACAACAAATTCAGGTCTCAATTACAAAGCATAAATATACATTAAAACTGTAACTTGATTGTTCATCATTTTAATAAATTATTAATTTTCTCTAGGCTGCCATAATAAAAGTCAATCACAACATGACAGCAGAATTGAATTAATCATTCATAATGACTGTAAGAGTATGAAATTATGGCTCAGAATTCAATATAACCTAACTGTACATTGGTAAAAGGAAAGTGGTCCACAGTAAACTGTGACACAGTTGACAACAATGAGTTAAAACTAGGCCAATGGAGGACCTTTGCACCAGCTGTTTACAACCAGGATACTCAGAGCCAGACTCGCACACTGAGTCATTTGTGAACATAGCACAGATTCCTCATACTAACAGAGTCACTGAAAGTTGTACAGCAGAGCAGGAATTAACACCAAACAGAGCAAAAAAACAGAATGGGCCTAAAAATCAGCAGGAATGCCAAATAGGAAACAACATGGTGGCAGGAAAGTGGAAATATTGGTAGATCACTGGTAGAGGCAGAAATGTCAGACAAAGACTTTTCCTCTCCTGTATTCACAGACTTCACAGGCACAGATTAGAACAAAAAAGTGTTAGTGTACTTGTTTAAGGCTTTGTATCCTTTAAAGTCATGATTTTATGGAAAACTAATCATACTAAACTACAACCCAAACAGTCCTCAATGACCTTTGACCTATTGCCTGGTTAACTGTACAGACAGGAGAGATTTGGTTAATCTTGCTTCCGTGGACCCACATAATCTGCATAAAAAACATCCGGGCATAGAGATGCTACACCAACATCTAAGTACAGACTGTGGAGTGACATTAAAACATAAGAGAACAATTATTCATTAGTCATACGTAATCGTACAAGAAAATGAGCCTGTATGAACAAGTCTGTGGAAGATTGAAAAACGTCTAATGAATGCAGTACACAAGTTGCCTTGAGGTGAGTAATTATTGCTCATGTGAGTATTTTGGTGGCACATAAATCTAATATTACAAAAATATTTCAGTTTTGGGTTGGGTCCTTTTCAACAAACACTGCTTACTGGCAAAACAGTGTCATGTTACTATGGAGCATTTATTAAGGCAACAAGACAATATTCATCATGTTCTGCAGACACACTCTATTGTAATTACTAAGGTGACCTTACAGTGTTGTGGAATCCAAATGTATGAGTTCCTCAAAATATTCACCTACATAGCATTCACTTGCCAGGTTTACTAGGTCAGCACAAAACCAAACGTTTTTTTAAACCTAAGATTTGACAGACTGGAATACAGCAATACAGCAGTGGTCTTACTTGAATGTATCTCAGGGCACTTCTTAGCACACTCAGGTTGGAGGTTTTCTTCTCATCAATATTGGGGATGTTCTTTTTCAATGTCTCAAAGCACTCCTTCAAATGAGCTCGTCTGTTAGACACAGAAATAAGGATGAGGAAACACAAAAAGATGACTCTTCATTAGTGACACTGACCTGAGAAAAACCTCAGATATTGTCTTTCAAAAGGTACAGTGTTAAAACTCACCTATTTTTCTCCAGCTTGTTATGTACTTCTCTTGTGCCAGCTCTATAACATCAAACATGAGACGATATCAAACACAGAAAAATACATCAAAGGCATCATATTTTCATGACAAGTTTACACTAGTTTGATGGGGTAACCCTGAGGACTTACCCGCCTGGTCGTTTCTTACTGTCCAAGTGGCGTGCGTCATCTGGGGGGCTGCCTCTGCTGATGGGACCGTTCTGCAGGGGGGCTGGCTGAAGCACTGAGGTGGACTGAGGAAGTAAGGCATGCTGTTGAGGAGGGGAGACGATGGAACCGGGGTAGCGCTGGACCATCTGCTGGTGTGTCTGCAGTTTAGTGTTTGCAGTCTGGGCAATGAACTGTGTGTGATGGTGGTTCTGCAGTGGTTGTTTGTGATTTACAGTCAGCACAGAGGTGGGGGGTTCAGGTTTAGGCTGCAGCAGAGTACCAGCACTCTGCTCCTGGGGAGAATGAGGGTCTCTCTTGGGGGAGGACAGAGGTGGAGCAGCTGGAGGGGACATTGTGGCCACAGGCAGCGTGGGTGAGCCTGTGGGGTTGGGGGCGACCACAGGGATGGGGATCACTGTGATGGGCATGGAGGGCAGAGGCAGAGAGGGTGGTACGAGTGCAGGTCGACATTCAGTATGGAGATCCTCCACTTTTGTCACATTGTTAATGTGGACTGTGGACTTATAGTTCACATCAGAGAGCTTCTGCTCTGCCAACAGCTCCAGACGTAGCTTTTCTTTTAATTCATCCTCTGTGGAAGAAACAACAAAGATTAATTAAGCACACAAATACTGGTACCATGTAGTAGCAGCACTGTAATTACATTCACGAGTGGGTCAGATCCCAAAGGGTGAGGCTGTGCATTACAAAAAATAAAAATTTAAAAAAGAAAAAACAACTGAGACCTATTCCCAATGTGTTGTTGATGAATACTCCTGGAAGCTGAAAAATATCACATTACATGTTTCAATTAGCAAATGCATCCATAACAAGGCCCCACTAGAGAGTACTTCAACACTGATGTTGTTTACATGACCCACCTCTGTCTTTGTTAGAATATTGCCATATTTGAAATAATAATTGCATTTTCAGACAGGTGAGTTAAATGTGTAATGGACAGCTGTAATAGCCAATCCCTCATCAGATTCTGTCAGATACAGATGGGATGCGATTCTGCCCCTCTACCTTGTGCTGTGACATGGAACAGCTTTACTTTTCCATAATGGAATACAACAATATTAAGTCATCTATCTTTATAAGAAAAGTTTTGGGCAGAGTGGTTGCAGAAAAAAACTTGTGCTTATTCTCATGACTTCATCTCCTTCAGCTTCAAGTGGCTAAGAATCCCAGTGGATAAATTCACAATGTGCACATATCCAGGATACAAGTAAGAAACAAAACCTGGGATTAGGACCCAAGTGTTTCGGAATATTTGTGGTCTATTGTCACTCTGCAAGATGGACTGCTTTATAATGTATGAAATTTGAGAAAGGGGCTGTGGTTGCCATGGCAGCTGTGATGATCAGGTTCAAAGATACAAGCGTTTGTCATGTACATTAAACTTATCACAGCACGGCGTTAAACAAGGACGTTCATTAGAGGGTGGGTAGGTAACCCCAAACTAAAATAATATGTAAGTGATGGGTGGTACTTAATGTTTACCTCTTTATAAAAAAAAAAACAAAAATCCTCCACAACTTACAATTCACCAAAATTATTTGTGAAGTAGTAATACAAGTCAAACCAAAAATGAAGTGCATGTTTGAATAAAGGCATTTTTTCAACCCTTTGAACACATTCTTCCATTGTAAAATCCATGAAAAGAGACATTTAAAGTTCTAAGTATAACTGATGAGGGCCTTTCAGTGGTTCTTGACATGACAGTCCAATATGCCACTTTTTCCTGTGTATGTATGTGGCTGTAGATCAAACATTCTTTTTTTCAACACAAAAGAACATGATGTCCTGGTTCCTGCATGAGCCAGTTTTCATAAGTTTGCAAATGTCTCGTTACGTGTCACTGAAAATGCAGTGTTGTGGTGTGGTACACATTCAACTGAGGAACATTTACTGAGAGGAAACCTGCGAAGTACTTAAAACAAGAGGGTTTTCTATAGACATTATATAACTGCAACAGCGCGTAGAGAAACACTGGCCTACTTTCCTCCACACAGTGACCTGCTCTACAGTAGCAGGGAGGGAGGAGGACTCTGCTCTTCCAATGCAGCAAGGCGGAGGAGGAGGAGGAGGGAGGAGGAAGCGGAGCTCTCACTCTGACTCTATTCTGCATTCAGCTGGGGTCTTTACAGTGTTGAATAGAGGCACCAGAGCCCCTTTAAGAACAGCAGCCTTAAAAATATGTTGGCTTTGTTTAACATGAAATGACCTTTATGCATAAGGAGACAGTGTTCAGGCAGTACTTGCATTGGAAGTCTAACTGAAATGAACTTATGTGCAGATGGTGTGCAGCTTTTTGTTGGATAAGTAAGCATGGCATTTTACTAATGGAGTGTAGCCTGAATAACTGAAAACTCTGTATACATTATCAGATGATCTTCTTGAACTTGCTGCACCTTTTACACATTCATTCTCTTGAGATTTATAATATATCTAAAGAAATCTTCTATTACCTATTATTACTCAGGTACTGTGCCAAATTTCATTTAAATAAGGGTCATGAAAGAAAATTTCTTATAGAAATGTGACATAATAAACAGATTCACCAGATCTGAATAGTTGATGTAAACAGGTTTGAGGACATGAAATTGACAGATAACATTGTCAGGCCAGGGCATCTGACAGATCACTACAAAATTAATATTTGATTACACACATCTAAATTAAAATCATGAACAAGCTCTTTATTTTTGGGATACTAATATTTATGGCCCACAACCCTCTTAAGATAAAATTATTTTATATCATATCCAGCTATATTTGGTTACTTTACGATAATTTTCCTTTAAGATCAACTACTGTGCTGATTGTTATTATTGTGATAAATTCTTTTGTCTTTAGGGTTTATTAGTTACAATCCATTTCGATTACAAATAACCAAATATCACTCAATACCATAAAACATTCTGAAATGAAAATAATTTACCGTGATAATTATTCATACTGACTGACAAAGAAATGTAAAATGTAAAAAAAAGGCATATAAAACATGATCTTAGGGATTCCTGTAGAGATTGTCAGTAGATTGTGAATGATTCAAATTAAGATCAGTTTGAATTTAAAAAGCTTTTATAAACTCCAAAGTATAACTTCCATAATTGAGATAATATTTGCATTAGAAGCATTTGTTTTCTGGCTACGTGCCTTGTAAGCGGAGCCTGGTGAGTGAATCATCTTCTTTATAAACAATCTTTGGGAGGGGTTGCCCGGCACGCACGTGGTGAAAGGGGCGGGTCGCCTCCCCTTCGTGTTAACATAAGGGGCGTGGTTTGACGTACACGTCATCGACAGACACTCAAAGCTCCACGAGCGTCTGGACGAGGAGTTATTTTTTATTATTATTATTATTTTTTTTTTTTTTTTTTAACGTGATGAAACACAAACAGGCAAACCGGAGTGTGTAAATATACATCACTGTAACACTACACAGACACACATTTTAAAGGAGCACACGTATCCGTAAGGAACACAGGAACATCAGTGGGAAGCCTGAAAAGCAGCGTCACTTGATCCCCGGCGGGCGATGTCAGGTCATTATGTAAAACGAGATTGGCATTCCCTGCGCCACCGCCCTGTACATGAGCCCTCCCCGTGTTTTGTTTTTTTAATAAAAACGTTGCAACAATACATGCAAGTCTGTCGCAAATATACACTGCTGTTTAAACCAAGTATGAGAATGACAAGAGAAGTTCACATGCTGCTGCTGCTTCGTAGCCGCATATTAACAGCCGTGTTTATGCAGCAGGTTTCAATGCAGTCATCCCACAGACTGCAGTCTCCCATGTATGTTTCATGGATGTTCCGGACACGTATATTTGGACTCAGACGTGAGCAAACTGAGAAATACACAGAGCAAAGACTGAACAGAAGTGCGACGAATCTGTTCAGCAGAGGGAATATGAAAGTAAAACTACCACAGTCCATAGTAACTGAGGATGACAGAGGAAAACACTTCTAATGACATGTTGAGGTCATTTTAATTCAACAGTAGGGAATCAGTGGATGGATGGTGTATTTATTAAATGAATAGCGACGATATAATTGTATGACTCGGTATTAAAACGTTCCTCAGATACAATTTCACCGAATTACGTCTGGCACACTGAAGTCTTTGGCATAACCACTTCTGTTTTAACACATACAATATTTCTAATACATTTCCAACTTACCACGTGCTTTCTGTTGTTGCTGGGCTTGCAATTCCAAAAACTTGGCCGCTTCCAGGAGCGTTTCGATGCTCATTTCTATCCGTTTGGAGAGACCGTGGCGTATTTTTAAGAGGAAAGCAAAAAGCAGGAGCGATTTGCGCCTGTTATTCTACAGGGAGAGGTCCCCTGTCTAAAACTGGAAAAGGGTAATCGGATCCCCCCTCAGTAGAAACTCTACCACTTAGCCTACGTAGAGGAGTTACAAACAAGATGGCGCTCAAAGTAGTAGGAACAAATAAGGTTTGTGAATCACGCACCGTTTGGACCCGCCCACAGACAGACACACTCCCTCTCGTGCACATGAAAGGAACACGGCAAAACACGGAAAACGGCTGGAACCGGATTAATGTCTGGGATAAAACTCACGAGAACCTCCGGGAATCTGGAATCCTCTTTATTGACCTGGCAGAGGTGAACATGTTAGCTGAATGTACCGGCAGCAGACCACTGTCTAGAATGTGTCGCTTAGCAACCGTTTACGTTGGGCCACAGAGCTACGGTTCATAGAACAGACGAACACCTAAAGGATGTGGAGCGTTTTGCTTTGGATGCCTCTGTCAGTTGTCACATTATCACCCACTCCGGCGTCCACGCGGCAGCTCATTCCCACCGTGTTGACGCCCGTTCACTGTTTGCACTCGTTGCCCGGTGCCTGCCTGTTGAAAGCCGACACGTTAACGAGCGTCTGCCGTTGTCTCCGCAACTTCCAAGTATCCATGACTGCGGAACATTTACATCTAATCAATGTATTGTTCATCCGCCAATCAGCGTCAAGAACAACAAGGCACGGCGTTGGCAAACAGCAGCACAAGCAGAGCAGTGTGCAGAGGACCGGAGAGGGTCTGCCGCGTCCACGCGCCACAGGCATGGAGAGGAAGAGAAAATGTGTTTGGCAGACAGCCGGCCTTCCATTTAAAGCACAGAGGCTGCAAGGATACGATGACGAGCCAGCATTATCTTTTGGATTTTAGTTCCCATTACTAATCTTCAAGGGGGGGTATATATTTTTTTTATTATTCTAAGAAAAAACGTCAGAATTCTGAGAAAAAAGTCTGAATTCTGAGGGGGAAAAAGTCTGAATTGAGAAAAAAGTTAGAAATTCTGAGATTAAAGTCAGAATTCTTAGAAAAAAAAGTCAGAATTCTGAGGGGGAAAAGTCTGAATTCTGAGAAAAAAAAGTCAGAAATTCAAATTATTTTTTATTATTATTCAGAGGAAAAAAGTCTGAATTCTGAGGAAAAAAGTCAGAAATCCTGATATTAAAGCCAGATTTTTGAGATTAAAGTCAGAATTCTCAGGGAAAAAGTCTGAATTCTGAGAAGAAAAAAAAAGTCAGAAATTCTGAGATTAAAATCAGAATTTGGACTTTTTTTCTCAGAAAAATAATTATAAAAAATGTCGGACCTTTTTTCCCAGTGGCCCTAATCCTCTTCTGTATCAATGAACCCAAAAGATGCAGTTGTAAAATAAACTTAGAACATGTCATTACCGTCTGACACCATAATTGTGCTTCTTGTGTAAATGTTATTGCTTTATTATTTTTTTGTGCTGTGTGTTTGTTTTTTGCACTATCTTTATGCACGCTCATTTTCTTGCATGTTATTCTGTTGCTGCCTTAATCAGTGAATTTCCCCATTATGGGATCAATAAAGTTTAGTCTTATCTTATCATTAAACATTTTTTTTAGTCAATAAAACTAGATCTTTGTAAACCAAGTTTTTATGAAAAGATTAGAATGAATTAAAGACACATATCTTCCTTACAAAGCTTTACAAGTAACTTCCTTTCAGGTTTGGAACAAAATAACATTTTAGTTACTGATAAATCTGTTTTTGCCATTTAGTATAAAATGACAAACAGGATGCACAGACTCATCTTAAAATGCCAAGAGTTTGATTCTTAAAGTAATTCTTACATTTTAAAGAGTTTTAGTTTGTAAACCTTTTTACTGGATAAATGACTACATAACACAAATGAAGACAGGTCATATAACCTGAATGATCTTTAAGGTCAAACATTAACCAAGATGAAATGTATTCAATACATTTATGCAACAGGACAGTTTGCAAACACCAACATGAGTAAACGTCAGGTCAACATAGCCTTAAGTTCGTTTTCCCCTAAAGTTTCACATGACTGTTATATACAGGCCTTTGCAATACAGGGACAAACACTATGATCTATGCTGAGGAAGCTTTTTTCACACCAACAATGAGTGTGTGTGTGTATGTGGATATTTAGGGTTCTCTTCCTGTTATTCACTTTGCTCTACAGGCAGGAAGTATATCAGCTGAAACAGAGTAATAATAGTGACGACAATACTAAAGCTGTCCAGGCACAGGAAGGACAGAGGGGCTCCAGGAACATCCTGAACTACACCACCTCTTACTGATTGTAAGAGGTGGATATAATTTATAATAATCAACTAATCCAAAAATAAGTAAACAATCAAACCACTATGAAATATATGCTCACAAGTACACATTTCTATAAGCTGCCCATTACAGCTAAGGTGAGGTGGATATTCTGTCCTCTTGTGGTCATTTGAAGGTACTGCATATAAAACATTGCAAAAAAAAAAAAAAAAAAGTGGACCATGACACAAACGTACAAAAAGTGTGTTTATTGCAACTCTGATCAAAGGATCCAAGAGTTTGCTCTACCTCAAAAGGTACAGCTTTAGGTAAAATAAAATCTGATGATATAATCTGAATTAAATCAACATACTACTGGTATGAGCTTCCAGTAGTCACAGTAAGTTCAACATTTACTGAACTTCTCAAAAGCTGTATATAGGACTGATCACCCGTACAGAAAGGCACTCGTCACTAAAGGTAATACTTATGGCATCATTTTACTCAGTGCCGTTTCAACTCCAACTACACAGATCTTGAGCCCTTTGTCCAATTCATTACTACTTTGCGACACACTTTAAAAGTGTGTTCTTCAAGTACGTGCACAGTTGGTTCATCAGGTCTTTGTTCTGACCTTCAACCCAGTGCATCTCGACCATCACATCTTTGTCCTCAAGCATCACATTGAGCAGACACTTAAACAGGAAGTGTTCGACTACAGCGAGGCTCTGGGGTTGTTTTGAGGGCAGTTCATTCTCTGCAGAAGGCGCTTCCTTTGGACTCGTTTCCTGTCCTGCAGCTGATGCCTCTGCACTGACGCACTCCATGACCACATCATCACCTGCTGCACTCTCTCCTGCCTCTTTGTGTTGTCCGCCGGTGTTTGATTCGTCGCTCATCTCCACAGGCTGCTGCTGCTGCTGCTGGCCGTCTTGCTCCTGGCCACATGCAGATTTTGTGGTATCGTGAGTGCCGCTGTTCTGTGTGGAGGGGGTCTGGTTTTGAGACGGTGGGGCGGTAGTAGGGACAGGTGTGACGGCGGTGGGCAGGGCTCTGGGCAGCTCTCGCAGCTGACGCTTCTGTTCACGCCGTTTCTGTCGTCCATGGATCCACGTGTTCTCTACAGCTGTGATGAACAGACTCTGCTCCTGCTTTCTGCAAGGGACACGTTTGTGTAGAACCTGCACAAACACACAGATGCGATGACGCGGTTAGAGTGTGTGATCCACAGCTTTTACTGTTTATATGATGTTTGATGAATCAATACGGATTCAATTTTATGACATTTATTCAGCTTTTTCTTTGTCGGGCTTACTTCTGTCTAATGACATTTAAATATTCCTCAATTTGATTGTGCTGGCTAGATGTACTTTACTTGAGTATTTTTATTTTATGCACCACTACAACTCTGCTTTACTGTGTCTCAGAGGCAAATATTCCACTTTAGTGCTTCTCAGTTGGAATGTTTCACCCTTTTCCTGTGCAATGAACACCATGAAAGATTTTAAGGTTTGTGAGACAATGAAGGATGGAGGTAAATAAACTCCATAATAGGGATGTGAATCCTCACCACTGAGGCAGATTCGATATGCATTTCAGTGCGATACAGTGAAGCCCCCTGCTGATACAATGCGATTCATTAATGATTTGACTTTATACAATGCGATTCAATTCGATACAATTCATGATGCGATTCAAAACTACTCAGCACAATACAAAGAACGTACACACTCACAACTGGATTCTAAACATCAATTATTTTGTGCTCTCTCTTTCCCTGTAAAGGATGTATTTGATACTTAATTGTTTTCTATAAAGCAAACCAACTTAAAAAGAAGATGCAATTCAATATGGTTCAGACAGAGGATTGTTTTATTCCTAATAAACTCTAAATCCAACACAAAAAAATGTTTTTAATATAATAATGGATTAGATTTATATAGTGCTTTTCTATTAACGCATACTCAAAGCTAGTGCAGTGGAGCCATTATTCATTCGCTCTCACATTCTCACTCTGGTGGTGGTAAACTACATATGTAGCCACAGCTGCCCTGGGGCAGGCTGACAGAAGCATACCTACAGCCCCTCCGAACATTCATACGCATTCATACACCAGTGTGAGTAGCAGCACTGGAGGCAAGGAGGGTGAAGTGTCTTGCCCCAAGGACACAACAGTACATGACTAGGACAGAGCAGGATTCGAACCGCCAGCCCTTTGGTTATTGGACAACCTGCTCTACCTCCTGAGCCACGGCTGCTGTTTTTTAGTACATTTGTTTTTAATCTCATTCTCTGTTTATACATTTATTTAGGCAATTTCTTTTTGGTCTCTTAATAAAAAAGGTATGCTGAATATCTCCTCTTCACCCATTGTCTTGCTTCCCTCCATATTTGCTGTTTATTAACTGAGGCTGCACCACCCGGCCCCCGTATGTTTTAATAACAAAACGCCAAAAGACAGTGATGGTGTGTTCAAAGTGCCCCGAAAACACAGGTGCAGGGGAGATACACTAAGTAATAATCGATGTAACCATGGGTTTTACCGATGCAGACACGCTAAGAAAGATACATTATGCATTTAGCCGGCAGTTGTATCCGATGCACACTGAAGCTACTGGTGTAGTCGCATCGCAAAGGTCTGTCTTGGATCATCTATTCAAAGCAGGGAATCTCTCCATCCCTACTCTATAACCCTTTTAACTCAGATGGAAAATGCACTGTCATAATGCTGAAGATGTTTTTTGTGTTGTTTTTTTTTCCAAAGAGAAACATGGATCTCCTTGGACAACAATGCTACGTACATCACGATTTTATAGAATGTGATGAATTGCTGTACATTAAACAACAAAACAGAAAAGTAAATTCATTGACCAATCCTTTAACATCTACTGTGGTAAAATGCACATTAAAGTAGCAGGAACATGAATCCAAAAACATCATACACAGTAATGCTGACATGGACTATTTTAAGTCACAGTGTCTACTTTTACTTTTCATACTTCATGCTGATGAAACCTGCAAACCTTTACCTTACTATAGTGGGATATATTCAGTATTATATTATTATTTTTTCCTGAATAATAGATCTAAATACATTCTCCACCACTGTCCAATCCCAGTAAACCATAAATCACATGGGCTAAGGACAGGTCAAAGGACACAGAGTGTATGAGTATTGTCTACTAGTTCATCTTGGGTGTGTTGCATCATGAAAGCCTACCCGCAGGTCAGTGAGTGTCTTCTCCAGCAGGGCGGTGACACCGTCCACGGGGCTGCAGCCAGTGCAGCCTAAAGCCGTGGCCTTGGCCTGGAGTTCCTTCAGTCCCGCCTCTGGAAGTGTGAACGACAGCGGTTTACGTGCCTTCTCCAGTTTACATTTCTTACTGGGAGGAGACTGAGACACAAGAAGAAGAGCAGATATCAATATCAGTCTGTACAAGTGTAACAGGGTCAATTATTCTGCAGCAATGTGGGTATACAAATAATATTGTATGTTATTTATTGTTATAGTTACACAAAATCTGATCATTCTATTTTTATTTGTTTTAGTTAATACCTGACAGGTTGGGCCTCCGAGTCAGTATGTGTAACTTTTGAGTCTGTTCCCCAACGAGTACTTTATAGTGTGACACTGCCCGCCATAACTAGCATTTTTGCACCTTTACCTCTTCCCTATTGTTTCTGATCTCTATGGGACAGGTAAGCAGCCATGCAGTCAGGAAAAATGTCTGTTTTAGCCTCTGCTAATTTCATTTTTAAGTGAACTGGGTAGTTCAAACTTTGTATGAAGTGCTTACAATGTACTAAAACGCATTTCAGTGTCATTTAATCTGTGTAGGGGCATGCTTTGTGAAACTCACTGACTGGAGGTTTTTGTATTTATGCTGCTTTCATCAGGTGCTATGTTCTGTTTTAATAATTTAATGTATTATGTCCCCTATTGTTTCTGATCTCTATGGAAGAGAGTCATGTTTTGTGAAACTCACTGACTGGAGGTTTTTGTATTTATGTTGCTTTGGTCAGGAGCCAAAAAGATTAAATGGAGACTGCCTCCAAAGTTGTACGCATGCGGGTCTCTTCCTAAAACAATGCAGAGTCCAACACCACCGGTTACACAAGGGATTAATATGGAAATATTAAAGTTAACAGCAGTAACTGAGACCGACACATCAGGAGCAGAGGACTAAGGCCATCAATGCCTCAAATACCTGTGGTTGTAAAGTAAATATGGTTTTGCAAAGCTTTGATTTATCATTAACTCTTCAGACTGTGAGAATGTGAGCAGATTAGGTGTTGCAGTGTTTCCAAACCCGAAACTATGTCTGTCATGTCATTGTTCTTATCCAACAATATGTTTTGGTAGTTATTTTTGCTCCCTCACTTATCTTACATATTTGACATGTACTCTGGTTCAATGACTCGAGTCAAAACAACAACAGGTTGGGAAACAGAGACACCGCAGACCAAAGGCAGTGTTTTGTTGAGGTCTGCATTTTCAGACGTCTACGTTACAGGCTGAAAATGACCACAGTCTTCTGCCTTCTGACCAGCAGGGGGCAGTGAAGAGCAATGTTCATACTGTACAGACTGAAAGCTTTTATCCAATTTGAGTCTTTGACATTTGAGATGTTATTTTTTCTTTTCATCTTTTTGCCTTGTATCATTAGTACTATTCTAAAATTTGTCCACAAGAACTACATTTTTGTTTTTTTCATTGATAACGAATGAATTGTACTGCACACAAGGCTGAGGTGGTCAATCATGTAATTACACTGTATCATGGTAGTAAAACTAATGCTTATAATATCAGCTTATGTACAGGACTTCACCTTTAAAACAGCCAATATATAACTTTTTATTTATGCAATTCATTTTCAAAAGGGAGACTTTTCCATGTACATTCAATAAAAAAAATTGCTTGTAATAAAAGGGTCCATTCAAACTAAAAACTCCCTCTTTTTTTCACTCCTCTCGCTGATAATAATAATAATAATGACACTGCAGTACCATGAAATTTTGTGACAGAGAGTGTAAAAAATCTGTTTCAACCCCAGCTGCACGACAGAAATGTATCCACACTGATATTTGAACTGGCATCTCTGCACACACAGAGCAAAAGGATAAAAAGTGGATTTCACACCACTAGATGGAGCTCACACCACATGAGCTCCACCTGAAGCTGCAATGAGTTGGACTCTCATTTCTAATCCGCTCTAATGTCCTGCTGTAATGGCGGTAGAGGTCATTATCTATCCAGTCGGGTCTAAATACAACAGGCTCTCTGCAGAAAACTCGGCTCATCTGCTGCAGCCAATATGTCAAGCTACCATCTGAAGTGAGTGTGAGCTGGCACAAAGTGGGAGGCAGCGGGGGTCTGCAGCAGCAGCAGCAGCAGCAGCAGCAGCATCACTGTACTGTGACGGCACAGACAGCATGGCCGACTGACCTACAAACAGCAGAGGGAAGGAGCAGACTGTGACCTTCACACTGCTGCAAAAGCCTGACACATGATACACACACTTTTATTTATTTGATTTGTTTAAATACAACATGTATCCACTTGACTGTCAGTGATAAAGAATAATGCTCCCTCTAGTCTTTAACAAAAAGTACATGTCATCTACATACTTTCTGTGAAATTAAGTTTATTAAGTAAAACATTGAGCGTGTCTAGGTTATTGTCATTGAATAACAAAGGATGTTCGCTCCCTTTGTAAGGCTTTTCAGCCTTGATTATCAAGTATTTTTAGTTAAGGCGATGGTCCTTGTGGAGATGTGTTTAGAAGAGATGGACACATTTAATTAATGGGTTGGCGATAGACGCTGCCTCGCCCGGCTGCTTGTTGGAGCTTCTTTTAGTTCTTATTGTTTCTCACAGACGTCTCGCCCGCTTTCTCCACACTCCGCAAGCCCTTCAGCTCAATGTTCGAAGAAAGGCAATCAATAGTAATCTATCAAGGCAAACCTGACTGTGCACAGCATCCTTGACACAGTTCTTTGCGCTAATACATCTGCAAACAAACATAATCAACATGTACAAGCACATGTTAGGATTCACAGACAAAGGGAGTTTTACCTTTCAAACCCCTCAGCTCTATCATTCCCTCTGCTCTGTAAGGAGACTCTGTTGCACTTTAACTCCATTATTAATTCCACTTTCCCACTCTCACCTCACTGCATGCTCTCATGAACCACATGTCTGCATGCACACACACACACACACAATATGTATCCTCACAATAAAAACCTGGCCTCATTTTGTAAACCAGGCCCAGTAAAAGCCTATGACTCCAAGAGCTGCTCTCTCCACAAATAATATCATTCAATTATCCATCTTGACCTCCTGTGCGTCTGTGTACACACATATTCACTCACAGACACAATGGAGGAAATATTTCACCTTGAGGCAAACTGAAAAACACATTCTGATCGCCCATTGCTTCCCAACCCCCCCATTTTCTTTCAGCCCCAAATCCTGCACAGACTCCTGAACTCTGGTCCTTCCTTGAACCCCCTCCTCCTGTCAGCATCCAACATGAGCAACAACATGCCTCGCAGCTCAGATGGAGTCTGACAGTGTTAAGCAGCCAATTCTGGCTGCACTAATCTCACTGTCAACTGTGGCCATCTTCCTCTTTTGTCTGGTTCTTTATCTGTATCTATTTTTTTCGCTTGTCACTCCAGATTAAATATGGAATATGAGAAACGAGCACATTTTTTTCTTTCACACTTGAACTAGGAATGATGAAAATGTGGATTTCTTGAAATTCTCAGATCGATTAACATTGGATCACTGAAGCAATAGAAAGAAATGATGAAGTTGTCTCCCCTTATTTCCTCCCTTAACCCCCTCCCACACTCTCTCTCTCTTTCTCTCTCTTCCTTTAACCCTCTCTCCTTAACCCCAACTGGTCAAGGCAGACGACCTCCAAGAGTCGAGCTCTGCACAAGGTTTCTGCCTGTTCAAAGGAAGTTTTTCCTCACCATTAATGCCAAGTGTTTGCTTCTGGAGGATTCTGTTGGGTGTCTGTGAATTGGCTTCAGGGTCTGGTCTTGACCTGCTCTACATGTCATGAGTTAACTTTTGTTATGATTTGGCTCTATATATAGAAAATTTGATTGGTTGAGGTTGAAAAAGACATTGTTGAGACAATGAAACATAACACAGTGAAATACTGGAACTGTTGGAAAAGTACTTAACGTCATTTAATGATTGACGTCTGAGCAGGTGAATGAATGCTGAGTTCTAGTTATGTCTGTGTCACTTCACACTGACATGACAAGTAGAGGTCGACTGATATGGGATTTTCTAAGGCCAATGCCGAAAAAATTTGGTCAGCTGATGACCGATATTTACAGCCAATTTTTGAGGCTGATATTTAAGGCCGATTTTTTTTTGTTTTGTTTTGTTTTTTTAAGCACATTGACTGTAAAATACAACTGAGACACTCAGATAATTAAGATTTTTATGCAGCAATATAAATGAAATTATTAATACACATACACATAGTACTCTTAACATTTATTGAGCTTCAAGTGCTGACCACACGTGCCTGATCAAATATCTTAACGTTTTTACAACTGATCAAATATTGGCTTTCAAAACAAAATTAAGGCTGATGGCCAATATAGAACAAAAAAAATCAAAACAATATATTGGTCTACCTCTAATGAAAAGTGTATGTTCTCTGGGTTGTAAAATGAAAGTACAGAGAAAAATGAATTTACAGGACAGTAATGAGTTAAATTATTTTCTTTTTGTTAGAGCTGTAAATTGGATATGATTTGTTGTATGATTGTTCAGATCAAAAGTTACACTGTAATTAAAGTGAAAGTAGTCAATTTCAAATGCACATGATGCATTTTCAAAATCAAAGTTTTGTGGGTGAGGCAGGATAACGGCAAATCAGCTATTTGCTTTTTTCCTGCTCCAGTGTATTGTTAGTACATGAGGCTATAAAAATCCCTTTATCAGTCGACCTCTACTAGTCAATGTTTTGCTCCCTACAGGCCATGAGTCAGCAGTCCACTTAAATAAAGTTTAATCAAACCAGATAAAGGAGAAAGAGCAAAAGACTAGGATAAAGCTGATGGTAATAGTGGTTTCAGGGGTTTGGTTTGACCTGGTGATAAGGGTTAAGTAGGTCACAGCTGCACTGCATGGCACATATGTTATAGTTTATATGTAACATTAATGAGAACCCCCATGCGTACGTATACATATAGCAGACAGGAGCACACACATACAGGCTGAATTAGGTAGTCAACTATGCAAGGAATTACACGCATGTAACCATGTGTGCACACAATCACACACACTGCAAACACATGTGCTGCAGGGGTCTGGATGGTAATGATGGTGAGCAGCTCCCTAGTGTAAACGACAGTGGATCTGTGTGAAAGCAGAGGAGGAGGGAGGAAAAAATGTAGGCCAATGTTTCTGCTCAACTGCTTTTATGCTGAAAAAGCCAAACAGAAGACGGAGTCAGAGAAAACAGAACGAGCAGCTCAAAGATGCCTCCTGCAGAGTCACACACCTGCTGACCATCCTTTACCTCGCTCTGTTCATCCGTCATCCCTGCAGCATCATCGCTCTCTATGATGTCTTTTTAGTGTTACTTCAAGCTCATTCACTGTCCAGATAAGACCGCGGTGTACATGCACTCTCCTGCCCTGGCAACTGTTGCCTGGCTACAGCATGTTAAAATCACATCAGCATCTCCCCAGAGAGTGGGATGAGTGCATGTAACGCTGGAGGAAAAGAGGTAACGGACTGAAGAGGGAGAGGATGGAGCAGGACAGAGACGGTGCATTATTGAGGAGACGTCGGTGGCAGCGTTGGAGTTTCAGAAACATCCAACATGTGGACGGTCGACAAAACACTGAAACGACCAACTGAGGACTGTTTCACAGCTGGTTTCAGATCAGCTGATTGAAGTGTTTTCTCATTGGTTCAGCTTCTTTTAAATGGGCAGAAATTCAAGTGAATCAAATGTATTGTTACAAATCACATGTTAATTCCACTTATTGGTGAAATGTGTCTCAGATGGGGGCAAGAAATACAATACAGGCAGATGGCCCAGTGTTTGGGCGTAGAGCAGATTTCTGTGGATGCAACACTAACCAGACTACTGCACTACACCACCACACACATAAAAAAAGATCAACTCCATCTGGGACCACATCTTCTAAAGGTTCTGGGTGTGGTTGTTTTGGCCTCCATCTGATACTACGTTCACCCTTAACAGAACAGATTACACCAGGGAACAGTGCAGTACGATGGACTAAAGGTTGTACACTGACAGATCTGTTTGTGTGTTAGTACTGTAGGTGTTTTCAAGAGTGGTGAACTCCATCTGTGCAGACTAACCGGAACAATCACGTCACCGTAGAAGCTCCAGGCCAGAGCCCATCGCATGGTGCGTCCTTGGCAGAACTCAGTGTGGGTGACTTTAGGTACCTGAGAGGAAATAAACAATACATTTCATGAATCGTATGGTTGGCCTATATGATACAGGGAAAATGTGTGATAACATTGTTAATATTGTTCAATACTGATATGACAATATGGCTAATAAATAATCAACTAAGTTCAGCAGCTAACTAGTGAAATGGCGTAAATGCATGGTTTTATTCAGTATATTTATCAGTATTTATGTGTATCCCCCCTGAACATATTTCTAAAGGATCCGGAATATCATTATCAACACACAGGTTGAATTATTTAGTATTTATAGTGAGTAAGTTTTTTTGATTTGGAATTTTACATTGGCTTGTAGCAGCTGGCTCCCAGAGGACAACAGATGTGAGGATGTGACTAATTGCAAAAAACAGGTGAACAAAACAAATCATTTTCAACATTTCAGTGATTGGTTCTTTAGCATTGTTTGAGTCCATGTGTGAAAACAAAGAGGTTGCTTTGCCGACAGATTATATTCACACTGATATGTTTGGCCTCCACTTCTCTGATCACGGGTGAGAAAATAAAAACACAGCCCCGCCATGTGAGAATAGCACACATTTGGTGTGAAAGCTCTAGTGCTAACAGAGCAATATGTAGCACTTTGACGGTCTCTAAGGACTGCCTCAGTAAAGGGGAGGAGCGGGGCCACTAAGAGAAAGGTCAAAGGTCAAAGAGCTCTATATCCAAGACAGGTTTTTTTTATGAGTAACCTATGCTCACATTTACTAAATTAAAAAAAGACACTGGAGTAATGCGTGAGAGCTGAATTAGCATATTAACCAGGCCAGGTTTCTTTTTACACACAAAATGAAGTAACAGCCTCTCTGCTGGACACTGGCCAAGTCTGCACTCACACTGATGAGCAACGACAGCATCCTAAAACCTCTGGAGGAGCTGTGAGGGGCGGCAGGTGCAGAGGATGTGGATCTGAACCTGTTTTGCATTTGTGTGGCACAGGACCAGTAGTGTAGAGCAGTCAGGGGTCATGCATTGGACTGTTAGTTAGAATAATGGCACTAATGGATGTTAGCTACACAGTGGCGTGTGATTCAGTCAGTCATGCACTGCTAACGGAAATCAGCTCATTCATGGCTCGTTTGTGACACTGCTTGGCCGGCATTTAAGAAAAGGCCGATGTGTAAGATTCTCAAAGCATGTGACCACCTCCTCACATCAATAAAGAAGCTGGGTTTGACATCAGACTGCAGAAATGAGCATGCTGCTGCACGAACACAGTGAGATCAAAGTGAGATCCTTAACTGGAGTGAACATAGAGGGATTTGGGTGTTTCCTTTCTTCTGACGGGCCACTCACCCCTTGTTTTCTCAGCTCCTCTTTCAAAGGTGCCAGGCTACATTTCTTCCCCAACATGCAGCTGTACCACCTGCAGAAATAAGAATCCATATTAACCAGCTGTGTGTCGCTGTGTTTTGGATGACAGTTCGGGCGTGAACTACCAAGCAGAGATCAAATGAACCGAGGTGGGCTTATGGGAGCAACTCAAAGGCAACGCAAAACATGAGACAGAAAAAAACATCCACGTCTTTTCGGTCCAGAGCGGAGGAAAAGCTGTTTTGAAGTTGTCTCATGGTGGAGGCTGATCAATAATCACTGCTGTGCAATAAAGAGGAGAAGGTGGTGATCAATAAGCAGAGGAGTTCAGACAGAGGAGACGAAGGAAGGTAAAGACATCAGGGAATCAGTCTGGAGGAAAGCTGGACTAATTTAATAAATGTTTCAATTTCACATGTTTAGGTTTCATTAGGCTTTACTTAGAGCTAGTTATCAGGTAGTAGTTAACAGTCAGGGTTTAAAACCGACTCTATTGTAAGATGCGATAAATACAATGAAAAGGTCTGCCCTGCATATGGTGAGGGTTTGTAGACTTCGTTTTAAGGTTCATCTTATCCACTCAAAGATTCTCTAGTATGTAACTCACTACTTTTATAGATTTCAGGCTTAGGCTACTTTTTGCGCCTCCACTTTACATTTCAGAAAGATTTATTGTAGTTTTAACTCTACAACATTCATCTGACACTTGTTTCTTTTTACATAAAACATAATACATTTATGTTGTACGGTGCATTATTAAACTGATCATTTACCCGGTTATATATAAAGTATTTAAAATATAAGCTAAAAAAGGCTCTTACATGTATTTCTGGAAATACAGGATAATATAGTATAAAACCTAGAAAGGAGCCATTCTAAATAATGATTACTTTTACTTTTAAAACTCATACATTTTGTTGATAATAATTATGAATTCAAGACTATTTCTACACAGCATTATTTCTACTTTTACTTAAGTGAAGGATTTTTGTATTTGTACCATCTCTAGGCCTCCAATTTTACAGCTTCAGAAATTTATTTTATGGAACATTTCACTTGATCTAAGTATTATGAATGACATTCACATTTGAGTCACCTTCAAATGTACATTATTATGAAAACTGCCCATGCCTTTCAAGTGAGAATCCTTGTAACCAAGGCTCGTCTTTCTGGGAACATACAATTGCGGAAAAAATTATTAGACCATCAAAAGTCATCAGAAACAATGGTTATGCAATCAAGTACTAACGCCTGTGTGTATCATGTG
>JAPQRP010000006.1:21851228-21890862 GCA_037367295.1 Apogon hyalosoma | reverse complement strand
AAGAAAACATGGAAAATGGATAGATATCAGCTCTGAAATTAAACTACTATGAACTATTTTTGTTGTTATCATTATATATGTTCAAACAAATGTACCTTTAGTGGTACCAAGCATTAAAATGAACAAGAAATGGAAGAAAACGAGGGTGGTCTAATAATTTTTTCCACGACTGTAAAACAACTTCAGTTGTGACTGCTGGGAGTTTGTTCAGGTACGTCCCAATGACATCCCCCCCAAACAGTTTAATGACTGGTAGTAATGAAGGGCACTGACATTTAACCAGGTTACAGATGCATGCCCATGTGCAGAGGGTGCCCAGAGGGATGGGGTGGATGGGGAGGGGGGTGAGCAACATGTCTGCCTCATCTGACACAATGAAATATTGAACAGCTCTAATACTCACAGATGTTCTCCACTTTGTGACACAATTGGGGGGAAACACCCGACGCTCCAAAGTGTGCAGCTGCATTCAGATCTATGTCACATTCTTAGTTCTTTTTCACTTGTTTTTGAAGCACTGGCGTGTGATTACAAATCTTATTAGAGATTGTAATTTTCAATGGCGTGGTAAGTATGGAGTGTCTCTTTACTCTACCGCTGGTTTTTAAATTAGTGCTGTACTGGGAGCTGTGGTGCCTCGCCCCCATCCGACACTAATTACACTACAGTGGAAGTAGGAGCAGGGCGGTGTGATGGGGCGTCTCACAGGACCAGTGGGAGAAGCTGCCACTGTTGCCATGGACACCTGGTGGCTGTGGTGTCCCAGCATGCTTTTGGGAGTGACAGCTGGTTTCAGGCCGTTTGGCCCAAACCCCAAATGTGTTATGAGGACATGAAAAGAGAGACAGAAAGAGTTGTTCTGACTACCAGATCTGACACAGGAGCAGGCAGGTGTTAACGTCAGCTGCTCATATTTCCAGTGAAGGATTATGCAAACACACCACTGCGTAAAACACACATACACTCTGTTCCCTTTAGGCCACGCAGGTGTGGCGTGTCTAAACTGTTTTAATAGCACCACCCTGCTGCTCCCTGAATCCCTGTCTCACTCTGCTGCCCCGGTGACAGCCCTGGTAATGGGGGGAGGGTAACATGACGGGCACTGGAGATACCCCACCCATGCACAGCTGGTCTCTGTGGGCCACCGGATACAGCACAGTGGGCCAGAATCATTAAACCAACTGTGGGTGACAGCTCCATCAATGTACAGCCCCCAATCTGCCCATTTTACCTCGCAGAGTTCCCCCATCACTAGAGCTCTCAACGGCCATTTAAACCCCTCCAAAGCTCTTGAAAAAAGCACTATAGTGCAGCGCTCTTGTGCATCCATCTGCCAATTTAAATATGTGAAATATGGAGCTGGTTTCTGTTCTGCACTGGAAAATACATCTGGCTTCAGTGTGCAGCTGCAGGTCAAGCTCCATCTCTCACCGTAAGCGCTTCTTGAGCTGCAGACTGTCGTGGATGATCCTCTTGACAAACTCCAGCTCCCCACCCTCCGCCATGATCTCTGTCACTCCACCTGTGTTCACTGAACTGGGAGGGGGTCGCCGTGAGTTCCTGGAGTTTACCCCCTGAAGAGAGCAGCAAGACAGACAGAGATTACGACAAAATCCTATTAGAAGCCTATTAACCATTCTGTAAACAAACACCGTGTCTTGTCCGGGCTGTTCTAAAGCGTGGATGAGCAAAACATCAACATACTAAGAAATACACTTTTTACAGTTCACAGTAATGAGAGCAAGTACCTTGGCTTCCAGCTGGTTGGCAAAAAACGGAGGGTTGCACATGCAGAAGTCATACACGATCTCTGTCTCCTCTTTCAAAGCGTCCATTAGTAAAGTCTTCTGAGGGACTTTGACAACTGGGGGAAAAAAGCACCCTCATGAGACTGAGGCCTTTTTTACAGATTCCAATCTTAAATTCTCTAGATAAAGCCCAAAAGGGTGAGAACACAAATGTCTGAATCAGTCAGAGTGGACATTAAATGGATCCTCTCCTAAACCAAACTAACTAATTACACTTAATGAGACAGCTTTTGTCCAGTTGTGCGTTACATTAACTCAGAAAGAGTACAGACCTGATGAACAATGTGAAAACGACATGTGATTCCAAATCTTAAGGTAAATATGGCTGTGAAAACTGAGACTAAAAGTGAAAGAAAAGAGTTACATTACGGGAAAATAGAACAATTAAATAGGTGTGTTGTGGTGGGTGTTTAAATAAAATGTTATTAATCTGGTCTAACACACTGTGTAGTGATGGAACAAACTGGAATCAGTGTTTCTGATCTCCAGAGGGCCCTGCTTACCTTTAATGAGGTCTGACATGTTGTTCTGCTCCACGTTTTTTGTGGCGTAGTCGAAACAGATGTCATCCACCTCTGTGGCGAGGAAGTACCATCCGTTCATTGTGGCTCCCAATAAGGGGTAGATACAAGACGCTCCGGTGCCTAAAGAAACAAAGGACAAACTCACTGCTGGAGCTCAACATGATGAGTCCTGTATGAGTGAATGATGACTGCCATTAGTCTGCGTCTAGCTGGATGATTGTATGAGGAGAAGGTTGTGTCTGAGCATGAAATGTGTGTGTTACCTATGCATTATTTTTAACTTAGTGGTTGTAATGAATAATAACTGTCAGTTTCTCCAGTTATTATTAAATCACTGCCATCTAACGGGGACCAGAGCTGCATCATTCAGTGCAGGCTCAGACAGAGGTGGCCTCCGTTAGTGAACAAAGTGCCCAGTGGTGATCCATCAGAGAGCAGACAGCTTCAATCTGCTTACAGAAGAGTTTGGGGGTCATAATCAGTGACCCCGGACTCTAAAGAGGAAACACACGCTCACATCTGGAGGCGTAATCACAACACACACCGAGACAAAGCAGCAAATGAGATGTGACATGTGGATAGGGATTTGGCTGATGAATACTGGGACCAGGGGAGTGACAGGGCTGGAAGCAGCGACTGACATTCAGAGGACTGGGCACCGTCACTGGTAAACCAGACAATCTGATCAGAGGTGACTTTAACTACTGCTAATAAGGATATCTTCCATTTCATTGTCCTTAGCACAGCGATCCACTGTGAAGATTAATTTTGACATCAGATACAACATTTTCAGATATTTGAGCTGAAATATCTATATACAGGGTTCATACACATTTTTCAAGGTCCAATTCAAGCACTTTTGAAGGTCATTTTCAAGCAGCTTATCACTGGGGTAAAATACACATCAACAGGAATACATATTACTCATAACTATTTTTTCACTTTTTATCACAATGAGGTACATTGTATTATGCTATGAACATCTAAAATTATGTTTTATAATAGCAAAGAGTTTAGAAATCAAAGAACACAAAGTTTAAACCAAAAAAAAGGGAAGTCACTTGGCGTTCTTCAGACACACTTACACTGAGACAAAGATTAAGACAAAAATGTACCTGGAATTGACCTGAGAACTCCTGGTAAATTCCTGTTTTGATGTAAAGTTTTATTTTTCTAAATGTATCATGTCTATGTAAGTAGCTTTGGTTTGCCATCTAATCTGGCAAAGTTAATATTAAAAATAAATCAATAAATCACATCACAGAGTTACAACTACAAGCACTTAAACTAAAAATTAAGCACTTTTCAGACCTTCACAACACAACACTGAAACTCAAGTATTTTCAAGGATTTCAAGCACCTGTATGAACCCTGTATATATTCATTATGTAAATAAATGGTTTTAAATGATTAAAGGTTGTTTTGTTTTTTTTTTATTTTAGACTGAAATGGTGATTATGGTTCTTGGAGATGCTGTAATAAGGCGATAGTGTTTTTCCTCTTGAAAATGACAATATCCTCCATGTCGGAGATGTCAAACAGTTTTACAAAAAGTTTGTGTCGATATTTCTTTTCACATCTGGAATTTTTAGCCAACATAACTTTTCATGCTACTTGTCAGAAAACTGTAGCATTTATGAATCAGAATCAGAATTCACTTTATTATCATTTGACATGTTACAGCAGAATGAAACATTCAGCATGTCACAGCAAACGAAATTACGATACACAGATTCTCCCAAAGACCTGTGCAGCCGCTGCCATGGTACGGCACCACCAGCATTCAGAAAGACAGTACATTACAATTATTTTAGAAAGCAGAAGTGGGCTGATGGTCTGGAAGCAGAGCTATTGTTCAGTAGTACAGGAATTTAACACAAGTAATCATTTGCAGAAATCTTTCATGGCTGCATCTGGCTCAAGTACTGTTTGACTCAACATGTGTCACCAAAAGTGGAACTAACAGGTCACTTTTAACCTTCTCCACAAATACTGCAGATGTGGATCTACCTACCAATGTCTATGCCCCTGCGTGGCTGCTTCTGGCCGTCGATGAGGTCCTCCACCCAGTGGATGTAGTTGAGACGCAGGGGGACGGTGGGTATGAGGCGCTCCAGGGGGATGTCGATGGTCAAACCAAAGTCCTCCTTCAGCAGAGTGCAGGTCAGCGCTCGCACAGCCTCCGGCTCTTTGAAATTCACACTGGAGGAGGACAAATACAGCTGAATGAGAGTGGGCTGCATTAAATCAGTTTTACATGAAAAGAGATGGAGAAGGGTCATTTCAAACTAACTCCATGTATCTCAGTTCAGGTCTGAAAAATAAAGAAAACTTCCTGGGGTCTAAATTCAACAATTTAACTAAGAACATTCAGGATGGGCTAAGGGTCATTTACAGCATGGACTGTAAAGAGGTGATGTTGAAATCAAAATAACAAATATAATGATTTGTCACATGAACAAAGAAAACCTGTTCTTTTCAAAAACCAACATCTGTACTAGTTTTCACTTTCTGCAAACAAATGTTAAAAGTGTGTATTAATATAGTTCTAGAATATCTAAGAGGTGTCAGATCTAGTTAAATATAACTTCAGAGCTCAAAGAAGGATTATTGGATTTTCCTTGGAAGGTTTTTAAGTGAAAGTATTTATTCCAGATGATACAGTACATTTATATATCATTGATTATGACTAATCATATTTAGACATTCAGGTTTTTGCAACATCCTGTGATCTTAATAGTCTTCACATAAGTTATTTTTTTTAATGGAAATCTGTGTTATGAACAGGAAATTGTTTTAACTTCTTGTAGAGATGGCAAAGAATGATCCCACAGACACACAGACTGGACGGACACAAAGAGCCGATTCAGATAATATCAAATTTATTTGTAGACAAAACTGAAATCTGTTATCACAGGAACAGGAAACTCATGGAGCTCCTGAACTCTTAAGTACAGAAGGTCAAAGGTGAGCCAGGATGTTGGTCTGACCTATGATGGATGTTTTCAGTGGACAGGTTTGGAGATATAAGACTAATGCTGATGTGTGTGTTCTACTTCCACACCTTGTGATGATGCAAAAAGACAAGTGACAGCCTTAGAAATAATTAATAGACAACATTAGACATGAAGTTGATGCAACGTCATCAGGTTTTCTTGTGGCAATAATCTGATAAATACATGAAGTGTTTGCTTTACAGATAAAATAAGGAAATAATCTGATGTTGAAAAAAATGATAAATATAATCATATCAAATATCAAACAATCTAACAAAAACACAATAGGCTATGTTGAAAGGAAATTTGATGGAAAATCATAGATGCTTGAATACTTATTTGGTCTTATGCTGCCTTCACGTGCAATCGGGAAGATGACCCTTTCCATTTGTGAATTTGAAATGACTGTTGTGTTCAAGTGTTTTTGTTGAAAAATGACTGACAGAGTTTTGGATGTGTGAATTCATCTGCTATAGCATTTTTTGCAAATTGTGTATACTATAAATGTGCAAAATCATCAGCAGCATCAACAGCAGCAGAACATTAATAAAAGCCTTGTTTATCAGTCGCAATTAATCCCTCATTGCTGTCTGCCGTGTTGAAAAGTTCAAAGGTTATTTTCATCTCGGGAGCTCGTTTACCAAATTTTTTTTCCATTTCTCCACAGGAAAATACAACGTGAGGAGGCATTCGTGTCCAATTTTTGAGTTCATAACAAATATTTACCATTATTCCCATAAGAAGCGAAGGCAGGATGAGTAACATGTAACAGTAACATGGGAAATGTAGTTTATGTAAATGGACAGATTGCCACTCATGAAATTATGACCCTGTTTGTACTGAAACTTGAATATTCCTTTAACGTAAATTCAGTTTCATATTTTGCTGAATGTTTTGTTCCAAAGAGACGACTTGGGACCAAACCATCAGGCTGCTTTTAACAGAACTTCATTAACCCTGGAGCGCTCTGCACACACTCCCATTACTTCTAATCACACACACATACGAGAAGGACAATAGAAGGATAAGCTCCCCTTCAGTTCCCAGTCCGCTGATAATGACAATGAACTTCGCATTTCCAACATTTCCAAGACCTCCCACTTTTCCCAGTCGCACACATTCGTCTCTCCTGTCTTTCCTCGTCGACGTGTTTAATGATTTCAGCTGTCACACAAGCAGGCACGAGTGCGGCAGACAAAACAAGTGGGCGAGAGAGGTATAATTAAAGCTTCGCAGAACGCTTTTCGCACCTCGGCAGATGTAATCAGGCACATGCTGCAAAAAGGGAGCGTCTTGCACCTCAGAAGTTTTAGTTCAAGTATTTTTCAGTGAGAAAATAACCGAGTCCGTAGTTAATAAAATACAAGTCTGAGCTTCAAAGACTTCATACAGTGTTGAACCTTTGATTTTGTTTTTACTGTCACTGTTGATGGACCATTTTTGTTTCTTTCCAAAAACTCTTTGGCTACTTATAATGAGCTGCTCAGTGTTCACTTACTCTCAGTGACAATACAACAAATACAAGTGCACCTGCAGCCTGTTCTGCTTCAGCATATTTCAGTCAGTCAAAAATTAATAATGATAAATGATAAACAACAAACAGATCCGTTCATTTATCTCAGAATATTACAAAATATATGGCATGTTTTTAAGAAAATTCATGACAGGTTTTTAGATGTAAACTTTATAGCTACACATTGTGGATGAGAATTTTGATGCGCATGCACGCACACACACACACGCACACGCACACGCACACACACACACACACACACACACACACACACACACACACACACACACAAACAATTATTGACACAGTCTCCCAAGATGGAAACTCAAAGAAAGTAACTGCTGAAAAATGTGGCATCTTTCTGAAAATTCAGCCGAAGAATAAGACATGACATCATAAGATTCGCTTTCATTTTGTCTTCCAGAACTTTTTACATAAACAGGGAACAGGGAAGATCTTTTCCAGTGAGTATCACTTAGCTATATGTCATAGTGTGATATTTGACTCACTCATTTGTCTCTGCACATTCAGGCACTAATGAAGGTAAAACAAGCAAATTAACCGGAAATATTAACACACCTAATGAAATAAATCAATGCAGGAATTCCTATCAGTCATGTGTCCATGTAGCACAATTGACAGATGATGACCTGAATCAGTGACTGTAACTTCTGAGTCATTGTCCTTATTTTTATTAAGGTATCACTAACTGAAAATGAAACATAAGTAAAAATAATCCATCATTTGCCATGCATTGTTAGCATTAATATTGTCTAGACTCACATTTTGTCTTTTGTGCCTTTTATTGTCGGTGCTGTTAAATGGTCACTGTAATGTTGTCCGCCTAGAGGAACTAAATACATATACTGTGTGTGTGTGTGTGCTCTGACATGATCTAGCACTGAAATAATGTATATCCTTCAGACTCACCATTAAACTACATCTGTAGATACAGCTCTGCTTTCAGAGAAATGTTAGCGGCATCTCAAACACAACACCAGACTATGTTGATTTTACATCCATACTGAAACTTTGCTTTTCCTCATTCCGTGGATTAGGCAGACTAGATGCTGCACCCACTCTTTTAAAGATGGTTTTGTTGATCTTGTTGGTCCCTGTAATCCTCAGACCCTGACAGAAGCAGTTCTAAACCAGTAAAAAGCTGGCTTTCAAGGCTGAGGGTTGTTTTGGCTTTTTTGGCTGATGAAGAACTGGCTCAAGGTTTAGTACCAGCTCCAGACCACCCCTTAAACTGCTGTGGTGCAAATGTATATGAGATATTAAAGCTACTTAAAAATCAAATCTGTTCAGAAGAAAGAACGGGTGTAAAACATGGACAAAGCTGGCTACTGCTGAGGAGTTTCTGGTCACTAATTAATTGCTTCTTCATTTGGGAGTTTCTGCAAAGACAAATGAGGCTGCAGCAGCCAGGTGTGAGACTGATACAAATGAGAAGTGATTTACCTGTAGAGTCGGACATCCATCTTACAAAGTGTCTCGACACTTAATGAACATATATTAGGTTAATGGTCCGGTTTAATCAGCTGCTGCAGGAGTGTGACCTCGTGGAGGAAAACCAACACCTGGCTCCTTCAGGGATGTACGACATGTTAACCGAAAGACAAACCAGTGAAGAATTTGCACTTTAAAATGGCCTGAGCTTCTGGGAGGAATCAGCCTAATGAGGGAGAAGTGATACATCAGCATTATGTTCACACTTTCCAAAATGAAAGCACGCCTGCCCCTCTCATCTGTCCAGCTCTCAGATATTCTGCCCTCTTTCATTTCTCCTCAGAGGCATCATTAGATAAGGATCAATATTCAGAGTGAGGTTGCTCAGGCCGGCCCTCTATTTTTAGCCTGTAATGAGTCTGTGTGTGCGCAGACCGATCACTTCCATCAGCAGTACTGCGAATGCACGTCTCCATGGCAACCCCACCTACTGAACAGATGAGGAGAGCACGCAAATCCGGCCACGCTGGAGCAATGGCTGATGCCAGACGGAGCGTGAGAGTGCCCGCTATTTTACGTCTGTGGTACCACGTAGGTGCACTCAGCGTACTGACATCATCATGTTCGGTGACGGCAGACAGCGTGGGACAAAAACAGGGGGAAAAGTTGGACTGAGACAACATGTACTGTGATTTAGGGGGAGAGAGGAAGTAGAACTTGCAACTCAGTTCCAAACAACTCTGTAAAACATCCTAACGCTGGCCCTAAAGACTGGAACAGGTGAGAAGGAGCAGATAAAGGTGAAGTGTGAGGCTCCAGAGGATTAAAAAGACAGACCTCAACGCTTCGATGGAGGAGAGTCCTTGGCTGGGCTTCAGATGGGTGAGGAGGACGACATCATTAGAGCGGAGTTTACTGCTGAGACAAACACCTCCGCGCTACGTGATCAGCATGAAACCGCACGCACACTTATACGCTCAAAGACACACATATATACACTCACAAACTCAACCTCCGTCCACAGAGAGGTGACCTTCAAGGTACATCTACTTCACTCCCAGTGCACTCAGAGAAATTTTGTGCTGATTAGCAGCAACTTCTTTCTTCATGTCAGGTGTTTTTTAAGCACCTACTGAAACACATTTTCAATCCTCATGGAAGCAGCAATGAATGGCCCGAATTTACACTCACTCTGAATATAAAGCTGAACCAATTGTGAATATATTTTGCAACTTTGCTGAGTATATGAATATATGAATATGCCGAGTTTGAATAGGAAATACTCAATTGTGCCTGAAAATGATGCCAGTTTATTTTTTATAAACACTTGTTAGCATTACTTTTTTATTAACATTCAGAGGCCAATAGAGTCAATGAAAGTAGTGATAGTTCCACTTCCACTGAGACATAAATAGCCTATTTATCCATCTTCATTCTTTGTAATCTGTCTGTACAGATACTTTGAGAGTTTTCTCACATTTAGCTGCTGAAAGAAAAACATTCCTCTGTTCTCACTGAAAATCTAAGTTTAAGGATGAGAACTGTCAGTGAAATTTGTGAACATCCCAAAAATTGTGGTATGATCTAATGTAATTTTTACATATGTGATGTGTATCCTGACTGACAGAAAAGTACGAAACATCTCAAATCTAAAATAAACTTTCAATGAACATCACATTATTCAGTGTACTGCATTTTTATTATATCTTATAACATGACTGAAGGGAGTCTTTAAGAATTTGTTTGACTGGTTGTAGTTTATAATAAACACAATTGGCCTGTGATGACTGCTTGTTCAGTTGCTCACATTTTACTGCAATATTTAATTAAGGATTGAAGGGATAGAGATCAGTTCATCAGCTACTTAGGTTTGTGTATCAGCAAGAATTTGATATGATTCATATCATAATACAGGGGATAAGATTATATTGGGATACTTTAAATATTGCAGTTGTGTGGTTTTTTTTTTGATGGCAGCATAAAGAGTAGAAGCTGGAATCCTATGGGTCACAGGATTCACGTGAGATTCTTATGGGATCTCCAATAACAATAACTTTTTATTTATTTATTTTTAGATATAAATACATAGTTCTAGCATGAATAATAATTAACAAAGAAAGCTAAATTCAGCTGACAAACATGTCTTTAAATGTTAAATGCAAGTTATCTCTGTGGTTCAGAGATCCCAGAATTGCCTAAACCTCCTCTAAAAATTAAATACAGCATGGAAACAGGATGGGATTGGGACAGGACAGGAATACTTAAAGGGGTCATATTTTGCTAAACCCAATTTTATTAGTCTTTAGTTCATTTATTTGTGTATTTGGACCCTAATAGTTCATAAAGTTTGAGTTTGAAGCCTCCAGGTGCTGGAAAGCTATCTTTATATTAATTTTGGCAAAAACCGATTGGATTTCTACAACCTTTTTTAATGCCTGCTTAATCTGTTACATCTATGACTAGTTACGTCATGACATTTGCACATATAAGGTCAAGACTTCTGACGAACATTTCTCATAACTGTTTATCAGCAGCAGCGGTTGTTGTCTATACTGAAAATATATCTAAACTTTGAGCCAATTACCTAAAATGTTCAGTTGTTGGTTGTATTAACAGACACAAGTGGCTGAATGGGACAGAGCAGCACAGGCAACAACCTGGAGGGGGTGGGGTGTGAAGCGGCTCATTTGCATTTAAAGGGCCAGCGCTCCAAATGACCTTTCTGGTGTCATTACTCAGAAACAGGGTTGAAGATGGACCTATGGAGTTGAATTAATGAAGAATTCAGACCCAAGCAGAGCATTTACAGTTTATGTAGACCACAGGGAAATGTTTTCAAATGCATAATTCCATTTAAAAAAAAAAAAGCTAAATATCACTCCTTTAAATGCCAAAATAAGGAGGGACAGGAGTGAAAATCCACATCTGTGTCACTCTCTAATAGAAGACTACCACCATGTGCATAAAATCTAAGTGACAAAGGTTGTAGATGGATTATAAACACTGCTATCTAGTAATTTGCATATATGAATCAAAAACTACACCTGCTATTAACCAATCAAACAAACTACTCGGTGCTACTCAGTGGGAACCCCATGTGCAGAACAGTTCTAACCATAATTAACTGGTTGTTGGATGATTTATTTGGCGTTTGCCGCTTCAACTAAGATGTCAAAGGGATAACACAGATGTCTCTCAGCTGATGATGACTTCTTCACTGCGGACGTATAAAGTGTAAAATGTGAGTATAATGACTACCTACAGCAGTGAGCTCTTCTATCATATAGTGAGAATAAGTCTGTGGGGGTTTCAGAGAGCTGCAGCTGATCATTGTAGGTTTAGGAGGATCATTAATTTAAAATGTGACATCAGAGGTCATAATTATTCCGATTCACTTCCTCTAATGTTTAATAATATATCTCTGAACAAAACTGGGGAGAAAATTGAACATTACATTAATTCTGAAAGTGAAAATCCTTCCACTGATGATCGTCTCCCTGCTCATAAAAATACCAAATTAAATGTCACCCAGGCTGCTGCATTTTTAATAGCCGTCCCCTCTATCTGTCTGATCTGAGACTTTCTCTCTGCCCAAAAAATGAGCCTGGAACAAACCAACATTCCAACTATTTATGGGTTTATCTGTTTTTCCCTTAAATTCCAATCACATCCAGTATTTCTGCGCTCTGCTATCAGTGCTCTCCACTGACGGCATCTAAATGAAGGGGGACGTATCTCCCCTGAGGATTGAGTGAGTGTCTCCCCAAGATTACTCTCATCCCCTTAACCCACTGCTTAAATACTTAAAAACTCAGTCCGTGAATTCATGTGGAAATACAAAAACCGGGCTAATCCCTCCACTGATGGAATGGCAGGGTGACAGGAAGACGAGCCAAATTCCTGCAGACGTTAACGGAGACGTACATGAACGGAGACGCATATCCTGGACATACGTTCACGTCAAAGGAATCAGACATGTCAAAACCTTCAGACTGAATAAGCATCAATAATTTAAACACCAAAACACTTTTGTCCTTGCATCCTAAACCTCGTTAAAACAATAAAGTCTGCAAACCCTGCATCAAAACATAGACAGCCTTCGTGAATGTGCTTTTTGTGTCATTTCTTGTTGTATGTTGCTTATGGGATTGTTTTCACTTGCATTTATTGTTATTTTATTGCATTTTTGTGTATTTTTTTATTCATGCCTTGATACACCACGTATAATATGAATGTAAAGAAAACAGTATGAAAATGTTTTTATTTTACTTTTTTAATCCTTCAGTTAAAGAAGAATTTTTTTGATGTAAACTTAAACACATTTTGATAATATCATCCATAATATTGAACACCCTGACAGAGAAGGTGACTGAGCTGCAATGACTTGATGGCAATTAATAAGATTTTATTGATACTTCTGCCATTTTCAATTCCATCTGCTAACTGGTCCACTTCATTATCGATTCAGTTGTTGCTTCTTGTTCAATTTTCCACTTGTGTGGCCCGACTGTTAGCACAACATAGGATAAAGGATGGGCTGCTCAGATGAGAAACAGGAAAATATCATACACTTACATATGTCTAATGGCTGGGCGATACGGAAAAAAATCATGTCATGTTCTTTTTTTTTTTTTCATATCAGACGATATCAATATGTATCACGATATAAGTCAAATCACTATTTTTGTCCAGCTTAAATTTTCCATAACTCACAAGTTACTTGTGATGACATCAGAAGGTTATTTTTGACTTAAATATGATTTATTTTCTGTCAGAGGTTGAACGTGACAGATGTGCCGAAGAACATTATACAACTGTTTCAGATAAATAAAACAGGTACATTTATTTAAAACTAAACTAAAAGTCTGACCAGCAGGCAAGAGCTTTCAAGTTTTAAATGAGACCACAAATAAAACAGACCATCTTCATGAAACAATGCTAGGGGTATATACATGGGAGTGCATTCCGTAACTGCCATAACTACCGAAAATGAAACTTAACATGCTTCGTCCAACTCCCGGCTTCTATGCCTCTGTTGTACGCCAGAACAGAAACGGTTTGCACCCGACTTTTCAGTAACCCAGTCGCCTGAGTTATCGGTCAAATTTTCTCCTGAGGGAACACTCATATCTCCTGCTGCAGCCCAAACATTAACGTGTGTGCTGCGGCTGCTCTTACTCCTGTGCTGTGTGGGTCAGCCTAACTTGACGTGGCCCTAGCGTGGTTGGTTCAGTGTGGCGCTACTTAATTATGACTGGCTGTTCTTATGTCTGTCAAAACATAGACGAAAGAATTCTATCGAAATTGTATCGAGCACGTCTCATATTTCTATCGAGGAAAAATGATTTTGTGATATATATCATTGTTTTATCACCCAGCCCCAGTACATCTTACATACAGTATCTGGAGCGGCCACTGTCGTCTCATAGTGGCATCAATAAAAGGAACTGATGAACTTGGACACACATGAGGGATGATGATGGATCGGGCAAATTTGGAACCAGTTCTTGAGCCTGTTCTTGATTTTTGATTGTAAACACTTTAACGCTGCTGTGAATCCATATTGAGGTATTTCATGGTGCCATTCACTGCTACTAAACAACAGCTTGTTTTTGTATTTTTCCAAAATAAAAGTGACATACAACTAGATAGATGTTCCACATATTCCATCCTCTAAATCTTATTTGGGCTCTGAGTGTCCAGCCCCAACACTACCGCCCATTGTTTGTCATCTGTCGATCTGTCTGTCTGTCGAGGAACCACACATAGACAGACGCCACCAACTGATAATTAACACCTGTCACACACGGGACTGGGCGTTCTGCGGCGAGCCCACACATGCATGCACGGTCTGCCATGCGATGATTGACTGGCCACCTCACAACCACAAAAGATCAGCCCACACCAATATGTTCACAGCCTCACACAGATGCTGAGACTCGCTGCAGTGACACCACGTCTGCGTTCATCTGCATAACACAGACAATAACAAGTCATATCCTCGGTGAGCAGACTGGGTACCTGTTTGCTAAAACACCAACAAAGAGTAGAGTCTCCGCTCTGACAGACGAAAAGCACAGCTTTAAAATATGAGTCCAACAATAGCTGTCAGGTTTTACATTCTCTGGCAGTGCGCTTTGTTTGAGTGGACTGAAAAGATTAAAACAAGAAATAAATAAATGCTGATTCCAGACGCCAGAGTCCACTAATCTAGTCATATGAAATCTAAAACGCTGTTTCAGATGTGTGTTATTTGATTTTCTACTTCAATATTGGTGCTAATCTCTTAAATGAGTTTCAGTTCAATTCAAACCAAACTAATCAATACTTTTGTTCAATAACACACATTTAAGATTGTTAATCTATAAAACACGGGCTGGGTCTGGATTAATTTAACTTCCTCATTCAATCACCACAACTCCCTCAATCATTTACACCATTTCAGGTGCTAGAGGTTAATTTGCTTTATGACTGACTGCTGTGAAACTGTTAGAATGTTAGCAGAACGCAATTTCCGTTGATTTTCACAATGCATTATGGGAAACTGGCTGCTGACAGCACTACACGGTGACGCGATCACTAAAAAGAAGACTGAGTGATTTTGGACATGAAATAGTAGTGCCTGTTAAAGGTTTGGAAATGCCTTGTCTTTTATGGTTTTTTCAGAGGTACATGCACGTTTATTTATTTATATACAATCTAATTTAATGGTATGAAGATTTATTTTGACCAAACGAGTATCATATTATAAAACTGCACATATTGGTACAGAAACAGTTAAATCCTGCCTTAACAGTTTCACACACACTTGGTATCTGGTTACTTTACTTTGACATATTTTTAGTAAATCTTGTCAATAGGTGTTTTGGTTATTTGGATATTTTTTTCTGACCTTGTGATACCGTTCACCCCCACGTGGTTCGATAGGATTTAAATCAGGTGACTGGACAGCCTATTCCATGACAGATAGGCTGGCCATACGTTTTGGGATTAGTTTTAAAATTCTTCTATTTTTAAATCCCTTTATGGGTTAAGAGAAACCAGTAAATACAAACAACCTGCAAGTGTAGAAAGACACAACCTTTGGACGGTCCCTGACTGCAGTATTCCTATTCTACAGTGTAAATGTTAAAGTAATCTCAGGCCCAATTATATAGCTTTAATATTTCATTTAGACGCAAATAAACAGATAAAGCAACACTGACTCAGTTTACTCCTCTGAACCTGAAAAGCAAAATTATTTATTTTATTCATATTGCACAGGCCCAGTTATAATCTTACTCACAATGTTTAATAAAAAAGAACACTGTGATGACACACACTAGATATGACTCTGCATGATCAGTATGTTTTCAGAATCCTCCTCAGATTCACCCCCCGATAGGAAAAACCGAGTCCTGGTCACGTTTCTTTATCACAGCAGCTCACACTGACGTCAACACTAATCCCACCAGACATTTTCTACTTTTGTTCTCCTGCCTGTGCTTTTTTTTTTTTTTCTAAACTAGAAAAGTTCACACCAGCATATTTCTGTGAAAGGTACACACACACACAGAGTCACAGACACACTCATACATATAGAGTTTTATTCCTGTAATTTGTGATGTCTGCTTTGAGTGTGAGGTGAATTCAGAACAGGCTTACTCTGCAGGTTTTGACTGACACACTAACCTATTTTTAAAATTGGGAAATGCCCTTATATTCTTCTCCACGTCTCTTTAATAAAGTGAAAGCAGGAAACTGATGGAAAATCAGGGGTGAAAAGGAAAAGAAAAAAAGGTCCTCTCATGCTGAACCCATTAATCATTAGTTCAGGTTTCTCTTTTCTGCTGCTGCCAGAAGCTGAATGGGCAGTAAAGACGGAGTCAGATGGGACACAAGCTGTGCTTAGTGTTTTCTTTTCAGGGCTGCCATGGTGGTAAAAGGGTGAATGTGACCACTGCTCTGATCTGTGTAACCTATAGCCACAAGTAAATGGACAGCAGCACCTACATCTGATATATGAATGATGACCATTATGCACCGCATTAATAATATATGATTAAACAATCACTTACACTCAAGGGCACTAATCAACCACTTCACCTGGGTCCAATGAGAGTGACAAACGCCATTTATTTAAAAATATGATACAAATATCTAATAATGTGTACTCTCAGGGGGTGAATTTAAAAGTACTGAAAAACTGTGATAAAAAATACTGTCTAACATAAACAGGTTGACATCCACACTTTTCTGCCTCTTTATGAAGCATTGTGTCATAGAGTATATTTCTTAGCTTTCAGAAGAATTTCCCAATAATGCCGCGTGCTTTATTAAAAAACAATAGTGCAGTTATTGTTGACAGCACTTCAGTTGCAAATTGGTTGGCTATTATGGAAAACATTCAGATTACTCATTTTGAAATGAATATTTTTTCCAACTCACATAAACTTATGCACAAACTTACTTACTTTTGTATGTGTTACACAGTACCTCTCTGCCCTGTGTTACTAAATCCAAAGTATTAATATCCTCCTGAGACCCAACAATGTGTTTTTGTCCTCTGTAGGGGACAAGAGTTTCACACTGTTTAATTAAAAAGAAGTCCACTGCAAAGGGCATTCCATAAAGAAACAAAAAATGTAGCCTATCTGTTAAAACTGTTGCATCATGACGTTTCCAATCAAGGCAATTATTTAATGTAAAAAAGCCAAACCTTTTACTTTCCTGAGTCTCAGGAGGATATGATGTGTTGCTTATTTTTTTTCCATTTCCAGTATGAAATCACCAGTAACTGATATTGTTATTACTATCACATTTCGACTAATTATACAACCATATTTCCTATTCCCTAATGAAATTACAAAAAAAAAAAAATCATCTGCCATCAACAATCATCCAAGAAGTAATGCAAAACCTACAGAACCAAACCCATGTCTAATCATACTTTCACAGTTGGTGATGGAGTGGAACACATGCTACAGCGACAAAATGTCGGTACAACGTGATGGACTCCACTAAAGGCAAGGTGCACCCTCTGCACACAAAAACATCTCATTCTACAGTAATAAACTTACAAGTCACATATTTATCTGATTATACACTTGTGAAAACATAATTCTGAATATTCTATTCCACTTGTACAATTAAATCCCCATAAATCTTAACACACTACACTTTTAACCTCAATGCAGCAAAAATCAAATGGGTACCAGATAAGTACTCAGTCAACGTACGTATCGAGTTCGGTAGATTATCTGTTGGTCAGTTGTACTTCTCACACACATACACAGATGGACACAAGTAAAAGCAATACTCTGTTTTTCCTCAGCTGTTTGCAACTGCTAATTCCACTGATGCACATTAAAGGTCAATCTGCGCTCCAGGTGCAGGTTTCCTGCATGTTCCTTCATATTAAACTCAGACTGATACATCTTCCAAACACTCACCGCATAAGGAAACCCACAGTTCACGCCATAAAGAAAAGAAAAATCTCATTCATTAAAGTAAATAAAAACTCACGCATGGAGTTTGTAAAATATAAGACGCTCAAAGATCAGAGTCTCCGTGTGACCAAGTCCAATCTCCCATCAGCAGTGGACTGTTATGTTCATTCAAATACTGCACTTCAGTACAAATGTGGGACACATGGAGTTTACTTGAGAATTTGCAGTTTAAGCAGTTGTATCCCTCTGCTCCACTGCATTTCAGTTTAGCTGGAAAATACATGGTCAAAGTCAGTCTTCCTTTTTAGCTTAAAGCTGACTCCACACATTATTCATATAGCACAGTAATGTAATAAACATACAATTATCTTATAGAATATAATGTATTTTGTATTTTACTTAAGAATTTTCATTTCACACAGCTGATTACCTCTACTTTACAACATCTCAGAGGCTAATACTGCACTTTTACTTCACTACATTTGCATGACAGTATTAGTTCTCCTCCATAACAGTGCTTTGTATGCCCTCCCTGTTATTCATGATTATTTACTGATTAATAATCCTTTAAGGTTAAATATTCTCTAATTTCTTAAGTCAAATTTCAGTTTAAACCTTTTAAATCTCTTCGATTAGGTGGAAAATGCACTGACACAAGGCTGCAAATAGGCTTTTTTCTGAACGCATATGAAATTGACATGCAGTACTACCATCATATGGGCCTGGCCAAACGAGTAACGGAGTGATAAAGCACTGTGCCGCAATACTAATCAGTCCATACCTGTTTTTAAAAATTAATTTAGCAGCAACCATAACAGGTCAAACTGTAGGTCTAAGCAAGTAGCCTACTTTAATATGCCATTAAGGAATAATAACCAAATATTTAATAAAAACATGACTTTATCATCATTGACAAAGTAACGGAGTGAGAAAAAAATATACAGCAGTTATTTAAGGTTTGGAAAAAATGCCAAAAAGTGCTGTTTCTCAAGGAAAGTGCAAATATTTAGCATACCACACTTTTATTAATACATGCGAGTACATTATATCCAGAAATGAAGCTCATGTCATTTTTATTTTAGTTTTAAAAGACATTAATTCATGGTAATGGAGTGAGAATCCAAAAAACTAATGGAATGAGGCGTTTGCTCAGTGTGATGCACCATTATAATAATCAAAGATTTTATTAAGATACTGATAATATTATCAGTCATTGTGACATATGTTTCATTAATATATTTAATACACATCTTTCTGCTTTTTTTTTATAATAAATAACATTCAATATCATTATAGTATTTGATTATTATGAAATATATGATTAGATACGGGCATATGTTTTGAACCTATTTATTTACACATTGCTATTTACATTCTGAATTTATGCTGTATACATTCATTTACAACCTTTACTGTCCTTCATTTACACTGTATTCTCATATATTTTCTTATATATCAAGTTGTAATTCAGGTACAAATTAAATAAACACAGTTTTAGGAACTAGAGATATAGGTCTTTCATGCTAAGTAATCAAAAATATTATTTTAGAGAAAAAAGAAATCGACCCTGATGTTCACTTCTGCTTGGCCAGGCCCATATGATGATCTACTACAATATAATGCATTACTGTACATTAAACTACCAACAGCATATAAAGTAGGTCAAATTAGCCTGACTGAGCACAGCAGTAAAATTAAACAAAGAAAACAGCAATTCTCATAGAAAATATAGTAAATCAGTGACAGGCACCATTTTACTGCACAGTAAATACTTGTACCTTCAATACTTTTGGTGATGATGCACAGGTTTGAGTGAGGTTTTCAGAACTTTCACCTCTAAGTGGAGTATTTTGTCAGTGTGTGAAAAGCGCCTGTAGATTCAGAGTTTACATTCTGTTTCCTATCATGGACACACTGCAGGTTACTCACACAGGTCGTCCGGTCAGGCTGGTGTGGACGTGCTGCTGGAAATCTGGATATTTAGATGCCAGGTAGACGAAGTCAGGTGGTTTGTCTTTGTATCGGTTCCGGGGATGCATGGACTTGTTCAGAGCCATTACTGGATTCAGAAAAACAGGACGATGGTGTTACACGTGTAACCTCAAAACACGGACGTTGACTCAAGTAACTAAGAAAAGAGAACAATCATATTTGTAATGACGGCAAATATATGTTGAATCCGCCAAAATACCAACATTACGCATCTGTCAAAGCATTACTGGAGCTCAACATGTGTAACTTTAAGACACTAGGAGCTAAGAGCAGAAGCTAATAGCATGTAGCTAATAATTCCTCCAGCCTACCTTAACAGGAGACTTTCTTGTTTTAATGAAGCTCCTAAATAACTTCCAACTGTATCTGACTGAACATAAAACGCTCACAGTTGTGTATGTATTAAGTATCCACACGCAGAACTCACGTTGTCCAAACGTTTTCTACTTTCTGCAACTCTGTTCCTGTTTGTCGTCGACGTCACATCTATGCGCCGGTACGTAATGACGCAAAAATGGTTACCATGTGAACAGTATCAGATCTCTCTTTGGGCCCTAATTTTACTACACCTCTAATCTATTAAAACAATAAAACTGTCCATCTGTACAGCGAAGTGTACATTTATGTCTCTTATTCATGGCCATTTTTATATGTTTATTTTTATTTCTTATTCATTTTGTTTGCTTTTTTGTTTTCTCACTTATGACTTGTCAGATATTTTATTACAATATCATTGGCGTATTTTTGATCTATTTTCAATTCAGAGCACTTGTTTCTACATTTACAATGTTCAATCAAATTGTTAAAAAATAATTTATGCCTAGCATCTTTTAAGTGATTTTTTTAGGCCTGAAAGATAACATTTTTTTATGTGGACTAGTTTAGAGCGGTCTGTTTTGGCGTTAAAGTTAATTCATTTCCATAGTACCATTTGCACTCGACTTGCTATATTTATGTTAATTGCATTTTACTATACTGTTTTCAAAGATGCAATGAACTAACTTTATGTTGCACATTATGTCTCAATTAGGATTCATGCATCATAATGGAGCAATGTTTTCATAATTTGTATTTTTTTATGTTGCTGCTGAAGTCATACAAAAATAATCTAGTCATTTAAATATTGAGTGAACTTTACAAAAATACAATGTTGTTTCTTTTAAGCTTCACATGTAAACATGGATTGTATCTACATGTACGTTGTTCACTCATAACAGATAAATGTTTTTAGGCCGATCGAATTTTGATCACTGATTTAGATTTAACTGACCACAACTATGTATTATATCCACATACAAAGACAACACAGATGCAGATTTTCTTTTATTATATCGCAAACAATAATGACATCCAGGTATATTGTTAACAGTTTGCTGAGTGAAGAGTGAGACCATAGTGGCGAAAACATCATGAGCCCCTGTAGGAGCTTGTGCAGTCTGAAGCCCTCGGATGTGGTTCACAGGCAGGTTACAGAGGACAGAGGAAACGACCCACAGACAGAAAAACCTGTCCATCAGTCCCTTCACACACCAGACCAGAGCAGCACAGGGATTGCTTGGGACCTGCGAATGGCAAAAGAGGATTTCCTCCACACTAGTGTACAACACTAGCAGCTGTGTTGTAGCTTTTTCCACTGTTTTTTTTTTTTTTAATGTTTTTTTTTACAAAAGAAACAGAACACACATCGTCCTGACCTTTGATTAACCCTCATCCTTGCCTAAAATAAAGGAAGGGTTTTTGTTATTTTTTTTTTATGGTCTGGCATGTCATAGCGTGATCCTGAGGAGAGCATCATTCGAGCATCATTTTCAAAAGTTGGTCCCGCAGTTTTGGACCAATATGGAGGCTGATTACTCAAGGTAGACCAGATTGTACTGACGAATGTCTCCATTTTTGGCTTTAGCTAGAACATCTAACACCTTGGCATTTTTATTTACCATGCCAAATTTGTACTACAAAGGGAAAACTAGGAACATTAGTGCTGCTTCTCCACCCAAAGAAAGAACAGAGAGGCCAGCTTGTAAAAAAAATAAGACTTTGTAAGGGTCACAAACCAAAGGGAGACATGAGCAATATTCCCTGAAAGAGGGGCTTCTCCTTTGGAACATCCTAGTCTGCCACAATCCCATTGCATTTACAGGAGGAGGAAGCAGTGAACCAACAGGTCTGCCCTCCTTTAAAGAGCATCACACACAACAAAACCAGCCTTTCTACAACCGAGGAACAGAGCTGTCTGCACTGGAAGCCGGCTGACCTGTCTAGTGTCCCGCACAAACACAGGACGAAAATGATTTTACATCCAGAGATACCATTTTGGAGAGTACAGCTACCTTCCTCACTGTTAACATCGGATCTAAAAAGACGGCTCTGGTTTTCATGCACAACATTGAGAGGTTGGTTCCCTGCAGACAGCTCTACCTCTGATGATGGTTTACATGCAGCGGTGCTAGATCAACAGGTCACATTAGGCTCACACTAGCCACTAGCAGGAGCTTTGAGCAGCAGGTCACCACATCCAGTACACACAGGAAGAGGAAAACTGCAAAGAAGCTAAGAAGATCAGTTAAGCAGTGTAATTCTTTATTAGCCAAGAATGGCATTGGAATGAAAAGGCTAATCAGAAATTATAGGTTTATGCATTTATCAACATCATTCAACTTTAATGTTGTCTTTGATCAGCGATAAAGGACCAAAGATTTAGTGAAAACAGGGATGTACAAGATTTATGAAGCCCCTTGCACACTCCAGGCAGGGGCTTCATCGTTGTCCTCCAAGGGGAATGGAATGGTCATTTCTACAGTGTGAACTGAATTAGTTACGTTCCAGTTTTACATTTTCTGCTCCACAAAAGATCAAAACCTGAACGTTTCAGGAAAGCCACTCAGAAGACATTTGCATACGTGTGAGGCGATCTGTGGGGTTTGTCTGCAGAGGCCCTCACTGCTTTGACCACAGTGAGAGCCTCTGTACAGTAAAACCTCCCATATAGATCCCTCTACAGACAAAACAGCAACAGATCACATGTCTGTCGCCTCACTAATCCTAAATTCCCATCCAGTTCATCCTTTAGTGCGATAATACAAAACTGCCAAATGTATTAATAAGAAGCTAAATTTACATTTCATATTTTCACAGAAAACTGACTTTTTTTTTAAGCAAAACCATTTTTATTATGCAGAACATAAATCTCACCCCTCAAAAATTAAAAGATCTTTGCACATCCCAGATATCAAATCCAGGGGGCTCACTTTGACTCGTGCCTGTTTGTTTCTCTTTTAGTGCATGTATTTTTTCCAAGACTTTGTGGCCATGAGACAACTGAGCATCTTCTGGCTTTACATAATTCCTCTTTTACATGATAACCTGCCAGGACTGAACAGCCAAGGGTCTGGATGAGGACAGAGGGTTTAGTTCGACAGAGTTTTTTTCTGACATGCAGGATCTCAGGAAATCGACAACCCCGACTCTTACTAAGTGCTAGAAATTAGATCAGGTTTTATCCCTGAACTCTGCTCAGGTGCTTGGAACTCTGGGTGCTCACCGACGGCAAAGAAGCCAAACAGACTAAATTGTGGTGAATAGTTAAGTGTAGCTATTCACAAAGTCAGTTAATGACGTGGACATTTGACTCCTGGCAGCAGATTTCTTTAATGGGATAATTCATCTGAAGCCCAGCAGTGGTTTCCTGCTCACTGAGGATGTGCCACCATGATAAGTACAAAGCTGTTTGTTCAGCCCCCGAGGTCCAAGGACAACAGTTTGAAACATTCGTATATACAGCCATTAAAATATTACCTAGTTCCACATGAAGAGAAATGGTATGCACACTCGAGAAGTGATGTTATAAAGCTACAGATTATTTCAATAACAAAGCCCCACAGACAATCGTATCATATCGCATCGAATATGCTTTTCCTGCCTTATCTCACCAAGCTAGGCACCAACAGACTACGACAGTGAAGGAGAGAAATAACAGAGAAAAAAAAATTCTAAATAAAAAAATAGACAAAAATAAATCTTACACATAAAGACACTGTCATTTCTTAAATTATCGGTTTTTAGTGCCCTACATTTTACACCCAGTCAAAAACATCTGCCTTCGGTTGGTCTGTAAGGCTGCGTGACAGACGGCCAGCCCCGTGTTAAACCTATGGTACTTCTAGACAACGTTATGTAAATTTACAGTATACAATTTTGGATTACCATGCAAGAATACTTTTTTCGTGTAACATTTAATAGCTCGATCTACATCCAGGAATAATTTACATAGAAGGACAAAAGTTATTGGACCAGAGAGCGCAATGGGTAAATAACCGTGGTGGTTAAGTGCAGTCGGAGGAGATGATGGAGATGTGCAGGTGAGGTTTAGGTTAGGTGGAGTTGGAGAGGGGGAGGGGAAGTGAAATGAAAGGGGAGGTGGGATCCAGAGGAGCGTCTGGGTAATTGGGGTGGTGGTCCAATCCTCCAAGGTCCAAATCAGCGGCACTCCCACACTTTTACTGTTTGATCTACACTCCCAGTGACCACGTAGGGAGCAGCCTTGTGGAAATCTGTGAAGAAAACAAAACAAAAAAGATTAAAAATAGAGAGAAAAAAAAAAAAAGCAAAACCATGGAAAACTGCCCCAGAAAAAGGTGGGATTTTGGACTGATTCAGGTCATCCCTTTGGGGTATAAACAGGGTCCTTCTCTAGTTCTTTGTTGTATATTTTCCCCTCTTCTCCTACCTTTATATTCCCTGTCCAAAAAAAAAAAAAGAAAAAAAGAAAAAAACGTGACTGACATAGAGCCAAAGTCGAGCTCAGCCAGTGGTTCCCAGACTGAATGAGGTGAATTTAATGGTGTTTCAGTGTCATTATCAGGCCAAATGCAGAATGCCAACATTTCTGGGGGAAAAAAAAAAAAAAACACTGACAATGGTATTTAAAAAAAAAAAAAAAAGGGGGAGGGGGGGGTACTTTTTTCCTGTAATGGTTTCAAACAAAGGTGCTTTATTTTTTTTTTCCACACCTCTTCTGAATTCACCACATCAATCGCTCTCAGCAATATATCTTCTTTGGTTGAAGCAGGATTTAAGAGGACTGGGTTTCAAACCGCTTGCCAACGAAAGTTGGCTGAAGAGCTCCTCAAGAGAGTTCCTGAGCCTTGATCTGCTGAAAAGCTGCAGATACGAGGAGGGGGAGGTGGGAAAATCCTGGAGCGCTTGTCTACCTCTTAAACCCCAGCTGGCACTAACCCTCAGGATGCCAGCGTTTCTTTACCATTATTATACCTTTGTCTGAGTGAGGTATTGCTGAACTCGGATCCAGTTTACAGTAAAGAAAGGGAGGCTGCAGCAGCTTGAGAATCAACTGGTAAAACAAAAACCAGGCCTTTCTGGGATGAGGGGCTGCTTACCCAGAGAGGTAACAAAGTGTTCGTGGGCACTCAGGGTTTTCATGCAGCGCTTGTTCTTGTAGTCCCAGATCCTTAAGGTCTTGTCATCTGCACAAGTCACAATAAATTTGCCTCCAGGGTGGAAGAGGATACCACGCACCCAGTTATCATGGCCAGCCTGAGACAGACAGACAGAGAGCAGTGAAGCAAACGTTTATTTTACTACACTTTGAATAAACAAATTACATTTAATTAAAGGACCATTTGGACCCATTTGTTCCTCACCAGTGTCATAAGGCACATGCCAATGCTAACATCCCACATCTTGATGGTTTTGTCTCTGGAGCCAGACAGCAGAAAGGGGCCTGGCTTACCACTCTTCTTGGTCTGTGTGATTCAAAAGGAAACAGTCAATTAATTTGGCACAGCTAAAAAAGAATACACACAACTAGATATTCCTGCTTTTAGAAGCAAAACCAGTGACAAATTATGTACACACACTTTAGAGAAATAATGTATTTTTCCAGGAAACAATTCCAGTTGTATAAAAATAAAGAAGCAAATACATTTTTAGCTTCTTCATCCATATAATCCGTAAGTTATTGCAGGTGCACTGTTGTAGATGTTCTACACCTGCCTAGCAGATCAGGCTGTGTCAGTGGCGTGTGTTCTAACAGGTGCATCTCAGCTGTGTTTGTTTTTATTTTCACTGTACCATAACTTCCTTAATGAAGTTGGTGACGGGCTGTCGTTTTCATCTGGAGTCAAATACCTAGAACAAGGTTGAAGTGTTTTATGTTGCTACAGTGTGAGAGTTCAAGTGCAAACACTTTCTCTCTAGTCCTTTCCAGTCCACCTAACTGGACATTGTTTGTAGCGTCTGTTCATGTTTTATAAATGAAACGAAGTGTTTCATTGTTCTCAGGTTAGACTGGGACAACTGCTGAGAGGGCAAATGTTTAGATCTGACAAGGCTACAATTGGACACACTTGATCACAAGGCATAAGGAGGGCGTCTGTGCTGACTCCAGGCTAGTCTGATATGCTGGCTGTTTCTGCACGCACACTATACTCATTTCAAGCTGCTCTGTTCACATGGGTGATGACGTATGACACTCATTAATGTGGCAACGCATGAAGAAAAGGATTGCAATCACCATCATCTGATGCAGCAAGAGAAGAAGAGCTTTTAATGCTGATGTTGATAAACTTTGATTTATTGTTTGTTTTTGGCCATAATCCAGAGAGGACACTGGTCACTGCAGCTTTAACACATCAGGTGTGTGATTGGCTGCATAAGATTGTACAGTAAAAGTCAACTGGCTGCTTGTTGAATCATTCTCTCCTTCAGAATCTGAAGAATGTGTTTCAGTCTCAAAACAGGATGATCATCACGTGCAAAACTGATGCTATTGCTGCACTGTGTTCTCCATCAGTACAGAAGAGAGGACTCACAGTTTCAAGAACTGAGAGAAGTCCCGTTTACACCAAGATGCTGGACTTTTTCACTGTAGAGTAGGACAATGTATTCATCTGGAAACATTAAAGACCTAAATTGAACTTGTTCCTTTGTGTGCAAATCCTTCCTTACAACAGGATATTTGCAGGTTTGAGGAAGCCAGATCTATGACTTTTTAAGACATTTATCAAGGCATCTTTGGTCAAATTTAACACCTTACATTCACAAAAATAATAGTAAAAAGGGCCTCATAGCTGTTGCCTTGAACCAGTCTTAATTATGATGCAATCCAGCTAATGTTACATTGACATATTTTCATAATTTAAGTTTCTGCTACTGATGTTGAAGCTGTTAAAGCTCATATCTGAACCCCTCCACCCATGAATGATTGTTGGAGGCTGTTCTCATTCTGATCTCCATTATGATAAAATGATAAACGCTACTTACAAATTTGACAAATTCTTTACAAAGCAAATATGGCAATACTATTTATTGAGTCTGAGGTATTTTTTAAGACCTTTAAGTGCCAGAGTTAAAGATTAATTATTCATTTTAAGGATAATAAAAGCCTTAATTTAAGATAATCAAATAAGACTTTTTAAGGATCTGCAAACACCCTGTACAAAACAGATCTAAACTACCCCACAGAAGATGACAAACAGTTAAAGGTACTCCTTGTGAACCACTGTTCTCTTTTCCTTTATGATCAATCACATCAGAGGCCATGAGGTTACGGAGTTCTTTTTAGAGAGAACCTTCACAGCTACGTTGTTTGGTTTGGACTTTCTAACTTTTTGGCTTGAGCTAAACCAGTGTTAAAACTGTTGAAACCTCCCACACAGTGTGAAAAAAACATATTTGGATAATTTGCATTTTCAGATCAGTTACAGGTTGTTACATAAAGCCACTGTCACCAATAGAAAACAGATGAAGCCAAAAATATCAAGAGATGGAAGATAACAAAATCTGCTACAGGAGCACCGATGAAGAAAAGGAGACAAGGTGTTCAGTAGTGATACAGGCTGATGAAGAACCCAAAAGTCATATAATGTACAGATGTAGATGATAACTGCAGGACATAGTCGGTATATCATTCAAAGCCGTTTGTCCTCCAAAAAAGTGAATAAAAACAGACACCGTGGTTTGGACTTTCAGGTGTGTAAGTGCCATTCAATGTTGTCTATGTGGTGATTTTATTATCATTTTATGTATTTTCAGTAAGTATACATTTATACTATCTTGATCTACACTTGCTGTATCCTTTGTGATTCTTTTTCATAAATTTGTTAAAATGGGTGAAGACAGGCACTAAGGCATGATATGATAGTGGGTGGTCTTTTACCTCTGAGCCTGTGGCATCTAGAATGGTGGGGTAAGCGCTCTCTGGTGCCCAGGAGATGCACTCCACCACATGCTCATGCTCTCGCAGCTCAGCCTTGCACTCTTTGGTGGCCACGACCCACACGCGAACTGTCTGGTCGTTGGAGCAGCTGGCGATCAGTGTGCCGTCCTGGTTGGGCCGCACCATACGGACCCACTCCCTGTGGCCTGTGAAAGTCTTCACACAGTACCTAATGGGAGGGGGGAAGTGTTATAAAACCAGACAAACAAACTATCATCAATACAATCCAAATATTTAAAGGTATTTTGAGTTTAAAGATGCGTACCCAGTGGCCACCTCCCACATTTTCATGGTTTTGTCCCTTGAGGCAGAAACAATGTGATCTCCATTGGGCATGATGGCTACAGACGAAACATTGTGATCATGTCCTGAAAAGAAAAAAAGGAACAAACAAAATACAAAACTCAGTCAGAGCAAGAGATCATTATGAAGACACAAAGCTACTGTACAAAGTGTTAAACAATTTTAGATGGAAACACATGATCTGTTTAATCTTTTTATCTTTACTATAAACAGAGAACCCAAACACTGATTTTATTTGCCAGCCCCAATATTTGTGCATCTTGAGCCACCAGGACCACCAAAAAGCTATGGGTTTGGTCGTAATTAGCCAATTAAATGACAGCCGAAGCAGCCAATTTGCCGGGGCTTACTTTGTTCCGCAGAGAATAAGAGATGCCTAATTACCTAGACGCTGGGCCATATTTAAGCTGCTAAACAGATGAAGACAACAGTAAGTATTCTCTAAAAGGCCAGCTTAACTCTGTGTGTGTGAGAGCAGCACACATGTCAGACTGTAATAATGGGTGGCAGCTCCACAGAAAAGTGCTACGTGGTGTTGAAGAGGATAATTAAACTCCTGTCCAAATCGGCACTAATCTACTTCACCAGTTGGCCTGTTTTTTTTTCAGGGTAAGTAAAAAGACAGAGAGGTTGGGTATGACAAATTAAAAGTGAATAGAGAGATGGGAGATGGGGGCATTAGTTTAATAGAAGGTTTTTAGTCAGTGATCTCTGCAGTGTGAAAAACAGCTCATCTGTTTGAGGAAGTGCCAACAGCTCTCACACCATTTCCAAAAAAAAGAGAGAAATGCCAACCAGAAAAATCTGTTGCTTGCTGCACAAAATGTCAGCTTTACCACTTCAGCAGAAATTTATGAATGCCAGTGCACTGCTTCTCTGTTCAATAAACGGGTTTATTTATTTAATTTATGTTGGCTTCACAGTGTGACATTAAAGGGCTGCTCTCGTAAAGGTTTGAGGAAGGAAAGGGGACAAAAAGAAATGCTGAGGCGTCATAATGTTTAGGCTGCTGCTGCCTGGCCGCACCACAATTTAAGCAAGAAAAAATTATTCATACGGTGGTCCCTAAATCAGAAGGGTCTCAGGGCACATGTAAGATGTGCTGGCATCATTTATTTGGCAATTAAAGTTTAACAGATAATGCATGTGTGCAGAGGGACTGCTTCAGCACTGCATGACCAATGGTGCACTACATTTTCAGATAAGAATATAGACTGCATATGCATTAAAAACCTAAATCTGTGCCATTCCTACTAAAACTGTCAACTCTGAGTCTCTACTCTGCAAATGCCTTTTGCCCATCAATAAGTCATCGTACTTTGAGTCTAAAACCACAAAACATTTTATGTTTATGTATGTGCCTATGTCTGAGGGTATGTGTATTGTCTTCAGGAGAGTGTACTAAGACACACAAAATGGCTACTACTGCCCATTTGTCAGAACTGGTTGTGAATCTGGCACAGTTTGCTGTGAACTGGAGCAGACTGAGCCTCATCAGTGGCGTCAAATGTGATAACAAACAGCATCTGTACCACCTGAGGCCTGTGTACAGTCACAAGCTACATTCATAAAGCCATGACGCAGAAATCACAACCAATCATACTCACATAGATAAAACAAGCAGGAGCAGCTGTCCTACATTTCTGCCGGTGCGCGTATTTCACTGTTAACTGTGCTCTTTCCTGATGTTAATACAAATTTAATACTATTCTGTCTCTCTCATTTTTCAAACATTAATTGATTTATTCTTACCATGCATGGTCCTGATGCATTCAAAGCCTTGGAAATCCCACAGCTTGATAGTCATGTCTGCAGAGCAGGATGCTAGCAGTTTGCCGGTCTGGTCAAAAGAGATGTCCTGCACCGAATCTGTGTGGCCTTTAAGTGTGCGTTCAAAGTCTCCTGTCTCGTAGTCCCACACCTGATACACAGAGCAAAGGACGCATCATTATTAAAGAAACTCTTACACACAACGTATTAGGGCTGCTGCATTTAAATGGTTGGTCACAAATAAAAAAAGAGCAGTGAAATTCAACAAAAAAAAAAAAAACAACACTCACTCACTGAAGTGAATCATGGACTTGATCAGCTACATAAGTCATCATCAATCAACTTCATATTGTTTGCCTCATAGAATTATTGCCTCATATTTTTGGGTGAACTGTGACATCTGCATAACTTTACTCCCCTAGCACTGCTGTTTCATTTTTTATCATTGGTTATGACCTGAAAAAATGTGACAATCATGCTGTGAGGCTAGTGATATGTTGTCTGGAAATCCAAAGTGTGAGATCACTTTGAAAGGATGAACACCAGAAAGTGAACACAAACTTTGGATTTTCTTTGACTTTCTCTGTATATTTCTGACATAGTAGTATTTAATTTGTAAATGATGTGTCGATGACTTGCATTACTTTTCTTTCTAGTGATTTCATTTTATTTTGAGCTAAAAGACATTGAATAAAATAAAAGCTCATATCATAGATCTCAATCATGCCTCATCTGTCTGACATTAACAATTCAGAATGTCTCCTCACTCTAACCACAGACTGCATATGACAATCGATGTCACTTAGCAGTTTTCTCTCATAAAGCCAAAATCCTGAAGTCACAGGAGCCATGTTGCCTTTGTAACAATTTTACACCAGAGTAAAAACATAGGAATATCACGTGTTACCCGATTGGCTCCCTGCTCCTTGTCTGACAGATTCTGAACCCTGATTGGTTATTATAGCTGTCAGAAACATTTTTTTTTTTCCATCAAATAACTTACTAAACACACACTGATCAGAGAAATTACAATTAGACCACAAGCCAAACCAAACAGTCCAAAATCACCTTTGGGAACTATTTGCTGAATGTGTACTTTGAGATGAGTAGGGCAACATCCCACAGAATAACATGGAGGGGCGGGACTGTTACCCTATACTGTAGCCAGCCACCAGGGGGACTAGTCAACTAATCCCTTAAACTAACAACTAGTACTTATTAAAGAGGAACATCTTCAGGGTGAGTCCGACAATGTATCAAACAGTCATACTGTTGGTTTCACAATGAACCCCCTTTCCTACCACCCACAAAGCCCCTAAATGTGACAACATCTGACATGCAGGACAAATAATAAGAATAATAATTTTGAAAAAAGCCTCACTCAGACACTCTTATGTACACAGAGCTATCCATGATGCATTCCTGATGCTAATGGCAGATATGCCAAGATCATGATTAGGGTTACAAATACAGATAGGACTGCTAAAGCCAAGAGAGTTTATTGTGAGTGCCATTCTGCCAGTTGGAGCCGAGACAGAATATGTAGTGAATAGTAGTCAGCCTGATTCTGTAGCCATAGACAAGCTTGTATTTCTGTGGTTTTCACACAGACAGACGGTTTGTCATGGAGGGATAAACCCTCCTTGGTTCCTCTCTTGGGCTGGGGGATTTTGGGCAGACGGTGACAGGAGACATACCCCTCCTCTTAGTCCTTCTGCCTACCCCCTCCCATAAAAAGAAGCTACAGACACGGTGCAGATGGCTGCGAGATACAAAGTGCACGGGGGGGTTTATCCTGCTGGAGATCAATGCAGTTAATGTGTTTGGAGGTACACCAGGTCTGACAGTCCACTCACATAACAGCATTAAGAAGCAGCATCTAAAGTACACGTAATCCATTAACTACCTGTAACTCAATGCTACAAGGCCAATGACTCTCCCTGGCACTTCTCCAGGCTGTTATTTAAGCAGCTCCTTAAAAACCTGTCTATTTCATTATTATTAATACTTCACATTCTTACAGGAAACATGCCTTGAATCTTTGTTATCAAAAGGACAACAGTGTTACAAAGGTGATCTTTGTAAAAGCTGAAACTAACACTCTCTGCCCTTGTGTAAATTAACCCTGCCTCTAGTTGACATGCATGAACCAGTACAACTCTACAGTCACAACCTGCTGATTTACATAGTATGAAAGGTTACGACTGAACTCAAGGTTATCCTTAGCCTTGCAAAAATGTACTGTCAGAGGGGAGAGATGAGGAAATGAGAAGGTGGTAGAGGTCCAGAGAATGACAGGGAGAGAAATGGGAGGAAATTATTGCTTTTAGATGTCATGTATTCAATAAGTAAGGATAAGGCTCCTTTCACAGTGCCAACAAATAACTTAGCCCTTCCATTCTTTATTTGCGTGTTTTTGATGTCATGAAAATATTGGTGAACAGGGACCCAAAGATTAGTCCTGAATCCCCATCAAATCCAAGATAAATTTCCTCACCTTATGGTGTTGCCAGTATTGCATTTTTTCTCACAAAACATAATCTGGACCCATATTACTTCTGCCTTAAAATATCAGTAGTGTTCCTGGCTGGCTATCTACCAGCCACATTCCAAAAAAATGGGGATACACCCAGGTGTCATGTTTTCATTGTGACCGATTAATTTAATTTTGATTTAGTCAACAAGTACCCATGAACACTGCTGTGACATTTCATCCAGAAATGAATGGCATTTTGCATTTCTATCCTTTCACACTGAAGACAAAATAGATATTAGGGAGTTTTAATATAAATATAAAATAATGACTATAAAAGATGTTAGTTCTATATTTTACCTGAAAATGATGCGAGTGGAGCAGTAATAATCAAACTACAATTGTATGTCCAATTATTTGTTTGCAAAGACTGACTGCAATTCCTCTATCAAAGTAGAAACCAGCTAACAATTAGAGATCAGTCTGAGCATCAGACTAAACAGCCTCACTTGTATGAGGTGAAAGCTGATGAGTGCACAGAGTATGAGCTCAGCTACCCGGTTAAAAATTTAGCAATGCTGTTCAGGACCAGAAAAGTAGGACACAGAAGGAGTCCAGGCGAGGCCACAGTGATGGGAGGCAGCCAGGAAAAGAGCACCAAAAAAGGGGCAGTTTTAGATTTTTACTTAGGTCTGACTCCTCCTGAGGAATGGATGGCTCGGATGGTGGGGAGTCCTGGTGGGGCCGCTTAAGTGGAAGATAAATGATGCAGGAGGCTGGGGGTGTGGTAGGGGGGAGGGGCTAGGTTTGGAAAGGGAAGAAGATGCCAGAACGGAAAGGGGAACTCCTGCTGTGTGGGTGTATCCGAGGAGGAAATGTACACGTGTCTTGTATTGTCTCATGAATAAAATATACAGAACAAACAGCTCAACAGAGTATTGGCATTGTGCGCTGAAGCAATGCACGAACACTGCTGTGAAAATAGCCCAGGGACAGAGCACTGACTGTATATGGAACATAAGGAGACCAAAATGACAGAGGGAGATACTTGTGTAATCCAGAGTGTCTAGAAATGAGGGGTAGTGTCTACTGTGAAGTGTAGTGCTCTAATAACTAAGGCATTAAACACAAGAAGCTAAATTAAGCAGAGTGAGGAAAAAGTGTGTGTGCTAGGGCTGCCACCACGCTGCAGTGAAATTTAAAACTTCAATTATAACATTGTAATGTTTCCTCTGTACTTTTAACCAGCACATTTCCAAAGCAGGACCAAATTTAACAAGGTTTCAAGCACTTATTCCTCTTGTTGTCTTTGAAATACCAACAATTACATCCATACATTTCCTGCGTCAACATTCGCTTCACTCCAAACATCTTCAACGAATGAATGAAAGCATTCTCTGCCATAAGCCACCTACACCTCTGTAACTCAAATGAAAGGTGAAAAGTGTCACGTGATACTGAGCTCAGTGAACTGTTTTATATTTGTTCTGCTGCTGTGGTTTTCACCATAACAACCTCTTAGCCCAACAGAGTCGAGCATTTGTTTACACTGGCTGGAAGTGATGGCAGCAAAGCCTGGAAAGAATATTCACTTGTGAAGTTATCAGGCAAATAAGATAATATGACAAGGATATGCACTGACATCAGTTTACCAGCTAAATGTGTAAACTGTTTTTACTTATAGTTCTAATTCGCTTTCAAACACATCAGAAAACAACACTAATCTCCCTCCTTTCTTCTTAATCATTGAAAAAACATTTTATTCTGTTTATGCTAATGGTTAATTTAAGCACTTCCTCAACACTGTTGCCTGTAGCGAATAACCTTAAAAAAGCATGATAATTCAACATCTGACATGTAAGGGTAACCATGAGCCAGTTTTTAAAGAAGTCGAATTTGAAATAAATATCAGTCAATGCACAGAACAGATCAGGATGAGCCAAACACTGCAGACCCTCCCAGATGACACACTTTATAGTTGGTGCAGCTTTTATTTAAAATGTAAAACCTGCAGGTTCTTGAAACTGTGCAAGTGGAAGCACCAGCACTGACCTTTATTGTGGCATCCTCAGAGGCAGACACCATGACACTGAACACTGGGTGGAAGATGACACGGGTGACTGGGCTGCGGTGGCCACTCAGGGCGTACTTTTCTGGTGGGCGTGGGATCCACTCTTTGGGGTCGCGCTTCTGCGTGACGGGTCCGCCCAGGGTGATCTCCTCTTTAGCTTCATTTAGTTTGGATTCAAGTTCCATTACCTTCATGGATCATATAGGCAGGAGTAACCAAGATGACTATATAGAAACAAATCATGTCTACTGGGGAATTGACAATTATAGACCAAATACATCAACCGTTCATATTCACATACTGCAGTTAAACATGAGAGGAAGTACAAAGAACCACAGCACAAATGGCACAGCTGGGAGCTAGGTTTAAAAGAGTCTGTTTCTAACCAGGTTATTATAGGTTAATATTTTCAGTTCTCTGGTAGGCAGTAATGTCACAAACCATTCACAAGACTACAATCCCCACAAGCATTCTGAGGAGGAAAAACCCACAAACCTTCTTTTGTAATCTGATGACTGAAGTCCATTTTTTTTCCAAAAGGCCAGCATACTTCTTATCCAACTCTTCATTCTGTGGAGACCGGAAGAAGAAAAGAAAAAAGGAAATCAGTAAAACAGTCAATGAAAGCAAATCAAACTCATGGGCTGAGCATAATCACTGAGGCCTGTGGGAGGGGGGCCAGCTGGGGTGGCATGCTTTGGCTATAGTAAGAAAGAACAGGGAATTATTTACACACCCCTAACAGGCCAAAACTGACTGCCAGACACTGCCAACCTACTGTACGACACAAACATACACACACATTATGCACACAAATACACACCCTAGTGCTAATCCTTCTCACACAAGCTAATCTCCTGCAGACAAGAAAGACTTAGGCAGCTTACAGCCACACACCCAGTACTGAAGGCAGCGGTGGCAGTTAACTTGTGGCAGTTCTGGTAGACAGGGGCCTGAGTCCACCTGCAGGATAATACCATGAGCCAGCTACCGCTTTTTACATAAGACCTGCTGCAGCTTTGCACGCCACGCATGCAGGTAATATCTTAGTGCAAAAGATATTAAAGGGGGGGCAAAAGAAAACACAACAAAACCATGTGATGAAACAGTCTCTCAATGATTATATATGAAGTAAATATAAAAAAAACATCACTGAATTTACAAACACAAACAAAAATACATAATGGCCATATGTCCCTTTACTATGTTTAATTTGTGGAAACTTTCTGGGCAATTAACATTTTGCTGAGTTTGAGGAGACATGTTTTCTGCAAAATATCAGATCAAGAAATTCATCAGTAGATTTATTGATACTCATTCATCTTGTTAGTTTTAACCTTTTATTTTTTAAGTTTTGCCACTTTCACCAGCATGACATGAGAATTGTTTTAACCATCAGTATAATTTTCAGAACTCTAAATACTGTACAAAGTGAAGTTATTAAAATGTAGGATTTTCTGTACCATTCCAAGACATGGGCACAACACCGAAGCTCAAGAACAAAAAAAAAGCGCCGTTCCACTCGACTTAACCAAAATTTTGCTACTACTCTAGAAAGAAATGGTAGCAACTAGGGATGCATCAATCTGACTTTCAATTCCGATGCCGATACCGATGCTGGGACCTTGCGTATCCGTTGATACCCAATACCAATATAATTGTTGATTTAGAGCAGAGGTTCTCAACCGGGGGAACACTCTCCTGGGGGGTGCAAGTGACATCATTGTGCGTGCACATTAGCGACTACCGTTGTCCATCACAACAGTATAAATCACTTGACACATACTCCCCCAGGTCCGGTCACAAATTTGTTTTCGGGGGGCAGCAGGTAGTCAGTGATAAGGTAAAGGGAACTCACTTAGACACAGCTTTATCTACAGAGCTATTTAACCCACCATGTCCTTCACATATAGGTCTATTGTGTTACTTTTAGAATTATGTTTGGCATGCATGATGTACCCGGTGTCAAAAATTTAAAGGGGAGGGATTGGTCTTATGGATCAGTTGACTTTACCGATCCCCAATCCAGCTAAAATGTTGATATCGGGGCTGGTATCTGATCCTATTATCAGACTGGTGCAACCTTAGTAGCAACCAGCTTATATGTTAGCTAGAACAAGTGATATCTTTCTAGAAATTAGGTTTTTGAATTGGAAGTTTGTGTTGACAAAATTTTTATTGAAGTACCCACAACAAAAATCACCACAAAACCTATGTCCTCTACAAAATATGGTGACCTCTGAAATAAAAGCTTAGATAAAAAATATAACAAGTGGTGCCAGGCACAACAAACCCCACCCCTCGCACGTATTGTAGTGTATTTTGGCATTGATCCAGCTGATGTCATCATGTCTATGCGTATGGTGATGACAGCATAGACACAGACAAATTTCGGCCATTATAAGTAAATGGTGGGAAAAAAAGATTTTAAAAATGTATAAAAAATTTGAACTTTGACCTACTTTTCCCAAAATGTGATCACATTTATTCTGGGTCACTGGCAATCTATAAACCCAATTTGGTATGAATTCAACCAAAAGTTTTGCTGCTAAAGTATTAACAAAGAAAGAAACCAAACCAAACCAAAAACAATACCCTTTGCCTCCCCTTCAGGGGGTGGGGTAATAAAATAATTTGAGACAACACAAGCTTCTTCTTGTATAATATACAGTAAATACTCAACACTGTTTGTTTAACTACATTATAGCCATGTCCTGAGGCTGTGTTTAACTATCAAAGCATCAAAAACCTACACTGACAGACAGCCACGAGTGCCAGTGAGGGAGAAAATTAGCACTGCACTCCAATTTCACAGCTAGCTCCTGAACCCTGTCTGGAAACAAAGACAGACATCCTAGAGGTGTGGAGTATTGCAGACATGAGCACTGTCTGTATAAATAACAGCTGCTTTTAATGGCACAAGTTGATTCTCTTTGATTGATATATGGAGCAAAAAAAGACATACAATGAGTGAGAAAACGAGAAAGGAGACAAAATAAAGGGAGAGTAGGGAACCCAGTTTGGACAAGTCTGCCATCATCTAATGTGCCATCTGTGTGGACATCTCTGCCCATGTTAGCAACACACACAGGCAAAGATTTACACACATACACACTGAAAAGTGCCAGACTTCACTGGAGCCTGCCAGTCATTTGGCAGTGGGTACAAAACATGCTTATATGTGTGTGTTTGTGCACGTACAGGTAGGTGAGTGCAATTTAATTTACAAAGAAAAAGAAAACAAGTACATGACCTCTATTAGTTATTCCTGAAAATCTGCAAGTGCATACAGTGGTGTATAGCATTAACCTTGCGTGCTATTCGAATGAACACATAAGGCTACAGTAACAGATAATTTACTTGCAAAGATCTCTTCACTTTAATAGCACAACCTGCATAATACCAGTGTAATAATGGGACCTTGAATAAACAGTAGTAAAAATCAGTCAGTTTTTTGGCAGTGTGCTGCCAAGGTGTGTGTAGCTGAATACCCAACAGGGTGTATCTATCCCTCTGTGCCATTCATCTATTATTCAGCCAGCCTCCATTGGGCTGCCACAGAGAAAATGTCTGGAAGTAGAATGAATAAAGACACAGATGAACAGGGGGTGGGGTGTCACGTGAACACAAGGTGAAAGAAGAGGTGCTGCACAGAGCAGAGGGGGAAGAAAGAGCTGGAAATGAAGAAGGGTCTAAAGAATCAGTCAAAATATCACATTCAAGCCACTAATCTTGGAATATCTCAGCTGCCAATGAAATTGTGTCACCTGTAGACTACCCCGTGTTTGCCTGAGTGCCGACTAGCATTTCATCAGTTTAGGACGGCATAGGAGAATGCGAGCACTAACAGACAGTAAAAAGATTTAGTTGGCAAAATCAGTCTAGTGCAGTTTCTCTAAAAGAATCCCCAGAATCAACTTAAATGAGAAATGTAGACAGTAAAGCACTGTGATACTTGTTACAGCAGCTTTTCCCAAAATTAGTGTAATCAATACAGAGACCATAAAAGCTAAATAATAACTTTGAATTACTGGTTGTAAATAGGCCCCAGTGGACACTCTTTGCAGTATTTGTCTTAAGCATTTTGTTGTTGTATTTATTGTCTGCACTAGCTTTTTCAAATTTGCCTGCACATATGGTAATAGGTGCAATTGTATTTTTATATGGTGAAAAAAAAAACATATCTCCCACCCCATGCACTTCAGTCGACAACAAATGAAAGAAAACATAAGAAAACAGAGGGAACCAAAGTGCTTTGAAAAGCTAAGGGAAACTATCAGAACTTGTATTTATTTGTATGTTGTCTCTACAGAGGATGAGGAGGACAGCTCTCCAACATATTCATAAACAAAAAATTCTCACATTAACAGATAAAAAAAAGTGAGGTAGAAAAGAAAAAAAAAACCCTTTGTGTCATTGTTTGAGGTAAGCATTTAATATTTTCAAGTGGAAAGGTTTCCACAAGATCATTTGAGCAGTAGCATGTGGCACAGAAACCCTAATCAGACAGACCACCTTAATTGAGTGCAGGTGTTCCCAGTCACACTTGTGAACATGTTGACTAAAAAGAGAAAGAAAGAGGAAATCAAGGCATATTGTGTAGATAAATTGGTCTGATTGACTGTGCGGATGTATGTGTCCAACCTTTATCAACTCACCATATCTAATTCAGCCTCCTTCTTGAAAGTGGAATATGCTTCTTCATATCCATTGGAACGTAGATAATCGGCTATCGCTCGATTTCTGAAACAGACAAAGAGGACCAGTAATTAGTTCTCCTGATTAACACACAAGATAGTGGTTAAAGTGCCACAGGAAAGTACACGAGTAATAGAGTTGTATTCAGCACTGTAAAACAAAGAGAAAATGAACATGTTCATTAAACATGGTAGACAGAAAGATGTAAATTGGATGTGTTTTTCCACACATTCAGGTCATGTTCTCACCCTTCTAGGCATTCAATGAAAGTCCTCGAAATGCATAACACCAGTCTAACACACAGAACTACCCATGGCCAAAAATATACTCGCTCTTCATATGTGTGTGTGTGTGTGTGTGTATACATATA
>JAPQRP010000006.1:21840545-21851128 GCA_037367295.1 Apogon hyalosoma | reverse complement strand
TACATACATACATACACACACACACATACACACAAACAAACAAGCATACTCAGAGCCCTCTCCACCCATTTGACACAAATCAGAGCACATCTGTCTGGGTTTTATAATGAGCTCTTGTTGCTGAGGGCAAATAATGGAAAGGGGTGACTCCCCATGGTGTAGATACGGGTAAATGAGAGTGAGTGTGCAGCCTACCATCACCTACATACAGACACACAGACAGAGACACCCAAATCATTTAGAAGCAGGATAATCCCTCTGAACTCAATAGAGTTGTATTTCACTTAGTTCACCTTGTCCCCAAGCAGAAATTTCCAGAAAAACACAAAAACGTTCAGAAAACCAAGGTAAATGTACATTAGCCAAAACAGAAAGATGGTGTTGATGGTAGCAGGTGCGAAACAGTCCCACTCCTCTCAATACGTGAGGAGAAGAGATGTCCAGATAGGACAAACAATAGACTCAGCAGGCAGAGCTGAAAGCAAGGAGAAAAGAAGGATCTCATTTCCTCCTCTGAATTGACACACTTCAAGCAAAAAGACACTATGGCAAACACATGCACATATATCTGGTTGTTTCAGCAGCAGTTTAACTCAAATAAAGAGTTACTGATAAAGGAAAAGTCAGTTAGTCTTGACAGTTTAGGATTTTATTTACACTTATAACCATAATTATATGCTCACGATGGACTGTCTTTAAAAACATACCAGTACACGTTCTCTATATTCTGTTATAAGCAGAGTAAGGTTAAAAGTGAATCTGTTCTATGCATCATGTATGGAATGTTTAGCATACATTTACAGAAATTATTTAATATAAAATGTTATTAATATTGGGAATTTAAGAGTTTTGTCACAATAAAATATTTAACTTAATTGATTTAATTATTGGCCAAATTTACATATATGCAATTGACCACAAATGATATAAAGTTGTTAGTATAGAAATAGTTGCACCTACATATTATAGAGAGGCTAAAACAGCAGGAAGCTGCTGAAATTTGATGAATCGGTTAATGATCACAATTATTACATAATCATCCTATCACAGCCATTTGAGATATGCATGCTTATTTAACAAAATCAAAATAATTGTCTCAATTCCATGTGTGAATGCAGCTGGGTGATGACATATTTATCATAACTTCCATACAATTATCCCGCCCCCCGAAGGGGAGGTGAGGGTATTGTTTTTGGTTCGTTTTTTTGTTTGTCTGTGTCTGTTTGTCAGCAGCTTTACGCAAAAACTTTTCCATGAAATTTTCAGGAAAGGTGCAAAGTGGTCCAGAATAGATCCCATTAAATTTTGGTGAATGTAGATCAAAGGTCAAGGTCAAGAAAAATGTGTTATTGCAATAAGAAATAGGGCAAATCAGGTAAAATGTTTGCGAGGGGCGGGGTTTGTTACGCCTGGCACCACTTGTTGGACTTTTGTTTGTTTCATGATATTGTCTTGTTGCGGCTCATTCTTCTTGTGCTATGAATTTAATGGAGATTGAAGGTTTATTTATTTTTTGTTCCTTGGTCCAATTTTCAGTAGTTGCCTTTCTATAAGTATGTTATTTCACAATTTCTTTTCCTAATGTGACTTTTTTTTGGCCATTGTACATTGTGTATTTCAATTTTGTACCCAAGGTGAATATTTCAGTAATGAGTTCATATATTTCATTCATGGTATAACTACTCATTGAATTTTTACAACCAAAAAGGCACACAGAAATATGATTCATTTAATTTGTTCCTATATTTCATAAATACTGCATTTGGTTGCTTGACAGTTCTTGTCTTTGGTTTATGGAGTTAAGTCTAGTGTGCCCTTTTTTGTAAGTGTTGTTAAACTTGTTTTTTGTATTTCTGCTGTCTTACCTAATGGTTAAATGGCAAGTCATGTTTCAGTCATGTGGGCTACTACAGCTAGTGGGCTCAGCTATAATTTATCAGGTCATATTTTTTCCCCCAGAGAAGGTTACATATTGCATAGCCATTTGTGACTTTTTGTTTACTCATCTTTCAATGGTAGATATTAATTTTTTTCAGGACAGTGATGGTTCAACTGAACACGTCTGTTAAATTACTGCCTATGTTTGTGTCACTCATAGCATGCTGTATTATCAAGGGATATGATTATCTGTTTATGAGCAAGGGAGAGAACATGCTCAACAGTTGTTCATGGAACCAAACTTTATGTTCGTTATGGGTCTTTACTGTGGTTTTATGTCCTGGGCCTATGTGAACTTGATAAAATAACACATTTCTATATCTTTTCTATCTCTGTTTTTCTCTAAGAAATGAAAAACTAAACACATCATAACAAAACTGAGTTGAAGAGAAAACGACTGAAAGAACAAATAACACAGATTTCATGAATATCTGATGCAAAGACAATTTTCCTCTGATATTAAAACAACATTTACCTAATTCCATTCTTCTGTGTTTGCGCTACCACCATGAATCCTCACACTGACTCCAGGAGAAGCAGACAAGCTGTCAGGCCAGCAAGGCTTTGAGGTGCCAATATGAAGGGGGTGGGGGGCACAATCTGTCAGCCCAGACTGTGCCCCCTGCACCCTCTCGGTCAGTGCTGAACACTGAAACTCCCTTTACCCTCTGCCCACCTGAATCCCCATGACAACAGGAGTGGACCTTATTACAGCTCAAGGTCAGCAGGAGGTTTTCTCCTCCTCTGACAGCCTGCCTGCCACAAGTCAACAAAACAAGGGGGCAGGGGTCTGGAATGGGTTTGCATACACAGTAAGAGTTTATAACAGCTACGGGATGCAGAGGCAGATGCAGCTTTGGTATGATGTGTGTCACTGTGGCTTCACCAACCCAGACAGCATCAGTAATTATTGTCAAATACAAGCTGGAGAGTCAGAAGAAACGTACAGGCTATAAGATGTTAAAAACACTGGAATGTCACTGCTTACATGATTGTCAAGCACAGGTAAAATTAGTTATCCAACTGAATAGTTAATCAAGAGGAATCTATGATCAAAGCTAATAATTTAGGTAGTATTTATTCCCATAAAATGTGAGAACTGACAGCATTGTTGGTCATAGGTAAGGGAATTCTCACATGGAGTGGACTGGACAATTATATGATGGCATAATCATCTGATCATTTTAAAAGGCACAATTATAGTCTAGCATCTGATGATTCTAGTGGAGGCCTCAGGCTGTGGTGTGGTGGGTTGTTTTGTTGTTACTTTATTAAAGACAACCAATGTAATTGCAATATTTATTAGAGTTAATGTAATTCTTGGCTGTCTGAAGTCATAATTTCACAACTCATCATTTCATCAATGATACTAAAATACATTGCACAAACTCCTGTAGGGTTAAGCACATTGACTAAAAACTTTTGGTGCTGACAGATTCTATTGACTCAGTAGTTTAACAAAATACCGTCTGTGAAATATAATAATTGTGCTAATAGTCGGGACAGAGAGTTTGGACAGTGCTGAATTTTTCCTTTTTCCTCTTTCATTTGGTTAAGTGATAACAGCAGTCGCACTCTGGTCATGAAGTCTGAAGCAGTTTGTTTGTAGTGAGAAAGTGGTCACTGCCACTGATGGCAATGACTGCTTTCTCACTACAAACAAACTGCTTTCCCTCCTTTGTCTAAACATTAAACCTGACAAAATAAATGTGATCATTAAACCTTTGCATTATTGATATTAAAATGTTCATTTTTCAGTTTTGTGCCGCTTTTAAGAACAAATATAATGGAGGTTACAAAACATACAGCCCTAGCAGACAAAAGTACTTTGGCTGTAAGGCTGATAACATAGACAGTGGTTATCAACCTTGTTATATGCAAATCACATGGTGCTTGAATAACCTTTGTAACGTAGCTCCAGGGTGAGGTGGTAATAGTGAATTCTGCATGGCATAAAAACGGAGTGCATGAAAATTATCTGCAGCACAAATAAGAATGCATACTACAGAGGCTAGTACTATTACCAAACACTTTGTTGATGTGTGGTATTGTCCATTTCTGTCCAGTTATCACCCCACCACACTCCCTGACATGCCTTTCACATATGAAAATAAAAAAAACAAAACATAACACAAGCGCAGTTACTATTAAATATGGAGAAAATGTTAAAAACAGGGGTGAAGAGGTACATGAGCACCGATGTAGACAGAAAGAGCGCAAACTGGCTGGTTTCCATGGTTACTAGCAGCCTACAGCTAAATGATGTGATAAGGAGAGGGCAGGGTCAGTACGTGTAGAGAGTAAAAACAAAAGATGACAAAAGCCTGAAAACCAAATCAAAAGGCTTTTCAGCAGGGACACTGTAACTTAAAGAGATAACTAAAAAACAATGCATTTTTAACAATCAAGTCATCTCTTAAAGTGGGTGGTGTGGTCGGTCAATTGTCCAGTACTACTCCTTTGTCTGTCAGATGATACATCAGCAAGTGAGTGAGAACTAAAAAGCAGCAACATGAACAGAAGCAGAGCTGAGATGGGCGACACATAAATGACCTCATCCTGCTGGGAAGAGGGATGGGTGAGTCAGCCATCCAACATGTCCACCACTGACGTCAGTTCCTGCCAACTCCTCCTTCATAATCAGACTCTCATATCATTTTAGAGCTGAGAAACACCAAGTAACCAAGCCACCATTTTTACTAGTGCAGTACAGAGAATTCAGCTTAAACCTACAAGTGTTTCCATGCATCAACACAGCTTATGATAGAGTATATTAACACACAATGCAACTTGCTCTATCAGTGTTTCAGATATATTTGCCTTCACAAGACCCACTATACACTTTAACTGCTCTAATTAATCTGAGAGGAAGGAAATTTTTGCCTGCTTGGCTAGGCCACTGCCCTGTGTCATATATCTGTCTGCAGGCACAAATCATACAAAAGAGAACTACTAGACCAGATGATATATGGTCCTGTTCAATCTTTCAAAACTGCTGATAAATGTTTAATGGAAGAAGCTGACGTCTATAGGCTGAGAAGTCCCTCTGTACATTTAAAATTCACCTTTCTATAGATTATTTCAGAGCCATTTATCATATTTATTGTTTTTTCTATGAACAGTCTGCACACACTCTGCATGGTCAACTCTCAGTGGGAGTGAAATTTTTCTGGTAGCATAAAAAGGTGACAGATGTTAAACCAGTGGTGGGTCTGCTGGATCATAACCATTACATAAACAACAGTGGACAGCAGCCAGTGGGGTGATGTAAACAATCTGACTTAAGCACATGTATTTAAGCACAAAGGAACAAAAAAAGCATGTTACTTTCCCTCAAGAAAAAAGTGCCTTAACAGCGCTAAGTCCTGGTATAAGCATGGAGCTTTACCAAGAAAACATACTTTAATACAGGGCTAGGCAGACTGGATAAAAGATCATATGATGATCTTTTGAGGCAGAGTCGTGATCTAATTCGCATAAAATCTAGGCGAGTTAGAACCAAACTCATACAACTTTTTTCACAGTTTTCTCTGGTGTCTGGAGGCTGTGATTGTGTGAGATGGCTTTTTGCTGTTATATGACCAGAAACTCAGCATTTTCACGTCATTCTGGGCCAAATACATACAATTCCACTACACTGTTACATAAGAATCTGTGTACATCATGCTTATTGCACATCAGAGTTCAGCACTAGACTAGTGACTCACAGATTTACAGTAATTTTGCTCTGCTTGAATTCAGAATTTCAGCAACAAAACAACATATTACACAAAATCTACATGTTAATACAGACTAAAATTGAACAATATAACATGGAAGGATAATAAAAAAATCCCTACACATGGACCTAAACATGTTCGCCTAGCCATATTAATTCTAAGAGGTCACTGTGCAACACTCTCTGTAAATTACCATAATACACTGGTACTCATGAAATATAAAATGAATGACAAATAAGTAGGAAAGTTTTTAATGACACAATCTTTAGGATCCCTCTTTAAGATCATATGGCAAAATAAAATTGGTCAAGGCTACATTCAGAAATATCTGGCCATACAATATGTATTATGCTTACATTTTCAAAAATATTGTAATACTGCACTACTGTAAGTATGGTGACAATTGACGATTGTTTAAAAATGTACTTGAAGTAAAACGTAAAGAAGACATCATCATATGCATGAAATATGACCTTTATTAATCAAGCAAAGCAGTGGAACCTGCATTTGGATTCATCACAGGACCAAACACAGCACAAAATATGACTGAACTCTGCATGCAAACAGCAAATGAAACATTTTTTTTAGAAGCAATACAGTACTCCAAAACATAATATTGTAATTCTGTAGGGCAACAATATTTTCTTACATCCCTTGTGTGTTCATAAAGCTGAAATATATACGCATTCATCAAAGAAATTTATTTAGAGAAGATGAAAATAGTGAGATGAACCTTTTGGAGCTTGAGGGAACAAAATATATCTGTGACACTTCTACGTAAAATTCTCAAAGTAGCCTACTTAATGTAGTCCTTAAATAAACATACTCTTATGAGGTAATATCCAGCATACCTCATCCAGTCCAGGACATTCATGTCATGGGTAAACAAATTCATTCATCAGACTTTAAAAAAAAAAATCAAAGCAAAGCACCACCAAAGGCCTATAAATGCAAGGAGCAGGGCAGCAGAGAACTAGTGAGGTAGAGTTAAGCTTATTCCTCCATCTTAACAGCTAAGTACTGAACAGCTGATAACTTCAGAGGGAGTTGTTAGTGGGAACATTCCACAAAAATCATATGACAGTATTGTATAATTGTCCAGACACAGATGGATCTCTGGAAACTGCAACAAATCTACTACTTCTCCTGCTTGACTGATGACAAGATTTCTGAGATAGGAAGCATATCAGCTGCAGTATGGTTACTTACGCATTTAAGAAGATAAAAACATGAAGGTGAAGGTTAAGTATCCACTGTCTGATTCACAACTTTCATTAATCATTATGCCTCTTAGGAGGAGTTCTTTAGATGTTTCATTTCAATATGACACAGGTAGATTCTGAAGAAAAAAGAAGATTTTTTTTAACATAAAACTTTAGTGTACTGCCACAGGGATCACCCCTCTAACCAAGGAGTATTTCAGACAGGGAACTCCCTTTCTCTCCGAGATCGACAAAGGCACAGAAGTCCAGTCCACGACCATCTTTTTACAACACTGACACTTACTAATACAGAACAGACTTTATAATAGAGAATCTCTGTATATACACAGCAGGATTTTAAAAAGACAGTTGCACTGTCTAAACACCACAACACACAAAAAAGTCACACTATCCAAAATGGATGTATTAAACACAATACTGATGTGTACAAAAACTCCACCACAAAGTGAAGATGGACCTTTGTTGACAAGCTGCAGCCACAGTGCTAAGAGGTCAAGTGTACTCCTAAATCCCATGACCTTGTGTATAATTCTAGGAAGGATAAACAAAGGATAACCCACACAGACATGAGACTAGACATCCCCTCATGCACAGATAATCAGGTTGTAGTGTAGTATATTTTCACAGATACATTTCAAAGAGGGTAGCTATTCTTTTAAAGGATGTGCTTTGCATTGCTCTAGCATTGGCTGTACTGCAAACAGAGAAGGCTGCCTAATGACTGGATTTACAGCATGATGAAATGTACAATAATATGAACAAGATGATTTTACAGTGTGATGCTGACAACTGAAGAGAATAAATTCTTAGTTGTAAATATGTCGGAGTCCTAAAATAAATAAAATACCAGACACACTCTAACCAGCAAAAAACTCAAACATACAGCTGTGCAGATCCTCCTGTTTAAATGAGGTGCTGAATGATCAATACAGGATGATGAACTCAGAGCACAGAGACTGATATCACGCCAATCCATCTGTGTCAGTCCTGAGGCAAAATAAGATCCATACTGTGGAGAGACCCCCTGCAGATGCACACAGGCATATTCAGGACCAAAGCAGAGGGTGAAGAACACAACATACAAAGTGTAAGTACATAAATGTGTGCTTACCAACTTTCAGCCCCTCGCAAACACTTCAATTTCAGAACCATACAACAAGTTTAGCGTAATCGAGTGATAGTAATCCATATTATAGCAACAACTCGAACAAGATAAGTCCAATCTTTTGTGCTGAACTGGACTGTAGCATGAAAAAAATGCCACCACAGTTTTGAACGTGGATACATCATGAAATAACATTTAAAGTGTACAAATATCAATACAAAAATGGGTGTTTTGAAAAATCTAAATCACTGGCCATGCACATTTTAATCAGAAAAACAATAAACTACCTGAAACCTACACAACAACATCACCACACAATTAATGTTCATTTAGCCCTAAGGTAGCTCTACAGCTGTCCAGCTTTAGGACTGGCAACCACTGAGTATTTCCCTCCTACCCATATTCTGCCTTTGGTTACCTTGTGTTGTTGCTTCAATAATCTGGGTCAGAGTTAATCGAAAGAAGAGTAAGGGAAGGTCTTTGCAAGTGTGATAACCTCTGACACAGACAGCAGAGGACAGAAGTAGTAAATGACAGCAAATGTGGTAAACCCAGCATAATCTGAATGTGTTTTTAGTACAAACATTTACATACCAGTATGGCAGAACACCTTGGAAGACTTTCCTGCCAAATAGAAAATCTGCTTACATTTGGTCAGTCACATATGTTCATTTAAGACCTTTTTTTATTCACTATACAATTCCATGTGTGTTACTTGGATGCTTTGATGTTTTGTGTTCAATAACAATAATACGTAGTAACAGACAAAAACTGTAGAATAAGAAGGTTATGTCTGTTTTTGTAACATGTACAAAAACAATGAATAATCTTCAGTCCAGTTTTACCTGTCAACACCGGGATTTGAAAATAAGGGGGATTTTCCAACATCCTGTCCCAGGCTGCCCCTACCAACTCTACCACGCACACTGACCCAGGACATTTAGCCAATGAATCCTAAAGTCATCCTGATGTAAAGACATGCTTTAAATTATAATGAGGACTGGATGTAGAATCTCCTACATTAAGTAACTACAGTTCTGTCTCAGACCAATGGTTCAAATTGAAATGCTGTATTATATAAATGAAAACACAAACGGGTGTACAAATTCAGCCACTTCAGCTCTACTACAAACAGAGCAAACTGCTCTTTATGAGACTTGTAAACAGCATTAAGCAGTCACAGTTGTATTTTATGTCTTAATAGGTGTAACAGATAAAGATCATTTATTGTTCTATGAGTTGTCTTTTTAATAGCCTGTTTAGTATTACATATATAGACTATGGGTTTAATACCATGAATTTTTCAAGTGATATTATAAGGTGATAATATGTAAATAAATTATAAACAGATGTTAGTACATTTTCACTGACTGGCACCTAAAATAAGCACTATGCTGACTGAAACACTTGCTAAATGTAGCATTCCATCAATATTTTATGAAAAAGACAGTTTTGCGGCATAAAAATCTAAGGTTTTCTCACTTCTTAAAATTATTTAGGACAGTCTTCCAATGATGAGCGAGGAGTGGAGGTGCTGTGCCAAAAATTTCTGCTTGCTTTCCATCAATAAATTATTTACCACCACCTAGTTTCCAAATATAGGCCTAAATAAGGGTATTAGCCATTACAAATACATGTAAGCATCAGAAACAGCACTATGGCATTGCTTATAAACACATAAATGTCATTTCTAATGTGACGAACTAAACCACAGTTACCTTGGTGCTTTTTGTTTTACTGGATGATATAAATGCAATTTTTCTCCATATGGTTAGCACTGTTATACTACAGTCTTCCAATTACATATTACTTGAGGTGCCTCTGACTGGCAGAGGCCTAGGCATTTAATCTGTTATGTCACAACATTAATAGCCAGGGGGCAATAGGAAAGGGACAAAAATCACATGAACCCCCACGTAGCATTAGAAAAGGAGCAGGCTGAGGGGAATTTCTTTGTGAGGAGAGAGTTCAAAAGCAAAGGCCCATCTGCACATGGGTGCCTCCAGGTCTTTCAAGGGAGCAGATAGCTGGTGTTCTATGTCTATTTTTACTACACGCCAGCAGGGATGAGTCCCCTGACCCTGGAAAGAAACACAAATGCACTTTTCATTGGCTCTAATCATAAAAATAGAGTTGTTGTGAGGATGCTGCGCAATCATAGCATCTGACTGTGGTGCTGACAAAATAGCATCAGTTTAGGGGGTAAAAAAAATAAGCCTTTTAGAATATGTTGTTCCACACAGGTCTAATAAAGTTTGGTTTCATTATGGCCAATGTCCAAATTCAAGTCAAAGTTACAAAAAAAGAATATACTACATTTCATTTTCTCGTGTCCATTTTATATCCACCAAGGAGGTTATGTTCTCATTACCGTTTTCCATCTGTATCAGTTTCCATCAAACATGGCTGAAAACAAAATCACATCTACGATTGTTTTTCCTTTTCTTTTTCTAACACTGGATGATGGGCCATTGGAATTAAAGGAGTGTTTTCTTTTACTTACAGATAACATTATTAGAAAACAAATAATATGTAAGATTAGTAAAAAAGTAAAGGAGAATCCCCTAAAAACCCTCCAGTAGCATCACAATATTATAT
>JAPQRP010000006.1:21827310-21839816 GCA_037367295.1 Apogon hyalosoma | reverse complement strand
ATTCTAGATGTAGTAATGAATGAAAACATAGTTTAGCCCATTATCCTATAATTCATTATCTGTCTCTCCATTATGAATCTCCTTCATGACTGTGGAACTTTTTTTAGAAGTATCTGCACTCAGACAGCCTTTCTCCAGATTCTGTTCTGATATGTTGTTTTCACATTAAGTTTTTATAAAACCATTTGTGCCCATATTAAACTCACTAAAGATGTGACATATTGCCCAAAAAAGCTTATTTGCTTTTGCAACATTTAGCATAAAAAATAAAACAAGTGGGAAATGGGAGGCCTAAATACCATCAGGACACAAACAAATAGATTTTGTTTCTGCTGCAAACAAGCCTGTAACAAATAAATGAGGGGTCCCAATGAAAAATTAGGATGAATAGCAGACAGTCAACCAGTCACTGCTGCCATTACCCCTCTTTTGTCTGACTGACAACAGGCCATAGGATTTCCAAGTAGGCTGATAGAAATGAAACTGCCAGTTAGAAAAGATCCGAGTGGCACTTAATTTCCACGAAACTCAATGAAAGCACAAACGGAGCCAACCGACATCTCCAATGGCAGGAATGCAACACATGGTTGAATGTGTCTCAAGTGGTGCTGCACTAGTTTCCTGTAAACTATGGAGCCACAGACTTGTGCAACAGAGGAGAAAAGTGGGGTGTGGGGGTCCTGGCGGCTTCTTCTGAATAGCAAATAGCATGAAAGATTAGCATTCCAAAAGACCTCTCCATACCAACAGACCCCGCCCACAGTGCTAATCTAAAAACAGAGAAACATTGTTAGGAATGTTGAGAGCCTTGTCATGTGAAGGTTGATGCTGTTCTTGGTGACAGTGCAAGAAAGGGACAGAAATCGTAACAGGTACATCTCATCACAGAGGAAAGTACTGCTATAAAAACACACAGATTAGCAAATTTCTGGAGAGGGACTGAACCACAAAGCCCTTTCAAACAATTAGTTCAAGGAGGGAAATGTTGCATATTTATTCTGCATCCCTGTTCTTTATAAAAGTACAAAGCTGTGTGTGTGTGTGTGTGTGTGGGGGGGGGGTAATAAATATATTTCTAATTTTACCCCACATATTCTCAAAACGAACTGATGATGAAAAATAATGTGAAGAGTAGTAATGTACTATTAAGACAAAAGTTAAGACAGTCTGCATCTGAGTGGATCTGAGAGCATCTCAGCTTTTAGTTTACAAGGAGAGCATCTCTCCTATTTCTCTCACTCAGTGAGGCATGGGGGCAACCACCATGTGTGTTCTCACCTGATGGACAGTGGGCAGCAGCATGTGGGGAGTGTGAGTTAGGTGGGTAAGGGTGCCTGTTAAACTGTAAACGGCTAACTGTTAATTATAACAGGTGAGCACTAGGTGAGCCAATGGAGATTAAAACTGGGTTGACAAAACTGACCAATGATGAGCCTCTCTTGTGCAGCCAAGGACTTGATGGCACTGGTACTGTGTGGTACATATATCTGAATTCTTTACTGGCCAAGATAGTATGCACTATATGACTGGGAAATGAGGAACAATGGGAAACGCACTGACGCCATCTAAAAATCCCACACTGGAGCAGCTTTATGCTTGTTTTGTTTGGTTAATTGCAATCAAAGGTAACATAATGCTTACAAGCAATATTGTGGGATCTCCGTGTAAAGAGAGGTTCAGTGAGATCCCCTCTCCTTCTCATGACCTTGTATCTGACAAAAAACTGCCTTAACTTTCCATCTCCTGCCTCAGGGGTTAATTACCGAGTCCACAGACTCAGCAGGCCCATATTATAGTTCCTCCATTATCACCGCCGGCCTATTTTTCCCCCTTCAGTACATGCTAAAGAGCACACATGTTGATATTTCTTTGTCTCTGTGCCACTTCAGTGCCAACACCAGGCAATTACTGGACAGCTTTTAAACATTTTGGTCTTTATAACTTTTAAATTGTTGACTTGCATGTATTTTTAGCACACAAAGAAACTCAATGGGTCATAACGAGAAAATGATGGGTTCACGCATTTACAAGGGTAGATAGGGTAGGTGGGCGATCAATACATTTGTGCTGCAGACCTCAGGAGAGCTCAGGAACCAACCAGTAACTGATTCATCCTGAGGGGTGAGAGAGACAAATATATCGCCAGTTAACCTAAATCCAATATTAAATAGATGTCTTACATTGGAAAGAACCATACTGTCTTCTGTTGTAAAAGGGCGATTAGGAACAGGTTTGTTGCTTTCTTGGCATTTTAATATATAATGGCTATTACTACTGTGATAAACTAATGGAACAGCCAAGCCTTAAAAAAGCTCATCAAATAGCCCTTCAGCAAAGACTGGTAACTATGTCACTGTGCAGCTTTGAGAACCCTCTGATGACAAAAACAACAGCAGCTCTGCTCTTTTGGCCATCAATAACAATTATCTCACAGAAGAAAAATCACTGCCACAATGTGCGAGCAAAGGAGTCAGCAAGCAGAAGCACCAAAAAAAGATATATCACTGTTAAGACTCTCAGGTGTTTCCCATATTTTTCTTACCTCATCTACAGGAAGTTAAGAATTTTTAAAACCTTTTCACGGCCTATGTTACTGGTCCAAACTTTGGTGATGCTTACAATATCAATATAAAACAGTATTATATGATTGCAAGTGTTTTATGGTGCCGTTTAACTGCAGCTTCATTTTTCTGACTCTCTATACAACACTAGTGTCTTTATCATCAAAGTTTCTGATTCAGGCATGCTATTTTTCCAGGTGCAGGGAGTATTAAAATTACTTTTTGGGTTTTGTAAATTTTCAATGTAGCCTAATTTTTGATCTCATGACACAAAAATACTAAATTTCCCATCCTAAGATCACAAAACGTAATCAACACTGAATTCAAATCATCCATTCAATTCAAAACAGCAAAAGCCCCCTCTAGGAAAAGCACCTAAAACAAGTTCCTTGTTTTGGTGTGGCACTGTAAAACCATAACAATGTGGCCATATTGTGTAGGTGTCAGTGGAAACTTAAGCTCAGTCTCATAACGCAACAGATGTCCAGCCACATGTAAAAAAAAACCAAAACATTCAGTCTCACATAGTCATATCTTATCTCAAGCTCAATTACTAAAGGCAACTTACAGTTCATCTCTTTGCCGTTGTGACAGCACCATGGTGACGGGGCAGTATAGGCAGGGCTGGGAGAGATCAGTTGGTAGAAAGTGAATCTTGTGCAGCTGCTGCGCTCTCCTCAGTCAGGAGATGAGCTGTGCTGATCCAAGCAACACGAGCGAGGACGGGCCGTGTACTCCAATAACGGGTAGTTGGTTTAGTCCAGACAAAGACGTAGACTGAGAGGGGAACGCAGGAATCTGCCCCCCAACTGGCTCACTCCAGGGACAAGAGAAGTGGAGAGCCTGCAGACTAGTCACCAGCCAAGTCTACACTGCATCTGGAGGACAGAGAGCAAAGTCAGCATTAGGTATGCATGACAGATAACATGAAAAGTGGGTGGGGATGAAAATGTTTATAGGCCAGAGAGATACTGCATCAAAGCCTGCATCAGTTTATACGCAGATAAAATGTCTGACAAACCTGACAACAATGGCAAAAAATAAATCACTGAATCACAAAATCATAGGGCTGCATTTTCTTTTCTATATAACTCCCCATGCAAGCTTTTGACTCCACTCAACAACTTGCAAATTAAAAACAGCATAAACTTGTCTGTCTTCTAAATCTACTCATTTGCTTTTCAAATCCATTGCTATCTACCTTCATAATCTATAAGTCATGTCACCGGTCTTGTCTGAGGGCTCTCGTTTGCTCTTGCACCAAATTCCTTTCTCCGTGTACATACAAGAGTTGACCCACATTCTCCAAGCAATGCACTTCTCTTCCCAGGTCGCCAGTAGAACGGAAAAACAGGACACAGACAAGCAGACTCGAGTAACGGCTGTGCTACTGTCAAATTCCCTAACCCCATCCATTAACACTACAGCGATAATTTCATATGGAGTACTGATGTGAAGAGCAATAACTGTCAACAAAATGGAATGCAGCAAATAATGTGACTGGGTCTATTTTTACACTGCATCAAAGTCTTAAATAGCACTTTATCTAAGCAGGTATTCGTTAGAATACAAACAGTCAGGCAAAACAAGCATCCTAGTGTACTGGGCCCATGCCTGACTCAATCTGTGCCAAACCAGTAGGTACAAATAAAGCCAAAATAACTCAGTCTGAACACCTGAAGCAAAATGGATTATACTTAAACAGGGCCAGGAAGTTAGACACATGTACAGAACAAAAGAGTGATATCATTTAAATTTTGCTGGAGGAACCAGTGGTCTGTCAGCAGTATACAGTAGGTATGAGGGATGGAAACACCCCAGGAAGCTGCAAAGAAGAAAAATTCACACATTACCTATTAATGCAAGAGTGACATAACCACTAGGGAAGGTTCCTCATTTTCTCTCTTGCTTTGGCTCAAAAAACAGAGCAGTAGCTAAGGGACATACCTCATCAAGTAAATTCAAAACATGTCAGTGCAGACTGATCTAGTCCATCCCTCTGAATTAATGAAACTGAAATTAAATGTGAAACTGCTTGTATATTTGCTATGTGCCAGAGCAGGAAAAACATTCAACTGAAAGTGATATAGCACAGCCAACAGCTAACCTCTGGACCCTGATGTCACCACCTGACAGCCATCCAAATGTCTGCTAACCTCTGACTGTGTGTGGATTACAGCGTGCCAGGGTTTCTGGCCATCACCCAACAACTCTGTAGTGGTTCAGGGTCACAGAGGTACAATAATAGAATAAGGCGATAAGACTGAAATGTTAAAATAAAACATGTGCCCTCTGCATCAACCTCTACAACCACTATTGTGTCTGAAATTAGGTCTTCTACTACGTATTGACTCTTTCCTTTATGAAACTGGTAGCTGTCAAATCTGTGAGTAGCCATAAAATGTGTTAGACATCCTTTATGTAGACCTCATTTGTGGCTTCAGCATAGAGCAAAAATGTTTTCACAAACACATAATCAGGCTAATTGGCTCAGCACAAAATGTGTTTGTGTCCTGATGGAAGCGGGAATAGGCTGCAGCCATAGTGCATCCATAAATCTGCCCACTGAGGGTTAATAATGGTTATGTGTCTTCCTCCCATTGATTCTCTTGTCTTTGTGTAGCAGCAGAAACTGTACAATAAAAGGACTCCTTTCAGAAATGGTGCTGACTGCATAAAGAGATATCGCTTAATTTCCTGAGGAGTGCCAACATGCCATTTGTTGTTAAATGATATTTTTAATGAATAATAGAAAACATTGTCAGTCTGTCACAGTTTAAGAACATAACAGCAGGCGCCAAGTCAAAAATGTGCTGCACCACACCCTCAAGTTGCTGTATCAGTCTGTGAGCAAATGTTCTGTTAAGCCTAAAGGGACTGATCTACATATCTTGTACCTGTACCTTATGTACCTTACATTAAAAAAAAACTGAAAATCAAATCATGCAACTACAGCAGGCGAACTGTCAAACCAAACACAAATCTTTCAAAGAGGTCAACAACTGAAACAATTTAACAATAACTAGCATAAACAACCTCTATAATCATTATACACAGCAACAGTTGTGAAATTCTGGGCCAGTACTGATGTTTAACATAACTTTTTTTTTTCAATTATTTTTTATTGAATTTTTTACAGTAATAGTGCAGAAAAATGTCTAAACAATAGGAATTGTTGTTTTCATATAACATAACATTTTAACCAACAGCCAATAAAGATACCAGTGATTTTTTTTCCTGTTCATTTGGTAGTGGCTGTAAAAACAAACAAACAAACAAAAAAAAAAGAATACTTAGAATTTAGCTGATAGTAATTGGTATTTATGCTTGTTTCTTTTGTTTTTGTTGTTATTTATTTCCCTTATGAGCATGGGAAGAAATATTTATTATATAAAACATAGGCTGACTGTTATAAAGTACTTCGTCCCTTCATTACATTATCTTTAATAAGAATAATAATGTATGAAAAAGCCTTGAATATAACACAATAGCTGGATATCAGCCACAGCCACTAGTGAAACATCATCTTATTAGGTGAAACTGATACTAGCTTATATCAGCAAACATCAGCCAATACAGATGCTCAGCTTTTATATTAGTGCATCCCCATGTACAGCACAGTATTTCTGGACGAGAACAAGTCATTCTATCATACCAATTTATGAACTAACTATGAATATAACACAACAGATAACTGCCAGTCACTGATGTTGGTGAAATGACATCTCATTTATTGACAGGCCACATCAGTCAACCATGCCAATATCAGAAAACACTACTGATATTCAGCCAATTTATCTGTGCATCTCTACTAAACCTTACTAGGCCTGTCAGAAATTCATATTCACCTAATTGTGAGAAATTCAGCTTCAGTTGTGACAATTATGCATAATCATTAATAATCACTCTCATTCCCATTTTTAAAACAGCAGAATGAAACTAACACAAATGCCAACTTTCCATAGTTCCACCACTTGGTTTTACATCACACTTCTAATACTAGACTGATCACATTTTGATAAGCATCCGTTGACAAAAACAATCATTCATAGACATCTGTCATACAGTGACTTAAGATGTTCATTTGAGACACATATATCCTAACTAACAGTTCTTTCAGTACAGTACAGTACCAACCATTCTTAAATAATAACCAGCAAATAGGACACTGTCTGTGTGCCACATTTTTCCTAGTCCTTTAGCCTTCAAGTCTCTGAAAAAACCAACACACCCTAGTGCAAAACATCAGCTCTAACTGCTGGTATAAAACTGTGTCCCAGACACTGAAAAAACATACAAAATGTAACTTAACAAAAATGTTGACAATCCTGACAGTTATCACCTCACTGTCACCTCTGATTCATGATCAAGGCAGCTCAAACTTTCCTGCAAGCCTTAAAATGTCATCACCCACTTAGGGAAAACGACTATCTCAAACAGCTGGAATCTAGAATGCCTTCATTTCTCCTGGCGACCTCACCTCAAGTTATAATCTGTCTTTAGCAAAAAACAAGCAAATTATCAACATAGTTAAGGCATACTGTATATAAATAACAGGTGCATGAAATACTGGCCAAAATGCTTAAAGTGGCTAGCAACAATGATTTATTCATTTATATGCAAAGTCATAAACTTGCCAACTAAAACAGTCTACCAAACGCTAATAACACTATAGTTACGTTAGTGATATATTTTACCAAGTAAAACGCAGAAGTTTACATGAGCGCCCTTTATCACAGTAGAGTATCATCTGTGTAAAAACATTAAACAACAGGTACATAAGATGGTGCAACTCCAAAAATATTATATTCAGCATTTTGTTTCTGCAATGGAATCTATTAAAAAGATTATTACAAGGAACCTGAAGTGGATGGACACAGCAGAGGCCACAGTAAAACTGCACTGAAAGGCTAAATGTTGGGTAAATCATCTCCAGTTTCTGTGAATGGTTGTTTTTAGTAAAGCACTTCAAAAGAGAACATCCAATAATATGCTGAGACTAAGCAAACGTCTGGCTTCACTGTCAATCTGCAGCCACTGTGACTCACAAGGCGCCTGTATCAGCTATGTGGTCAGTAGCCTGATTAAATTACACAATTAGTGACACCAAATCTTTCGTCAATGGCATAAAAGTGAGTCTTACTTGACCAAAAAGCAGTACCATGCACTTCACTGATGTCAACATTAAATCTGCAATACCAAAACCTAGCTTTATAATGTGTCTCATTTATTCTTCCATTAATTTTAAAAACACTACAGTCACCAGAATAAAACCTTTGATGAAAGAGGGGTAAATCAGAGTATAAAAAGGAACAAGGCTAAACACAAAGGAGCAAGTGGCTGGCTGAAGAGGCAGGAAGCCTACAGGAACAACAGATCAATCTCAGGCTCACATCATGGTCCTCAAACTACACAACCTGAACACCAGCTAACATCTCCTATTCATACATTTACAATTGTACAAAAGAAAAGATGCAAACTGATACCCAAAATGCTTGTTCAACAGTAATATAATAAATGTCCTCAAGACATTTAACAAGTGCTGACAACATTAAGGTTGAAAACATCAGAGGCATACATTTATGGTGGATGTCTGTGCTGACACTGATTGTTGACAAACTGGCACATCTAAACCAAACCTTTTCACTCTCAACCTAATGTGGCAAAAAATTATAATAACTGGTTGCTAAAATTGGCAAGTTCTAGGGGTTGTTGACAGAACAATACATTCCATGCCAACATTCCTGAAATTTCTTTAATCAAGCTCTGTGCCAAAGCATCTGGTCATTACAGATCACATCTATCTGGTGGGTCAAGGTGTGGTTTTGTCAGCACATGAAAAAGAGAAACATATTTGTCCTTCAGCGTGCCACTGTCACATAGATAACCATCCTTTTATTGTTTAACACAAAGTAAAGAGGAAGCCCCATCTAAAAACTCTACATTTTGCTTAATTTATGGAAATGCACTTAATAGTCCTACCTGACTTTTTTTTTTTTTCTTAAACAAACTTTAGAAGACAAACAACCCAACATTACAAAGAAGCACTCACTAATATCTGTGACTGTTCATCACATTGGTCTCCTAATGTTGAACTTGCAACAAGTGACAACACAGCAGCATTGCAATGGCTGAAGCTTTTTGTTGCAGTACAATTTGTGCCGCTGTGTTCCTCTTGCTGACAGCACTGAATGGAGCCTGGCTGCAGAGATACACAAACTAACATCAACCTGTAATACTACTAAGACTGACAGAATGCATTCAAGCACCGCCTGTTACTCGAAGCTTGTTCTTATTCCACAAAATGAGGTACTATGCTTAAACAAGCTTTTTGTAGTGACCAATAATTAATTTCAGGCAATAAACAACATATTTTGTTAAGAATTTACTGTGGCCTATAATTTAAACCTAGAAGTATTTCAACATAATGGTCTACATTTGCGGTCTTTATAACATGTGAGGCATGACAGGCATGAGATCAATCACCACCTTTATTAAGCTCAACTGGAGTATTTTCTTTTAAAATGAAAAATGCAAGGCTTTGACACAAATAGAGGAACTCTAAATGTGTGTCACTGGATAAAACAAAGGGTAACAAATGAGTAAAACGGATTTGACAAAGTAAACTAATTAACCAACCACAACTGGCAAGAAAATCACTCTCCGTGAATAAAAACCATATAATTTATTAACAGCAGCTGTTTTACTACTAAGATATGAACTCCTATTGAATTGAATTAACTACTAGACTACACAGGCACCCAATTTTTCTTTAAAACCACAACAAATAAATCAGCTGGGATCTAAAACACAGCATATTCTTACCTCAGTGACGAGCACCCAGCCCCAGTCTAACATTGGCTTCTTGATTAAAGTAGATACTGTTTTTACAACAAGCCATTTCATCAATATCCCATAATCCAGTTGATCAGCTGCAGCACAGCCCTCTCAGGCGTGGCTGGAAAGAGTAAAAACGACCAAGGATTCTAGCTTTAACCAGCGCTGTATTATGTCCAAATTCTCCAAACTGTGTAGGAATCACGGAGATATCACAGCCTCAAATTGGTTTTCATCCTCTCCACATATTCCTGACCCAATTTTCTGAATCATGCATCCACGCAGCCAAACAGAGGATAAGTGTGCATAAACGAAAGCCGTCACTCTAATAGTGAGTAGATGCGTTTCATACAAACTCATCGCATCCTATGTGCTCCACCCTGATTTTCTAACGCCGAGCCAACAAACCGCGTGAAGCAGAGCAAGTCATAGACTCAGCTGAGAGCAGCCATCACCAGCATCATCCCCGGTGACAACCAGCACCTCAGATAATGTGATTACGAGCATGACATGTAAGAAAATGGCAGCAGGACAGCTTAAATCCTAGATATAATAATGTCGACATTAGAAAAATACCACACAAAGCAGGTAGTGGAATCTCTTTAAGTCCTATTTACGATGCTAACGATGCGTGCAGCAATAACATGAAGCTGCAACGATTGCGCCGACTTATACAAATGATGTTCACACAACGATGGCACGAAATGTACAAGTCACATTTGAATGAGCTAACTTTAGACTCGGATAGCCGTGTGATATCGAACTCTGCAAGGTTGACAGGGAAGGTGGGTGCTTCAAACTACGCTGTTTACTGGTTATTAACTTGGGACGAACACCACCGAACACGGTGGTGGTTAATTTACTCTAGTCTACACACACATTAAACACCGACACGTTTCACTGGCTGTGGTCGTTGACGACTTTGTCGCCTCGATGACGTTCTTAACAGTTGTTTTCTTCAGCTATCATTAGCTAAAGTTAACATTAGCCAAGTTAGCTTCCCGGCGATAGTTAGAAAGTTGGTCAGTTAGCTAGTACACTCCCTCTTCAACACACTACAGGTCCGTGCCGTGCATTCAACTCAAATTATCTACGGTAGCCAAATATGACCACCATGAATTTATTCATGAGTACATTATTGTTTATCTTAACAGTGGGATAAACTCTGCTGACAAGGTACCTGCTGCTCCAGTCCAAGCGGCCTAGCCGCCATTTTGAGACATAAAAAGGAGGTGCAAAAATTACAGCCACATCGTCATTTTCCCCAACTAATGCCAGATTCCTTCGAGCCGCCCGGCTTCGTAATTGCAAAGTATCTAAACTCACCCTATTGTTTCTGCCCGTGAATATCCTCAGCCGTCACCAACGGTAACACGACCCGACAGGGCGTGAAATTTCCGCTCCAAAATATGATCTTGTGATGTGGAGGTAAACTGTGCCCGTCTTGTCTCTGGCTGCTTGTTTTTCGTAGACTACCGCATTCGCCTTCAGCCGGCCGCGCGCTTGGGGTCGCGTTCACGGACCTACGGGGGCGCGCACGTCCTTGATACAAGAAAAAACTGACGAGACTGATTTACACGTATCTGACGCGCTTCTACTGTTTAATAGTGCAATAGTAACTTTAAACAGCTTAAACTGGATATCGAACCCCACTTAATCGAATGATTCGTGACTCAACATTGTCAGGTAGCTTAATTATTTGCTCATGCATTTAATGAACGGTTTTCTCTATGTACACCTCAAAGTGTACTAAAACATACAGTGCTGAAGATCATATATGACACTTACCAAAGCCGCAAACATTTGCTAGTTTAACTTTATTCACTTTAATATAAAAGCATACTCAGACCAAAAAATAATCAGATTATTAAGGAGCAACACACAATACCACACATTATCAATGGAAGCAGACTCAAACACTAGGCCTAGGGAGCCTTTGTGCAGGTTACAGTTCATCAGCTAAAAAACACATAACCCTCAGACAATCATTGTGTTAGGGATCACAATGAGACAGTAGAGCGGTATGACCAGTGAGCAGCAAAGTGCACCATTTCTTAGATGTATTAGATGCTTTCCCCCTCAAAACAAAGACTTTAGTGTCTCACATTATTTATTGGTAAATAGAGCTCTGGAATTTTATACTAACTTGCACAGAATGAAGTTTTGAAATATTAATCTTTAATGTCAGTATTTATGTGATATTTGTTCAACATCCATTTCAATTCCTTCTTTGCATTTTGAACATTCAGATTTCAAATAAACTGCACATATCTGCAAATTAAATGTGTGACAATAAACACTTTACCTTAGGTATGCAGTATTAAACCATATAGGTTTTTTTTCTAATTTTGATTCCAATAAACATCTAACAACATTAAATAACATTTCATGCCCTTAATCATCTGAACTATTTGAAACAAAGTGTTACACAGCTGAACCATAGTGGAGTAAAATTGGGGCATTTAACAAAACAGAACCACATGTTGCAAATGTTTTTAAAGGAGCAACATTTCTGCAGACAAACAGTTTGATTATTCTAATTGGGTTTATTCTACATCAGAGTCCCAATATCACAATTCCCAGACAGCAGACTCACTTTTGTTGGTATTTCAACAAGTTAAATCATGTTCAACATTGTAGTGCTTGAAAGACCTAATCTATTAGATCGATTTTATGGGGGAAACAAACACGTTTTAGTAATTTCCGTATGCTAACAACAGGTGTGCAATTGTTTGCACTTACACTGCTGGGTCTCCTCATTTAACGACAGGTACAATGTCACAAATGTAAGGGTGCCACCTTGCGGACATTACTGGCAATACAGTTGAGCAAACAGACTTTTTCAGGAGGGAAAGTAGGGGACAAGGATAAACATAATATGCCTCCAAACTGAAAGGAAAAAAAAATTATAATACACGAAACTCAAAAACAAAATCAGGAGGCATTTTTCCATTAGTCACACAAATTGTTGAGTTTTTCCTGTTGTCACCCTGGTTGCCAGACACAGACAATAGGCACAATACATACCACACTGCCAGTGACATTATATGACTGTTTAGGAGCACAATCATGTTTTTAACTCCACTCTCAAGAGCTCACCTTATATAT
>JAPQRP010000006.1:21796547-21827304 GCA_037367295.1 Apogon hyalosoma | reverse complement strand
ATATGGCTCACTTTTTGCAGGTTATCAATAGTCCAGCTTGCATGTTTTGTGCCAAGTAAAAACTGCATTTTCTACAAACATTCACTTCCAGCACCATCTCTCTATTGCTTTAATCACACATTTAGACACGCCAACAATTAAGTAACAAATTGCCATGGGAGAGACATATTGCATGTATACAAGCGCAAACAAACCTTTATCATTCTTTTTTGGTACATTACATTGAAGCAGCCCTTCTTTTGTCCACTTTTGGTTGTGCTGCGAGTATGTTCACACATAAAACAGCACGAGAAAGTGCACTAAATACTGCTCAATGAACAGACACTCCTGGCTGGTTTTTATCTCAGTTGCATACAAAAAGATGACATGATCCAGTAATGGAAAAAGAAAACAAAAGAAACACCCAGAAACTGCTGCCAGTGTTGAGCACCTGTCCTGTACCTTTATGGTACATAAACAGATTGACAACATCAGTGGCCATGATTGTTTTCATTAGAGGCTTCAACTATCCAGCAGGTTTACCATGTGTAGAAATATAAAACATCTGGAAAGCCAATGTTCACTTTCAGCCTCTATTATGACTATGCAGCAGCAAAAGCAGCAACAGCCCTGACCAATGGATTTTCTGCTGGACTACACAAAGACACACACAGTCACACATACAAACATACATGCACATAATCTTTCAATGTGTAAAAATAGAAGATTGAACACAGCTAGTATATAGATAGATAAATCTACTGTGTATAAGGTGGACGTTTTAAATCTGTATTTCCATTAACATCAATCAAGTACCTGTCTAAATCCGATAAAGATTTATACATCTTTTCCACTTCTATACATTATCCTATAAAACAGACATGGCTTAAATTAACTGATGATCAACAGGCCCTAAATACTTTCTTAATTCTTCTGTGCACTTTTACAAAATCCATTTAAAAAAATCCAGGAAATAAAATCAAACTAATGATGGGTTGAAAGCTCAGTAATGTGTAATTTTGCTTGAGAGCAACAGGAACTATAGAACACAGCAGGGACCCACCCGGGTCATCATGAGTACAAATGAGAGAAACATGAATTAACCACCAGGGATGTGTAAGAATGACAAGGGGTTAGAAAGGGGAATTTACATTCTGAAGCCCGCTTGAGAAATCACATTTTTAGTGACTGTAATCTGCTCTTAGTGCACAGTAGAAATTACCCCTGAGTTCTAGGACAGGGTTGGTGCTTTGTCATTTTGAGCACCACTGGAGGGTGGGTGTGGCTACATGGCCCTGCGATCTCCAAGGCTCTTTAGAGAAATGCAGGGCAAAATGTGGTCCTGGGCTAGCAGTGCTGTGGGGAGCTTGAAGCGGTTTTGGGGTTTTTAAAATGGTACAGTGAATAAGGCTCTGGTATACAATGTCATGGTCATCCTTGGTCTCCCTCCCCCAGCCATCAGCATTTTTCTACACCTTTAGTGACTTCATCACCAGGTGCTTGGGCCGGGGATTACTCAGATTGCATGTTAACATTGATTCGGTGTTTGTACTTTCTCTTCCCTCTCTTTCTTCCTACCTTGTAGGAATTTCCTGTTCTGTATTCCTTGTCCTACAGTTCACACAATTTGTCTGTCCTGACCCATCCCTCCCCTGTTTATTTCAAAGCTGATTTAGACTGCTCAGTTCATGGGTCCACAGGCTCAGTGACATGGCTGTTGCATCACTGCCTCCCACCCCATAGCAGAAAGTAGCTGTGTTGAAGCCTGTTAGACATTAATCAATGGGAATTTTGTCCTCTAGTTCCAGTGGGGTGTCCTCAGTCGGCTCCTCATTCTTCCCCAGCTCCTGCAACTGCTGCCGCCTCTGCACCTCTGCCTTCAGGTTCTCCAGATCCTTTTGACTGGAACGAAAAGACCACATGCACTTCAATACTTAATATGTCATTTCTACCACTGCAGGTCTCTCAAAACATTATTTTCAAGTATCTGTTAATCACTGGGCCACCGTGATAACACAGTGCCAAGCTTTTGTCCTAAATGTCACTTGTGCGGTCATCAAGGTCATGCATGAAGCATGACAGGGCAGCTGTGGCTACAAATGTAGTTTACCATCATCAGAGAGTGAATGTGAGAGTGAATGAATAATGGATTCATTGTACACGCTTTGAGTATGTATAGAAAAGCACTATACAAAAAGCACTATACAAATCTAATCCATTATTATTATCATTATTATGTGAGGCAACAATCTGGCAGATGTCACATTTGCTATACAGATTTAATAAAACAAATAATCTGTAATTCTATTAAAAGAATCTTCTCAATACTGTATTATGTTATTTAATTCTAATGAAATCAATTTAGTAACATTAGCTAACATAATATTATAAGCTATGTTTACTATGTACAAGATATGATACCACTGACAGGTAAACAAAATTTGATGATGCTGAATTGTGTACTTTACTGTGAACAATGTTTCTAACAATGTTCATAAAGTATATAATAAAGTCCTCTTCATTTTTAGGTATTTTTAAGCAGAAATGTTACATACTGTAGCTTAAAAGTATTAGGTCTTTTATATTCTGCTTAGGCTAATTCTGAGACCCTGTTGATACTTAATACTTATTTGATCTCTGCTTAATGTGACATTTTCTGACCAGACCCCATCATTAGCTGTGCATATTTTACACATCTTAGTGCTTTACAAGTCAATCACATGGAGATGGTAAGCGAAAACTGCAATCAAAGTCACCAGTCAAACGTTAGAGAGAAAAATTAAACCAAAGAAAGATTAAACTAAAGCCATTAGCATCTGAAATATGCAACATATAAAAATATTAATACACTCAATGTGGCAGTATTTCTTTTACTTCCTGACACAACTGACCTATGACCATTGTCTAATTTAGATGCATTTCTCAACAGCAGGATGGTAATTGTAATAGCACTGCTTTTCAGTACTCACTACTAACTATTTATGAGTAATATGACTGATTTTTTTTTTTAATTTAATAATCCTACATTAAGATATTATGATTTAACCAAGTACAGCTGTACAAAGTAAAAAAATGTATAGACTGTAGCAGCAGCAGGTGTTCATTCTAGTTTTTACCTGAGAGGTATAAAGATGATGCCATTGATGATGTTGAGCTGCTCCAGGACACTGGCCATGCTAGGAGCAGTGAACTGAAGAACAAGAGGATATGAAAATGTTATATCCTTCCTAAATATTGGAGCTTAGTTAAGTGGAAACAAAAACACATATGAGTCAGAGCAGTCACCTTCAGGGGCATGATGCTGGCGTTGGAGCCGTTTTTATAGATCTCATTCATGGTCCTCTGCAGAGCCACGGCCTGTTGTGTCAGATACTTCAGGTACTCTGAGCTTTCCTTGGTTTTCTCATGTGCCTCACCCATCTGGGAAAACATGGAAAAAGTTGTATTTAAAATAATATTCCATCAGAACTAAACATAAAAATATGTCAGAGTCCTGCAGGGCCTACCTGGTTCTTGTAAATGGTGTAACCCTCCTTTTCATGCTGAAGTGCAGAGCGGAACTCAGCTTTGCTCTCATAAACCCTAGCAACCAAGTGATGGCTAAAAAGACAACACATATTATATAAATCTGCACCAAAACCAGTATCTTACATTATTAAATTAAACACACTGAATCTCTCCACACCTCAGTGCCACCTTGAGGGACCGGGCTCCATGATACTTTGTGTTAATGGTCAAGGCGTTCTCCAGGAATCTCAGCGATAAGTCATACTCCATCACTCCGTGGAGCACCAAGCCGATATTACTCTGATGAGGGGGGAAAAAATGTTGGTGGATGTTATAGTAATCAGATCTGGTGTACTACTAAACTACAAGTTTTTGTGTAATTCTCTGGTACAAACTGCACTCACATCCAGCAGCGCCATTTCTGGGTGGTCCTCCCCACAAACCAACAACATGAGGTAACGGGCACGATACAGCAGCTTCAGAGCAGTCGACAGCTGGCCGTTTGCAAAGCAGTACAAAGCCAAGTGCATCTGGGAAGAGAGCAACACATGTAGGTCAGAGGGATATTAAACCTCTTTGTTATGAAACTTAAAATCCACTCTACCTCTGCTAATGACTGGAATTTGTAACAAACAGTACTAAAATTAAATTTATCTAAATCTCTGCTTTTAAGGACCTACTTTCGGATGGCTTTAATAATACTTCTGCTTGACTAATGGCTGTTATTTTATTTCTCTCCCCTTCCCCTACACTTGTTAGGCAGACACTGTAAATAAATTGTTGTTAATGTCTGATAACTGAAAGTGTTCTATCTGCACTCTTCTCTTTCACTTTACTTTAATTGACTATTATTTATGTTTTAACTGTAATTGTGTGTTTTTAACTTGTGTCTTTTCAAATTTTGTAACGCACTGTGAATTGCCCTGTGCAAGAATTGTGCTATACAAATTAATTTGCCTTCCTTGAAAAGAAAAAAATAAATAATCTAAGATATAAATATACAATAACTTACATATTCTTGAATTGTGTTGGGGTGTTCGATGCCCAGCACTCGTTCACTCATCAGAACAGCCTTCTGCTGGTTGCTGAGAGCCTGGAAAGAAATAAAACATTTCCATTTGCTTCAGATTCACTAGTAAACATGCAACAAAACTGCTGCCATAAGAAAGGTTGTCATTTCTGCTCACCTCAGCGTGGTCTCCCATGATGTAATTAAGACGTGCCAGCAGGCGCAGACAGGCACAGATCTCTACATGCATGGCTCCATACACATTGTTGAACAGGTTGAGTGCTTCGTTGATCAGCTCGCAGCCCTCCTTTAGAAATCCTAGACACAGCAGGAGGTGCATTTAGCCAAAATCTAAAGCCAAAGGATGTGGTCTCCTCACTTCTTTCATGCAGAACTATTTATATAAAAACAACTTTATGCCTGTTACAATAAATCTACCAGGTCTCACCTTGCTGCACTTTGGCCTGGCCGCTCTGGAAGAAGTGGAAGGCGTCTGAGGCTTTGGGATTTACATGTTTCACAACAGGGAAAATATTTAGGATGTCCTCCTCTGTGAAGGCAGGCTTGTGACGGCTGTCAAAGTTATACTCCTTTATGAGAATCTGGAGGGGAAATCACACAGGTGTAAAAAATGTGAAGGTCATGTGAGAGAGTAAGGTCAGCGATCACTGCTGATTAAATGGATCTTACCTGGATGCCAGTTTTGATAGAGATTTCTCTGAGCAGAGTGCTTTTCTGAAGGCCGTATTTCTCCACAACCTGGTCCACACTTTCACTGCACACGAAAAATGTTGAATGAAAAATGAATTAAACATTATTTGGAGAAGAAATTAGTACAAAATTAATTAGATCAGTGTTGGTACAGAGTCTCACCACTGTATGGTGAAGTGATAGTAGCTCTGGGCTTCAGAGATGATGTTCTTCCACAACTCACTGGGCGTCAGACTGGCCCAAGCTGTGTTATCGCCACTGCCAGGGACCCTGTTGCGACGCTTGCGACTCTTGCGCCGAGATACCAGCTCGTCAGGAGGCAGATGGGCAACAGCATCAGGGAAGGAACTCAAGAAGCAGTTCAGGAAATGACTTACAGCAGCAGACAGAGCCGACAACTCCACACCCTGTATGATGAGGAATTACACAAATATATGAATATATTCACCAGGACAGAAGTAGGAATTTCTTTTAACTAGAATAACTAATATAAATTGAATGCTACTAACCTGGAGGTATGTTTTGAAGATATGTTTTGCACATCTAGTGATTAGCTCACTGATTCCTATTCTCTGTAGAACAGAAAAGGGAAATGTTGACAAAAAAAACAAATTACATTCAGAAATAGTGTGATAACAATTGTTGACAAATATCTAGCTACTCATAAAATTATAAATCTGTCATAATGGCAACTTCATACTGAATATAGGGTCACAATACTGGTACACTATGTGGGAGACATGCCTATTAATTGAGGTGCCTTGCTATCTCTAGCTTTGCATTTGTTTTTAAATCGCTTTTTATTATGTTATTGACTTCATTTCTTAACATCTTAAAAATTTCCAGAAAGAAAATGGGATCAGCAAAGGATCAGCCAGTTTTCTTTTGTCCATTATTAATTGTCTGTACTATCCTGGTCATGCTCAGTTTGAGGTGCCTTTTGTATTGAAAGAGCTTTAAAAATAAAGTCAAGTCAGACTCACATAGAAGTGCTCCAGCTGGGCTTTGGCAGGAGTCTTGTCCAAAAACTCCAGGACCGTGCCCAAATAACGGACATTGATGCCCCGCTGGTGCAGAGCCTCTGTCAGTGTGGCTCCATCCATGGGCAGAGCGCTGTGGTCCAAACAGTCTTTAACCTGGTCATGCAACACATGCAGCATTAACAGACACAAAATCTGCAAACTTAAAATATTCTCCAACTTTTCTAGGATGCGAAGGAGGAGCTGACCAGTGAGGGGATCTGGCACGACACCAGGAAGGCAGCGGCGTCTTTCAGAAGCTGCTTCTGCTTCTGGACGTCGTCTGTGCTGTCATCTGGGAAACGCACTCCTGGTTCAAAACAGAGTCATTATAAACCGCACTATGAACTGTCAGTGACTTAAGAATGTTTTAACAGCTCCAAAAGCAGCAAACAAATGCTGACAATTCCAGATATTATTTGACAGAAATGATTATGATCGCTATCGTATTTACCTGGAGAGAAGATGTCGGGGTTGAAGCGAATGTCGAAAGATGTGTTGCTGATGGAGCCGACTGCTTTGCAGGCGTTCAGGACGACTTCTCTGCTTTTGGGGTCTGTGCGTGATTGTGATCAAACAATGTAAGTGTGTGGGGGGGGACAAGATGAGAATTAGTGGTGATAAATATTTTACTCTCCTGATGACACGTGTTAATTTTAGGCCATGTCCACACTAAACAAATTATCACATTCTGAAAAACCTGAATAAATAAATGTGCTTTAATTTGCACTGTCAAGGATTTTAACATGATTTGCTAACACAGCTGATTGCATTTAGATTATTGTTCTCACTTTTGGATGATCAGACACCAAATGAGCTTGTTTTTGCAAAATGAAAAAGCAAGGAAACCAATACCATGCAATATATCAGCTCTAGAGTAGACATGACCTTCCACTAACACTCATCGCTGTTTCAAAGCTGTTGATCACGATCACATACACCAAACACTATACATTGAGTCAGTGTTTTGACAACCAGATTAAAGTGATTTAGGATCAAATTGAGAGGCACACAAATCATTGAAGACAAGATTAAATTTGCATTCCAAACCACATTTGGATTAATGGCCAGAAATGGTTATTGAGATTTTAGGGTCATTTGTCACAGCAGAAGCACTGCAGGCACATCAGGAAGAGATGGCTTGATTAAGAGCCAACACTCTGAACACACTGAAAGCTGAGGACTGAACAGAGAGAGCCAGCCAGGTGGAGAGAAGCCACTACGATCCAGGACATGATACTTTAATGCGCTATTCTACCTGATACTCTAATGGACACAGACACGCACACAAAAACACAAATTAGTGTGTAGCTAATTTTATGGATTGATTCCAGCCTATGCTGAATACTACTTTCATCTATGCAGTTATCCACAAGAGCTGCTCTCTCCGTGTCCTCTTGGCTTTGTCATCTGGGTTTTTTTTGTTTTTTTTTTAAAGACGTACCAATGCCAGATCCATCTTCAGCAACTAAGGTCTCCGCAAGCTCTTTGGCCTGAGCTAATCCTGGAATACTTTCCTCAAGCTCCTTACCCTCGAGTGGGCTCTTGCATTCTCCATTCTGTGTGGCTGTGGGGTCTAGAGGCCCATTAGAGGTGGGCTTCAAGGAGTTTTCTTCACTGTCAGTTTCTGCCTGTGAAGCAGCAGAAGGGCTGCTGTCTGAGGAGACCTCTGTGGTTGGTGCATTAGAAGAGTCTGAAGAAGTAGTGTGTGTCTGTGGGGTGTCAGCATTGCTCTCTGTGGGTGTGTTAGCATTTTCTGTGATGGCAGGCACATCAGTCTTTATCTCCTTGTTTGCTTTCTGTTGCATGAGCTGTAATGCAGCCATCTTCATGAAGAGAAGATATCTGTGAAGAACCGGAAGCAAAAGTTAAGTTCACAACTTCAAAGGGGCTCATATCAGTGGACCAATATTTTTATTCCAGAGTCAATATCAATATTTCTAATACCAGAAGAGCACATAAAATACTTAGTATCAGGTATGATAAATGGACCAGGCCCAGAACAAAACCATCAATTTATCAATGAAGCCGATTACAAACACCTCCACAGTGACACTAACCTGTGCTCTACAAAGGCCTCAATGAGCTCTTGGCGTAAACAGGCCAGGCGGTGCCTGTGATGACGGGGGAACCCTTGACGTTGACTCTCTGGAGGCAGCTCCTCTCCCTCCACAGGCAGGAAGTTGAGGTCAGGAGGAAAAGTACGAAGAAGGTCCAGAATATAATGCCGCCCGTCGTTGCCAATGATGCCCTTACACTCAACAGAGGAGCACAGCTCCACTGTCTCATTCTTCTCATTCAACACACTGTGCCTCTGGACCTAAGGTTGAGTCACATAAGACAGAAAGGATTTAAATATGCAGCTTCTATGGGGGCTGAATTGTTCAGGTCAATATAACAAGTAAAACAGGACATAATATAAATAATTTAGTGTGTCGTAACAGATTTCTCACTGATCTACTGCAGATATAGTTTAAATTTAGCTACAAATTAACCAATTCAATTTATGTTAAAACCGGTTATGTACAACAGTTATGGGCACAGTTGTTTGGTTTGTGTTTATCTTTTTAATGTCTTTATTCAGCATAATAACATTTTGTGACACAGTTAGTAAGGTACCATTAGTAGTAGTACCATTAGTAGTACCATTTCCTAAAATTTAATAACTGTCACAACTTAAAGAACCACCATATGCATAATATCAGACTTAAACATGTTTTTTTTCCCATATAATCACACTGGTGGGATCTTACACGGCACAAAATGGACCACTGTCTGCCATGAATACATACTCAAACTAATATATAATTGTAACATAGTCCCAAAACATTGTCTATAAATAATTTCTTACACCCACAGAGATCACCATCTCATTACTAACCTTGAGAGGCCGACTGGTCTTGTCCAGCAGCTCCAGGTATTTGTTGTGTGAGACAACAGTCTTTCCAAAGTCAATCGAGCCATAGATGACACTTTGCTCTTGTTCGCGCTCCAGGATACCTGGAATGATTGACTGTGCGGTGACACGGTAGCCTCTGTAATCCACCACCACTGTCCCCAGTGTGTACAGACCCTCCACGTCCACAGCACCGTACGCTCGTACACCATTCAAGTCATTGGTGGGAGCTGCGTGAGCAGCAGCATCTCCACCCAGCTCACGATAGTGATCCCGCACATCAAAGCCCAGGCTAAAGAAGATGTTGTTCCAGATGAACATCTGCATGCGTGTTTCCTCACCAGGGTTTATGGCCATGACATTACCATCAATGACTGCCATCGCACCGCGAGTGGCAGCTGCTGCAAAGTCACTGTGCACCTGCAGGAAGGCAAAAAAAGAGACGCTGGTTCATTCCACAACTTTCACCAAGATTTTGGAAGTTTATCCAGTTCATGTCAAATGTTTTTTGAAAAAGATCATAAGAAACCCATTAATATTGAGAGCTCTAGTTGAACTATTTTAACTGAATTTTTGCCCTCAAAGTGAACTATAAATTGAAGATATTTTAATTTAACAAAAATTTGTACGTTTTCATGGGCTTGCACTTAAAGTTTTAATTCTTTATAGTATTAGAGGCACAATATTGGATGATTTTCATGTTTCACTTAAAAATATGTCTGTTAAGTCATTATCTACCATCACATTAGTTGAATTATATGGAGGTTCTTGTAATGGAGTTTGTCGCGTATCTGTGGCAACATTCCCAGAGATAAGCTCATCTACTGTGAACAATGGTGACACAGAAGTTCCATCACCATCGTGACCTGTCACTGTGTGTTGTCAATGTAACAAACACACACAGAGGTGAGCTGTCAGCTGAAGGATGATGATGGATGACATCACACGGGAGACTGTTCCAATCTCTTTGAAGTGCAACTCAGAACAAACATGTGATTGCCATTTACCACCAATAGGAGTCACCAAAACAAAGTGTTTTTTTTTTTTTTTTTTTTTAATAAACCATTGATTTTTAGTTTATTACCCAGCCCCCTCTGGTATTGTTTTTGGTTCGGTTTGTTTGCTTGTTAACACTTTAGCAGCAAAACTATTGGTTGAATTCATACCAAATTGGGTTTATAGATTATCAGTGACCCAGAATAGATCTGATTACATTTTGGGAAAAGTAGGTCAAAGTTCAAATTCTTTATGAATTTTTAAATTCTTTTTTTACCCCATTTACTTAGAATGGCTGAAATTTGTCTATGCTGTCTATGTTGACATCAGCACACACATAGGCATGATGGACATCAGCCGGATCGATGCAAAAATACGCTACAATACATGCGAGGGGTGGGGTTTGTTGTGCCTAGCACCACGTTTATTTGAGGTTTCAGTTCTTAGACTGACAGTTATTTTCTCAAAGGGATATAACAAGTGCTAGCTCAGCCTTAACTGATGTACTGTTGAAATTTAAAGGTGTACTCAATGTCTACACAAAAGCAGCTGTTGCAGTACAAGAAAACTAAAGACCCACCTTGAAGATGGCCCTCTCCCTCAGCAGACGTTCAGGCAGATTCTTTCGCGGCAGCTCTCTGGTTGTCTGCAGCTCCTCGTTCCAATCTCTGGTCTGAAAACAAACATACTAATTTAATCCTAGAAAAATAACATAAAAATAAATACTAATTTTCTATGCTGTAACTTGATGTTATCTGTGTTGAGCTCTGCTTACCTGTCCAGGTATGTGCTCCTCATAACCCAAGCGGGAAGTGTAAGCATCCTCTGCTCGAACACAGTCCATAGCGTGGTCAACCTGTGGAGCAGTCCAGCTGTACACCTGGAAAGGCGTGGCTATCCTCTCAAATGGGTGCCGCTGAACTCTATGGTAAAACACAAAAAGACAGAATCACTTGTTTGATTCCTCACACAGCTGTGACTTAGTCTTCATGTTTATATTTGTACCTTTAGTTTGTTTTTGATGTCATCATTTTTACCCTGTCAGATATTTATGACAATACAGGACCTGAGACTCCTGAATAGGTCAAGCTATTCTTTGTCAACTCCCCTGGTTAGACTAAGTTAATCAAAGAACTTCTGTGTGATTCAACAAGGAAAAGCACTTGAAAGGGAAGAATGAAAATGCAAATAAAGACAAGTTTTGGTACACAGTAGAGAACACTTTATGGAACACACCTTTGTTGGTCTGGATTACTAAAACCTGCAACCAAGGTCACCCACAATCGAAGTGAGAATTTTACCTTTTCTTTTGCAGGGCAGTGAAGTTCTTCTTGAAGGCAGGGCTGATCTGGCTCAGCAGCTCCACCAGAGAATGGCTCAGGAAGCTGGGGTTGGCTGGCTTAGGGTTGAAGGTGTAGGTAGTTGATCTGGAATACAGACACAAATGTCATAAGGCCTTTTTTTCTGACAAATATCTAAAGAGTTGCCCATAAAGTCAAAATAAAGAAATCACTGGATTCTCACCAAACCTATTTAAACATAGAAATGACCTGCTCCAAAAGTGCTTGTTATAATTTGTATTAGTTTGACCCTAAGCGCCACATTATTATAGTAAAATTACAGATCTGAATTCAAAGACACATAAAATGTTTGTCACTACATGTTTAATATTTTGTCTGTGCAGAAAATGACTCATACTTGCAAAAAGAATAAAGATGACATCAGTAAATGAAAGAATGGAATAAAAAGGGTTCTGACCAGACACATAGTGCAGTGAACTGGCTCAAGATGCTCACAGACAGTTTGATCTAAATGTGAAGCTTTAATGAAAAAGCTCATCATTAGCATATCTCTTTGTGGGTGATTTTAGACTGAAGGTCAAAATATCAAAAAATTAAGGTTTGATTTGACTCTTCATTCACTGCAAAGGAATTCTACAATGCTTGTGGGACATTCTTTCTTAATGACTTCAGCTGGCATTATGTAATTTACGTATATCCATCTTGTCACATCTACTCATATGGAATGGGTGGTCACATTGAACAGATGTACTCTCAGTTAACACATGAAGCTATAAGGAGATGCAAGGCTGGCATGCAGACTGACTGGTTGAGGTAGAAGCCGCGTGTAGAGGCAGTGATGCTGACATGGCGCTCCTCCACAGTCACGATGTACAGGTACATGAGGTCCCCATGCATCTTTCGGTTTCCAGGTGGAGGGTTCCAGCCGCTCATGGTCAGGACCTTCAGGCACTGCATAGGCTATTAAAACAATTCATCACAGGATTAATTGCACAGTTTTATTCTTTCATACACAACCACAAACAGAGCTATTCCTCCTACCTTCCAATCCTTGTTCTGTGGCTGGAGGGGCACCAGGGGGCGCTCTTTGCTGCCAGGAAGGATGTGCTCTGGAGGGGTGCAGTCAATCTGCTCCAGTTCATTGCCCTTTTTCTTTCTCTTGCCGCTATCTGTGGTTGCGTAAGGGCAAAATCTGCACATAACTGAATATTTAACCTGCTCCGAGTGGTCAAACATGACTGTGCAGGACAAAGTGAATCACAGACACACAGTATCTTACCTCCAAGATCTCCATCAGTGAAGATGCTGAGAAAGGACAGTGAGTTGCAGTCGACTCCGTTGTAAGCGTCAGAGGGGTCCAGGCTCTTCAGCAGGTCTCTGATGTGACGCACATGTATGCGGGCTTCACGTACTGTGTAAGGCTCTGAAGCCAAGAAAAGAAGAAGACATGTTAGCCCACAAAGAAACAGAAGCAACAAATCAAGATCTTTGTATTGAAGTCATTTACAGGCCAATACAATTCAAGGTTTGTCTGCATCTATTTATCAGTAAAACCTCACCATGCAGGCTGTAGACAGATGTTAAACACCAAGCAAGTCTATCATGATTGGCAGAAATGCATCATGGGAAGGTGAAGTGCATTAGCATTCAGCCAATATTTTTATAGCACTGAAAGTTGTTTAAGATCGAACAATGCACAAAACATACAAAAACAAGGCACTCAATTTTAAAATGCCTTTATTAATTGTGACATGTCTCAATAGACCTCAATGGGTCCCAATGTGTTTCGGCCTGCTGGCCTTCATCAGGGGAACAAAAATACATTGGGGCCCAGTGAGGTCCATTTTAAAATTATAAGAGAGTGCCTTGGTTTTTGTATTTTTTGTGCACTGACAGTCCCTTCACCAAAGAGCACTTCTTTTACCATTTTTCATTACTATTTTTCATTACTGCTTGGAGGTCCATGAAACGTTCCTCTTTACCGTTTGTTCAAGATTAAGTTCTAACAATGTTGGACATGGAGAGCATTCATTTTTCCATCACCACCTGTATTTTAGCGAATAAGAATTCATGGCATTGGTCATGTGTTTTACAAATCCACTAAAATGTACTCAAGATGCAGCCACCTCAAATGAAAGGATTCAAATTTTGTGTCCAGGCTTAAGCAGTTAAACAGTCAAATTAAACAAAAAAAAAAAAAAAGCACATCTACTGCAGCCTATGTTATCATATGTCCTTCAGGTTGATCGGGTTACACCTGTCCTTGATAGCAAAGCATTCTAATTTATCAGATAATAATCATGTATTTGTTCAGACTGTCCCTTTGTTTGCTGGCAAAATGAAACCTAACACTAGATGCTTTGTCATTTTCACAAAAGTTTTGCCGACAGTTTCAGACACAGACTACAAAGACCTATAAAGATGGTACCACAATGAGTGACAGACTTAGGCGCAAAAAATGTTGCAAACCGACCGTAAAGGAACTTTCTACACCGAGAGCATATTATATAGCAGACAACCTATCTTATAAGCCTCCAAAAGATAGCTTTCATTTCCTGATTCCCTATAGCAGGACAAGTTCATTTATGTTTGATGTGTCACCTTCCACCACTTTGAGCAGTGAACCCTCTTGCAGGCCTTCGATGGACTTGAGCTCAGCAAAGTTGTCCAGTACGTTTCCGTCCAATTGCAGGGAGAAGCAGGTGCGGTGGCAGGTGTCCTCACGGTCCATCAACACCTGATGGATCTCCTGCACCATTTCCTGGGGTGAAACCTGGTTCAAGTGTGAAAAGATGCAAATGAGGACAGGTTCCGGTACTCTGCATGAGATGCATCAGCCAGCTGAACCATTATAATGCTTCAGAATAAGGTATGGAATCTTGTGTGGAAATTGTTTGTGGTAAACAAAAAACTGGTAAAATTTCAACATTTTGAGTATAGATGCATTGATCAACACAGTTTCCTTAATGAAACAAATCATAAAAATTGCTATGTGTAATAAGCTAAGGTTATTACACATTACAATACATGTCTTTAGTTTTAAGGCCAATTAAGTCTATTTAACTTGTTTTTATTATCAGTGCCATGGCATTTTTATACAGTCAATCAGATTGATTAGATGAGAAATAGAAACCCATTTGTTTTGATATAAATTCTAGTTCACCTCATTGGTAACTTAACTTGGCTAATATTAATTTTAAATAGGCACTGCATTATGGGTTGTTTTTAAGCATTATGACAGTAAGGTCTGATGTTCACATATCACGCATCTCTAGTGTTGTACTTTCCACTGGTCTGAGCGTTTAGTGCTTGTTAACTGTCTCTCTAGGCACTGTGTCTGCTTAAATCCAGGACCTCCCATGATGCTTAGCCATACAAGTTGAACCTGTTGACACAACTGTCTTACATTAAGGCCAATTAAGTCTATTTAGCCTGTTGTGCTGCTTCATTCTCCTGCCAAATATATACAGCTTGAACGGGGTTAGTGTATGTTGAAGCTTGTTTTGATGTAAGTCTGTCGGAACTCAAAATATTTGGTTTGGGTGTTTTTTTCTTGCCACTGAGCCATAAAGTGATCCTAGAAGTGACTTTTATGTAAATTATAGAAAATAAACTGCTAAATAATTGACAGCATCATTACCTACAGTATTAGTAGAAGCATGCTGCATATCATTCTAAGTGTTGATGAGCTTGAATCCTTATATATTGAAATTTGATGTCCAATGACAAGTCACTTTCTGACAATGGACAGTATTGACACAATTCAGCCATAAAACGGTCACAGTTTGGTACCCAAACTGGACAAACACAAAGACTGGTAAAGTAAACTGCCAGAAATGTGTGTGTATATGATGACACTGCCTGGCATCATAGCAAAAGTTCAACCTGCTAAGTGTAAACTCCTCACAGACACCCCACTGGGCTCCTGCATCCCACGCATGTGGCTGTTTGTCTGTTCTGGACGCAGTCTACTGGGTCGCAGCCTGCAGAGATAATCCGTACCTGCAGGTCGAACGGCTCTGTTCCAGGTGCCTGGATTTTAACAGTGAAGCCTGTGTCCTGGATCACTATCACTTCCTGTTCGTTAGACTCCTCCCCTCCGTCCACTTCACCATTCCCATCCTGCTTTGAGTCAGATTCCTCCGTGTGCTCGTGGGCTCCGTCACCATTCACCATCGCTGTATCTGCACTGTGTGCTGCAAGAAGAGAAAAACAATGTCACATGCAACTAAGATAAATAATTATTTTAAGTTCTATTAATCATTAATTTCTTATATATTTGACAGAGTAAAAACAATTACACATAAATTCACCATCACTTAAGTTTTGTAAAACAAAAAAAATTTAACCGCTGACTTAGAGGTAAAATTCTTTTTTAAAAGATGTAAAATTTAATGACGTAAAGACATTTGGCTACTCTTAGACAATAAGTTCATTGACTCCAGCTCAGACATGAAGCAATTCTTAAAAACAAAACACACTCTGGTCCCACATTAAAACACTGATGCTGCCAGGCAGCCGAGTCATAAACAAAGCACAGACTCAAAGGTTGGATGACCTTACCAATAACCTCATCAAATATTCATGAATGGGTGAAGAGATCCAACAAACTCAGCTGCAGTGTGTGGGTGTGAAGGGCTGCTAACACAAAAGAAATTGGAACATCATGCAAAAGATGGATAATTAGATAGACACTTTGTGCCAGCAACATACTTTCATAATTTATCCAAACACTTGCCATTATGCAACACATTTGAGTGTCCATGAAAAATACCAAAAAACGCTGTTACAATGTTTGAGGATATTCATCTGGAAGGTCTCAAGGGACTGAAACCATCATTTCATCAATAAAATGAGGAAATTAAAGTGATTTGTGTGGTTGATTGTGGCCACTGCAACTGGAAAAAGACAACTTGCTGTGATTTGCCACTTTTCTCCACTTGGGGATATTTAACCCTTAAATCTGCTGATTCTTCATATAAGTTAGCCAATGCAAATAAAATTATACCAGGAAAATAGTATCAAAATAACTAATATTCTGAGGACTAATCATTTCAGTGATTTAACACAAAAACAACAAACTTTTGGACATCAAATGTGGTAATTCAGCCAACTTTCTGCCTCCTTTTATTAATCATAAAGGTCAATGACAAATGCTTAGGTTTTCAATTATTGGTTGGTGAAAAAAAGCATCCTGACAAGGCATCATTTTGGGCAAAGAAGATAACAAGGAGTTACTTTTACTAAATAAACAATTACAAGAGAAAAAACACTGAATTGATACTCAAAATAGATGTTTGTTGGTCTAATTCTAGATCTGATCCTCTAGAGGAGAGGAGAGTAGGAAAGTATACCAACTCAATGACAAATTATGCAAAATTCAACAGAACGCAGGGGACTGTGTGCACAACTGGGACACAACTGCTACCAGCCAGCAAGTCCTTGCTCACAGCCAAGGATATGAAGCCAGAGAGAGGGGCGAGCCTTTAATGCTGACCCCATGACCCTGGGTTGAAATAACTGCACCACGAAGGTAGTGGAGCAGAGAAGGCCACGCTCTAAATACAAAGCACAACAGCACCGAAGCAAGCACACAAGTTAACAACGATACACAACAGGAGTGAGGCTCGGTGTCAGGTGTTTCAGAGGAGTGTTCTATGTTAACTGCATCATGGAAGATTTCATTTCAGCAGCCGAGACTGAAGCAATGTTCTAAGCATCAAATGCTTTGTGATCAATTACCCCAACTATTTCAAGGGAAAAAATTTTTCATTTGTTCCATCTTAACATTTTAGCCATTAGTTAAAAAGATCTTGCTAGCTTAATTTTTTACTTCTATTTTAAAGACAAAAAAAGTATATTAATGACTCATAATCAGCATCAAACCTCATACTAAACCCAAGCAGTTGTCATAGTTTTACTTTTCTATAAAACAAGCTATAGTTAAATTATTTTTCACTTGTGTTTAAATACAGTATAAACAGGCTGAAATGCAAGAGTGCAAAGTGCCAGAAGCACTGTGATTAATGTGATAATCAAGCAGGCTAAGTATTGCAAAACTGACCTATTTGGCCCCAGAGTAAAAGGGGGAAAGTTCAGCAGGAGGTGGAAGCTGTGACGCTATGATATCCACAGCAGAGGGCCAATGGCAGGTCTGACATTGTTTTAAGATACAATAGTGGTTTATGTATTTACTCTACTGGACTAGTTATAAGGTGTATCCAAAAGTTTCACTGAAAACATGCACAGATGTATTAAACATAGTATAACATTAGAGAAAATGCATTACCAATATTCATCTCTAAATACCATGTGTTTGACTTAAAACTAACATTGTTCATCCTCAAATCCATCAGTCTGCATTAACCTAGGTGAGATCAACCTACCTGCCAAACTGACTCGATTTACTCATTTTTTGTAACGTGGAGCTGTAACAAAGATCTTTTGGCTGAGGAACAAAATTAGACATTTGAGGAGGTTGAGAATTGAGTCAAAATAAGGGAAAAACAACAGAAACCACTCATTTACAACCTCAGGAGACTAAAAACATGTCCTTAAATAAACACAAAAGACCTTTCTTTTGTCACTGTGCTGTGGATTGTACTCTTTACTACACACAATCATATTCTACATGTTTAGTTCTTCTCAGATTTGACAGTTACCAGTCAGGGGCCACCAGAGCATGAAGTCAAGACGAGGAATCAAACATGAATAGCATCACACCAGTCCAACCAGCAGTGAAAAACACAATGACTCACAACAGAATAACTTCACTGCAATCTATTCACTTTTCATCTCACAAAAATGTCTCCCTAGGTCAAACTTCCTGCTTAGTCTAATATTTCACAGGGCTGAACATGTTATTTTAGATACCTTATAACTGTGTAGCTTTTTACTGAACCACAGCCCATTTCCCAACCACAAAATAATAAAACCAAAGCCAGTTATCTATCCACTCGACAGCCCTTGACATGGGGACCGTAGAAGCTGCCATGGCAACATTAACCAGCCAGACATCCTGGAAAAAAAAAACAAAAAAAAAAAAAAAACAAAAAAAAAAAAAACAAGGTCTCTCTGTAATCATGCTTACTGCACCACAAGATGGCATTGTCATGGTGAACAGACAAAAAAGGAAACAGGTCGAGTCACACATTTGCAGAGGAATTTTTATAAAACTAACCACAGAGGTAACTTGGTTAAAGTATTACAAAGCAGCAGCAACCACAACTTTGACCAACAAATGTAAGAGAGATGACAATCTACTTGAGGATCATATATTAAGTCTCATTTCACAGTTAACAATTTGGGTCACTGACAAATCTGAATTGTCATCTTCCACCAAAAAAAAAAAAAACAAAAAAACATTATGATATGTTGTTTAAAATGAGCATGTTTTTCCCCAAATATTTGCTGCATTAGACTGAGCAAAACTTTGAAAAAACAAAAAGGATCTCCACATTAATCATGTTGCATTCCTAAACAAAAATCCAGACTTCTGACATGACCTGATCTATCTGTGTGTCAGGGCCCTGAGGTGAAACTGTTATAAACATCTTTTTCTTTGCTTTTCCTGCTAAAGCTGTTCAATCGTTGTTGCCATGTTCCAAAATAGGCAGAAACATATACACATAATAAATATGAATGTGGACTGGTAAGGAAAATATCTAGCCAGAGGAGGAACAGTGCCAGGGTGTGAGAGATTATCTAGGTCACTCTTCACCCCACCAGAGCATTAAGGCCTTTAAAACCACTAAAAGTACCTTGCACCTTGATGCTGTGCCATGTGCTGTTTATACGTCCCCTTACAACGCCTGTCACTGACACTGACTGTCATGTATCAGCCTTGGCATCACACATGTTTAGACCATCAGTCCCATCTCAGACACAGACAGCCTTCTACAGCTTCTGTTTCTATGGGCTGCCTCTTCATATGTATTCCCACAATATGTACTGATCACTTTGCAGATGCCCTTAAATGTCCAACTATTGATCCACATGATGATGAACAAAATGTGTAACTATGCAGAAACTGCCTTCCACATAAATAACCAGAAGATTGAAAAAGAAACCCGCACAAAGGTTTGCCTAGTTGTGAAAAATAAAACCCTGCCGTCCGTCTCACTTTGAAACGAGGCAGGCAGACAATTCAAGGTCCCACATGTGACACAGAACCAGACTGCAGTCACTTCTTATGCTGCTCAAGTTGTGTAACACAAACTGTCACTTCAGTCTGACTACCGACATCCACTGCAGGCCTCCTCCGCAACTTTGACATGCAGGACACTCACCTGTTTTACTCGGCCGTTCATGTATTATTAGCGTAACCTTCCCTTTCACAGTGCACACACCATCATGACTTTTTCTGTAACAGCCAGCAGCTTCCGCTTCCCGGTCGAACACGGACACATGATTTCAGCTCAGGCGGTAGGGGGGAGGAGGGGGACCGGTCTGTGTGCAACGACCGACCCCTGGCGCATTATCAGCGATACAAGTTTAAACTTGGACCAGTAACACTAAATTTATGCGTCAACACTTCCTTAACGTAGCGTACTGACATAGATCTAACAATGAAAATAAAGGCGTTGTGCCTGAACCCCCTGTGTTCGGGAGGATAATGTGCAGCTCCACTGAAGGTGACCTTCAGTTCATTCTCTTACTGAACATGTGCGTCAATATGAGTTTGCACAACACATGCCGCTACACCGTATTAACTCTGCAAGCCACATGCTGTACAGCCACTGTCTATTACACCTGTTAACCACAAAGTTTCTATGTCTACGTTTGTATTTTACGCATACAACGATATACCGGCTGTGCTCTGCTACTTAGCTAACTAGCCTCGTTGAGCTAACTGGCTACAAACTGACCGAGTATGCTAACGTTAGCATACCGGCTAACTTGTTTGGGTTAGCCTGTGCTCCGTACAGTCAGTGTGCACTGCAAAAAAAAAGCTACAAACTCACGAATACAAACGTGGTTGTGATCAACAGAGGATGTTGTCATGTTAGTAGAGAAAACCAGTTAAAGGGTAGACAGATGCAGCCGTAAGAGCTGTGGATGCTCTTGGACAAACTACCAAGGAGAAGGTTAGGAGGAGGGGATGAACCAAACCCCACAGACCTCCACCTTGAGTCGGTCTGAGGAAGTCAAACCAGCATGGAGAAAATGATTTAACAGATGCTGTGCAGGAACACAGCCAACGACACACATATTGTCACAGTGAAGTCGAATCCGTGCAGAGATGCTGATCATGTGAAGATGTGTGTGTAATGTATGGAAGGTGTTATCATTGTATGAATGGTGTATGTTCCGTGTGTTCACTGTTGATAGAAGCCTGCAGAGCCTCACCACAGCCGCAGGAGTCCTTCAGATGTGTCTTGCTGGTTTCTTTGCTGTCTAGGGCTCCATCCCCAGCTTCATCCGCAAGATCAACCGGATTACAGTTAGGCACTGACGCCGGGATGTCATCTGTCTTGCTCACCATGGTCGGCAGTCAGTGTGGCGACAGAAACCCCCCAGCAGCGATGGTTGAATAAGACGATCTGTAAAAATACAAACTCCGCTTCTCTGGCTAACGCAGGCTAGCTGGCTACATGCGAAGGGTACACGCTTACAAAAACAAGTCTACCGAGGAAGGACAGTGCTGTACATAGTGTGGATCACACGTGGTTTCTCCTCCCCTCCTCTTGACCTCTTTGCCTTTGCGTTGCACTTCCCCACCCACTCGGCGTGGCGCTACGGAAAGCGACATGCGCCAAAGTGTGTTTACTTTCATAGAGCTCTTCTTTGAGTGGAACTTTTTAGTGACTTTGTAGGTGTTTCTGTTAAGTATTCTACAACAGTGAGGGCTGAGTTTTAAAGAGATAATGCCACGTATTGTTACTGATAATAACATCACAAGGAGAGACATCACTGAATGACCTTTGACCCTTTGACCCAGGTGTCATCAGGTCTTGTCAGTCTTTTTTTTTTTTTTTTTTTTTTTTTTTTAGGTCTTGTCAGTCTTTTAACCACCACAAAGCGACATTTGCAGCTTACGGACACGACTACAATGGAGTTTAACCTTCACAAGACTTAGTCACCAGTTAACCAGCAAGTGGAATATAAATAGTAAATGTGTTTTACTTTCAGTCAGGTAGTGTGCTTGTGTACAAATTTAAGAAAGCTATACATGAGTATTTTCATTTGATCCTACTTTATAATTATACTCCACTGCATTTATGGTACAGTTTTAGTTCCTTCTCAAATAACGTGTTTTCATCCCCTTCCTGTTCAGTGAAAACCTTGTGTTTCCAAATGTGTTGACTTTTAATATTTGAGATAAACGGAGAGATGACGTGTTCCTTTATGGTTTGATAAACTTCTCCCCATAGTGTTGTGTGGTTCTCATTGGACAGCAGTCGTAATGAATATGATGTTTTGCTGTAGATCAAGTGATCAACTCAAGTACATGAAGAAGATCAAAAGAGCTCAGCTTCAAATGTCTACAGCAGTAAAATGTAACATACATTAATTGAAAGGTAAAACTAGTAAACAAAACATCATAAATTACACCAAAAAAACACCTTTCCCCTTGTTTACTTTATCTTTTTAGTGTGGAATCTATGTGCTTACTTTTCCTTTAGAGTCAAAATGTATTAAAAGGAGATTAAAAAAAAAAAAAAAAGAATCTTTATTTTGTTATTAGAGTGCCTTAAGCTTTTCTGATTGTTATTCTCTAAATTATATGTTTTCGGGGTACTAATTATTGGGAATCTGGTGTTTCATTTGATTCAGCCCTGTCTTTTACAAGCACCTGATTCTTCTACGCTCATGTGTGTCACTATTTTTTTTATTTATTTATTTTTTAATTACAATTAAGTACTTTTACTTTGTTGACCTCCAACTTGTCCCCCTGTACATCCACCCCTACAGTCCACCTCTCACTGTTTATGTTTTTTCTTTCAGTACTGTAAGTGCATTTTACTGATAAAACACAGACACATTTACACTAAAGCAGGTTTGCATGGCATCTTTTACTTTGCATGAAATATTTTTACAGTGTGGTGTCAGTACTTTCACTTACATTAAGTAAAAGATCTGAATACTTTTACCACTAATGGAGTTACCAGATATTAGGAATATAATGTTATCTTGTCTATGCAAAAGTGTCTCAGCAGAAACCTTTATTTTTATTTGCTCATGTCATTTATTGTAATCCATGTGACCAAAGAAATTATTATTTTGCCTCCAAAGGCAGACTCAAAAGTTAGTATTCAGTCCATAAGATACTGACAAGAGGAAATATTGTTTCTATGAAATTAAAAAAAAAAAAAAGCATTTATCCATGCTTATCCATTGACATCAGTTTATTTGCAACAAACCATTCACCAAAAATAACAACAAGGAAGCAGACTAGATAATCTTTCATTTTATTCCAATTATGTGTACAGATCACTATAGGAAGCTAACACAGTATATGCGGTAATTGGTCAGAAGCTTATGTTCAACCACAAACCAAATCATACAGTGGCCGAGAGCAACATCTCTGCAGTTTATGCAAAGTACTGACACAGCATTATTGCTAAAGGCCATGTAACATGTGGAAGAAGATACTTTACGGTCCACTGAGACATCTCTCTTTAAATGCGAAATAAACATATTGATCTAAAACCTCAGCTGAATGTAAAATGTGGAAGAATAAAAATGCCAGAGACAATGCTGCTTCGGAAAAATTTAATTATCATTACCACTATGGTTATATAGGTGTTTAAAAGATGGAAGACATTCTTTGTGAATGTGAGTAAAATATTTACTGTTGCTGTGTTTGAGAGGTGTGAAATATACCGTGATGTGCTGTGAAAAGAAGATAAAGCAAATCAGGCGGTGAGGTTTTAGTCCCTTTAGCTGAAATAGTCATGACAAGACATCTTCATTAAGGCATCACACCATTAGTCTTTATGTTAATTTTAGTGATGGGCCTCTTTGGCTCATTAGCTTCTTCCCTCAAAGCAAACAAGTCATCAGTCAGTATGCGGAGGTGCATACAGCCACCAGTCCTTTGATTATTTGTCCATGATGTTACATAATACCAGAGTACAGATTGTTTATAATGTCAGATAATGCTACAGAGTGATATGCAGTTTGCAAAGGGTGACTGGAGAGTTTAATCTACCTGCTGCTTCATTTGGATCACATTTGCCATGACTAAATCATGAAGTATAACAGTCTAAATTCAGGACTCGTGTTGGAAAGCAAAATAGTTTCCAACAAGAGAGCCTTTTCATTTTCATCCCCTATTTTCTCATAAACTTGAGGAAGAATAGTGCACACAGTCATGCTAATGGCTTACCCGCTGAGAAGTGAATGAAAACCCATCTTCACATTTGCATTTTGCTAAAAAGAAGGTTTAGTTCATTTTCATCCAGGCAGTCTCAGGTGGCATAACAATATGCCCAAAAGCTTAATGCTGCGCCGCATGCAGCATATCATCAAACCCTACTTTAAATATGTCCCATAACATAATAATCATGTTCAAATTAAGTGACAATCAACATAAGCCAGTAAAGTTAAACAATCCATTAGGCAATTCAGAAAAATATTAAGCAAAACATACTTACAATAGCTCAACAGTTACAAAATACAAAGTTAAACAATCATAAAAATCTATTTTAACACCTCAAGTGTCCCCTAAACCACCTGATGTGACCTACTAATTATATAGAAATATATTAATATATTGCTTTATTGAAGATATACTGCTAAAACATAATGCTATACTTCTAACCAGTAGCTGCTGAGGGTGAGAAAAGCCTCACAGCAACTCATCACAATTAAAATATCTCACAGGAAGCCTCATTTCAGAGAGTACAGTCACTGATGCTCAGTCAAGTGATGGCTCAAGTATTGACAGACTGTAATACAACAAAAATAACCGAGGTGTCACATAAAATACAGTGAAATTTCTATGCATATCCCAAACGGTTTCAGAAAAGTGTCTATTAAACCAAAAGATAACATAATGACATTAAACACTGTGCCTGCTTTGCCATTTCAGTAGCGCAATATAATTATTACACGCTTATGTGATGACATGAAAAGTATTTTCATTGAGATATATCCAATTTCAGCGTTAATGTTTAAGATGTCATTTTGCACTTTCCACTCTGTTCCACTAGGGGTCACTATGTGGATTTATTTTCATAACTCAAGACACACATTCACACCTTTTGCAGGGCATTTTCTCTTGCCACTGATTCAGTCTACTTTTTCAGAGCTCTGGTGGCGGTTTGTTAGTAATGAGAAGACAACGCATTATATTATGGAGCATCCTCAATCAGATCACACCTTTAAAGTCCTGAGATGAGAAGAAGCCCCCAAACAGCTTCAAGCACAAATGTGGTAAATTAGTTGGATTTTCTTGTCTAAAGAGTAAACAAACTACATCATAGCAAAACACATTGTTCAGTCATTCAGAGGAGATCACCACAAAACAGCAGTTACTACACAGGAACTGCAGTGCACGTGTACCTCCTGTACATCTGTAAAACATAAGGGCTGTGTATTGTACTGTTAATGGGCTCCACATGATAGAAATGATTAAAATAAGACATAGGGTGTTTTATGTTTATCATTCTGAATGTGCCTTGAGGAAGTTCTGTATGCAACATTCAGCATATACTGGACACACAAGGCTGCTCAGATCTGTCTTCTGTTGTAAGTCTGGTTTGTCGTAGGATTAAGGGTTAAGGGGATGAGGAGACAGGGCTGCTGGGTCTGGAGCTGCATCTGTTGGGCTTGAACCAAGAAGGGATAACTGATTTTAGTGTCAACAGCTGCTTAAACGTTGACTGCATCACTTAAATGGAAACACTGTAAACGCACTGAATTTCCAGTGGAATCTTACTTCACTATTGATAACAGAGCACAGGTGACCTATTTCAGTGTAATATAAGACAAACCGGGCCACATACTACTTCTTTTTTTTCTTTCTTTAAAATTTTTGAAGTCAGATTCTTTAGGTTCATGGTGCTTATTGTTTTATTTGTACACTACAAATGATTACTTTTAGTATTTTATATAACACGGGCCACCCAATAATAAAGAAATATAGGCAATACCCAAACAATTTTTTTTTTTTTTTTTTTATGGATAGTGTTTTTGTTTTTTTTTTACATACAGCTAATGCCTTGAAAGATGAAAGATGTGTCACAGTTCTTTCCATCTCAAAGTGTCACCAGATAAATTATTGACAGATCTGTGGCAAAGCAATAATATGAAATACAGTTAAGGTGGATGTAGAAGTTAACAGAGTGGCATATAGCAGCTGTGGATTAAAAACTTGGACAAAATGAAATGGGTCTAAGGTACTGTCTTCACTCTGGAGTCATTTAGGTTTCTTAAGTAAAGGGAGTATTCGTTTTTCCACACACAATTCCACAACCTCAGATATTTTCAGCTGTGGCCCAGTCTGAGGCCACACAAACATTTGGCCACACGAGCCGATTGATGGTTGGCCTGAAAGGTCACAGTTGGCTTTGCCAAACAGCAGTTGTCCGCCTTAAATGACTGCCACTGAATGCAAACTCAAACATTATCAGAAGTCAAAAGGGGGGTTGTTGTCAAATAAGGCCCTACAGTACACAGAACATATGACACCAGTGTAAACAGATACTGCAGTTCTAATGTAACTTAAATCTGACTTAAAATAAGAATTACTGAGTTTTGTTTTCCAAGTTATTTAAGGTAATATCAAAGTCCATGTTAGAAAAGTGTCTAAGGTATGTGTATTATAATTCATTTGCTAAAACCAGTCTCCGTATCAATTCAGTCAAGGTGCAGAACAACATTAACAGTCTGACAGAATATAATCATACAGTGAACACACCGCAGAGTCTACTCTGCCTTGGTCTGAGCAGCAGGAGGCGCCGCCGCTGCAGACACCATGGGTCTGGCAGCTTCATCCTGGGGCTCCACTGGCCCCTCCCCACCTCTTTCCTCCTCATCATCCTCCTTTTCCAAGCCCACTGGAGGCTGTCTGTGTGTGACAGTGTGCCTGGATCGAGCTCTGTGCCGTCGTGGGTGGAGGAAGAGGGCAGGGTCGGGCATGGCCGTGGGCTCCGCGGGGCCCATCACTTTCTCTATTGGCACACATTCCCTGGCCCGCTCCACTCTCAAGAACGCCCTGGCACTCTTACGCTTCGGCTTAACCACAGGAGAAGAAGGGGAGGCTCCTGATGGCATTTGTGGGGAGACGTAGTCCTGCTCGGCACTGCACTGGGCCCCCTGGCTGTTGGCCCTAGCTAGGAGCCCCTGCCTCTGCTGCATCCGCTGGTAGTGCAGTTTCTGCCGGGCAGCATGCAGCTGGAAGGAGAGGTACGCTGCTGCCTCTGTTTGTTTCTGCAGCTCTGTGTTCAGGATGGTCGAACAGTGGCTGCGACGCTTCAGCTCTTCCAGGAAATGCCTCTCCTTCTCCTTCAGGTTGGCTCGGAGGGCTCCCACCAAGGCCCCCTTGTGACTTAGCTCCTTGCGAAGTTCTCCGATGGTGCACTCCTGCTCGGTCAGACGGTTCTCCACATCCCGACACCGGGCCTCTAGCAGCTCCTCTTCCTCCTGTAACTCTGAAACAGAAATGAGTATTATTACTGATGTTTTGTAAATCAAAATTCTGAATGATTATCACAACATAAAAAATACACTGAATGTTTACTTCAGCACACAACAAAATACCACACACCATGTACCCTGACAGGACTGAGGAGGAACTAGTTACAAACAGTACATATTAAATGTAACTGAAATCTATTAGAGTTACTGAGAAAAATATGAGATTAAATTACAATTACTACTGAAAATTTTGGTTGATTTCAAAGGGATTACATCCAAATGTGTTGAGAATCTGTAACACTCTTTAAGAATTGCCTTTGGGCAGATTTGCGAGTTAGATCAGTGACGGTGCTAAATTTGAGCACAAAAGCTCAAATTCAACACATATTAGATTCTAATATGTGATGAAACAGCCTTGATTCATTTGGTGGTAAGTGATGCACCACCTTTCACCTGTCAGTAAAATCAATAATTAAAATAGTACATATTGCACTTTAACATGTTAATCTGTTATATTCCTCAAGCAACATTCCCAAGTCTGTATGCAGATTAAAACTACATATTTTACCACAAAAACAGGACCCCCACTTCCTTGTACATATAATATAAACATAAAGTCTAAACCAGAACTTTACCAAAACTTTTCCAGACCAGCTTGGATCCACTTAGCTACTTGTTGTAGGCCAAATAATCTTTTTTATTTCTTTGTTTGTTTTTTGTTTCTCATCATTTTAACTGGCTACATTGTGAGAAGTTATATATACTAAAATTTTATTTGTAACTATCAATTGATAAAAAAAAAAAAAAAAAAATCCCACACCCTTGGTTCTATTCATGCCTTTGCTACACCAGAGTGAGACAAACTTTAATGAAGCATGTATGTAAGCCTGCCCTTAGAACAGCTCCTCATAGTAGATGGCATGCTGATGAGGCAGTTTTTCAGACAGATGGCTTGAGGCGTCCTCTCCACTTGAACTTCAACCTCTGTGCCAAGGTCAGTCTGATCCACACTATACTGCTTATTTGTCCCTTTTTTCCGCTTCTGTAGACAACCTTTGTGCTCTCCCATTCCAGTAAAACTCCCCAGAGGAGAGGGAGCTGCAGATGAAAAGACCTGAGTCAGTGCAGCAGCTCCAGGCTGATGGAGACCAAGCCAGAGGAAAAGGAGATTTCATCCACAGAGGTCAGTGCTGATACCTCAACCTCAGAAATAGTCTAGGTTTGAGGGAGTGAAAGGTGGTGGAGGTGAAACTACAAAGACTGGAAGCTTCTTCAGGCATAAATATTACAAGGGAGTTCAGAGCAGGGGTGTCAAACTCATTTTAGTTCAGGATCCACATACAGCCCAGACTGATCTCAACTGGATCGGACCAGTAAAATAATAGCATTATAACTCATAAATAATGACAACTCCAAATTGTTCTCTTTGTTTTAGAGCATAAAAGTCAAATTAAATTATGAAAATGTTTACATTTACAAACTATCCTTTCACAAAAAAACGTGATTAACCCGAACAACCTGAAATTCAGAAAAAAATATTATGCCTCAACTTAGCATTTATACATGTGCTTTACAGATCACAGTGGATCTACAAAGGCACAAAACATTTAGTAACAGGCATAATATTAATACAATTTTGGTGTTTGTAATTATCTTCATTTATAAGTTGTTATGCTGTTATTTTACTGCCTGTATGTGGCTCTTGATCTAAAATAAGTTTCACGCTCTTGACTGTTAACATCTTGTGTAATTTTTGCAATTCACAAATTCATCCCGTGGGCCAATGGGAACTTCTGGCGGGCCTGTTTAGGGGTGCTCACCATATGTTTGACACCCCTGGTTTAGAGCTTCGTCTTTACACCTAACACATCTTGTTGCATTTCATTTCTATTTACGTACTTTTCCTCTAACCACAATCCCTTTCAACACATTAAGCCCCTTCTCCTGTTTTGTAATTTCCCTTTTTTTTACATTTCCTTTTATTTCCTCCATTTCATAATTTTCTTTTCATCTTCCAGGATGTATCCTCTGAGGACGACCAGTTTCAGGTTTTCTGTCGCCCACCACCACACCCTGCTTGAGCTCATATGCTAACTATAGACTACCTAATGCGATCTTTATATCCTTCCATCCCTCCACGTCTGCAGCTGACCGCATCCTGCCGCCTTGTCTTCTCCCTTAATCGCTCTCCTCTCTTTACCTCTCCCTTTCCACCTCTCGTTCTCTCTTCCTCTGGCTCTACATCTCTCTTGTTCTCAGCAAAGTCTGTAAACGGACACCTCCACTGAGACCATGAGGAAAAACAAGAGCAGGAAAAGAAAAAGAGGATGGATCAATTTGTCAGGGTAGGAGCAGAACAGAGGGTTGTGCTGTATTGACAGGTTGGGGGATAACTTCTCCCAGCTGGAAAAAGGAGACGTGGTTTATTGGCTAAGTGAGGCAGCCGAGCACGACTACCCCCCCCCACACACACACACTCCCAACATGCAGCCTTTTGACTACTCTCACCCTGATATCTCACTCTTTCTAATTCACTGTGACAAAATGGTGCCAATCTATCCGTGCAGCTCTGCATCCGACACCACAGACAGTCCTGCAAATGTCAGCCATGAACTAAATACGTCGAGGTGTGCTGACTTCGCAGATGTATTTCAAACTTCATGGTGAGCATGCGCTACGGAAAAGACTGATGAACGCACGTGCAACGCCACGGTCTGGCATAAAGACTTCCTCCTGCTCATGAGGAGAGATGAGGAGGGAGTGATAGGAAAGGATGGGTGAGAAGAGGGAGGAGGGCGGCTGACAGGGATCTGTCCCCTGGGGGATGGGTGGGAAGGAAGGAGGGAGACAGAGAGGGATACAGGCGTAGTAGCATCGCGGACTGGGGGTTGAGATTCTGTGTGAAGACAAATTAAGCCCAGAGAGATGTAAGCATGTGTCTGACTTTCTGTCTCCGCACCCAGGGATGGCAACAGAGATAGGGAAAGACAAAACTAGAGCTGAACAGCATGGATAAAAAATTAAATCTGGATTTTTTTTTTTTGTGCGACGGATGATGATTTGATTTTTATCTGTCTATATGAACTCAAGACAGAACATGATTCTATGGCTGTTTTCTTTTTCGTATCTATTGACTGTGCATTCACATAATCACACGTATATTTTTACTGGATGCCAGGTATTCTAAAAATAAATAAATACCAACTACAACAAAACAACTCACAACTGTGTCAATGCAAGTCATTTGCTTAATAAATGAAAATTAAGCCTCTCTCTAATTAGCAATGACTGGTGAGACATATTCACAAAATTACAACAAACAGGCTGCAATAGGAATCACTAATCTAATGTATGATTTGATGATATGATGCATTTTAAAGTAATGAGAAAATAGTACAGTTGCTCCTTTGTTATTGCTTCTAAATTTGCATTGACACTACAATGCAATATATGTGCAAGACGTCCCATGTATTTTTATATAGTGTATTGTGTTGCCTGTTTGTAAATGCACATTTTCACTTTTAAAATCAGTATTTTTTACTTAACCAACACTCAGTGCTTAGTATTTGTTCACTATTTTACTCATTACTTACAATTCTTGTAGTAATTCATTTTTATTTATTGTATGTTACTGTTCTTATAGGGCGACACGGTGGTGCAGTGGGTAGCACTCGTGCCTCACAGCAAGAAGGTCCTAGGTTCGATTCCAACACCAGTCGGTGGGACCTTTCTGTGTGGAGTTTGCATGTTCTCC
>JAPQRP010000006.1:21756958-21780829 GCA_037367295.1 Apogon hyalosoma | reverse complement strand
ATTTGTCCAAACAAATGTACCTTTAGTTGTGCCAGGCATTAAAATGAACAAGAAATTGAAGAAAACAAGGGTGGTCTTGTAATTATTCCATGACTGTTTTAGTATTATTATGTTTTTATCATGTTCACAATTCTATGTAAATATAGTTCTATTTTTGCCCTTAACTATGTTTGACCCTTTTTCCGTGCTACCCTCTGTATTTCCCCAACCAGTACAATAATAATCATATAATAATAATAATAAGTAATAACATTGTTTTCTAATTTCATCTTATCTAGTATCAGTGTATTTCTCACATGCTCATAATTTTAAAAGGAGGCTCCTACAATATAAATATCTGTATCTGTCATAGAATGTTGTGAAAGACATACTTCTGCGAATGCTTTGCTTAATATTTGACAGTATTTTACCACCAGCTCATTTCTGCTAAACAACGCTTATGAAATAACAGGCACAAAACTTCCACAAGGTGGCAGCAACAACAGCATAAACCAGCACGAGGCCCCGCAAATCAAAACGTGTGTTTTAAGAGGAAGGTGTTGCGAAAGGTGTTGTGTGTTATTGAAAAGCCTTATGGTGTAGGTTTAGAATCAGGATGACAGAAATGTGTTTTTCCAAAAACAGGCTGCTAAGCCAACTATCCACAGGAGTCGACACAACTCACCCACTTACACTAAACATATTCACCGTCAGAGGTAAAATATGTGCAGTTAAGGACCGTTGTTACACTGCCACATTATGAATTTATGAAAACAGTAGCAGAAAATAACTTAGATTCATTCAAGTCCTGTGTTAAGTACAATTTTTCATTTCATTCTACTTCATATTTCTACTCCACCACTTCTTTAGTTACTACTTAGATGAGGTTAAAGATTAAACCAGTGGTCTCCAACCCTTTAGTCCTTGGACGTCTAACAGAAAAGCATTCTATAGACGGCTCACGTTACATATATGGATTTTTTTTTCCCTCTCTGATTTCTCACAAAGTTTCAACAGGTGTTAAAATGTTCCAATGTCTCACAGAGAATCAAAGGGAAATATCAAACAGTATGTTGTGTATCAGAACTTCTCAGATTGTCTTTATAAAACTGGATATATTGTAGGTTAAATAGCTCCATTTTCCGCAGCTACACCACAAACGCTAATGTCACATTTCACGATATATCAGTCAGAGGCATAAAATTGGTTCTTTTACTTTGATTTTTTTCGTGCAGGACTTTTACTGCCAATGCAGTATTATTACATTACTGTATGGGAACTCCGAATGCTATCGCTACCACTGGTCCAACAAAAGTTAAGGTCTTAGTTACAGTCTGTTAGTCCAGGCCACGGGATACATAGCGGTGTGACCTTTAATGTGATTCACAGTTCAGCTGACGAATCTTGTGTTTTAGTGTCTGTAGTTTGTGTAAAGTCATAGGATGTACTCAGTCACAGTCACGTGATGCAATGTAGTAACTCGGCGTTCGAGGAAAGTCAGCAGGATGTAGCAGGACTCTCACTGCCCTGTGTTCAGCAGGGACACAACCACCAACCCCAGTTAAGACGAATATAAACATATGGTTACTATATTTTTACACTGAGTGTCCTGAATCTGCTGAACATTTACGCTGATGATTCACTATATCGTATTTCAAATCTAGGCCTAAAAATGTCATTTTATGTGTCCTCGGAACCCAGATCTTATATTCTACTACCTCTTCCACTACCACAGTGTTGAATTAGATGCACATTTTTATCTAGTTACATCTTTTTCATTGTTTTTGTCTCATTTTATGTTATTTCAAGTTACGCTGTTTGTCATTTTTGGCTTGTAATGTCTTTTCTATTGTTATTGTCATTTCCATACTGCTAAAGTTTTTAAATTTGTACTTAATGTTACATCTTTTAGGTTTTTTTCCCCATCATGACTTCCTATAACATCATAATTTTATAGCCTCTTTCATCATTACAATGTTGACTTAAATACATGGTCATCTTTTTTTCCCCCATCCTACTAGATGTTTTATATCATTTTCATCTTGTTATGTCTTTCAAGTTATTTTTGTCTTCTTACATTTTTATGATGAACTTTCACAAACTTTAGTTAGGATTAGCTGGGCTGCTTTACTTCTCTAACCTGCTGCCATTTCCTATTGGTACAATAATTAATGGTGATATTTTGACAGGACTGAAATTCACACTACAGTTAGATACATCCACCCATAAACCTGTTGACAACCTCACTGTTGTTCTTCAATTCTAAACAGTAAAATACTGGTGGTGTTAAGGTCAGCGTATCTTTTGGTATTTGGATTTTCTTTTCAGAAACAAAAGAAAAACTACTGGTTAATTGATTTTTGTTTTAAAATGCAAGAATTAAAGTTGAATTTCAAGGCATTTTTCTTTTTCAGTGTCAACAACAGTGTCAACAGATAAACCAAATTTACATTTTGACTGATTTTCATTTTCTCTTTCTAATAACAAAAAAAAACTTACTACCGTCAGGAATGGAAAAACTGACCAAAAATGCCCATTTTTTTCACTTTCTGAGACTGGATGTTGTCATTTTCAAGGTAAGGGCACTAACACCTAGGTCACAAAGATTCTTACGAATGATGGGTTTGTACAAATCTACCAGTTTGTATGAAATCTGGAGTTCGTAGACATTTGTGGAGGGAGCATGTTTACGATGTCCAGATTTCATACGAACTGGAAGATTCGTACAAACCCATTGTTCATATCTTTGTGACCTAGGCATTAGTGCTCTTTCCTTAAAAATTACAACATCCGGTTGCAGAAAATGAAAAAAAAAAAAAAAAAAATCACCTGTTTTTGGTCCATTTTTCCATTTCTGTCAGGTAGTAACTTTCTTTTATGTTATTAGAAAGAGAAAATGAAGATCAATCTATTTTTTTTTTTAATTTGGTTTATCTGTTTTGACACTGAAAAGAAAAATGCCTTGAAATTCAATTTTAATTTTTGCATTTTAAAATGAAAATTAAATTATTAAATTAACCAGTAGTTTTTATTTTGTTTCTGAAAAGAAAATCTAATTACCAAAAGATACACTGACCTGTTAACTAGCACGTTCCTTTTCCGTGATTCCAAAATATTGGTCAGTGCTGATTTTATGCCCACTATGTGTTCATAACTAGAAAAGGTGAGCTGAATGTTAATATTTAACTGCTAGCTGCCTTTATAAGGTATCAGCAGTATTATTAAGAAGACCAAGAGTGAAGCCAGTGTCACAGCAAATTGCATGAAGAATACATTTCAATATACACTGTATAAAAACCTAAGCTTAACTGGTGTAATTAAAAAAAAAAAAAAAAGGTCATATATATATATATATATATGATCCTCTGGAATATATTTATCCAAATTGCTCAATTTAAGAATGTCTTACTTCTGAGTCAAGTGCATTGGCAAAGACGGTGTGAAAATTATCTTACTTGAAGTTCAGTCATTCATATAGGTTCAGCTTATTATAAATTTTGAGTGAAAATGCACATCTTTTCTAAATGCCTCTCATTTATACTCTTAGAAATCAAATCAAACACTTCAACAGTTCAGTTCAGTTCATAATGGCTGATGAAATACAGAATGTATGCATGTGGTAATACTGTAACGCTGGTCAGTCTACAGGTGTGTGAGGTGATCCAAAATAACCACCACACAAACAAGGAGCATCAGTGACACCCTGTTATCAGTTCAGCAGCTAAAAGCCATTATACCTACATAATAACACACAATGGCACAACACGGGAGGTGGGGTGTATGTAGTAAAAACACCTACTAATGTTTGAAACCTAAAGAGAAGAACCAAAAAAGTCTCTGGACCTCTATCAGTCCCCCTGATCACACAAAAACAAGATAGCACACCCTGATTAACCTGTGTTTATACCCACACATAGCTTCTATCACATCCATCTGCAGCTCTGATCTGAGGAGGTGAAAGGTGACAGAGAGGGGAAAGGGAATGTAAAAGAAAACCCTTATACAACTGTAATATCCACAGACACATTGGAAATACACGGTTGTCAATAAAGTTAGAATTAAATATTTTTACTTGTTCTCATGTGTGAATGTGACAGTGTGATTTATTCCTGTAACTGGGACTCAGTATGTAATCATTGTACCAGGTCAAAGGTGATTTCTGATGTGTATAAAAAGGAATAAAAACAGGAATGTGTCTGAAAACAAAATTATTCCAACAGCGTATATAGAAATAAAAACAAAATGGATGATAATTACATATATTCAGAGATGCGTGACACAAAATGTAGAAATATTGTATATTTAAGATGATGTTGCTAGAAATGTAAAGGTGTAAACTCTTCATATGTGCTCAGAAACAACGGCAGCAGCATTAGAAACAACTCAACTACCAGGTCATTGTGTTACATCAGTGTGTGTTTTTCTTCCATTTAGAAAAACCAATAGTCAAAACTAAATACAACTAAATATATTTAACAAAGCATGTGGCATGTCAGGGGGGTAACTCATTAAAAGATTCCAACGGATTGATAATTGACTTTTGTGGAAGAAGCTTAAGTAAAACAAACATTGTTACATTTATTGAAGTTTTGTAATGGGGACACGTGTACCTTGGTCAAAAGTCATGAGTTTTACTACACTACAACAGCAGGCAAAAGCAGCTCTTGTTCACGACTCATGGTATAAACACTGATAGCAAACGGATCTCAAGGCCACAACATCATACGTAATATACGTGTCAAAGTGCCACAAACATAGTTACTGCAGTAATGTTTTATCTTTTCAAGGCTGCGGCAATAAACGCATAAGTGACAGGCAATAACATCAACTCTCCTAGGATATGTTTACATTCTGTTCAGATTATTACTCAGATCTATTTGTTTGACTGCTTTAAAAGTGCCCAATATATACTATACTTTTTTTTTTTAAATATAAAATGTACATGCTGATTTAATATGACTGCACATGAATGAAGCATATCAATGTTGATGCACATTGTTATTCTACTATGGTTATTATGAATGTGTCATATATTGTTTATAATATCCAATGTGGTCCCCATGTAGAAAATTATCTCATCAAGCCAAGGAAGATCCTTTTAAATAAACAAACACATCATATTCTAGTGTGAACTGATCTGGTCCTATACTGACCTGTATGCACAAAAGAAGAAAAATGTCACAAGCTGCACGATGCCATGCTGGAGTAAACACAGAAGCCACTCAAGTCAGTGTTTATAGTTTCTATTATAAATAAGTTGATGCGCAATGGAAGGTTGCATTGGAAAAAAATAGGACCAATGGCCCTGTATCTCACTGGCATGTTCTATCAAGAATCAACAAGAAGTTGAATTTGTGAGGTTTTCAAGTTCTGCTGCTATGTTAGAGTCCTGTGGTCTTAATGCAGGAGATCAATCTCCCAATAGAAGTGGGTGGTACTTTCACTGAAGGAGAACTCAACTAATTAAAAGAAAGTCCATGTTTTTTCTAAACTCTATAAAGTTAGTTAAATGCTGAGAGGGTGTACTGACAAAATTTTCCACAAATGGCAACTCTTTATTTCTTATCTTACAAGCTTAGAGGTACTGCCTGATTGAATGTGTGCCTCTTAAGTAACCATTAGTTTATACTGGTCAGGATGAGCTGAGGTGTGGTGGGGTTCGGGGTGGAGGGTGCAATTTGTTTATTTCATTACATTTAATTTAATTTTTTAGTTTTTTTGCTACACTCTAATTAGAGTGCTCTTTCATTTGTTTTTGTATGTGTGTGAGTGTGTGTGTATGTATGTATATGTGTGTGTGTGTGTGTAAGTGTGTATATACATACATATATATATATATATATATATGCTAAGTATAAACTTAGCAAAAAGGAAGGTAAACTGTAATTCTGTGATTGGAAGTGTCCTATTTTTCTTCAATAAAAATATTTGGAAAAAAAAAAGTCCATATATGACTTCCTATCTGTGCTCAATAGTAACTATACTGATGTCTGTAACCATTTGATGTTTTAATAGACATATGAAATTTCACCCATTATTAGTAAATGGGAGAAGAAAAAATTATTTAAAAATTCATAAAAAAATTTGAACTTTGACCTACTTATGACAAAATGTAATCATATCTATTGTGGGTCACTGGAAATGCACAAACCAAATTTGGTATGAATTCAACTAATAGTTTTGCTGCTATAGACATTTGAAATTTTACCCATTATAAGAAAATAGGAAAAAATAAATTTAAAAATTCATTAAAAATTCAAACTTTGACCTACTGTTTCCAAAATACAATCAGATCTATTCTGGGTCACTGGCAATCTATAAACCCAATTTGGTATGAATTCAACCAATAGTTTTGCTGCTAGAGTGTTAACAAATAAAGAAACTAGCAAAGAAACAAACAAACCAAAACAAAAACAATACCCCTCGCCTCCCCATCAGGGGACGGGGTAATACATAGATCTGACCTGAATCATGAATGAAAACACCAGATTCCATGTCTGTGCTGTTCAACTGTTGTAAAAAATAAAAGAAACAAAAGCAAAAAAAAAAAAACAACCCAGATCTGAGTGAAATATGAGGAAATATGAGGCTACTTAAAACAGGCTTTGTGTTTAGAGGTCACCATCGACCAGACCATGAGGGGACACTGACCTTATCTCAGACCAGATATCAGCATCTGGCCCAAACTTATCCTGGTTGTTTTGTTTGCAAGCATTGATCAGGCCTCTGTTAGTCATCCATGAAAGGTGGTGACCTGCTCCAACATCCTTTACCACTGTCAGCACCGACTAGCATCAGAGTAATCCCCCCCAGACCGCCCATCGCCCCCAGCTCTGGATCTATTGGACAATTTAAATGACTCAGCGCTGGCTGGATCGTCCACTCTGACTCTGCTGAAGCTGGGCTTTGACACTCAGCAGTTGTAACAGTTTAACTAGTGACAGACACACAAAATCACATCACACATGGAAGCCAACAAGAGGATATTAATACAGATTCGGCGCTGCCATATCGACACACCCAATCTAATCTCAATGCATAATCACATTATTTTTCCTTTGAGGTGGAAAGTTGGGAAATAGGACGCTAGATATTGCTGGTAGGCCAAAAAGATTACACTATGAACACATCAAATCACACAATTTGACTTTAAGTTGAGTGCTTTTATTTTTGTTAAGTCATTAAAACCTCTATCCTGCACACCATAAACCTCCTGTTAGAGCCACCTGTATGAATTCCAGGCAAAGGGCTGAAAAACAAGGTTGTATGGGTGTTTGTTTCCTGCATTGTCTCCCTGTGGGCTTAATTAGATGTTCTTTGCACCCTGGTGAGGGACCTTCTCCTCTCCCCACCTATGGGGGGAAACACTGCATACATTAAATGGTGGCATTATAATAGTAAAGACATGATGAATACAGATTGGGATCGCTCATACATTAGTATTTAGAATAAGTGAAGAGATGGGTAGTATCATAGTAATCTGATAACAATGTCTGTGTTAAGATGGCAAGTATTGATAAAGATTTATGAGTTTAAAGTGAAACACTTGATCAGTACTTAGAGAGCTAAGCAGGTGGAAAAATAAGGGCCAGCTAAAGCTTAGGTTTAGTATTAAGATCGCAAAGACAGATAAGAACTAGGAGCCAAAACGGTTGTGTGTTATGTTTGCATGACATCAAAGTAATTCTTAATCATAAAGACTTTCCTCTGCCACTTGTCGCTTTACGTTTGGCTCCTGTGAGTTCCAGATGTGATTATTGCTTCCATATTGTTGGTAAAGTTTCCTGTAAAAACACCCAAAGGCATTATTTTCCATCTGGATGTAAAAGGAAAAAAAGACCTGTGATCATGACAGTCGTGCTGTTTCTTTAACTTGTGTTTCTCTTCCTCCCTTGCTTTCAACCCTCTACACACATGGCCATTGGTAGGTATGTGTGTCTGCAACACACCAAGACCTACATTTACCATTAATGACCACCTATGCATGAGTTTGAGCCATTTATGTGCGTCTGTGCAGATGAAACGTAAGGGTTAACATGTTGAAACACATGTACAACAATATGTCACTCAGCACAGGCCAGGACTAGTTTTGTCACATACTTTAATAGCAGTGGGAAAAAGGCGACAGATTTTCACAAATCATCTTTGTCTTTTGTAGCTGCCACATCTCTAACACCTTCACTGCGTAAAACACACACCACTAACACACAGGTCTGTCACAATAGAAGGTCACATCTCACATCCTTTTGTAAATAATAATTGTTTGAATGGCTCATACTTTGATCCCTTGCGTCTTCGTCACACACTCAGACCCAGATTAACACAACAGTAAGAACAGACACAAAAGTTGATGAAGATTTCACATTTTCTTGCCTCCAGCTGATAACTCATTAGCTTCATTTATTATCCTTTTGGGAATTCCTTTTATATCTGTTGTAGTTTCCAGACAAGCACATTAATGCTGGTGCAAGAATATGAGGATGACACCGTGCATACATGTGTGCAATGCCGACACGTCACACTACATACATAGCATGCATACATGAACAAGGCTGATGCCATAAAAAATCCTGCTGCCTCTCTGAAGTCTAGCGACAGGGTCAAAGGTTATGTGGTGTTGGCAGACAAGTCCTAAACAGCTGAGGGGAGAGTTCAATGTTGCACCTGATCTTTTCTATAACAGACACAACCATGATGTACATTCAGCTCTGATTAGATGTCAAACTACTCTTTACCTTGTTAAAAGAATACATCTGAGAAAACCACCAAGACAATGTCAGCAGCAGCTTTTTGCTGCTTAAGTTAAAAGGATTGAAAGGGTAACCACAAGCACTCCAGATATTCCTCCATCAGCACTTGGAAAAAAGTATCTCTCATCATATTTCACAAAAGTTAGCATGGTTTTAACCAGAGCTTGGAGTGGAATAAAAAAAAAGGTGCTACTCTAGCTCAAGAGAACGATGGCAGAAGGTTTATTCATTATGAAACAACAGTAATATTATTAAAAGGTAAGTAGTGTATGACCCTTTAACAGTAACAATATAAACACTGAAAAGTTTGGATTTACATTTAATCCTGAATTGTATATGATGAAGTTGAAATTTATGTTACAGCTTGGTGATAGTATGATAACTGTTTGATAATAAAGGGGTAAGAATTTAGTAATGCTATTGTCACCAGCATATGATTACAGTAACTATACTGTAGGATTAGCAACAGGTATACACACCTGATCAAAATTTTAAGACCAGTTGAAAAATTGCATGAATTTACATTTTACACTTTGAGTAAGCAATTTATTGAAAACAACAATTTAACTGACATAGGCTGTTCATCATCTGATCAAAAGTTTAAGACCACAGCCTTTAACCTCAGCAGCGATGGTGCATTGCTAGAGGTCTTGCTCACGCAGCTCAACAATCCGACCACATTCAAAGACAGAAAGCTTTTTTGCCTTTGCCATCAGGAGGTCATGACAGTGTGAATACCTGACAGAAAATGACATTTTTACACAGATTTTGCCTTTTAAAGGCTGTGGTCTTAAACTTTTGATTGGCTGATGAACAGCCTATTTCAGTTTAATTGTTGTTTTCAATAAACCGCTTACTCCCATTTTTTCTTGTCTCACTCCCATTTCTCTCTTTTTGCATTTTGAAACTCTACTTAGAACCTTCTTAAGATCCAACAGTGCAAAATGTAAATTCTTGCAATATTTCAACTGGTCTCAAAATTTTTATCAGGAGTGTATCTGGATAATATTACTGTGAAATTTATTTAATGAGGTAATAAGGGGTCAGAAACAATCAGTAATTATTGGGAAATAAGAGTATACTGACCAGCTAACAATAAAATGGTTACATGAGTGCATTATTTGAATTAAAATTACAATATAGTCACAAATACCACAGAAAAATGAGCTGATATAAGATGTTTTCACAGTATTACAGGTGTTTTCTATTCTGTAATTCTTTTTTTATACCACTTTTACATTTCCATTCCTTTTTTTCCAGATCATTTGCATTGTTTTACATTCACAGCAGTTTTATATCATGACAAAAACAACTTGTCTTTTAACAGAATATTACTATATAAGCCGTTCATATTGTTTGTACTGATACCTTTGGTATAGAACTTTGGTATAAAAAAATAATTTTTTTGGTATTTGATATGATCTTAGTTCAATGCCCAGCCCTTTAGCATTTGTAGTTGACCCTTTATTATGCTTTTATATACTTCTCAGTGTAATAATACAGTGTAATAAATCAAAGCTGAAGATTATTTACTACCATTTCCTCTTTACTGTCAAACTCTTACCCCACTTTTACCATGTCCTTTCTGTATTGTAAGTCTTGCCTGGTAATGCTCTCTCCCTTTCCTTATACAACATAAGAAAATCCTATTGTTTTTTTTCCTGTTCCCTAAAAAGCAAATGACTGGGCCAACAGCGCTTCCTTAACACGGGTCATAAAAGAACAGGAAATGACAGAGTGAAGTTGATGGAGAGAAAACTCATAGGAAACTCAATAGAGCGATAGACATCTGGCCATTGGCAGAGCAAGCGGTGGGGTGATGAGCAGGTGGGAGGGTCTAACACACGGAGGGATGGATGTGCAGCCCGGAAACATGATACATGGACAGAGTTCAAAGTTCAACAAGACACACACACACACACGCATACTTCTCCAGAGGACGAGAGGAGAATGGTCATGACTATTATCATGCGATTTGCGTTAACTCTCATCAGCTGACAGCAGCACAGCAGCCACTTCAGCGCTGTCACAGACATCTGGTTAGAAATCCACCGGATGAGCCCAAACACGATTATTTAGAGTAAATACCATCAATTAGTATAGTGTGGATATTCATTAGTGAGGCTGTGAGTATTTTTCCTAATGTTCAGGGTGAGGTTGTGATCGTCCATGTGTGTGTTCTGGTGAATCGTGGTCACTTGAGGTATTCAGGCCCCGAGTGTGAAGGGAGGAGTATGTTCCGAATGTGTGTCTCAGCCATTACCTCACTTCTCTGAGTGGCCAACAAGAGATAAAAGCCAATGATGGCTTTTCCAGAGCGCGTAAATGCATGTTTGGACCAGGAGGCACCAGAAACCTCTTGAGATCTGTTGATATTCCCAGAGTTCATATGTGCAGTAGCTTTAGTTCCTGTTGTTAAGGTATAATATGTAACAGTTCTGCACTAAAATATGTAAAACAAATAAGGTATATGTAATGCATGAAGTCTGAGGCACCCTCTGTTCAGCATAATTTGTGCAATTACTGTCGGATGTCTGTTTAATAAAAGTAACAGGACACATTGAATTGCTACAAAACAATAAAAGTAAATACCATTGCAATAAATGCTTTAATTTTGTCTTTATCTCATAATCTAAAAACACTTATAAAATCCTTCCTAATTTTACTAAGAAAGCCTTAATTCTGCTCAACATTTAAGTTTTCTTTATGAATACAACTGTTCTACTTCTAGATTTCTGAATTATTTGTCATGTTCTGATCATACTTAATCATTTTATACCTCAAGTAACTGTGTGGTTTCTGCAACTCTCTCAGAAGGAAAAAATCAGAGTTTAACCTCAAGAAATACTGGTTTATTTATCATGATAAAGACTGACACGATCATTTTAATCGTGATAATTGGTCAAATCAACAAGAAGGTGGGATGTGATTCAGTATTTTAGTGTGCGTGATGATAAAATACAAAAATGTGTTACATTTTGGAGGCAAACTTTTACAAATAATACAACACCATTACTACGTTGATTTTTTTTTTTAACTCTTCATGAACCATGTCATGCTCTTAAGTTAACCAGTATCACAAAAGGGTCAAAAAACAAAATCACCTCAAGAACTTAGAAATTCACAAAATCACATGGTGAGCCACCAGAAGAAGCTGTCTGTCAGAAGCTGGAGTAAATAACAAAATTAAATAAACAAATACAAAATCAGTAGCAGCAGCAGTGAAATGATCATAAAAAACATTGGTATCAGCCCAGAATTCCACCAGCGGTATGTGCTCAGAATAAACGTCATTCAACGCAAGGTGAGTAATAGACAGAAATCCCATTTACAGATGATGTGTTGTGTTTGAGTCACATTCTACTTCACAACATCACCCACTATGATTGTTTTGACCGATACACCCTAGTAACTGTAACAATTTCTATTCCGTCACAAGCTTTGGTTTTGCAAGAAAGAATCAGAAGATGCACCTGACACCAGACCTCAAAAACACTCTGAAAAGGTTAATTCTACTACACACGATCTATGTAAAGTTCCCTCAGATGCTTTCTTTCACTCACACCCACATTGCTTTTAGATTCACGTGCACAGACTCTGGTATTCCCAGAGCCGTTGGATCACAGCCAGGTTTCTTCTGTCTTGTATTCTCCGGTTCAAGGCCTCTAAGGTGTGGCGAACGGAGAGAACAAACTTGAGTGTTTCTCCTTGGCCCTACCTTGTTTGTCAGCTCTGACAGGCTGGTTTATAGAAAGACAACCTGCTCCGTTTCCCTCGCCTGTTGATGGATGGATGCTTCTACAAACAGCATTCCTGACTGCCAACGAAGAACAAATGCCACCTCGTTTTTAAAGACGCTCTGCCTTCCAGCTTCTTGAAATACACATGTGCGTATGAGTATAGACCTCCACTGCTCTTTGCTTCAGTCTATATGTATAAAACACAATTTCAGCCTCATTTATTTGAAGCAGCAGGTTTCTGTAAACCAACCTAACCCAGCCATATTTTCACTGTCCTTAGCCTTAAAAATCACCATTTTCCAATTAAATTACAAATATGTTGTAAGTTAACATCTCTACATAAAGCCTCTTATGAATATGAGGATGTTTCATGATAGAAACCTTAATTTGTAGCTCTACAGTCTCTTACTTTTTCTCGACATAAACAACCATGACAAGTGTATATCATTTTCACTGATGTTTTTCAGCGATATGTAGTTTGTTTATTGTTTATCAGGATCACCCTTGGCTATGCCCTGAACACAGCTACTCTTCCTGAAGTCCATTTTTATATAGAAACAAAAAAAAAAACCCTTGCTTAACTCAGACTCTAAGGAAATGCTTTTTTTTATTTTTTATTTTTTATTAATGGTACATTGCTTTTACATCCACAAATGCATTTATTTAAGAACATATTAAGATGTATGAGATGTAATATCAACAATTACAACAAAGCACATTTCCACATATAGACAGATCATGAACATATAGTTCTGGAATGAATTAGAAAGACTACAGTTTGTACTATGTATAGGTATGTTTGAGTCAAATTAACTACTTTTTTATTACAGAAATTAATGACAGTATTTTGTCCAAATTTTAATATAAAATGCTCTAATTCAGAACATTTATTCTCAGAAACTGGATGGAAAATGCTGTGTTTTCAGAGCAGAATACAGTTTGACTTTGACAGCTTTTGATCACCCAGTTTCCATCTTCCAGTGGGGTTCTGGTCTGGAAATTTGGCGTTGATTTTTTCCAGAGCTGTGTATATTTCTCCATCAGATTCAGATTACAATGACTGCTCACGTGCTGGATTCAACCTCACAGCGGCATTTCTGTCACTAATATAGAGACAACTCGGTGCATACATGTATCTGCGCTGTCTGGATGTTTACGAACCAGCCAACAAGGAAATTCCTCAGTGTTCCAATACTCCAGACCACGAGAGACAAAAGAAACACAAAAACAAGATATAGTACTATGAGAGAAGCGGGGCTCTCATTGGTTTGTAGCCATGTGAGGGGGTGGTACGAGCTGCAGAGTGTAGGAGGGCAAAGGGGGGGTTGGAGGAGATGTTTGGAGGCGATACAAGGATATGGGGGTGGAGAACAAGGCAGCGTGTGTGATATATGGAGTAGGGCTGCAGCTCAGAAATGTTAAGAGGGAGTGAATGTATTTGGAAGGCTCCTCTCAGGAAGCTGGAGGTTTGTGTGTATGTGTGTGTGTGTGTGTGTGTGTGTGTGTGTGTGTGTGTGTGTGTGTGTGTGTGTATGCGTGTGTGCGTGTGTGTGTGAGTGTGTGTCCCTCTTTTGGGAGCCTGAGGTTCATGTGGAGACCAGATGTCTGTCCTCCTGTTTGGTTACACTCACAGAATGGGGGGACCCGTGGGGTTCCCTGCCAAAGAGACAGGACTGTTGAAACCAACACACACACACACACGCACACACACACACACAAACACCACAAGCTTTACCCGCCAAAAACCCTAAGTACACACACATTCCTAAAAGCTCCTGCTCTCCTTTCCATCTTCTCTGTGTTACAATATGTGTCTGTCTGTGCTGTCGTTTCAGTTCAGTATGTGATCTGTCATCATATGATCCAATATCTTTTCATGCAGCGAACTGGAACCTCTATAAAAGCTAAAAAGAAAACAGAAAACCCAGATTACAGTTGTGTAGTAGTGGAGATAAAACATACTCTAGTTTAGTGGTTCCAAACTGGTCTCATTCTACATTTTCCCCTATTCATGAAATCACAAACTACTTTCATGGAATCCAGTCAAACAAATATATTATAGTATGCACAACAAAATACAGACATATTTCACTGCTACATTCAGAGCACATTATAGCTATACATTAAAGTGACTGAACATCATAACTAAGTGCTGCTGATTCATAAATACGAGTAAAATTCGTCTAAAAACCACATAACTGAGTTTGCACACAAAACAATTAAGATCAACAAAATGTTTTCACTTAACATTTGTGGAGGCTGTTTCTAAATAATGATTTAGTTTTCATGGTTTCAACTACTCAGCGGGCTTCAGTCTCTTTTTAAATCCTAAATGTATGGAATTCAACTTTTCCATCCTTGTAATGCATGTCAAATGCTGTTGTTACCATGGCAACAAACACATCCATTTAAATACATGTCCAACATCGTATCGCTACACTTTTCCTTCCTCTTCTTTCCTCTTCTTCTTTTTGTTTTTTTGGACCACATACTCCGTCACCCATTCCGAACCATTCTGCAACATTTGGGTCGTGACCCACCAGTGGAGAGAGCTGGCCCTTGTTCCTTGTGGTTTGTCAGTCAAACCAAAGTGTTGGTCAAAAGGAGGCGTGGCAGAACCCACATACTGTGGTTCGATGGAAATACATATGTGGGCTGGTTAGCAAAAATAAAAACATTCCAAACATGCTAAATGGGCTGTGACAGGGCCCCAGCTGTTTAATGAAAATAAAACATGTGAAATCTGTACGCCTATATTATCACCTTTATTAATTCTCTTAAAGTTTTTGCTTCAGCCATATAGGATTAATTCAGTTGAGGATGTACATCCATCAGGAAATAAACGCCAGCAGAGCTTCGGATGTGTTTGTATAAACAGGGCAGCTTCGAGACAATGGAACCTCCAAAACAAATGAGACTCCAGGCTTATAACTCGCTTTTGTTTGTAGTAACATTGTTGTTCTTTCATATCAGGCTAATGTTTAATGGTTCATTAGATACTTTAATGCACAGTTAGAGGAAGACGTATCTAAAGCAAGAAGTGGAACTGATTGGAAACACTAATGAACAGGATGCAGGAGACTGATGTACAGGACAATCAGGTTTCACAAAGCTGAAGGTGTGGAGATCCATGGCATTCCAGCAACATGCTGTCATGATGTAGCCAACCAAATACAGGATGTTTCTCTTTTCTATTACTGCAAAGCCTTGGCAACATGTTTCCAGAAGTGACATTCCTTACTGACTATGTGAGACAGTTAAAGGCTCCTCCCACAAATATCTATTTTCATGCCCTGTAAACTGACACAAATGCCATTCGTATCTTTTATGGCTGGTACAGGATGAACTTTCAAGACAAAAAAATGTCACTAAGGTAAAATGAGGGGGAGAAATCTGGTTATTACACAAAACAAAAGTACGTATTGTTGTTTCCCTCATAAATGAATCTGACTGTGTATTTTGTTTGACGGAGGATCAGAGGTCGACCAAAAGAGAATTTTTAAAAGACGATGCAATAACATTAGTTGCAAGCAGGAGAAAGAAAATAACTTATCTGTACCGTGTACTGTATACTCCACCAGGTTAAGACAGAGATAGCAGAAATGGAAACCAAATTTAGATATTATCAGTGTTACTATAGATTTATGCTCACTTCTGGCTTTGTACAATAAATAAATGTCAAATATCTGATTATTTGCTCACTTTGTGGTACTTAGTAGATGCAATCAGTTTAAAATATTGAATTTTTCATTAATTACCAGACAAAATAAGGTTGTCAAGAGCACACAAATTTTTACATTTTCCCCTTCAGTATCAAATTTTAGGTATTTATTTTCAGTATGATAATGTAGGTTTTGCATATGATAATTTTCCTCAAATTGTTGATCATTTTAAGCCTCTCAACCCACACAGAACATTTCCAAGACTGACTAAGAGTAAAAATAGCTTGAACCTCTTGTATTATATGGACCAGCACGTTTCAGTTGTGGTTTTCATTGGGGTCATGACCTTGATTTAGAGCTTTGACCTCTTTAGACTTTTCCCTTCTCCATGACCCTTTTGGAAGTAGGTGAAATTGTGCCAGAACCCTGCACTCTAGTTCATTTAACAGACAAGTCACACATGATCACTCATTTAATTTCTGCAAGAGAAAAAAATGCACTTAGAGCCTGTAACAAGCTGATACAACAAGTAGATTGACGACAAAATAGATTATTTCTTCTTGACCTGTTTATGGTGTCCTCATAATGAGATTTTTATTAAAAAAATAAAATGTCAGCATCGCAACAAGTCTTATGTCATCCAAAAATGAGGAAATAAGACAAATGATCATAGGTTTTTTGTATTTCACAGTATTTGTGTCAGGCCACTTGGGGTAATTTAGTGACTAATACAATTCTGGAAACAGCAGAAGGGGGTTATAAAATAAATTAATTCCCCCGGTGGCTTTCAACATTCCTCTAATATATGTCTGCAACTGCAAGTGAAATAAATGGATGTTATTATTCCAAGAGTAACACCAGTATTCTTTTACGGCAACACTAATTAGAGTAAGTATTAAGAACAGATTAAGACCGTATTACTGTGTATGTTAATCTAAAAGTGAAGTGAGTAAGGCAGGCAGCAGATGTGATTGGAAACAGCATGGATCCTTAAATAGCTGATTAACCTGTAGCGCCCTGATCTGCTTTAGAGGAGAATCAGCCTCACCCCTCTCTACGACGAAAATTAAATTCTACCTAATGAGAGAGGGATGAGAGGCATTTGTGGAAGGAAACAGCAAACACACAGCAGAACGTCAACCCCATGTGAGAGGGAAAAGAGTCCAGAAGAGCAGAACTGACTGTCTCCGCGTTTTATCAATGAACATCCCGACAGACAATCTAAGGCGTACGATTTCTCACATGCTTTCCTTCATGGAAAGAAAAAAAAACATACAGTCACGCTTGTGCTTGGCGTCTCTCTCAGCTGGCTCATGTTTGTTCTTTGCAGCTCACTATTTCCAGGAGTCATGCACAACTGTGGCTGGAGCAGAATTAACATGGGAATGAAGGATTTTTACAAGGCAACAACAAATCCTTACATACTGCAGTTAGTCTAAGCTCACAAAACAGCAAGAATCACTTCCGTTCCCTTTGCCGTTTCTTGAACACAATGGCATACTAATTACTTTAAGAAATCCTGCCAATGTATGCCTAAGGTAGGTACTGTATACACACTGGATATATTTAACCTCCCCTAAAGAAAGAGCCATTTCTGACTGAATTATCAGGACTTCCTTTCTTTCCCAAAGGAAGCACAGGGTTCTGGGTGACAGGATCTTATTGGGCCTCAGTGACGACGGAAAAGCTGAATTTCTCAGACAGAAATAAGAAGCTGTAATCTCTACTTAAGTCAACAAGAAGCAAGAAAAAAGTTTCCATGCAGAGTTTGACTTGATCATTTCTCCTGGGTTGCAACTACAGAGAAGAGCAAAACTCTACAACAGAAAAACCCTTGCACTAGAAACATGTCAGTTAACGTCCATATCATCTTAACCTCAACTTCAATAAGTCATAGAATAGAATAGAATAGAATGCCTTTATTGTCATTATATATGTACAACGAAATTAAAAGAGACAGCTCTCTTGTGGTGCATTACTATAAATGATCAGATTTTAGGTTGATTTTTTCCCCTTGTTTAGACAGACAATGAGCACATTATGAAGGCTGGTGTTTTCCATTTTACAGTTGTCAGCATATACATGTCAATAACAATAAAGGTAATCAAATATAACACATTAACTGTATGTAAGTTTTTCCACTTAATACACACACCTATCTGCTTCAAAACTGACCTACTGTGAAAGTCAGATGACCAGCGGGCTTATGCTGGCAGCTAGTGTTTGGTGCTTTACAAGTCTTATAAAATCCAACACAGTAACCTAATGTGTAATGATTACATAATCTGAAGGAGTAAAAGAAAATAGCCAATGAAACACTGAAGAGGCCAAACAGGGACAAAATAGCAAAAAGTGGTCGAAAGAGGAAGCCGTTTAGAAGCATAAATGTGAAACTTGAAGTGAACATCACAGCAACGCATGAATGAATGTCTTGATGTTGGTTCAATAGGCAAAATGAACAGAGTAAAGACAGTTTACTGGCTGACCAGTTCAGACAGCTATGTGAATGAGAGAGAAGTCTCCATCCCTCCCACACTCCAGTGACAAGCTAAAGCCAGCTGGCCCGACCAAAGGGCCCATTCAATGAGCGTCCAGGAAGTGAATGAGTAAAAAAACAACAGGACTTTTAGGAAAAAATAAAGAGGGTGATGTGACAATCCTCTCTCAGAGTCTGTTAGGTCCCTGCCATCAAAAACAGGCAGCACTGGAACTGGTTCTCACAACAAACGGGACTGAGCATTTCCACGCCTGAAGTAATGGTTGTAACCATTAACCATTGGTTGAGCCTCAGGTGGTCTGGTAGCATATTAGTTAAAGTACATAGCATGTTACCATACCATATGGTCCATCCAGATATGTCACAGGCTACTCATTTCCTTTATTTCCAAGCTGTCAACTGTCACAATACATCAAAAGTAATATTTATACTTGTGTTCCACTATGTAATCATCATTAAGAAAAAGCATTAGGAAGACACAAAAATAATATCATCAATCATTATACAATCTCAATATTATCAACTTACTTATTTAGGCATAATACTCACAATTATCCAGACTCTGAACCAATACAATCCTTGCAAAAAATTCACAATTTCCTTAGTTTATGGCATTTATTCCTTAATTTACAGCAATATGTTTATGTATAAACAAATACCATCACCTACATGTTATATGTAATGGACTTGCTACATTACAATGTCACATGATTCTTATCAAGATACGATTGTGTCTGTGTGACAGTTGATGCTAACATTACACAGCTGTGTTGAAATCTTGATTCCGATCAATCAATGACGACATCCTTCAGGCATTTATTTCTGTTTTGCACTGTTGACATGGCTACACAGTGCAGATCATTGCCTCTGGAAAGCTTTTTTTATCCATAAAATCACTTTAAATATATATATATATATATATATATATATATATATAGAAACAAGTATGGAATCCTTGATTTCTTTATTAAGTAGCCATATAATAAGTAGGATAATGTGCAATGAACCGGTCATTATTCAGGGTGATTCACAAGCCTTCAAATCCTTTCATTCCTTATCTACATGAAAAAAGGTCAGACAGATACTTTATGCCCTGTTTTCTTTAATGAATTTGTGATCACATTAAATCACCATGTAGTGCTGTGTATTTCTATTTACTTTGAACATGGGCTGCAAAGTATAAATCTACTCCAGTCCTGCTGGTGACAGAGCCAATAAAATTTGAAAAAAACATCGCTTGTGTGTAATGTTGTACAATAAGGAGACGTGGGTCTGGCAGCGTGAACACCCTCAGCATGGACTTAGATGTAGGTCATACAGCCAGAAGCACAGGGAAAGTATTCAACCAGGTTGTCATTTTACATCATTCTGCAATTTCCTTATTTACTACAATGTCTTAAGAGCAAGACAGAGCAAAGAGTGAAATAATCTGACCCATTATTCACTCAAAAAAACATCTCCCATCAAAACAGCCTGTTGTGGGTCACGATGTGTCATGTGGATGATGCTCTGATGGGAAAATTGGCCTCTGTTGTGTGTTTAAGTGGATGGCAAGAAACTGAGGGATTCGGGTGGAGTTCAGATTTCTGAAGGAATAAAAGAGGGTTGAATGGATGGCGGGAGGGGGCCGTCACACTGGAATTATTGTGTCTTTGTTCCTCCCTCCCTTGTTCTTTGTAACTAGACAAGAAAGACGGGTATTTTGTCTTTCCCATGTCTTTCCTTCTGACAGGTGCGTTGGTGATTCAGAGCTTCACTCGTCAGTGCAATGACTAACGTGTTGGATTCACACAAGTGAAGCAGGTGTAAACTACACATATCAAACAGGAGAAAGTGTCATAAATTGTTAAAATGACATGAAATATTATGCCACAAGAGATAATACTGACATTTCATACCAACTGATAACAACATGGGAAAACGGCTCAGCACATCAATTTATGGCTTTAAATCATTCTAAATCTGTCTGTTGTGTCAGTTTTCTTATTTGTACATTCATTCTATAGATTTTGAGGTTAAAACAAGAAGTATGCAACGTAAAATGCACCCATGTTTTTACACTTGGAGCACTGTGCAGATGAGTGAAAGGACGAAACTGCAGGAAAAGTGAGTTGGCTTACATAATGGAAAATGCACCTGGATGCGGCAAGATATCCTGGTGTTTTCTGACATTTTGCATTTGGCACACTATGTACTGCAACGAACTAGTGTCATAAATCAAGATTGATCTCCACCCTTCATTTAAGAGCTGGAGAAAGGTCTGAAAGAATCCATTATTACTCTAGAACAAGGAAAAACTGGCTTGTTTGGCTAGTTTGCATTACTTTAAATGAATCACAATGGTCTTGGGTGACACACGATTTGCACACGGAAAATGTTCAGAACAGAAAATATACCATTGTAACATATTGCCATATCAAGCTCCAGCTTAACATATACAGAACAATAGTGGTCAAAATTATTGGAAGGCCTGACCTCCAAAACATGATTTCATTCTGTAATGTTCATGAAACATGCAGATGGTTGCTCTGAACACAACAAATATCAGATGAAGTTAAGTCCTACTGTTTTCATCCACTTTTAACTTTAATATTTACATAATGAGCAGCATAGGCCTTGTACATTCTAAAGAATCACAGTGTCCTAAAACTCACTATCATTTTAACCACAATCACACCTGATAATGAATATACATCATTAAGCTTCTGCTGTGAACAAACATGACTGTGTGATGTTGATAGTGAAATAGGCTTGTTTTAATTTTTTTTTTTTTTTTTTTTAGAAGGAAAATGATCTAAATCTCTTTATGATGTCTCTATTCTAAGGTTTATAGAACATAATGATGACTTTGTAGCCATTTCATTCATTTTATGGGTATTTTAATGACCAATTTAAACAAAACAAAACACATTCAATCTCTTAAATATGCAAAGTATTCTAATGTCCTGACAAGATGATTACAGCAGACTACTTCTTGTGAGCCAAATTAAGGACAAACTTCTGCAGACTATTACAGTAAAAGTACACAGGGACACTCAACCATTTGGGTCGTCTGTACGTGATGAAATATACTGTTAAACCTTGTCTAATCAGAAATGTGCAGCCTCCAGTGCATGGGTGGGACTCTGTGAAACCACCTCATTTTCAGATATAGGCTGATTGAGACTCATTATTCACAAGAGACTGTCCTCATTCACTCCTGCCCAGGGGCTAACGACTGTAAAGACTGATGAAGAATCTCTTTTTGCTCTTTTGATATGCTACAGAGTTGTGTTGTACTACTGGAAACAGGTCTGGACACTTGTTCAAGGTCTTGGTCTCGTGTGTTTTTGTGTCTCAACCAGTGCTGTCAAATGATTAAAATTTACAATTAGATTAATCACAGGGTTGCTGTGGATTAATTTCAATTAATGACAATTAAATATCATTCATTTTTACTCTATATTAGTGGGTTTCATTTTGCATGAGCAAACCAACTCAAGAAAGAAGGGAATATATATGCATTTAACATGTTTATTAAACACCTTCAACAGTTTCAACAAAACAACTTGAAACAACTGTTCCATCTTGTTTTTTTTTTTTTTTTACTCAAATTTCCCATTGAGAAGGCCAATGTGCTGTTCAGCATGTTTATGTTTATGGGTTGGTTCTGCTGCCTGTCACTACTGGATCAACTGCCCATTTGCGCATGTGCGACGGCAACTCTACTTGGAAAAACTGCCTGAAATGTGTTGCCAGAGATGTTCAGAGTCATTCTGGGTTAATTGTGTTAAAAACTTTTAATCAGATTAATCATGATGATGGATTAATCCGTGATAACACGTTAAATTTGACAGCCCTCGTCTCAACCACTCATTCTCATCCATCTTTCCTATTTGGTGGTCGTAATGCCCATGCTGTGTATCTACTCTGGTTTTATCTGGACTTGATTGCTCTGCTGTCGTTTTCATCTTGACCCCTGAGACACTTGTTCTAATCTCAGTCTTCATTTAGGTGGCCTTGACCACAACACTGCCTCCTGTCCAGACCTTTTGTCACCTGTCCACCCGCTGTTTTTGCCTCCGAGTCGTAGCATCGCTCTATTAACTGAGAGCCAGGCCTCTATGTCATCATTCTGGACCCTTCACACCTGTATAAATGTAACTTTTTTCTCTGTTTTGAATCTGTCATATTTAATCAATGCTCCATAACAGAAAACCTACTGACTTTTTGATGAGGATTTTCTTCAACAAGACCTACCACAACGTGATGAAAAAGAAGCTCCCAGGACTGGCTCAGCTTCTGGCTTAGCACCATGTCAAAGAAGTCGTAGATGAAGTAACCTGTAGAGAATGACAGAATTTAACCTCCATTAGTGACCTCTTTATTTTAGGCAATTCATTAATCAACCAAAACACAACGTCTGCTCTCAACAAGAGCTGTCTTAAGAATATCAAGTGTGTCGGGGGGGGTGGGGGGTTGGGGGACCCTGCTTCCATGACGACTGCAGCGGCAACCAAGATGTGTCTTGGAGAGGGGCTATTCATATCCATCACCCCCACCCTTTCCCCTCCACCAGCTGTATCCATGGTGACGGCTTTTCAGAACGCCGGTAAAATAATGAAGTGTTGAAGATGGAGATGAAGGGGTACAGGGGGAACTTGGGGCTTTGCTGAGGCTGGAATTAATCACATTATATTAGGAATTTGACACCAGGACCCATCTACCAAAGCCTTGACATTTTTGCTTTTAACAAAATATGTCTTGTCAGTTGCAGGGCAAATTATTACAACATCACCACCACAAAACTGCTCATTTGAACAGGTTAGCTTCAACAGGTAATGCATCAGTTGATCTTAACCTGTGGCTGATTGTACTTTTCACAAGGGGGAAGTTCTACCTAGAAACAGCCAATGGACACATGGCTGCTACTGTTGGCTGCCCCCCGCCAAAAAAAAAAAAAAAAAGAAAAGAAAAACAAAAAAAGCAGGAATCTGTCACCTTTACCAGATAAGAAACCAGTTAAATTGCAAATAGTGTCAAGTAATAAGATGGCATACAATATATTTCTTAAAATCCTTCTTTATGGTCAAAATATGACAAATATTTCAGAATTCTTGACAACATAACAATTATACAGTCGTGAAAAAAATTATTAGATCATCAGAAGTCATCAAAAACAATGGTTATGCAATCAAGTACTAACTCCTGTGTGAATTATGTGACTAAAACAGACAGAAAAGAAAACATGGAATGCCTAAAAG